>JBCNJP010000024.1:42143747-42184796 GCA_039602395.1 Deinandra increscens subsp. villosa
ACCGGATTAACAGACTAATCGGTTGGTGGATTAAAAGGGAATCGCGACCGGGCCCAGTCCGTCTGGCCCCGGTCCGCGATTTAATATTAAAAGAGAGAGGGAGGAGGTAGATCGAAGAAGAAGTTACAAACCCTAATCTCCCATCCTTCTCTCTCTGCGCCGATCCCAAGCCGAAGCCGGCTCCCCGTTGCCGCCCACCGTCGATCGCCGCCACCACCACCACCACAGTCCCTCGCCAGTTCCGATGGATCCCCGTCTCGCCGCCATCTGCGCCCGACTCGAAAGCGAAGCCGTCGCAGCCCGAGCCGAAGCCGCCGCCGCGACTCAAGCCGCCGCCGCCGCTGCTGCGTCCTTCACGCCGCCACGCGACCACCGACCGGTGGTCCTCGCGCTGCCGGTGCAGCCGAGGCCACCGCGTCCGGTTCTGTCATCGTGGCCCGCTCCCTTGTACCCGCCGGCCACCGCCACTATTTCGCCTCCGGTAACCGGTGATGAGATCATCGTGGGGACCGTTCCGGTCGCCATCCCGACGGAGAAAGTTTTGTCACCACCACCGGTGGTATCTCTACCACCACCGCCGCCACTACCGTCGCCGCCGCTCATGGCCGCCGCCGTCGACGACTTGTCTCGAAGGTTCGAGTCAGACGTCACAGTTCGTCCTAGCGCGAGCCCGTTGAATCCGGGTGTCTCGAATGGTTGTTCGGAACCCACTAAGGTATGACTAAATTTTTAGATATTTAATTTGATTATTTATTTATTTTAAAGGAAAATTGGCCTATATTAATCCCAGTTATCACCTATTGGCCGATAATAATCCCAGTTATGGTTTTTCCCTACAATAATCCCATTTATTAACATGTTGGCCTGTATTGCTCCGCCGTTAAGTTGTAGCTAACGGTGTTAAATTTTTACTGACTAGACGTCTGAATAGGATCCTAGGTGGCATTTAATTTAAAAAAAAACTTTTAATAAAATAAAAACCAAAGCCCTAATAAAAAACAAATTTACCATTCAATAACTCAGTCTATCGAATTCGCCGTCAAAATTTGCGATCATCAGTTCATCACTTTGTAATGCCATGATTAAACTAGTAGATACTAGCTGGATTAAACATACGTAGGAGTTATTCCTCATGAAGAATTCAATGAAGAACTTATCAAAATAAATAAAATCAAAATCAAATGTTTATTAATAAAAAGCATCTGAACTTTTTCAAATGAAGAATTTGCAGCATTCTCTCACTAGATGGGGTTTAGAGAGGGAGATTAAAGTCTCCGTTTTGTTTTCGTCTAATTGCGTACACCGATCACATCTCAAGCCTGTTTTTGGCTTGCTGGAGAAGATAAACTCAACCTACACTATAAACCTAACTCGTTTTTCTGATGAAACTGTTAATTTGTTGACTTCAGAGTTGAAATTGATGAACAATTTTGGCGTTTTCCGATCTAAGATTGTGAACGTGATCCTTCCGGAGTTAAAACAACCAAAAACCACATCGAGAAAGCTCTCATTCATTGATAATTTGTGGTCATCCGCAACTCCTCTGCCGCCGCAGGTTATTCAGTTCTCACCGGCGCCGGCTAGTCTATCGTCTTCGAAGATGGCTCCGGCGAGCAGCCCCTCTCATCCTTACGGTTTCAGCCTCCCACCATGTAACCCTTACCCTCAACGCTACCACGCTGCTCCGCCGGTGGTGAGTACTGGATCTCCGGCTGCGGCGCCGGCGATCAGAAACGGTGAGGGACCGATTGCGGCTCCATCGCTGTGGGACGGTGAAGAGCAGCTGTGGTGTGTTGCGAAGAAGTTGCAGGTGGCAAATTCAACAAAGTGATGAACCGATGATCGGAAATTTCGACGGCAAATATGATGGGGCTGAGTTTTGAACGGCAAATTTTTCTTTTATTAGGGCTTTAGGTTTTTTTTTATTAATTTTTTTTAAAACTAAATGCCACGTAGGATCCTACTAGGACGTCCAGTCAGCAAAAAATTAACACCGTTAGTCACAACTTAACGGCAGATCAATATATGCCAACATGTTAATAACTGGGATTATTATAGGGAAAAACCATAACTGGGATTATTATCGGCCAATAGGTAATAACTGGGATTAATATAGGCCAATTTTCCTATTTTAAATAAATGTATTTCTGTGTTTGTCGTGTCCGGTGATTGATCCTGTTACAGTTGCGTCCGCGTTTTAATTCGTTTCCGCTGCCAAATTAATTTAGAATTAATTTAATTATTAAAACAGTTTTAAAAATTAAAATCGGTAACCCGGATCCCACTGTAAAACCCAACAGTTATTACCTTCAAAACAGAGACATGTCTCTTCATCAAGTACTCCCTTACATACTCCAAGGCTGCAATAATAGGTTTCTCCCTTCCATCTACCAACTTTGAATTGAAAACTTCACATAGGTTGTTCAGCAATAGGTCACTGTGTGCCCTCTCTGTGAATTGATATCTTGACCAGTGCTTAGTTGGTATTTTAGACAACCATGTGTGTGTAGCCTCATTCAACCTCTTTAGCTTGTCCATCTTCTCCTCAAACCATGGTTGAGTCCTAGCAGTAGCTGCACCCCAAACCAGATCCTTGTAGGCTGAGATGGATAAAACAATCAGTTAAAATTAGCTACTTTGTATAAAGATATAACTCAAGCCTCATTTCAGAAATCTAACCTTTGCCATTCCATGTTTGTTTCATGTTTTGGTGGATGTGTCTCAAGCAGAACCTATGCTCGGCACTTGGGAAAATTGTTGCAAGTGGAGGTATTATACCTTATAAAACAATCAAATACAATCAACTATAAGGACCAAGTATGAAACCAGCAAAAGTTAAAGGACTAAATTTGAATTAACAATACCTTTTGTCTATCAGATATAAAGGTAAAGTTAGCATTATTGGGTAGATCAAGATCAGCCTCTTCTTGCTCATCTATTTCCTTCTCCTTAAACAACTCCAAAGCTAACTGATCACCCCCCTCATGATCCTTCCATTCCAATAACAGTTTCTTTTTTGATCTCCTAACTGGTAGCTTCTTTAAGGGCCTGTCAACTTGGTCATCCTCCAACTCCTCTATCATCACTTTTGATGATCTAGGAGATTCAAATGGGGATGCAAAGTAAGTCCTCAATTTGGTCTCCCCATGTTCTACATAAACCCTAATCAACCTGTTTTCTGCAACATACTTAGCAAATTCAAGCACATCTTGATCACAACCTAGTGCTTGAAGGCCAAAATCTAAATCACTTCCTGGTACCATAAAATGGTAAGAAACAGACCCCCTATCATCCTTAACTATCCCTAGTTTTGTTAACATCTCGTCCATTTCATGAACTGAGAACTCATCTATATCTACATAATCAATATAACCAATCTTACCTCCAACATACCTTCTTCCTGGAAATTTTGAATTAAAACAACCATCATGATGTACTTGGAAGGTGAATAGGGTTGTTCAACCTTCTGCTCAATAAAAAACAACAAAAAATCAGCATTTTCGGCAATTAATGACATAAGTTAGGGTTTATGTGTAAACGATGAACAATGCACTTACTGTAACACTCATCAGGCTTCCTTACAGTCGAACGCCCTCTAATCTCCCAACACATGATGTAATATGGACCACCAGATGAACCGAGAAACTTGAGTAATTCGATTGTACTCAAGAAATCGAGTGGAATTCAACTTTTTGCAGGGTTTAATGGTTGAGAACCGATGAAGACGACGACGGGGTCGTTTGTATAAGGGTGGGAAAAAATGAGACTTACCGGTGATGGATGCTTCATAATTGACGGAGACAAAAGGGTTGGTGAAAAGACATAAATGCCCATCACGTTTTATGCACGTGACAGGGTTAACGGCCATTTTAAACGGCTGGTAGACGGAAGGACCAAAAGTGATACGATTTTGCAAAAGTTGGGGACTAAAACTGTAATAAACGAAAGCTAGGGACTATATGTGAAACCCGTGCAAACCTCAGGGACGAAAAGTGTAATTTACTCTTATTTAAAAGAGTAAAAACCCTAAATTTCGTCTTTCTTTAATCCAAAATCTAGAAAACGAAATCGAAATTGAGAAAGAGAATTTGCCAAGTATCAAATGAAACATATTTAAACTCCAAAAATTTTACCAAGAAAACAAAAAACAATCTAAATTTTTCAATACAAAATTAACTTATTTTTGAATAAAATATAGAATACTTATTTTACATAAGTCTTCCAATAACATTTTTAAATTAACTTATTTTTTAATAAAAAAATATACACTTACGACCAAACCTCTTTATTTTATAATATTTTAAAATGACCATATTATTAGATGTTATTTGTTTATTTATGGTCTTTTTGAATGTAGAATTCTTATTTTACATAAGTCTTCCTATAATATTTTTTAAATTAGCTTATTTTAGAATAAAAAGCATACACTTACGTAATATTACTACTTTATAACATATAACATTCTATATTATATGATTCAAATATTCAATCTGTTTTCAAATATTCAATCTTTTTAAGGAGAAAATCCCAATCTTTTTTAATGTAGAATTCTTATTTTACATAAGTCTTCCTATAATATTTTTAAATTAGCTTATTTTAGAATAAAAAGCATACACTTATGTAATATTACTACTTTATAACATATAACATTCTATATTATATGATTCAGATATTCAATCTTTTTAAGATTCAAATATTCAATCTTTTTAAGGAGACAATCCCAATTTCTGCTTTATAACATACTAGGTTAGTAACATGTATAATACACAGACTGAATAGAGAGTAATAATATTTAATAAATACAAAAGAAAAAGATAATGATCAAGAAATTTGAAAATTATGATTGATATAAAATTCTTATAACACTTAAAATCTTATTATGTTTCACAAGTTGTTGATTACTTTTCATAAAAGACTAAAAATGTTGAGAGTAAATTAATAAAATCTACATTAATTTTATCAAAATTTAAAAATAAAATATTAGTTTTGATAAAATTGGTAATTAATCTTAATTAATGATTACTAAATTGGTAATTGATTGTGAGCTTGACATGTGGCGTTGATGATGTGAACCATTTATAAATGAGACATGTGGCAAAAATTTTATTGATTTATTAGGTTTATAAGATAACATTCTTTATTATAAAAGACTTTATCATTTATGGTTAGATTCAAATGAGAAATTTTTATTTTTAAATTTTTGAGAATCAAATCTCAATTACTAATTTCAGGTGGAGACCACTATAATTCAATGGGGGGGGGGGGGGACTCGAACAAACTAAGGCTTTAATCGAGAGCACGATTTTCACCTTTTTTTAATTCACTAATCGATCACCATTTGCAAAGATTAAGTGTGTATAAGGTTTTTTGTTGTATTTACATTAAGGTGGCGTTTGGTTCATTGAATTCAATGGAATTGGAATTGATATTTTTCCTTTTAGAATTGTTCTTGATTGTGTAAGGAATGAATATTAAATACAACGAATTCCTTTAATCAGTGGAATTTAGTACTATTTCAACATTCCTTAGAAATCCATCACTTTAACGAAGGAAAGTTACATAGTCTCAAATTCCATTGATTAAATGAATTCATTGCATTTCAAATTCCTTCTTTACTCAACCAAAAACAATTTTGAAAGGAAAAATTATGAATTCCAATTCCAATGAATTCAATGAACCAAACGTCACCTAAGTATCTCACAATTGCATGTAATTGCTTGTAATGTACTCTCTCGTTAGGTTTTTGCAAGATGTTGTATTTGGAAAACGCATGCTAGATTTTGAAGATGTTGCAATGCCTCCGATGAGTTTAATAACCAATATTGGCAGTGGGTTACGTAAGGCTACGAAACTGCATATTTTCAATTTCGATGTTGTCAGGGATACTAAGGTTGGGAATCTATATCTTGTTATTGATATCAACTATTCCCCTGGGTATGCTAAGATGGTTATGAATATGTGCTAACAGATTTATTCTATGATGTTTTGAAAAAGAAAGGCTGGATCTTTTTGTTAACCGATAATATCTCAAAGATATTATTGGTGATTGTAATTGATTGTATAAAATTATTGTGCATATTATTCTCCTAAAATAGTTGTAATAGTTTCCTTATTTTCCTTATTGTATGTTGTATATACGTGGGAAGTTTTCTAATGAAATTCAAGGGTTTGATTACCAAAACCTAATATGGTATCATTGCCTCTCCAATCTCACGATCTTCATCCTCCTTCACCAGTGATTTCGATCACTGATCCCCTCCTACTTTTCGATCCTAAACATCTCGATGTCGGACAAAGTGGAGTCCTCTACACCTAAAGAAACCCCCGCCATCCACCCTGCCTATACCGTGCCAACATTCTGCATCATGTTCGGGCCCTTGACGGCAAGAAGGTCACATACTCGACGTGGGTTCGCTTGTTCAAACTGCACGTCCAGAGTCACGATGTCGCCAATCACATCGATGGCTCCAAACCTCCGTCCTCAGACGATCCCAAATACACCCAATGGGTGAAACTCGATGCCAAGGTGCTTCAATGGATATACGGAACACTCTCTGACGAACTCCTTGTCCGTGTTCTGGTGGACGAATCTACGACTCTTGAGGCATGGAACCGGGTCAAAGATCTGTTTCTCAATAATAAAGGCGCTCGGGCCGCGGCTTTGGAGGAAGAGTTCTCCAACCTTACCTTGAAAGATATGCCTTCTTTAGAAGCATATTGTCAACGCCTCAAAGAGATCGCGGACCAATTGAGCGATGTCGATTCACCCGTCTCCAACCAACGACGGGTCCTTCGTTTGGTCCGTGGCCTCCCGACGAAATATGACAGCGTAGCCTCGTACATTAATCAAACGATTCCGTCATGGGAGACGGCTTGTAACATGCTCCATCAGGAATATCTTCGCCAACATGCTCGAGACTCTAACCCGGTTCCACAGGTGGTTGCGGCTGCCACATCTGACCCCCCAGCACCGCCGCCCCCGTCTCGTGGTAACTGGCAGACTCGTCGGCCCTCCAACCAGCGACGTGACTCATCTCAGAGGTCCAGACAGTGCCCAAGCAACAATCGCAGCTCTGCTCCACGGTCTTTGCAACCTCAGCCCAGTCCGCCATTTCCTTTTTGGGCCTTTGCCCCCTTTTGGGCCCCTCCACCTTGCCCTTACCCAGCCCAGAATGGCTGGGCCTACCCATGGCAGTCGGGTCCATCTCCCATGGGCCGCTCTTCTCAGCCGGGTCCATCATCTCAAGCTGCCGGGTCTTCTCGCTCTTCAGGCCAGCGCCAAAGCCCACAACAACCGCAGGTTAATCTTAACTGCGAGAAAAAAATGATGAAGTAGGTGGATAACAACAGTGGTGGATGTGGTGAGAACACATGGTCTCATAATCTTTCTTTTCATCAGAGAAAAGGTCTAATAATGCATTTGGAGATTAAAGATTGAGGTCTATTTTGCTTAATGAAAGGAGATTCTTGATTGTTGGTTTGTTGGTCAAATGGAGTTATGGCTATGGGCATGTTCTTTTAGATAGTTGTTAGTACATGCTTCGGAGATAGGTACTTTTTTATTTCTCCTAAAAATTGTAGGAAGTTTAAGAGCATGTTTGTTTGGGATTCCATTTGAAAACTCCTTATTGACTTATTGGCTTCTTGAAAAGCCAATAAGTTAAAAATATTATTTGGATAATCTAAAAGCGCTTTTGATTTTGGCTTGAGAAGGAGAAAAAAACTATCTTCCAAATGCCAAGAAAACTTGGCTTTTAAAATCTCTTTTCGCTTTTGGAAATAAATTACTAATATGCTCACCATTTTTACCCGCAAGGCCTTATTATTTTCTCCCTTTTTAGTCATTTTACATTAATAAGATAAGAAAACATTTTTTAAAAACAACTTATTAATTTTTTTTTCTCACCACAAAAGCTAATCCAAACAATTTTTTAAAAACTCCTTTTAAAAAAGTCATAAGCTAATAAGTGCTTTTAGCTAAAATCACTTTTACACTCAAATAAACACTTCCAAACATACCCTAAGTTTCTTTACGAGGCATAATATAATCCATGGTTGCTTCACATCTTCTATCAATGAATAAAAATACATCTTAAAATAACCATTATATATAAGGGTTATAGTTATAGATCTAATTACTGAACAGTTACAACATTTTTCGGCTGCATTGGGGTTCCGGTTCAACTTCCGACCGAACCATAGGTTCTATCTGAACCGGATCTGGTTCGAGTTTCTGGCTGAACCACACAGGTTTTACCCGAACATCAACCGAAATAGGCTAAAGCCTTATTCCGCCTAAACCATCCGCTTGACGACACTGATCTGTTTAAACTTCAACTGAAACACACTTCCGTAAAAACAACAAGGCGGCTCTCAAGTGAGCGAAGTGCGCCATCAAAGCGTCACATTGTGCCCATACACCCACCCCGCGTGCGTGTGCGAGTTGTGGGTGTTTTGCACCCCCTCAGGATCCAAGGGATGTCTCCCACTCAAGGAAACTTCCGACCAAACCATAGGTTCTATCTGAACCGGATCTGGTTCGAGTTTCCGGTTTAACCACACAGGTTTTGCCCGAACATCAACCGAAATAGGCTAAAGCCTTATTCCTCCTGAACCATCCGCTTGACGACACTGATCTGTTTGAACTTCAACTGAAACACACTTTCGTAAAAACAACAAGGCGGCTCTCAAGTGAGCGAAGTGCGCCATCAAAGCGTCACATTGTGCCCATACACCCACCCCGCGTGCGTGTGCGAGTTGTGGGTGTTTTGCACCCCCTCAGGATCCAAGGGATGTCTCCCACTCAAGGAAACAATATTAGGTAAAGTTCCCTCCTTATAAACCACTTTTGAATTCATCCCCAACCAATGTGGGATAAGTTCACTTCTATACTTGGTCATTTTCTCTTTATTTTTGCAGCTTTGAAAGCTTTGAAACCTCAACTTTGAGCATCGATATCTCATTCATCCGAGCTTCGTTTTGGACGTGGTTTGGTGCGTTAGAAAGCTCTCACAACGTACTACACAAAACCAGAAAGTGCAAATGCATTAACCGCGGTTACATGCATTTTATTTCTGTACAAAGTCGGTGAAAGTCTCATTTTCAAACTCAGTAAAAAACCCATTTTTCACTAATTTTTCTCCAAAGTTCCAACATATATATGTGTGTGTAGATGAGGGTACGATACCGGCTATACTAAATGGCGAACGGCGACCACGGCGTTCTTCGCCGCCGTGAGGTAAAAGACGTCCATCATCATCACAAGGCTTCCTTCAAGGACATCAATTATCATGGGCAAACGCCCCCCCGCCCCCCTCCCCGCGCTAGTTTTTGCGATTTTTTAAATTTTTTTTATATATATTGCGAACCCCCCTCGGGATTAGGATCCTTGACTTTTCACCCCCACAAAGTTTTCGGTGAAGCTTCGCCAATGTCAATGATGATCAGTGGATCTTCCCGAAAAAACGTTATCGTTCTTCTTCAGGCAAGTCTCTTTCATCTTCTCAGGATCGTAGGGTTCTTAAAAAAACCCTAACTTCAAAGATTTAGAGAAAGTTTCGTCATCTATTTTTATCACGAATTTTCCACCCAATACTTCCACTCATGAGCTTTGGAAACATTGTGAACGTTGGGGTCGTGTCTCCGATGTGTATATCTCCCCAAGACTCTCTAAATCCGGGTAGAAATTCGGTTTTGTGCATTTTGTGAGCGTGAAAGTGAAAGATGTCCCCAATCTTATTATGGATCTTCATACTGTTTGGATCGACTCGTATCATCTCTTTGCGGATCAAGTTCGTGAGTCTCGTGAGGTTTTCCGTCGGCCATCATCATCCACAGTAAAAATTGTGGATGATGGTCAATTCAGGTACTATAAAGAATTCTGAAGCTCAAATTTGGGGAAGTCCTTTGCTGAGATACTCAAGCCCATAATGGATTCCTCTAAATCCTTGGTTGACAAGGTTCCAATTAAGAAACGGATCATGGTGCCATTGGATGAATTCATAGACTCTAAGAACAATTTCATTATGGGTAAGGTTTTTTATCCATCTTGTATTCCTAACCTTCCAGCCATGTTTGTTAAAGAAGGTTTTGTTGACGTTCGTTTCCGTTATATTGGTGGTCGTTGGGATGGTTTGGCATTTCCCGACACGAAAACGGCTTTGAAATTTGATGTTTGTAAGGAAATTCGAAGTTATTTTTCATCTTTACAACTTTTATCTAACTCGTTCATTCCAGATGAGGGAAGCATTTGGATCGATTTCATTGGGTTACCGGTGGTGGCCACCACCCCGACTATTCTTAAACGCATCGGACAGATGTGTGGCAAGTTTTTATTCTTTGGTGACAATAAGGATGAACCGTTGGCATGTGAAAAAGTTTTTATTATCACTAAAAACATATGGTTCCTATAGATGAAACTTATGTGGTTGATTTGGACAGTCTTTCATTTAAGGTCAGGGCTAAGGAGTTTGCTAATTGGGCTCCTTCTCTTCAATTTTTTCAACCGAGTGAAGATGATTCGGAGGAAGAAAAAAGTTTCGATGATGGTGAGTTCGAAGACGAAAATGAGGAAAATGAAGAAAATGAAAAAGATTTGAACGTGGAGGTTTCTCATCATGTTCTTGAGTCTAGGAATGGTTTGCATGTTAATGTTGAAATGGACATCCCTTCAGTTCCGGTTGAAAATATCGATGTTTCTAAAGTGGCCAACACACATTTGTCTTCTTCATCGGGTCCGTCTAAGCCGCCCGGTTCGAGACTTACTTACAATTCCTGGCCAAATCTCTTGTGGTGGATAACGAAGTGGTAGAAAAGTTTGACGGTGCTAGTCTCATTCAGGCTCGAGTTTAAAAGGCAATGGCGGTTCATTGGTCCATAATTTTGTAAAGTTCATTCGTATGGGCAAGATTATGGGTTTGGATATGGATGGGAAGGTCGGCGACTTTGAAACTTTTATTAATAGGAAGAGTGAGAAAGTGGTGGACCAATGAATGTTTTATCTATTAATAGTGTGAAAGCGGGTTGGTGTCGAAACAAAAGAAGGTTTGTTCTTTATTAATAAAACATCAGGTTAATTTAGTGGGTATTCAAGAATCGAGAATGCACGAGTTGGACTTATTTCGAATCAAAACTATTTTGGGAAATTTTCAGTTTGACTACGCTTTTTCTCCTTCAGTCGGTGCATCCAAGGGTTTAGTTTCTATTTGCGATCCATCCTGTTTCATTAAATCTTCGGTTCTTCATTTTGACCACATGATTATTATAGGTGGTGAATGAGTTGGCCTTTCGATACACTGCTATATGATTAACGTTTATGCTTCTCAATCGGAATGTCTAAAAGTTTGGGACAACCGACAATTTCTCAGGTTAACCCCATTAATAACTTGTGTTATATTTCGATAACGCCCGTTACCTCAGTTAACTAGAATAGTTACACGAACATTGCACATTAGTCTAGACATCGGTTGACCAACTTGAATGTATATAATATATAATTTTATATAAATGATATTTTATGATTTCATGAAAATGTTGTCATTTTATGTGACAATTATATTTAGCATTTTTATGTGGTATATATGTATATATATATATATATATATATATATATATATATACATGTTGCTTTATGATTTTATGTGACGACGCGTCACGTAACCGTACGAAACATTTCTATGATTTTATAGGAATTTAAAAGCATATAGTTATGGGGGTTATAACTATGATTTTATGTGACTTTAAACGAAGAATTAGAGATTTAAAATCTATGATTTTATGTGAATTTGGAGGTTTATATATTAATAAACGTTATACGTTATATATGTTGTTTCATACTTTCGTAAAACAATTGTACACTCATCGTCAAGTTACTTTCCGTTAACCTCAGTTAGTGTTCGTGATCTACGGGAACCTGGAGGGACCTAATGTAATTTTAGAAACCTGTTTTATCAAATAAAAACCTTGAAGGACTGCACTTGTAACTATCAAAACCTCCTTTCCTATTTTACAAATTTCTGAGGGACCATTCTTGTCGCATGAGCAAACTTAAGAATTTAAGATTTCGTGGCCTTGAATCTCGATCGATCGTCGAAGACACCGTAACCGCTTCGAATTGATTGAATTGATTGTTCCAACTAAACTCCTTACGGTTACGTTCGAGGTGTATCATTTTGAAACCGGATCATTTCCTGCAATCATTTGGTAGCTTTCTACACACTCAAAACTCTCTCGTAACGCCACCGTGAGCCACCGTGAATTTTCCGACCACCACTGTGAAAACTCATCAACCATGTTGTCTCGATCATAAATCTACCACCAAACAGAGATTTGAACCTCTACTGTGCAATCGAAAAGCGTTTTAAGTCCAAAACGAGACCGTGTTAGGAGTTCGTGTCGAGAGTTTCGGACTCGGTTCGACATCACAAACCCATCGATCCTCATCCTAGACTCAAGGTATGTCTTGACCCATGTAAATTGGTCGTTTTCTGTGCATCTTTTTCATCATTCGCGTTTTTTCGGTGACCGGAAACTAGGTCCGATCACCGGAGTTACTTAATGAAGAAGATGATGTCTGGACAAGATCGGTTAAATAATTAATCAGTGGAGTTAAAATGCAATCGGAACTCCAGCACAACTGGTTAGCGCGTTTTCCGGGGACGAGAGGTCTCGTGTTCGAACCCCGGCCACACCCGGAATCCTTTTTACTTATTTTCTTAACCCGCTGAAAACCAGTTTTCATCACACTGTTTAGATAAAAGATTTCCGGACGAAATCTAGACATAAACACGCCACTGGCCTAGTGGCTAAGGCGCTACACTATGAATCATATGAATCAGAGGTCACGGGTTCGAGTCCGGTGACCATCGCCTTTGCCTGTTTTAATTTTTTTTTTAGAGATTTCAAGCTTTCTTGGTCCAAAACTCATACCTACTTGTACACGATAATTAAATCTCGACCCATAAAATTTTCATAGACACCGTTAGAGTACCCGTTGAACTTTTATAATGCGAAACTCTATAACTTAAAAGAATTAAAAACTTGATGGTTTCATTTATATTAATATACATTGATTTTAAACGTAGAAAAATATATATATTTGTTTTATTGTCATGTACATACACACATGCGAACATTTTAAAGATTTTCTTTAAACTCCTATAAATTTTGTAACGACATATAAACATATATTTAGGACGTTTTATTTTTCACACTTTTAACGACACCTCGATATTTATATTTATGAGCACATATATATTTACATAATCACCTCTACATTTATTACTTGGAATAGCATACGCACATTGATATCGTAAATCTTTGTATCCTCAATTTAATGTTATCCTTCGATTTTTTTCGAACAAACAATTTATATCACGTATTGTAATTGTCACCTACGTCATATTTGGAACTACTTGTTATCAATACCGTCGTCTAGGCTATGTTACGCATGTTAAAACACACACTTACGTATGTAAATTCATTAGGTGCTCGGTAAACTACACAAGACTCGAAGTCTTAATAAATTGTAGCAGCACACACTAAGGTGAGTTACACAACCCTTTTACATTACGTCCGGGTTTGGACGATAACACACGTAAACACGTTACACCCGGGTTAGGGTGATAACACAACAACTTTTATGTATGATTAAAGTAGAAATCCAGTATATATCACATGTTCACGTAAAATGCTTTATCTTTCAAGTCCTTACTTATCGAACCGTTAATAGCATATAGCGAGGGGATATTGGGTAGTACTACTGGGGTTTGACAAACCCAACTCAGCGGGCACGAGATGCACCACCCGAATGGCGGTCGGACTGAGGACAATGTCAGCCTAACTTACCGTGATCGAGTAGACACGGGGAAGGCAAACCACGTAAGGAATTATTCCTACAACTAATTGGTCAGCTTCGGTTGCGAACGTTTTTAGTGACATGAACTTAGGCTCGCTACCTACGATATGGATTATACTTGTTATATACATACTTACATACGAATAAAGACTGTTGTATTCGTACTGCATACTTATACTAGATATACTTATGTGCTTATGTGAACTCACCAACATTAGTTGACACTTTCTCTTATGCATGCTTTGTAGGACGCTAGGAGTATCGGATTTTTGGGCACGTACGTTGATTAAAACCTTTATTTTTGGGAACTTGCTTTTAAAACCTTTACAACTTGAACTATTTACTTATCGGGCGTTTGTTTTGCGCAACATAACTTTTATGAGCTTCTGCTAAACTTTAACTCTGGTTTTGATATTTCCCGTTGGAAATATATTTACATTTTGAACCCTTAACTTATGTTTGATGTAACTAATGACTCGGGTCCTGGTCTGGTTCAAACCCCACACGGTAAAACTCCGTTAGTGAAAATTGGGGGTGTGACAAAGTTAGTCTTTGGAAATCCATTATAGATTTCATGACTAATAATCCAGGTTACTTCATTATTTTCGGTGATATTAATTCTATGAGATTGGAGTTGGAAAGAATTGGGGCATTTTTTTAGTGTTAATGCGAACCATTTCAATGAGTTTATTATTGAGGGGGCTTTGGTTGATGTGCCTATGGGCGGTTATCACTTCCCTAAAGTTGATGCTAATTTCCGCAACGCTAGTAAGCTTGATCGCTTTCTTGTTTCACCAGATGTTGTTGATAAGGTTAAAAACATTGAAGTTATTGCTTTGGAAAAATCAATTGTTGATCATAGACCGATCTCCTTCGTCAAACTTCAATCGACTTCGGTCCGACTCCTTTTAAGTTTTATAATTCTTGGTTGCGCGAATACGATTTGATTATATAGTTGGGCCGAGCCTCTTCAAAACTCTTTGAGTTTTAATATGTTCAAGAATAAATTGAAAATACTTAAAGAATCGATATATTGTTGGTGTAAAAATAGACATGATCCTAATATTCAAGTCTTGAACATCAAGAAGGAGCTAAATCGTATTGATGACCGAGTTGATTCAGATGAGGTTTTTTCTTCCTTGGGGGTTCGAAGAAGAGAATTATTGAAAAAATTGGAGGATTTGGAAAAACCGATCTTGGAAGACCTCGTGCAAAAGGCAAAGATTAAATGGGATATTGAAGGTGATGAAAATTCCAAGTTTTTTCAAGGCATCATCAATTATAAGAGATGGCAAACATCTATCAAAGGGGTTAAGGTTGACGGTTCTTGGTTAGATGATCCGGATGATATTAAAAATACGTTCGTTAATTTCTTTTCTCGCAAATTCAAGAAGGGAGATGATATGTTGCTCGTGCGTAGGAGTAACCGTTTTAAATCGATTTATGACACATATAGTTTATTCTTGGAGTCCAAACCGTCTGTTTTGGAGATTAAGGAGGCGGTTTGGGATTGTGGTTCTGAAAAGGCTCCAGGTCCGGACGGGTTGACGTTTGATTTTATAACATTTTTGGGACAAGATTAAAGACGATATCGTTGCTTTCGTTTTTGAATTTTTTAGACATGTTCGATTCCTCTCGGGTGTAATGCCTCATTTATCACTCTTCTTCCCAAAATTCAAAGCCCTGTTTTGATCACCCATTATCGTCCTATAAGTTTGGTCGGCATACAATACAAAACCATTGCAAAAAATTTGGCTAACCGGTTGGCGGGTGTTATTGACGAAGTTGTTAGTCCGGTAATCCGCTTTTATTAAAGGAAGGCAAATCTTGGATGGTCCTTTGATGTTGAATGAAATCGTCGACTAGTTTGAGCATAAAAATAAAAAATGATGTTATTAAAGATCGATTTTGCAAAGGCCTATGCCATGATGGATTTTATGGGATTTGGTATTAAATGGCGCGACTTGATACGTGCTTGCTTATCTTCGACTAAATCCTCGGTTTTGATCAATGGGAGTCCTTCCTCGGAATTTTGTGTTGGTCGTGGATTACGTCAAGGTGACCCGATGGCTCCTTTTTTTATTTATTTTGGTGATGGAAGGTCTCCATATTTTTATTGAGGATGCTATTGAGGCGAATTTTTTAGAGATATTTGTTGGGTTATATAACAATTATCAAATCACGAGTACGCAGCGGAAAGAATCCTATGAATTAATCTAACTAACCGGTTTTAGAACGTGTACCTTATTAGCTCGGCAAGACTTGATCTCTTGGAGGATTTGATACAAATCCCTCTACGATCGCACACACGACACACCAATGCTATGTGCTAGCAACCGATCACGAACTCCTCTTGATGTAGCTTGGTCGAACCACACAAGAATCGAAACCCCTAGGGTTTTCCTTGTTGCCGAAATCGAGAGAGTGGAGAGAGATTAGGGTTTTCTTTTATCTGATAAAAGCAGCCACTAATCCTTAAACCCATAGGCTCTATTTATAAGATTAGAATACTTGATAAACAAGCAAAGGATTTGGATAATCCCTTAACCGAATTCGGCCTAAAGGCTTATCACAAAGCCTCTCCCAATTGTAATCCAATTACAACTCTCTCTAATTACAACTAACACCCCTGTTAACAATTAACTGTCAGTTTTTAACGAAACCTCGTTAAATGTTCGTGATAAATATTAATTAACCATTAATTAATATTAATGCATTTGGTGTCGAGACGTGTGACCCCGTAGGCTTAAATAATATCCGGACATACGCTTACTATTACATGATCATATCCCTACAGCTCCCACTTGAGCTTTCAATAGTAAAGGTAATAACATTGGTTAGCGTCTAGCAACACGCCAATGCTCCCAGAAATATTTAAGTACAGTTTCTCAAAGTGTATTTAAATGGTACAGTCATTTACTATCCCTTTGTTACCGATACCGTGTTAAATATGGATATGGATCAAAGTCATTCCATACTTTAACGATTCTGTTTCTCATTCTCACAACTAACTTAAGATTACCAAATTGCAAATCGAGACATCTCTAGATTTCAGTTGGGCACGGCCATGCAAACATCTTAATTAGTCCAATGAGGGGCCCAATGGTATCTGCTTCCGCACAAAGCTGAAGGAACAAATCCTCTTGACTACACGTGTCAAGTCACATACTTCACTACACTTACTGAAAATAGCCCTTTTGTACTACCTTATTCAGGATAGTTAGACCTATATCAAGTAGGTGCAATCCATACATGCATGACCTGCTTGTATCTCAAGTCTAAGGATAAATAAAGCAACCATTTACGAATTTCACTTAATGACGCCGATCCATAAAGTGACAATACGTTAGTGGGTCAGTCCAGTATGCATCCAATGAATACCATGTGAGTTTGGTGGGACCATCCTAACCAATCACTCAGATTTTGTCTTAGTTTAACTATATTCCCATATAGTTAATCGACAATAGACAATTTAGAATACTTGACAAGTACTCAAGGATTAAACATGCAAATATAGGACACAACTTAACCATTAAATGAAATCAAACATATCAAGTACTTTATTTCATTATATAAACAGAAATTGCTTAACGTCCTTTATCCAAATACCGAACATCAGACATACATGATTTAACTAGCTAATTTAAGTCCCATGCCCTCGGCATGCCTTTCAAGCTTCGGCCTCGACAAAGCTTTCGTGAAAGGATCAGCTAAGTTAATATCGAACATCAGACATACATGATTTAACTAGCTAATTTAAGTCCCATGCCCTCGGCATGCCTTTCAAGCTTCGGCCTCGACAAAGCTTTCGTGAAAGGATCAGCTAAGTTAATATCTGTGTGAACTTTGAGTAATTTGATTTCACCTAGTTCGATCTGCTCACGAACATAGTGATATCTCCTGGCATAGTGTCTGGCGCCCTTCTGAACTCCAGGTTCTTTGGCGATGATCAATGCACCCGAGTTATCGCAGTACATATCGATCGGCAAGTTACTTGTGGGGACAATGTCTAGCCCACTAATAAACTTCCTTATCCAGACAGCCTCCATTGCAGCTTCCGAAGCAGCAATGTACTCAGACTCTGTTGCAGACATAGCAACTGTGGTTTGTTTTTTGCTTTTCCAATCCACAGCGCCTCCATTCATAACGAAGACGTACCCAGACTGAGACTTCGTGTCATCTCTATCAGTCTGAAATCCAGCATCACAGTATCCGGTCACTTTGAGCTCTTGATCTGGATTTCCCCCATATACCAAAAACAAATCTCTAGTAGCCCGTAGGTACTTGAGAATGGTCTTAACAGCAGTCCAGTGACTTTTACCTGGATTCTGTTGAAAACGGCTAACGATATTCTGCGCAAACGCTATATCAGGTCTAGTACATCTCACCGTATACATTATAGAGCCTACAGCCGAAGCATAAGGGACTCTTTGCATACGCTTCACCTCATCAGGTGTAGAAGCACCTTGTTTGACCGATAGACCAAGTCCTTCCTGCTTGGAATTCTCCATTTTTCCTAGATGCTTTTCATAGCTATCCGATGATCCTGTAACTTCCGTTGTAACTACCGTTGCCGATGCCGAAGTGCTTCCTTCGTCGTCTCAAGGAGGGGATTAGGCCCTCGAAGATACTGGAAATCCCCAAAGTCTCTCTTGAAATCGAAGTACCGGCAGATAATGAAGTAGGTCTAGTCACTCGAGCAGAAGGCCATGTTAGATACACCATAAACTTATTACGTAGTTAAATATTTTTACTTTGATTTGAAAGATGTTTAAATGTAAGTCTATCGAAAAGCCCACTTTGTAAATAAATATTGATATTTCAAATGCTAATTTAAAGAAAAAATATTCATTTTGATGTAAATTAATTTAAACTTTTGTTTTAAAAACTAAAATATACAATTTTTCCATGAAGTGTATTGTATTAAAGCATTTTTTTAATATAAAAGATACGTTTTTTATACGTTTGTCCAAAAATTATAATAAATAATCCCATTATTTTTAAAATAATATCCACGTGTATTGCCGTTAGTAGACTTGTTAGGTGCCCGTACGTATACTCTCGTTGCCCCTCTCCTTCTTCCCCAAAATATCGTATTCAAAAATCACGTTTTCTTCCAGGAGATTCATCACAGATCACGAAGAATCTCGAAGAACATGATGAAGAGTGCGAAGAATTACCTGAAGATGGCCACCGATCCAGCTGCATCAGAAGCAGCAAACAGCTTAATCAACTCAGATCTCAAAGAAATCGGAGATGCAACCATGAAACTTGCTAATCACGTCATCCAGCTCGGAGTTAGCGGCGGTTTCGTTACCACTGTTCTTCAATGGTTCGCGTGTTGTGCCGCCATGTAAGCAATCGTTTCTTCTTCTTTTTCTTCTTCTTCTTCTCATCATCATCTTCTAGTTTAATTTGATTTTGATTTTGATTGGATTTCTGTTGCTGATTTTTGCTTGATGTGTTGCAGTTATCTGCTCATTCTCGATAAAACGAACTGGAGGACGAATATGCTGACGTCACTGTTGGTTCCTTATGTGTACTTAACTTTTCCTAACTGGCTCTTCGGAATTTTGAGGTAAATTTCTGTAGATCGATTCATCGAATCATCGATTCGTGTATGATGCATCTGTTCATCCTTCATGACTCGTGAATCACGATCATAATTTTTTTTATGTTTTTTTACTCGGTGGAGATCGAATCATGAATCATCGATTCGTGTATGATGCATCTGTTCATCCTTCATGAATCATAATTCATTAATTCGTTCAGTTTTTTGCTCAGTGGAGATAGATCGAATCATCGATTCGTGTATCCGTCTGTTCGTCCTTTCATGTCATGAATCAATGAAATCACGATCATAATTTGTTCTGTTTTTTTGTTCAATCAGCGGAGATATCGGGAAATGGATCACTCTCGTCGGAGTCATATTGCGTCTCTTCTTCCCTAATCATTTTCCAGGTCAATCTACGCCCTAAATCCACATCCTATTTCACCGATCCCCAATTTCAGCTCATGTGATCTAACCAATTCCGTTTCGGATCCAAATCGCGACTGATTGATTAATTTTGATTGAAAAAAAAAAACAGATTATCTGCTGTTGCCTGGAGCTTTGCTGCTTCTAATCGTGGTATCTCCAAGCTTCGTTGCCGGTTACGTGAGAGCAGGATGGATCGGCGTGATCATCTGCTTAGGAATCGGATGCTATTTGCTTCAGGAACACATCAGAGCTGCTGGAGGATTCAGAAATGCATTCACCAAGAGCCACGGGATCTCGAACACCATCGGTATCGTACTTCTGTTCGTCTTCCCCGTTTGGGCTTTGATCGGCTTAGTCTAAAGTCTAAACACCCTGCTGCACCAAACGCTATTTGTTGTGAGTTGTGAGATGATTTGTGGTTTCTGCTGTTTGTTTTGATTGGTGGATCTTTATCTTTCCATTGATGTGTGTATTCAAACTTTGTTTATTATTGATGTATATTTAGGGCATGTTTGGGATTGCTTATAAAAACTGCTTATGGCTTTTGGAGAAGGCAAAAAGACACAAAATACCCCTCCAAAAGCTAATAAGTCATAACATTGTGGCTTTTTGCTGCTTTTGGAGGGTATAAGTTGGGTGAAAACTGAAAAGGTTCATATATAATAGATTCTCGTCTTCTAACACTAAGTTGGGCCCAAACTTTTCATCAAAGTATTTTGGTGAAATTGGTTTGAAACCGGTCCGTTGAATCCGTTTACAATAGATTCTCGTCTTCTAACACTAAGTTGGGCCCAAACTTTGCACTGACCCAGTACGGTTAGAGTCAACAACTAACTCGGTACGGTTAAAGTCTAAAAGATTATGGGTTCGAATGCTTCGGATTATAAGTGTATTTATGTGTTATCATATTGAAAACCACTTTTCAATCCAAAAAGGTTTGACACTATTTGATACTTAAACAAATATAAGCCACTATAAATAAAGTTGTGAACTTCATCAAATGGGAAAGGCTCCATGCCAGCCACTCATCTAGGGATAGGGATGGCAGTCGGTTGGATTTGAGACGGGTGAGAGTAATTCTAACTTCATAATCTGATTATAAAAGTTTGTCTTATATTCAGTTCAAAACCCGTCAAGTATCTAGCAGGTATTTACCCATCGGGTATCGGGAATACGCATATCCGTGGGTTTCGATTATACCCTTTGGGTGTCTAACGTCTAACTATTATTTTATATCTATCACAATTATAATAAAACATATATAAATTTAATAATATGTAAATCAGTTAGTTTTAACAAATAACTTAGTATTATAGATAAAAATAAAAAATAAATAAATAAAATCATACAATATATACTTAATTATTAATAAAAAAATCATACAATATATACTCAGCTAAACGAATATATGTTATCAGGTAATCAGGGTAAACAGATATATCATCAAATCTCATTGCCATCCACTAATGGAATTTAAGTAGGATCAAGCGACACACAAACACAACTAGATTTACGTGACCAATCACAATTCAAAAACTCAAATATTATTAAAGAAAAACCACACATTATAATGACCCATGAACCCTAACGCTGTGTGCTCGAGTTTACTTAAAGAATAAAAAGAAGAGAAGAGAAAGGAAAGGAAGAGAAAGGAAAAGAAGAGAATGGGAGTAATTACTTTCCTTCCAAATCCTTCTGATTTGGAAGGAAAGAAAAACAATAGAATATAAACTAATTTTTCCTCCCTTTCCCTCCCTTTCTCTCTTTTAATGAAACTCGGGAACACAATTTTTTTTTTGCTTTCTTCCCTTTTTCTCTTTTAATGAAACTCAGAAACACCAAATTTTTTAGACTTCTTTCTCTTTCCTTTCCTTTCCCTCCTTCAATCAAACGTAACAGGATTACTTTCAACACCCATTTCTTCTCTACAAGTAGGTAATAAATAGAGACCGTAAACAGCGAACTCGGATATGCGGTATACCTTCGGTTTACATCTGGCCCATTTCGATTCCGTATCACAGTCCATTAGTGGCCCGATAAAAAAATTTGTCTGTTACAATGACAGTGATATATAAACCAGATACACTTGGAATTCACAAATGGCCCATTAGCTCAGTTGGTTAGAGCGTCGTGCTAATAACGCGAAGGTCGCAGGTTCGAGACCTGCATGGGCCAGATTTTTGTGTATATTGATTTTTTATTAATTACAAAGATGCCACTTCAAGCTCCCCTACGTTATTGCCCCGGGCCCTTTCTTTAGGTGGTTTATGTTTGTTATGTATATTTTTAACAATTATTCATTTGCAAGTCTGGTTGGTAAGTGGGTATAAAAGGTTGTAGATTCGACATTCGAGTATATATTGAGGTTTATTGTTAAATAAAATCACGATTAAGTTTGCAATCTTATCATTGTCATCGCTACTTTGAGATATCTATTCGCTACGTTTAGCGGCGAAGCTTGAGCCGGAAGTCAAAGGACCAAAAAGGATGGGGCCGGACAAAGTATATATGTCAAAAACTATGAAGCAGACACTAGTCTACCCAAATCAGATCTTGATTTACCCCAAAATCTCTATTACAAAATGAAATAGAGAAATAATACTAACAACAAATTTGAATAACTCTCAAGATACAAAGAAAACACTCAAACGACACAAACTCTACGATCTATTGGGTTAAATCTTCAACGCAAAGAACACAAATATATGAACCCTAGATCAGAGAATGAGAGGAAAGATGAAAATGGATAGTTGGTGCAGAACCACACAAAAAAAGAACCTTATCAGCCTATCTCATTCTTTTATATAGCTAAGTCCAGCCCAACATCATTCTTTGAGCCCACATTCTTGAACCAGCCCGCGAAGATGCCTCATAAAACAAATCCGGAAAAATATTAAACAAAACTCATAAGTAAAATCAAATAGCAAAGAATAACCACCCACGGTTTGAATTAAAGAATCAAGTTAATTATATTAACTTCAGTAATTTTAACACCCCCCCTTAATTCAAACCGGAAAATTATCAAGCATGCTTAACCTTTCTTTCCACATAACAACACATGTAGCAGAACTTATAGCCCCTTTGAAAAGATGCCTTTAATTCTTATAGTAGGTTTATGAACCACATGACTTCACCGGTTGCTGAATATATTGCCCTTCGTGTCCAACTCCAGCAAATTCACAATATATGCCAACACAAAAACAAAGAGATGCATTAGAACAAAAACTGACACATGAATAACAAAAGGGAATTATGCTGTGAACTGAGCATGCATTTTTAACACATCACACATACACGATGAAAAAACAGAATGAGAACTTTGTTTTCCCACATTTGAACTACATAAAAGTCAACACATTCAAATCAGAACAACCACAGACAGATTAGCAGATATAGTTTTACTCATTAACTGAAAAATTTAGAAGATAAAACCTTTTTAACACTTCTTGTCATGAAACCTTTCTAATAATCAACACCAACCAAAGTTGTGTCCTATTTTCCATCTTTGAGGTCATAAAAAACATGAATAGTAATATTCAAGAAACAAAACAAAAAAAAAATAATTACAGATTAGTGCCAAAACATTTACCTTACAATTCTCACATGTAACAGCAAATGAGACACACCTCACATATGACATAAGCAAAACAACACTTAACTGTACTAATTCTCCAAACATAGTTATATGAAAAATCTTAATCAATAATGAACCTAGATCCATTATTGCCAAAGAAACTTCACAAAGAAATACCATAAGGCACATCATTATTATTCATAATATGCAGAGATAACTACAGAAGAGAAAATTAGCATAAACCGTGTAACAAATATCATATAAACTTCAGGCACAGCCAAATTTTATTAATACAATAAAACACATAAGATGACAATGATCAGAAAGTACATGCTAACCAAATAATATTCATATCAAGGAAATAATGGATCAGATTTTGGCCAGCTTGTAAAACAAGAGTAACCATACTCTGTTAACCCAGAACAGTGCCGAACAACTTGAATCACACAAATTCAAGAAATGCCAAAAAACAAACCACAGAACATTTTTCAAGACACATGTTTGGTAAATTGAACCACAAGATTCAAAAAAACTACAAACATGTGACAAAATCAAGAGGCACAAACTTCTACATAATACGGAACAACATGTGAAAAAACATATGTCATAAGACATATAACTAAGAACTTTCATAACAGAAAAGTAACTAAGTAAGACCACATATTCCGATTAACAAGAATCACACAATTCTAAACCAATATCAGATACAAAAGTCTGATACAAATTCACACTATGACCTTAAGAGCTTACATTCGATAAATACAAGAATCTAATGATAACTCTAAACCAGTGCAACTATAGAACAAGTCTATATAAAATCAGATCAACAACACGAAGAACTGACAGAAAACAACAAAATGATCTAACGAGACTAGACTCAGCAACACGAAGAATCTACAAACGACCCTAGACCAGTGTGGAAGAAAAACAAGCATCGCCTAGACCAGTGAACTAACATCACTACGATCGACGATGACGTCTCAAAGAGACGAATAAGAAACAAATAAGATCACCAACACGATGATCCTACACAAGCCTCACTACGGTCGGACTCAAAAGTTGAAGAATCTAGGCCAGTGAGATAAAGGCAAACGCTATAGAAGAATTCATCTTCAAGATAGCATAACCTTTACAAGAAAAACAATCATATGGCAATTCCAATAACCAAAGGAATACATGAATGTTCAAGAATCAGATACACATCTAATAACACCAAAAAGCCACACAACTTTAAGGCTAAAAATATATCACAAGAATCACATGATTCTACAATAATATCAGATACCTATCTGACAGCAGCAGAAAAAAGTCACGTGACTTTTACGTCTGAAATAATTGGATCAACATAAAACCAAGTTGTAAAAACATAACGACTCATTTGATTTTTATCAAAACAAAATCTACAACTTTACAAAATATTGACCAATCAAAACACAATCACGAGATTCTTCGTCTAAAAAAGTGGAAGCATGTGAACACCTTTGTAAAGAATTTAAAGACTATTTTGATATACTCAAAACTTTTAGGACTTTACAAGAACACAACCCAAACAGACAGAATCATACACAGAATCATACGATTCAAAAAAGAGGTCTGATAATAACACAAGAATCATACGATCCTATATCAGACAACAATTACAGCCATAACAAAACTTCTAATTGTATAAAATCACATGATTTTACAACAACAGAAAACAACAAGGCTGTCAAAAAACTCAAGAACAATCTTGATACACAGAGCTGGATACAGTTACGAACCACACGGCTCAACAAACCAGAAAAAACATGTTATAAGACACAGCCAGACAAGGGTCTGATTTAGCAAAATATCACACAATATGCAAACCAGAAAAAAAACATATCTCACACGAGAGGAACATACAAGGCTGTAAGAAATATTCAAGAATAACCTTGACAATACTACTGGTTAAAAAATATAAACCACACGGTTCAATTAACCAGACAATACAATAACAGATGGTAAGACATATAGGTCAAACAAACCATCAAGATACAAATTAATGACCTGAAGAAACTACCAATAGTATTTATAACCGGTCAAAGTTGAAAGACAATTTGTATTACAGTGCGAAACAAAAATTGAGTTACACAAATCAAGACAGAGATTTGTGAACAATTTTCTCGAGACAGTTACAATGAACAACTTTGATCAAGAACAAAGTACAAGACATGTAGAGCATATCACCATCTTAACGACACCTCTAAACTGAGTATAGAACCAAGAATAAGTACCAAGCACATAAGAATGAAGAAATTAAGAGAAAGCATGACACAATAATACTTTATTATGCATGTGATACAAGACAATTTCCAAACTAGTACTACGGTATCATAATAAGCAACATCCTTTTAACAATGGTATGAACATGATTAGACACAAAAAAAAACCATCAGTTTCCAAACTAATAAAGAAGGCAATTATATATTTTTTTCAAAAAAACTTAATATCGATATGATTTGAACATTTGCTACCTAAAACAACTTAACACATCATAAACACACGGTTGAAAAACCCCATTTTTCCAACATTGTATAATTTTATACCCTCTAAATATCAGATAGAAAACACTATCCACTCCTTTTACTGAATTTTGATGAAGTATTCTTCAACCAAATAAACCTGAATTGGCCAGTAGTTGATTTGTAACCAATATGTAAAGAATTTAAAAAAATCCCAAAAACCAATAAAGACCAAAACAAGAATTTTATTAACCATGAAAACCACCGAACAAGAATGAACCATATCTTAGAGTGGATAAGTTTGAAATATTTAGAAAGAAATAGGGTCAATCATATTTGAATTCAAAACACAACTACTACTTTCCATCCATATTTAACAAAAACAATTTGTCATCAGATGACAACCAAGCAGTTGAAGAAAATGTGTTTAGAACCAAACAGCACAAATAGCAAGATGTCAATGTGTTAACTAATCAGGAAACAAACCACAAATAGATGACCAATCAACAGGTTGTAAGAGATATTTCATCTTGTGTGACCATAGACAAACATGTACACCTCCACGGAAGCAATCAATCCAAAGCAAAAAATAGATCAGGAATGATTTGTTTTTAAAATGTTAAAACCTTGGGAAAGAATATGTATATTCTACAAGAACAAAAACAAAGAATTATGAGACCATACACAATCTTGAACCTGACACACAAGCACCCAATTCCAAACAACATACTAAATCACAAAGGCAAATCTGATATATTCACATAATAAATAGGAGGTCAAGACAAAGATAATCCAGAGTTATAGCAAATTTATATCGGACAAAATCATTTACTTCAGAATAAAGGATTGACTAAACCTACAATAATCCAGCAGCAGGAAGTTTAGAGAATACTTACAGTGCATATGATTAGGTGAAGACAATAAGATAAACTACGCCAGAGAACCTTCTCTTTGAGTTCCTTCACTTCGGAAATAAGTTCTTCAAATCTTCAACCGTTAACAGATAGGACCCAGGCCAGTCACCCTTATTTCAGTTTGATTTTCTCCATGTAGTCCATAAAATCTTTTGCAAATGCTGATTTGGATTCACTAGTTGTTTATGCGGTGTAACCAGACGAGCCATATACATGTGAATTCGTTTATGAGAAAACAGTTGAGGCAACACAAGCCTGAGCTTTAGGGTTTTCGTTAAGGGAAAAACCCCATTTGCGGTAGTTGGAAGCAGATACGTCTTCTCAACCAATGAATTCTTGTTGTAACCGTTACCGGCAATGATCAATTTCAGATCTGCTGAAGAAGTAACAAAAGCGACGGAAAAGAATGGCGTGACAAGCAGCGGAAGCAACCGGGTTTTCACCGCCACGTGGGGTACAATCCATGATATTTATTCCGACGACCTTCGCCGCCGCTCTCAAGGCACCACCACCACCTACCATAACTCGATCTATGTGCGGCTGAAATCTAGGTCACGACATTTGTGAAAAAGACTGCTACGATTGAGAGGTTGATAATACAGAATTCCTAACGAACTCCCATGACCTAATCCAGTGAATATTCCAACGAATCAAGAGCCTAGGGCTCTGATACCAAAAGGGAATTGATACCATGTCAAAAACCATGAAGCAGACACTAGTCTACCCAAATCAGATCTTGATTTACCCCAAAATCTCTATTACAAAATGAAATAGAGAAATAATACTAGCAACAAATTTGAATAACTCTCAAGATACAAAGAAAACACTCAAACGACACAAACTCTACGATCTATTGGGTTAAATCTTCAACGCAAAGAACACAAATATATGAACCCTAGATCAGAGAATGAGAGGAAAGATGAAAATGGATAGTTGGTGCAGAACCACACAAAAAAAGAACCTTATCAGCCTATCTCATTCTTTTATATAGCTAAGTCCAGCCCAACATCATTCTTTGAGCCCACATTCTTGAACCAGCCCGCGAAGATGCCTCATAAAACAAATCCGGAAAAATATTAAACAAAACTCATAAGTAAAATCAAATAGCAAAGAATAACCACCCACGGTTTGAATTAAAGAATCAAGTTAATTATATTAACTTCAGTAATTTTAACACCCCCCCTTAATTCAAACCGGAAAATTATCAAGCATGCTTAACCTTTCTTTCCACATAACAACACATGTAGCAGAACTTATAGCCCCTTTGAAAAGATGCCTTTAATTCTTATAGTAGGTTTATGAACCACATGACTTCACCGGTTGCTGAATATATTGCCCTTCGTGTCCAACTCCAGCAAATTCACAATATATGCCAACACAAAAACAAAGAGATGCATTAGAACAAAAACTGACACATGAATAACAAAAGGGAATTATGCTGTGAACTGAGCATGCATTTTTAACACATCACACATACACGATGAAAAAACAGAATGAGAACTTTGTTTTCCCACATTTGAACTACATAAAAGTCAACACATTCAAATCAGAACAACCACAGACAGATTAGCAGATATAGTTTTACTCATTAACTGAAAAATTTAGAAGATAAAACCTTTTTAACACTTCTTGTCATGAAACCTTTCTAATAATCAACACCAACCAAAGTTGTGTCCTATTTTCCATCTTTGAGGTCATAAAAAACATGAATAGTAATATTCAAGAAACAAAACAAAAAAAAAATAATTACAGATTAGTGCCAAAACATTTACCTTACAATTCTCACATGTAACAGCAAATGAGACACACCTCACATATGACATAAGCAAAACAACACTTAACTGTACTAATTCTCCAAACATAGTTATATGAAAAATCTTAATCAATAATGAACCTAGATCCATTATTGCCAAAGAAACTTCACAAAGAAATACCATAAGGCACATCATTATTATTCATAATATGCAGAGATAACTACAGAAGAGAAAATTAGCATAAACCGTGTAACAAATATCATATAAACTTCAGGCACAGCCAAATTTTATTAATACAATAAAACACATAAGATGACAATGATCAGAAAGTACATGCTAACCAAATAATATTCATATCAAGGAAATAATGGATCAGATTTTGGCCAGCTTGTAAAACAAGAGTAACCATACTCTGTTAACCCAGAACAGTGCCGAACAACTTGAATCACACAAATTCAAGAAATGCCAAAAAACAAACCACAGAACATTTTTCAAGACACATGTTTGGTAAATTGAACCACAAGATTCAAAAAAACTACAAACATGTGACAAAATCAAGAGGCACAAACTTCTACATAATACGGAACAACATGTGAAAAAACATATGTCATAAGACATATAACTAAGAACTTTCATAACAGAAAAGTAACTAAGTAAGACCACATATTCCGATTAACAAGAATCACACAATTCTAAACCAATATCAGATACAAAAGTCTGATACAAATTCGCACTATGACCTTAAGAGCTTACATTCGATAAATACAAGAATCTAATGATAACTCTAAACCAGTGCAACTATAGAACAAGTCTATATAAAATCAGATCAACAACACGAAGAACTGACAGAAAACAACAAAATGATCTAACGAGACTAGACTCAGCAACACGAAGAATCTACAAACGACCCTAGACCAGTGTGGAAGAAAAACAAGCATCGCCTAGACCAGTGAACTAACATCACTACGATCGACGATGACGTCTCAAAGAGACGAATAAGAAACAAATAAGATCACCAACACGATGATCCTACACAAGCCTCACTACGGTCGGACTCAAAAGTTGAAGAATCTAGGCCAGTGAGATAAAGGCAAACGCTATAGAAGAATTCATCTTCAAGATAGCATAACCTTTACAAGAAAAACAATCATATGGCAATTCCAATAACCAAAGGAATACATGAATGTTCAAGAATCAGATACACATCTAATAACACCAAAAAGCCACACAACTTTAAGGCTAAAAATATATCACAAGAATCACATGATTCTACAATAATATCAGATACCTATCTGACAGCAGCAGAAAAAAGTCACGTGACTTTTACGTCTGAAATAATTGGATCAACATAAAACCAAGTTGTAAAAACATAACGACTCATTTGATTTTTATCAAAACAAAATCTACAACTTTACAAAATATTGACCAATCAAAACACAATCACGAGATTCTTCGTCTAAAAAAGTGGAAGCATGTGAACACCTTTGTAAAGAATTTAAAGACTATTTTGATATACTCAAAACTTTTAGGACTTTACAAGAACACAACCCAAACAGACAGAATCATACACAGAATCATACGATTCAAAAAAGAGGTCTGATAATAACACAAGAATCATACGATCCTATATCAGACAACAATTACAGCCATAACAAAACTTCTAATTGTATAAAATCACATGATTTTACAACAACAGAAAACAACAAGGCTGTCAAAAAACTCAAGAACAATCTTGATACACAGAGCTGGATACAGTTACGAACCACACGGCTCAACAAACCAGAAAAAACATGTTATAAGACACAGCCAGACAAGGGTCTGATTTAGCAAAATATCACACAATATGCAAACCAGAAAAAAAACATATCTCACACGAGAGGAACATACAAGGCTGTAAGAAATATTCAAGAATAACCTTGACAATACTACTGGTTAAAAAATATAAACCACACGGTTCAATTAACCAGACAATACAATAACAGATGGTAAGACATATAGGTCAAACAAACCATCAAGATACAAATTAATGACCTGAAGAAACTACCAATAGTATTTATAACCGGTCAAAGTTGAAAGACAATTTGTATTACAGTGCGAAACAAAAATTGAGTTACACAAATCAAGACAGAGATTTGTGAACAATTTTCTCGAGACAGTTACAATGAACAACTTTGATCAAGAACAAAGTACAAGACATGTAGAGCATATCACCATCTTAACGACACCTCTAAACTGAGTATAGAACCAAGAATAAGTACCAAGCACATAAGAATGAAGAAATTAAGAGAAAGCATGACACAATAATACTTTATTATGCATGTGATACAAGACAATTTCCAAACTAGTACTACGGTATCATAATAAGCAACATCCTTTTAACAATGGTATGAACATGATTAGACACAAAAAAAAAACCATCAGTTTCCAAACTAATAAAGAAGGCAATTATATATTTTTTTCAAAAAAACTTAATATCGATATGATTTGAACATTTGCTACCTAAAACAACTTAACACATCATAAACACACGGTTGAAAAACCCCATTTTTCCAACATTGTATAATTTTATACCCTCTAAATATCAGATAGAAAACACTATCCACTCCTTTTACTGAATTTTGATGAAGTATTCTTCAACCAAATAAACCTGAATTGGCCAGTAGTTGATTTGTAACCAATATGTAAAGAATTTAAAAAAATCCCAAAAACCAATAAAGACCAAAACAAGAATTTTATTAACCATGAAAACCACCGAACAAGAATGAACCATATCTTAGAGTGGATAAGTTTGAAATATTTAGAAAGAAATAGGGTCAATCATATTTGAATTCAAAACACAACTACTACTTTCCATCCATATTTAACAAAAACAATTTGTCATCAGATGACAACCAAGCAGTTGAAGAAAATGTGTTTAGAACCAAACAGCACAAATAGCAAGATGTCAATGTGTTAACTAATCAGGAAACAAACCACAAATAGATGACCAATCAACAGGTTGTAAGAGATATTTCATCTTGTGTGACCATAGACAAACATGTACACCTCCACGGAAGCAATCAATCCAAAGCAAAAAATAGATCAGGAATGATTTGTTTTTAAAATGTTAAAACCTTGGGAAAGAATATGTATATTCTACAAGAACAAAAACAAAGAATTATGAGACCATACACAATCTTGAACCTGACACACAAGCACCCAATTCCAAACAACATACTAAATCACAAAGGCAAATCTGATATATTCACATAATAAATAGGAGGTCAAGACAAAGATAATCCAGAGTTATAGCAAATTTATATCGGACAAAATCATTTACTTCAGAATAAAGGATTGACTAAACCTACAATAATCCAGCAGCAGGAAGTTTAGAGAATACTTACAGTGCATATGATTAGGTGAAGACAATAAGATAAACTACGCCAGAGAACCTTCTCTTTGAGTTCCTTCACTTCGGAAATAAGTTCTTCAAATCTTCAACCGTTAACAGATAGGACCCAGGCCAGTCACCCTTATTTCAGTTTGATTTTCTCCATGTAGTCCATAAAATCTTTTGCAAATGCTGATTTGGATTCACTAGTTGTTTATGCGGTGTAACCAGACGAGCCATATACATGTGAATTCGTTTATGAGAAAACAGTTGAGGCAACACAAGCCTGAGCTTTAGGGTTTTCGTTAAGGGAAAAACCCCATTTGCGGTAGTTGGAAGCAGATACGTCTTCTCAACCAATGAATTCTTGTTGTAACCGTTACCGGCAATGATCAATTTCAGATCTGCTGAAGAAGTAACAAAAGCGACGGAAAAGAATGGCGTGACAAGCAGCGGAAGCAACCGGGTTTTCACCGCCACGTGGGGTACAATCCATGATATTTATTCCGACGACCTTCGCCGCCGCTCTCAAGGCACCACCACCACCTACCATAACTCGATCTATGTGCGGCTGAAATCTAGGTCACGACATTTGTGAAAAAGACTGCTACGATTGAGAGGTTGATAATACAGAATTCCTAACGAACTCCCATGACCTAATCCAGTGAATATTCCAACGAATCAAGAGCCTAGGGCTCTGATACCAAAAGGGAATTGATACCATGTCAAAAACCATGAAGCAGACACTAGTCTACCCAAATCAGATCTTGATTTACCCCAAAATCTCTATTACAAAATGAAATAGAGAAATAATACTAGCAACAAATTTGAATAACTCTCAAGATACAAAGAAAACACTCAAACGACACAAACTCTACGATCTATTGGGTTAAATCTTCAACGCAAAGAACACAAATATATGAACCCTAGATCAGAGAATGAGAGGAAAGATGAAAATGGATAGTTGGTGCAGAACCACACAAAAAAAGAACCTTATCAGCCTATCTCATTCTTTTATATAGCTAAGTCCAGCCCAACATCATTCTTTGAGCCCACATTCTTGAACCAGCCCGCGAAGATGCCTCATAAAACAAATCCGGAAAAATATTAAACAAAACTCATAAGTAAAATCAAATAGCAAAGAATAACCACCCACGGTTTGAATTAAAGAATCAAGTTAACTATATTAACTTCAGTAATTTTAACAATATAAAAAAAATTCGGACTAAACGGATATAAAATTACACTACGGGGCGAAAAATCGGATGCCGAACCCCATCTGGCCCATGGAAAGCTTCGCGCCTTGCTACCTTGTAGTGAAATCCCATTGTCGAAGACGACACAGATTGTCACCGATGACCAGGGGCGAAGCTTGACTATTAACTCAGTTGGGCCGAAAGTCAAGGGTCAAAATATGGATAGGGTCGGAATAAGTATATAAAAAAATTTGTACTAGACGAGTATAAATTTCCACTTCTGAGTGAAAAAAACGAGTAGGGCCCGGGCCCAGTCAAGCCCTCACTATACTTCGGCCCTGCCAATGACAAAGCTAAGGGGCTGTTTGGCAGAATCTGTATTATTAAGTACTAAATTAGTAAGAGTTCTGATTGTATAAGAGATTCTGAATCAGTTAGTACTGAACCACTAAGAGGTTGTTTGGTTCGGCTGAATGAGGTCTTAATGCTGACCGAATCAGACGTTTGCCATAAGGACGTGTTTGTTTCGTTGCGCCACTTCTTACCGAAACAGACTTTATCGTCTGTCCGATCCAGGCTCCAAAACCCGGCTGTCTCATACAGACGGGGGAAGGGAACGAGCTGAAGGGGCTGCGAAGTCGCTGCCAAGAAAAAAAAACGAGCCGGGGAAGGGGCTGCGAAGTCGTTGACAAGAAAAAAAAACGAGCTGGGGAAGGGGCTGCGAAGCAAAAAAAAACGAACAGGAGACAAAAACCAATTTTGTGCTCGCCCCTTGCTTTTCGGAGTAGCATTCGTGTGGACGGGAAGACAATTTTTACCAAATTTGCACCCCCCCCTGCGCGCGGGTAGATACGGAGTAAAACACAACATAAGAACTTAATAAGTCATGTAGGTTTTCATATATAAACTAACAATGTTTTAGCTTCCACACCAATGTGGGACAAACTAAATGAAAGAAAAAAAATAGACTTTTTGCTCTCAAACCAATATGAGACAAAGTAATGAATCAAATTTTTGGTGTTTTGTTCCTACACCAATATGGGATAAGGTAATGAAAGAAAAAAATAAACTTTTTTGTTCTCACACTGATTTGTTAGCGTTTTTTTTACCATACAGACAAGTCATTTAGATGTTCAAACAAACAGCACATAATGATTCAGCACCTTATTGATTTAGCAGTTCTTTACTATACAGACAGCTTATTTATTTAGCACTAATGAAACAAACTGAAACAAACAGCCCCTAAGTGTTGTTTAGTTGGACCTCTGAATGGTTGTGTATAATGACTATTTTACCCCTGTAAATTATTAATGTATCTTTTTGGATATTTCATACTCAATATTTTGATAAAAATATTAAAGCATATTGATCAACAGATATTTCGTACTCAGCACTAACAATTTCCATGTTCTATTAAGTTCTTGATCTGATCGTAGTTAACGAAAAACACACAAAAGTCAACTTCACTCCATCACTTCAACGATGTAATAAACTTATGATCCTCGCATCAAAATGTATTCTACATTTTACTTGTTATACTTAAAAACATAAAAAGAAGCATATATATATATATATATATATATATATATATATATATATATATATATATAGTTGGGGTATTTTGGAACCCACTTTGAGTTGGAGAATCGTTGAAACCCGGTCAAAAACGCGGTTAAAAAAATGTTTTTTTCTCTTAATTTTTTTATGGTGGTTCTTTATGTTATAAACTACTCTTAAATGAAAAAAAAAATCAAAAAACCGCCTACTAGATTTTTTTTTTAAAAATATCAAAAATGTGTAGGTTACACATGTAACTTTTGCGTAACTGCAAATATATGCATAAAAGTTACAGATATAACTTTTTTCGTAACTGAAAATCTACTAGGCGTTTTTTTGATTTTTTTTTCATTTAAGGGTAGTTTATAACATAAAGAACCACCATAAAAAAATTCGGAAAAAAAAAACATTTTTTTTACCGCGTTTTTAACCGGGTTCCAACGATTCTCCAACTCAAGGTGGGTTCCAATTTATCTTTTCCATATATATATAGGTAAAAGATCCGTGTAGACCCCTTATTTTTTGTAGACCCCGTAGACCCCTTATAAAACTCAATAAAACTCATTAAAACTCAATAAAAATAAAACTCAGTTTTGTTAATTTAGTTTTTTTATTTGCGATAAGCTTTTAAGAACAAAAAAAGACAATTAAAAAAAAAGAAAAACGAAAAACATTAAAAATTGAACATTTTAAGACAATGAGTTTTAAAAATCAATGAGTTTAAAACTCAATAAACTCAATAAAACTCAGTGTTGCGTTTAAAACTCACTATTTTAAAACTCATTGTCTTAAAATGTTCGATTTTTAATGTTTTTTTGTTTTTTTTTTAATTTATTTATTTATTTTTTTGGTTCTTAAAAGCTTATCGTTATAAAAAAAACCAAATTTACAACACTGAGTTTTATTTTTATTGAGTTTTATAGGGGTCTACGGGTCTACAAAATTTAAGGGGTCTACACGGAACCCTTCCCATATATATATATATATATATATATATATATATATATATATATATATATATATATAGGAATGAGAACAATTAATAACTCTGGCTTGGAGCAATAACCAAATAACCACATTTTAGTGGCTTGATGAAAAAACAGGTGCTATGGATTGGTGACATGTGACACTCCTTTTTTTTTCTTTCTTTTTTTTAACAGAAAGGGTATAAGGGGATTTTACTCAAAAGAAAAAAGCACCCCCTCATTTTTAAAACGCTTATAGCTTTTTTATCCGAAGTCGTTTTTTTATAAAAATTATACCATTGGACTCGTCGCTTTTTTATCTTTAATTCGGATGTGGTCCCGACTTTATTCGAAGGTTTTTTTTCAAACGTCCATATTAACATCAATGCTACAGAAAAAAGGCACCGGTGCTAGCCAAAAAGGCATCGGTGCTACTTTTTGTAACATTACATGTCAGTACGGACGTTTGAAAAAAAGTGTTAAAAAATGTCGGGACCACATCTGAATTAAAGATAAAAATGCAACGAGTCCAACGGTATTTTTTTTATAAAAAACCGACATCGGATAAAAAAGTTATAGCCGTTTTAAAATGGTGGGGGTACTTTATTGGTTGAGTTAAATGACTAAAATATCCTTTCTGGAAAAGGATGGAGAGGGACACTTGTCATAATTTTGGTGGTTCAAATGGGTTATTTGGTTATTGCTCCAAACAAGGGTTATTAATAGTTCCACACCCTATATATATATATATATATATATATATATATATATATATATATATAATGAAACAAAACTAAATTAGCGAAAAGGTTAAACCCTCGAGGAAAACCGAAAGGTGTTTCATTGCTTCAGGACTCGAATTTCATGAATTGTTTAATACATTAGAGCTAGAATAGAGGTAGTATATCTGTGATGAAACTTACTGACGGCCTTATTATCTCCGATCGATCGGTTCCCCGGCGGCGGCGACTTGTTTACAAGGTTGGAAACGTAGATCGGCGACGGAGTTAGGAGCTGATCCGTCCAAATCGACGAACCCGACAACCAACAACCTCAATTTCAGCAAATTTCGTTTCAGATCGGTGAGATTGAGTTAATTAGTGGGTAAAGAACTAAATTTACATTTTGTTAACAAATCACCAATCATTTTTTGTTGAAGAAAGTGGAAGAAGGAGCAAAATAGCCGGTAAACAACTAAATTTACATTTTGTCTATAAACCACCAATCTTTCTCTGTAGAAGAAAGTGGAAGAAGGAAGAAAAGAAGTGAGGAAAGAAAGAAGATGACGAGACCTGGTAATGGATCATGGATGGATGAAAAAGTAGCTTTTGTTTTATTGGATGGTGCCGGCGACCTCCTCTGATGGCGGAGGAAGGTGAAAGGGGCTGGGAGGGGAGTGAATGCCTCGAAGGGCTGGGAGGGCAGGGAGGTCTTTTTTTCTTTCTGTTTCATTCAGACAGAGTTTAAAATCTGAAGCATAAAGAGTTCATTAAGACCCTCTTACCGAATAAGTGGTAAACAAAGTGAGCAACCAAACACTCTTACATCTGACCGATTCAGATGTTGACTCATTAAGACCTCATTAAGTGGTAAACAAACAGCCCCTAACACAGTAACGTAAGGTTGTTTGATAATCACTTACTCAGTTCAGTAAGAGCTTACTGAGGACTGGGTCAGCAGTAAGCTTGTTTGATTAAATATATATTAGCTCGGACCGAGTAAGACTTGTCGGACCGAGTACTTGATCCTTTTCTAGCTGACCGAATCTAGAGAAAAATCACGTCAAAAAGAGGAGCGCATTTAAAAAAAACAAAAAAAAACAAAAACAAAAAACAACTCTCATATTTTAAGTAAGCATAACTTTTTCAAAACTCGATAAATCTTGAAACTAAGCACACCGTTACGTGCGAAATTGAAAAACGATTCAAACTAGATATATATTGATATGCTTTCGGTGAATGTTTGAAAAGTCGAGATGAACACGATGTCGATGATGTTTAATCAAGCATAACTCCTCCGAAACTGAATGAATCTTGAAAATAAGCACGCCGTTGCGCTCGAAATTGAAAAACGATTCAAAGTAGACCTATATTGATATGCTTTCGGTGAATGTTTAACAACGTTTTTAATACATTAAAAATAAATAGCTATATATACATTTCTCAGTCAGCTCTTACTCAGTCATCAACTATCAAACAGCCAAGTTTCAGCTAGACTTTCTTACCCAGTCAACTCTTACTCAATTAGCTCTAACCCAGTCAGCTCTTACTCAATCAACAACTATCAAACAGCCCCTTAAGTTGTCACCAATGACACAATTGTCACAGATTATTAGGTTCCGTTAAGGACTAGTGGTACTAGTTTTCTTTCCACCGATAGACCACTATGATCGGTAGCAACTTACTACCGAATTTTAATTTTCATCAACCATGCAAATCCGAATTAAGTTTCCATAAAAAAAAGGCTCATACAAAACCAATATAACCATTATTGCATTTCAAAATATTAATAAAAACCCCCGTTGTGATTTTAGTAAAATTTAATAAATGTCTAACTCACTTTGGCATCGACACTATGCTTTTAAATACAAACAAAAGACGTAAAAGAAGAACATGATACCTCACCAAGTTTGTCTCCTTGGCTATTAAATCAAATGCCTAGTATTTAGCACTTCGTTTTCAAATATTTATGAATCTTGGAGTTATTAGTGTCAAGGCTATTAAGTCAAATTTCTTTTAATATATATCCCCAAATCTATGTATTATTAACTATTAATTATTAATTTATTATTATGAATATTTATTATTATGAATAGTTATTATGACTATCCATGTTCCTAACTCATTTGTATCATTATGTTGTATTCATATCTTATGCCCTATACATAGTGAGTTGTTGTATTTGATAGATGATCAATATATGAATATATACTTCCCTTCTCTAATATATATATTCTCCATGTTCATATGTTCTAATATTATTTGTATATTACTAATGGACTGTTGTTATTCAACACGTTATCAGCACGAGTTGCTTTTGGAGTATGATCATCGTAAGGTAAGGAAACATTGGCTAGTTAACTTATTTTTCTCCTATCTTTAATCTCTTAAATAATCCCTGTTGTAATTCATACAATGTTGGGTTAAATAGAGATTTATATGTAGTGGTTCAATACAATTATAGATTTTCATCAAGCTAATATGAATCGGTTTAGTATAAATCATTATTATACTTTATTTGCAAAATATATTCATGGGTTTATATTAAAAAAAAAAAACATGTTCGCCATATTATTGAAAGAAAAGAAGTATGAAAGTGATGTTCTTTATGATCATTTGATTGTTATGATGTGATTCTTATAAAAAAAAACAAATGAATGTGTTGTATACATACTAGCAATTTTAAATTAACTAATATAATAATTCATTTCTTGATAATCGTTTTTTTTTTTTTTTTTTTTTGAACGGCAAATTTGGATCACTGACGGGGACATTACACCACCCACCCGATCATCTCCAATCCCCATCAGGAGGAAACTCACCCTTAGATGAGAAAACCCCCTGGCCCAACATGTAACCCCCAGTTATTAAATTTGTTACAAGTGGGACTTGAACCCAAGACCTCCCCATTACAATGTCTTGGGTACCTCCCTCTAGCCAATTGAGCTAAAGATCATTGGTGATTTAATTGCATCTAATATGAATGTTATATTCATAATTGGTAGGCAAAATGAGGAAAACCATTTATATTTCTTCATTAAATTATTTAATGGTGTTTTTGATGTTTGATATTCACCATCATTAATTTATAAGAGCTTATGTTTTATAAATATTTTATTATAAAGAAACTTACAAAGTTAATAGTGATTTAAAGTCATATAGTTAATTTCATTTGTATGTTTTAGCATGTTAGACTTTATGGTAAATTGATTAGTATTTTACTATTAAATGACTTTATGTAACTCCATACCTATATATGTTTAGTAATACAAGATGATTTAGTTTAACATAAACATTATTTTTGGTCATAATTTTATAGATAAAAATTGATTATATGTAAATATTTATCTAATTTCATATGTTTACGTATCTGTTTTTGTTTAAGGTGTTTAACAATATTTGTTATTATTCATTACTATTGAAATGTCACCCTTTGCTATAAATTACCCACTTTTAATTTAATGGGTATAAATCGTATTGTTTATATGAGAACTAGTGATTTTATTATAAATTTGTAGCTATTACAATGTCATGTGTTGAGGATATTACATTGCATGTTTTATATGAAGGCATTGAGTAAAAAGAAAAAATATATACATTTAAGTGTCAATAAGCTTGGAAATGCAAAGGCTTTGAAAATTGAATACCTCACTATTATCTACACTTTTCATATGGACCAAATTGATAAAGAGGCATGACCACTAGAGAACGGTAATACTACCAAAACTCGTTATGAGTGGATTCATTATTACAAGTCTATGCGTGGATATAACTCCGGGATGTTTAGAATCACCCCACAATTGGTTATATGTTGTGAATACATTATTGATGAGGATATGTTGGAAATAATGAGCTCTTAGTAGAAAACCACGAGACTCATCTCGTTGGTAGAACCCCATTCCCATAAGCGAATGTGGGCATGTGGCAACATATAATGACCAAAGTGGAAGCCATGATTATTGTCTTCTCATGTAATGACTAAAGTAAAAAATCTTGGTTGTGGTCGAGGATACGATAACAATGGAGAGATTATCATTATGTTCAGATTAAAAACAACATCCTCATGATGTTATTCTAAATGCTATCATAGCTAGTAATGAATATAATAACTAGACCAAAGTTATGGTATATTATTACTTGCATATTATAAACCACTTGTTATTAATTCATGATTCTATAACCATTTGTTATTTTGGTGAAAGTTATGTAATAGTCAAAGTGATAAGATTTGAGCATCTCAAATAATATAATTTTACTATAACTCAAGTTTATAGAGAGACGTGTTATAATATCATGTATTGCACAAGAATTTATTGTGCACCTCATTCTTAATGTGCTTTCAATTATATAGCACCAGATAAAATGATTAAAAGACAAGTTATGTTTTACTATCACAATCTCACAAAAGAGTATACACATGTTTTATATAACAGTATGTTATAACTTTGAGAATTACATGTTTTGATATATAGCATGTCCTCTAGATGCTTTATATTATTCGTATAAAGGGTAGTAGAATAAAGCAAATAAAATGTCCATTTGTGGTTTATTGTCACTCTCATGAAAAACTATAAATATGCTTAGATATGATACTCAAAGTTTTATGCTCCTTAAATCTCACAAACGATCTATGTAAGGCCATAATCGATCTATGTAATCGATCTATCTAAGGCCAGTGAGTC
>JBCNJP010000024.1:42185296-42224650 GCA_039602395.1 Deinandra increscens subsp. villosa
TTCTTTGGCGATGACTAATGCACCCGAGTTATCGCAGTACATGTCGATCGGCAAGTTACTTGTGGGGACAATGTCTAGCCCACTAATAAACTTCCTTATCCAGACAGCCTCCATTGCAGCTTCCGAAGCAGCAATGTACTCAGACTCTATTGCAGACATAGCGACTGTGGTTTGTTTCTTGCTTTTCCAATCCACAGCCCCTCCGTTCATAATGAAGACGTACCCAGACTGAGACTTCGTGTCATCTCTATCAGTCTGAAATCCAGCATCACAGTATCCGGTCACTTTGAGCTCTTGATCTGGATTTCCCCCATATACCAAAAACAAATCTCTAGTAGCCCGTAGGTACTTGAGAATGGTCTTAACAGCAGTCCAGTGACTTTCACCTGGATTCTGTTGATAACGGCTAACGATATTCTGCGCGAACGCTATATCAGGTCTAGTGCATCTCACCGCATACATTATAGATCCTACAGCCAAAGCATAAGGGACTCTCTGCATACGCTTCACCTCATCAGGTGTAGAAGCACCTTGTTTGACCGACAGACCAAGTCCTTCCTGCATAGGTACATTACCATGCTTGGAATTCTCCATCTTGAATCGCTTCAAGATCTTATCAATATAAGCACTTTGACTTAGTCCAATCAACCGCTTAGTTCTATCTCTATAGATCTTGATTCCAAGAATGAATGTTGCTTCTCCCAAGTCTTTCATAGCAAAACACTTTCCAAGATGGGATTTTACATCTTGCAACATTGGAATGTGTTTTCCTATTTTCAATATGTCATCTACATATAAGACAAGGAAAGTAACATTACTCCCACTAGCTTTACGATATACACATGGCTCATCGGGATTCTGAACGAAACCAAACTTTTTGATTTCTTCATCAAACCGTTTATTCCAACTCCTCGATGCTTGCTTTAGTCCATAAATGGACCTTTGGAGCTTGCATACTTGGTTGGGATGTTTTGGATCAATGAACCCTTCAGGTTGATCCATATAGACTTCTTCATCCAAGTAACCATTTAAGAAGGCAGTCTTAACATCCATTTGCCATATCTCAAAGTCATAGTACGCTGCTATGGCTAAGAGAATCCTAATAGCTCTAATGTCTGCTACTGGTGAAAAGGTCTCATCATAGTCAACGCCAAAACGTTGAGTATAACCTTTCGCCACGAGACGAGCTTTATAGGTGTGTACATTTCCATCCATGTCGGTCTTCTTCTTGAAGAGCCATTTACTCCCAACGGTTCTTGCGTTAGGAGGAAGATCAACCAGGGTCCAAACGTGGTTATCTTGCATGGATTTCATTTCCACATTCGCAGCTTCAAGCCATTTCTCAGATTCCGGATCTGATAATGCAGCTTTGAAGTTCGGAGGCTCATTGAGATCTCCTGATACGTTATCCTCGGATTCGACTAGACCAATCCATCTATCCGGATTACGTACGACCCTTTCGGATCTACGAAGTGGAATCGCAACATCATCGACTTGAGGTTCATCTCTTTGAACATTTCCCCCCCCAAGTTGATGATTGCTAGTTGTTTCAGAAGGTGACACATCTTCTAGTAGTTCTACAATTCTCCCACTGTTCTCTTGAGCTATAAAATTCTTTTCAAAGAATTCAGCATATCGAGCAACACGAACAGTGTTTTCGGAGGGATTATAGAAGTAGTAACCCATTGTTTCCTTTGGGTATCCCACGAAGATGCACTTAGTAGTCCTGGGTTGTAATTTGTCAGGCGTATCACGCTTCACAAGTGCCTCACATCCCCAGACTCTTAAGTAAGACAACACAGGGACTTCTCCATGCCATATTTGATATGGTGTCTTTTCAACCTTCTTGGTTGGAACCATATTTAGAACGCGTACAGCGGTTTCTAGAGCAAAATCCCAAAATGATAATGGGAGAGTTGTAAGGTTCATCATCGACCTCACCATCTCTAGTAAGGTTCGATTCCTCCTCTCAGACACTCCATTATGCTGAGGAGTATAAGGAGGAGTAAGCTGTTGGACAATTCCACACGCTTTAAGATAATCCTTAAACTCTTGGCTTAAGTATTCTCCACCACGAACCGATCGAAGGATCTTGATGGTCTTACCGAGTTGATTTTCAACTTCGTTCTTAAACTCTTTGAATGTTTCAAATACCTCATGTTTATGTTTAAGCAAGTAAACATAACCATAACGGCTGAAATCATCCGTGAAAGTTACGAAGTAGCTAGCACCTTTTCTTGACACATGTCTAAATGGGCCACATACATCAGTATGGATGAGTCCAAGTAGCTCTTTTGCCCTTTGCGGCTTGTTCGGAAAGGGTTTTCTAGTCATCTTTCCTGAGATACAGGAAACGCATTGATCAAATGATTCATCATTTGATTGTAAGATCCCTTCACGTTGAAGTCTTTCAATGCGGTTTTTGCCAACATGGGCAAGACGACAGTGCCATAGATAGGTAGAGTCCAAACTAGTTTTGGCTCGTTTGCTAACTGTGAACATTGAATTATTTGAAACACAACCACGCATATCAATTTCATAAATGTCATCACAAGGAATAGCATCAAAATAATGAACATCATTTTTAGAAACTGAAATACCGATATCATTAAAAACATTAATGTATCCTTGGTTTTTCAACAAAGAAACTGAAATAACACCTCTAGTGATAGAAGGTGCATAATGACAATTGTCTAATACAATGGATAACCCAGAAGGCAGAATTAAATGAAATTCTCCTATAGCTTCCACAGCTGCTGGCAAACCATTTCCAACGAACAGCTGCAAAGCTCCAGGCTTCAGTTTCCTCCTCTTTCTAAGACCCTGTAACGAATTACAGATGTGAGTTCCGCAGGCGGTGTCATACACCCATGAATCACTCTTAGAAAAGGAAAATAATTCAATTGTGAAGATACCTGAAGTACTAGTCCCACCAGTATTCTTTCTCTTCTTCATCAACTCAGCTAGGTAGGTAGGACAGTTCCTCTTCCAGTGTCCGACTTCACCACAATGGTGACAGATATGGTCCTTAGCCTAATGCTCTTTAGGGGCCGGAGGGGTTTGCTTGGCTTTAGGGATATGGGCAACAGCCTTGCCTTTACCCTTGCCATCAATCTTGCCCTTCCCCTTTTTCGGTCGTTTAGCCTTTTGGATCTTACCCCCCTTGATCATTAGAACTTGGGGTGTTTCAGTGGCCTTTTTAGTAATCGTTTTGTCATACTCGACAAGCATAGCATGAAGCTCAGGTATAGTCTTAGTCATACTATGCATGTTATAGTTGCGCACAAAACCCTCAAAATCCTTCGTAAGCGATTTGAGGATCATGCCAACTGCAACAGCACGATTATACCCATAATTGAGCGATTCCAATTTGTCAAAGTAGCTCTTCATCTTGAGCACATGACTACTGACCGATTTACCAGTTTCAAGCTTCAAGTCGTGGAGTTCCACAACTAGGTCGAACAATTCGACACCAGCTTGTTTTTCATACATCTTTTTCAGCTCTTTGATCATATCACAAGGTGTATGAAATTCGTATTGCTTCTGAAGATCGGGAGTCATACTCGAGATCATCATACAAGCAACCTCATCGTATCTGCTGTACTCTGCGTTGTAGAACGCTTTCTCTTGCTCAGAGGCATCAGCAGCTGGCTCGGTCGGCCAATGATGTTTAAGGACATCGGTCCTCCGTTCAACTCTAAGGACAATCCTCAGTTGACGGTACCAGTCATTGAAGTTAGATCCGTTCAGCTTTTCTCTTTCAAACATTTGACGAAAAGCATGACCAACATTGTTTTGAGGAGGGTTTGTTGCCATCTACAAAACAGATTAAGTTCAAAAATCAATATTTTCGATAATCTTTTCCTTAATAAATTTAATTACCCAATGTTTAAACATTTTAAACAATTAAGCTTTATTAAGGCTAGGATCCAATTGACATGCCATCATTTTATCAGTTGATCTGCTAGAAATGATGCATTCAAATGGTAAGTGACGATCACTAATTGTATTCCAAATACAATTCCTAGGTTTTATGGGACCTACAACTTGCACCAAGTGATTTGTAGTCATGTTTCATCCCATCTTTTGCCACGGGCTAAGGGTCTCACAGCCTAGCTCGTTTTAAGTCGTCCAGCCAAGAACTCACAAATTTTCCACCATTGTGTACCAATGAGTGGGAATTTGCCATGCAAATGCCATTTTACCATTGTGTACCAATGAGTAAGATGACATCCACAAGTGTCCTTTACAAGGTGGATGCCAAAGACTTAAGTTTGGTTTGGGTCAAAACAATTTTGATGCGTGATCAAAAAAGTTATGTGTGAAGATTCATGCACATCTTCATCACATAATGTGTTTATAAAATTCTTAGTTTGTCATCCAAGTCAAAAGAGCTCGGTAGCTCCATTTGCAACACACAAAGAAGCGTAGGGGTGAGGTTTGCAACTTTTGCAATTAAAAACCTATCACTTTAGGGAAGCAGAGCGACCCGACTTATACCTCTCTTTTAGAGTGTGTTCAAATGGGTGAGCCGGTGTTTCTTTTGACTTTTAGGACACAAATTTTATTTTATAAACAAAATCATATTTCAATAGATTATTTAAGCAAATTTCGATTTTCATAAAACAAATTTGCAATAAACCTTTTATTATGTCACAATTATCAGATAATCACATAATTTATAGGGTTTCTAATTATCACATATAATTTTAATTTTATAGTCCTCCTTGATTTAAGTAATAACCATGAACGATTTGCATGAAACATCATGGTTTTTACTTCTTTTTAACACTTTAAAGTTTTAAAGGTACAACATGTTGTTCATAACAATTATCTAATAATTAATAAAAACTTGGATTTAAAATTTTTAGATCACAAAAATCAAATTTTAGAACTAAAAATTAGGGTTTCCGATTCGGCAAGAGGTTTTCGATTCATAATTTGAGTTTACGATCGGAAAGCATGGGTTTTCGATCGAAACAGGGTTTTCGATCGGGTACTTTTCGATCGTAGACTATTCGATCGGGTCGAAAAGCCGTTCCGATCAGAACCTTTCCGATCGGATACTTTTCGATCGGCCCGAAAAGCCTTTTCGATTGGTTACTTTTCGACCAGTTCGTAAACACTTTACGATTTGGATCGAAAAGTAGGGTTTCCGGTCGGAAAACAAGGGTCTCCGCACCGGAATAGGTTTTCCGATCGGAAATCAAGGGTTTCCGATCGGGTCGAGAAGCGTTTTTCGATCAGGGACTTTTCGATCGGGTCGAAAAGTCCTATTCTGTCGAATTTTTTTCGTTTTTACCAATTGCGAAACCTTTTCCAATTGTAAAACATGATTTTTAAATGAATCGAAAAGCTAGAATCTTGTTTTGGTTACCCCCCTTCCAAGTTTTATTCCCGGTAATTAATTAAAATCATAGGTGGCTCGTGATACCACTGTTGGGTTATATAACTTTTATCAAAACAAGAGTACGCAGCGGAAAGAATCCTATGAATTAATCTAACTAACCGGTATTAGAACGTGTACCTTTTTAGCTCGGCAAGACTTGATCTCTTGGAGGATTTGATATAAATCCCTCTACGATCGCACACACGACACACCAATGATATGTGCTAGCAACCGATCACGAACCTCTTCTTGATGTAGGCTTGGTCGAACCACACAAGAAATCGCAAACCCCTAGGGTTTTCTTGTTGCCGAAAATTAGAGAGATTAAGAGAGAATTAGGGTTTTTTCTTTATCTCATAAAGCAGCAACTAATCCTTAAACCCAGAGGGTCTATTTATAGGATTAGAATACTTGATAAACAAGCAAAAGGGATAGGCATAAGAGCCCTAGCGAAATCGGCCTAGAGGCCTTATCCACAACCTTTTCTCAATTGTAATCCAATTACAATTCTCTCTAATTACAACTAACACCCCTCTGTTAACAATTAACTGTCAGTTTTTAACGAAATCTCGTTAAATGTTCGTGATAAATATTAATTAACCATTAATTAATATCAATACATTTGGTGTCGAGACGTGTGACCCCGTAGGCTTAAATAATATCCGGACATACTTTTACTATTACATGATCATATCCCTACATAACGTCCATTTGGTGTAATTCCAAGTCAAAATGTGCTACTAAGACCATGACTATTCTTAGGGAATCCTTTCTAGATACGGGAGAGAATGTCTCCAGATAGTCAATTCCTTCCCTTTTGGTATACCCTTTTGCGACCAAACGTGCTTTATAACGTTCAATGTTTCCGTTTGGGTCTAATTTAGTTTTATAGACCCACTTACAACCTACAGGCTTAGCACCCTTTTGTAGTTCAGTAAGTGTCCAAACATTATTTGTTTTCATTGATTTCAACTCATCTTCCATGGCATTAAACCATTGAGTTGATTGGTCGCAATTCATGGCCTCTTTGAATGTAGTTGGATCATCAACTTTACCCAAATCAAAGTCGGTCTCATGAAGGTAAGTCACAAAATCATCATAAGTTATGGGTCGCCTAGGTCGAGAAGACCTTCTTAATGGCGGTTGAATCTCTTGAGACGTTGGTTCATTAATTTCGGGAGATATGTGAGGATTTGAAGTAGATGGTTCCTCATTGTTAGTCATGTTATCATTATGAGGATTCGGCGAATCAATAGATGGTTCAATTGGTTGATCTTCAAGTGGTTGAGTAATGGGCATCGTTATATCAATAATCGGCGCCTCTCTAGTATCCTCTTGAAGATCTATTCGCCTACCATCAACACTCCCACTCAAATTCGACATCTCAAGAAATTCTGCATGTCTTGTCTCGACAATTCTAGTAGAGTGAGAAGGGCAATAGAATCGATGTCCTTTAGAACGTTCAAGATAGCCAATGAAAAAACAACTAACGGTTTTCATATCTAGTTTCTTGGACTGTGGATTGTAGAGTTTAGCTTCAGCAGGACATCCCCATACTTTGAAATAATTCAAATTAGGCTTCCTTCCTGTCCATATTTCAAAAGGAGTCTTTGGGACAGACTTAGAAGGAACTCGATTAAGTATGTGGACGGCTGTTTTTAAAGCTTCAGTCCAAAGAAACTTAGGGAGATCACAATTAGCCAACATACTACGTACCATATCCATAAGGGTACGGTTACGCCTTTCAGCTACACCATTTTGTTGGGGGGTTCCGGGCATGGTGTATTGATTTATTATGCCATGACTTTTACAAAACTCATGAAAAGACCCCGGACTTTGTCCAACATCAGTGTGGCGGCCGTAGTATTCTCCACCCCTATCCGATCTCACAACCTTTATTTTTCGATCTAGTTGATTTTCAACTTCAACCTTAAAGGTTTTAAAAGTTTCTAAAGATTCGGATTTCTCATTAATTAAATACAAGTACATATAACGCGAGTAGTCGTCGATGAAAGTAATGAACGACTTTTGCCCTCCAATGCCCTCGGGGAAAGGGCCACATATATCTGTATGGATCAAATCAAGTAATCATGTGCTTCTTGTGGAACCTTTCTTATTTGTTTTGGTCATTTTTCCCTTAATACATTGAACACATTTTTCAAAATCAGAAAAGTCAAGTTCTGGGAGTACTCCATCTTTCACAAGTCGGTTCATTCTTTCTCGTGAAATATGACCTAATCTTTGGTGCCATAATTTGGATGAAGTCTCCTCATTTCTTTTCCTCTTATTTACTACTAAGTTGTCTTCTACATTATAAGACAATAAGGATTCCGAAAATTTATGATCTAAACATAATCTATAGAGGTCTCCCTCTAATAGAGCACGACCAATAATACGGGAATCGAAACTAATAATACATTTTCCATTACCAAAAGTAAATACATAACCGTCAATGTCTAGTTTTGGAACAGAAATTAAGTTTCTAGTAATACTTGGTACATATACAGTTTCAGCCAAATTTAAAATGAAGCCTCCTTCCAGAATTAATGAAAGAGTTCCTACTGCTTCAACTTCAGCAACCAAGCCGTTTCCCACTTTAACCGTTCGCTGGTTTCTTGCCAGCCTCCTTATCGTACGGAATCCCTGTAATGAGTTAGAATTGTGTACAGTGGAACCAGAGTCAAACCACCATGTATTACAAGGTACATTAATATGAAATGATTCATAAATTGTGAAGTTTAGGGCATTACCTTTCTTCGCAAGCCATTCTTTAAACTTTGGGCAATCCCTTTGAGTATGCCCCTTTTTATGGCAGAAACGACATTTGGGAGTGCCTTTGAATGTGCTAGTACTTGCTCCAGGAGTAGAGATTTTATTGGGTTTTGGTTTATTCCCCATTTCACCCTTGCCTTTGAATGACCCCTTTTTATTATTGGGATTAGAAGTGGTTAAGTGAGCAACATCGGGCTTTTCAAGTTTTAAGCGTTCTTCTTCCTGGTAAGAGGAGAGGGAGCATCATGTATAAAACAGTAATCCAGATCCATAAATCCTAAGGTCAACTTAACTTGTTCTATCCAAGTACCGAAGTTATTTCCGTTCAAAGGTTCGATTTCGTGCAAATAACCAGAGCCTGCTCTAAAGGTAGATGCTGATCCATGTAAAGAATAAATGTCATGCTCAATTATAGCTATACAAAAGTATAAGGATACAAATATAACACATATCAGATATCAACAACAACAAAAAAAGGACCTATTACTAACACCAAATAATAGGTAAAATACACATAATGCTCAATTATTAACATCCCGTTGGTTCAGTTAACAATTGAACTTAAATGTTATATATTATGTAATTTATTAAACATACTTATTACAAAACACCGTTGGGTAAGATGCAACAAATACTTAATTTCCATCATCTAAATTATTAAATCACTACCGTTGGGTTCATGAAAAAACAATTTAAACAATGTATATTAAGTGACATAGTTTTAATACTTATATTGACTTGAATAGCTTCCCGTTGGTTCGACCATTCATGTCATCAAAACCTATGTCAATAGATTTTAGAGCTAATTTTCACACAATAGTAAGTATGCATATTACCCTATATATACATATTACAACCAATAGTACAACTTCCAAAACAAAAAGTACAAGTCTATAAAGCATGCATTGTACTGCCTCTTATGCATTGTGTACAACCCCTAAAGCATAGAATTGTGTATCACTGTTTCAGCAACAGTTGTGGCACTTTTGTAAATTTTGAGAACTTTTAGGGTATTTGTGAATGAGAGACATCACCTTCTTTATCCCATACCCTGAGAAATCAGATCAAAAGATCGATGTACCCATACCCGCTCTCCCATCTCCTTCCTTTCCCTAAAAAAACCCTAGGCGTGAAGAATGGCAAGGTTCCATTTCACCAGAACACGCAAAGAGGTACGGGAGATCTCTTGGTGACCCAGCCGGCGATCTCGCACACTCGCACGACATCAAAGCTCTTTCTCTCAAACCCTAATATCGCCGCCGTCGCCTACTCATTCTCACACGAGTTCTTCACCGTTTGTCTCAAATCGATCATAGCAAGGTTAGTTTTCAAGTGAATTTGTAACATGTTTGTGGATTTTTGTTTTTTTTTCTTTCCGAAAAGGACTCGATTGTCATCGTTTTGTTCTGCCTCACTTCCGGTCTTTACTCTTCAAGGTATTTAGTGTTTGCTGAATTGCTATGTAGAAGGTTTGGTGCGGTCTTGCTTTTCTACCCTCTTCTTCTTCTGTCATGTTTCGGTCGTATTCTACATCTGATGATTCATCGCAGATCTATTACTAATTGTATGTTATTGATCGTTTGTTTAATTTCAGGTTTTGGATCATTGAATGGTGGTGAAGTTGGAACAGATCTGAGAATCCATAGATTAAAACAAATAAAGATGGAAGAACAGATATAAAAGAAACCAACTTTGATTAAAATCAAAACAAATTACTCAAATCTTGATTGTCTGCGAGTTCTTATAATGCTCACTGATGCAATCTTGGGGTATTTGTTTTCGTTTTTTTTGTTTTTGTTTATCTGGGGTCGGTGCCTTTTTTTCTGCTCTTCATTTTCGATTTTGTCACTCTTTTGGATTAGTGGTTTTGTTTTATCTTCCATTTATACTAAATGTTATTTTTTCTTTGTGTGATGTTGGGTTACCCCCTTCTAATTTAATTATAGCTATTTTTAAGTTATTATGGTTTGTGCAGCATGCTAATCTATGCTCTATGATCTATTTCACATAGTGTGTTAATGTGTTTGCTCTATTGTTTTAAGGTTACTCATGTATATGTTTGTCAGGTCTTTTGTGTTGTGTTTTTTACTACCTTTGCTGCTTCATAGTTGGTGAGTTCTCTTTTACCTTTACCTATGGTTTGTACAATCGCAGCTTATTAATATCAATTTTGGTTGACCGGAGACATAGATAACTTTGTTTCATTTATATAGGACTTATTGTCATGCTAAACCTTTTTGTTTTCTCTTTGTAGTCGCATTTTTTCTCTTGAGCATAACTTGAAGCTGTAGCGTTCTTTATGGGAGGATATATATTTATTAAGTTAGCTCCTATGTGTATCACAAGTTTAGAAAGTTGTGCAGCCTGCTTCGTGTTTGAAGGCAACTGCCAGATGGGCTTTGAAGCATATTTGGGAAGCTTTAATATTTGAATTTGTTTTGTGTTAAACCAGGTCAACCAGATTCGAGACTCTCTGACATGGAGGAATACATATACCTGGGAAATTTTGAGGTAGATGGATTTGAGGATGGAAACCTACAGTACTTGAACAAACATAGGGGACCCGGTGGAATAAAGTGATTCACCCTTTAATCTTATAATGCTCACTGATGCAATTTTGGGGTATTTGTTTTCGTTTTTTTTTTTGTTTTTGTTTATCTGGGGTCGGTGCCTTTTTTTCTGCTCTTCATTTTCGATTTTGTCACTCTTTTGGATTAGTGGTTTTGTTTTATCTTCCATTTATACTAAATGTTATTTTTTCTTTGTGTGATGTTTAGATTACATTGTGGATTCACAAATCTGTATGTGACTTTTTTAAAGTTTTGTTAATTTTTTGGTTGAATATTTGAGCACGTTTTTTTTTGGTATTTGGTTATAAGGTTTAAGTGATTCGGGTTTGGGTGCTTATTTGTTTCAGTGTTGTAATTTTTGCTAAAATTGTGTCTCTACATGATTATTTTTGTGTAAGGTTTGTCATCTTTTTTTGTATAAGTTATATGATTTGTATCAGTTAGGTTCTGATTCCCATTCTTTTTTATTTTTGTGAGAGTTCTACTTTTTCTTTTATAGGTGAGCATTTGGTTATTTATGTGTTTATGATGGTGTATTTGATACATATTTTCCTTTTTTAGATCGTTTTGTATGTTTATATTTTTCCTTTGATCATAAATTTAACCCTTCCATTCCACCGTGATTTTAACGTGTTTTTTTGCTCCGATTTAGAGGCCCAGGGTTTAGTGGTTCATATGCAGGACTGTTTTGTGAGACATGATCATAGAACTGACAAAATCAATTATATCCTATTGTATGTGTTTCTTATAGTATTTGATGGCTTTTTTTCTCTTCTTTCATTGCAGGAGAATTGTGTTCTCAAGTTCAGGTATATGTACTATTTATTTGTAAAGGATTTCTTGGTTAATTAGATGTCATCACAAAAAGCTACAAAAGATTAAGAGTGTTGTGTAGTGTGCATTCTTGCATCTATGTTTGCTACTTCATATACAAAGGTGTGCAATGAAACTCATTCTTGGTATGCAGGTGTTGGTGCTGAAGGCTATTTTATACAGTTATGTGGTTTGTATTTATTTGTTTCGAGTTGTCCTCATGAAACACCTAGAGCTATAGGTTACTTCCTTATTATCCTTAAACTTATTAACATACAGATTTCAATCTTTGTAACATGAGGCGAAACTTTGTTTCATTTATGTAGGCACAACACAACACGACTTTCGCCCGGTGATTTTCTCTCATGCATTGGCTAACCAAGTTTCTTAAACGGTTAGCTTGATTTTGTGTTTGAACATTATACATATAATGTTTATATTGCTACTAATTAGAAGTGATTTCAGGTACACTAGGTGATTAGTTCGAGGTTTAGAGGATGCTTATGTAATTTCAGAATCATGTTTACAACTATGCAGGTGAAGATGTTTTGTTTAGTGAAGAATGTGTTTGTTTATATTGTGTTTAATGTATGGTTTTTTTTTTTTTTGAATTGCTGTGTTACGAACGTGAAGACTAGCGCCGCCGCAACGCGCAGCGGGTAGAATCATGTTTACAACTATGCAGGTGAAGAAGATGTTTTGTTTAGTGAAGAACGTGTTTGTTTATTTTGTGTTTAAACCGATTATGGCTTGGCTAATCGCCCTTTTTAAATGGGTCGGCTCCGCGGCAACGCGCGGGTCGTCCTACTTTGTATAAAACAATAATCAAACATCGCATATTTTAAAGGATGTCATATGATTCTATATGCATAATCATACTGTAACTTTATAAAATAATAATATTACAATCATTGTGTGATTCAGAAAAAAGCAACAAAATTTTGCAAACCGAAGTGAAATACACACCAATTATTATGACAGTTTATGTGTGTATATGGCATCTAAAGTTGTGTGAATTCTAAAGTCATTCTCCAAGATGGTTGATGGAGAAAAAAAAAAGAAAACAAGAGCAGGGTATATGATAGTTAAATCTGGTTAGGGATTAAAATTGGTTTCAAAGGTATGTCCCTTTTTCTATAAACATTCATGCCAATTGAAAGAAAGAAAAAAAGAAGAAGAAATAATAATATGTTATAAATCAGATAAACATCATAAAATATCTCTTCTCTCTCCAATAGTTTTATGACAGTTATTTATCCATTGTATATATATATAGAACTATATGGATGAATAAAATGATCGAGAATTTGCTCTCTGTTCTTCTATTTGGCACATAAATTTTATCACGTTATCAGCACGATGCCTCTACGATCATCGGGAGTCAAAGGCATAACCAAATCTGTAATCACCCGACGTTGAAGATGATTCAAGTTCTCTGGATTCAATCGTTGTAACAATCATTTCTTATTTCCTTCATCCAGGTTTCAACTTTCAGTCATCTCTATCTTAGATTAAAATCTCTTCCACAATAATGTCTGTTACATTGTTTGAAACCACCAAATCCTCAAACTCTTTGATTTGGGGTTGAATCTGGTTATGTAACAGACAAACATATGAATCATAGAAATTAATATCTTATTTTTCTTAGAAATACATGTTCTGTTACTCACTTGATAAAATCGTAACAAAGGAATATAAATAAATATACGAATCTCCGTCTTGTTTTCTTTAGAGATCCGCTTTTTACACAATTGAAATACCAAATTTGCAGAATCATTTTTTTCATTAAATTTCAAATTTGGGATACATTCTAAAGTTGTTATAACAGAGCAACATAGAAATCTTGTTTCTTTTAAGGTTTAGAACTCATAAAATAGGTTTTCGTTTAGATCTGAAACATATACAATTAGTTTTCGGATCAGAAATTTAGAAACCTATCTAGTTATATCATTGATGGTAACTGCCATTTTCAAACAATATTGAACATCAAACTCGACGGTTCCTACCGTTCTCATACAACATCAAATCTCGTAGAGATTACAGAAAAATAAAAATAAAAAGATAGTAGAAGAAGATGATCATGTTTCCCCCAAATTTCGTGGTCAATGCTACAATATTACACACACATGCACAAACCTGGGATATTGAATCCTCGTCATCATCAAACTCAAATCTGAAACACCCCTCGAAGAATCGCTAAACATCGCTCGGAGGAACTTGTTCACCGACTTCTTCATACCTGGATTCTTTAGCGTACACGCCGAGATAAGACCTAACAAGTTAACAACCGGCAAGAAATCTGTGGTGATTTTTCAATCGACAGTTACTACAAACCCGGATTTTGACTATTCTTAATTGAATTCTAGCGTTTGCTCGGAATCAAAGACTGGCGACCACTAGTGGCGGTTCCGGTCGAACAGTAATATATTTTCCTGGCCGAAAGGAGTTTTTTTTAGGCGAAGCATACCGTTTCATAGCTTCGCTCATACCCTCAGATAATCTGATTAAATAGAGAACCAGTGTGTTCGGTGACGAAGAAATGGTCTACGGATCTCACTCACAATTAAATTCCATTTAATTTTTTTTTATGAAGTCCATTAAACTCTATTTCATATTTTTTTTTGTGACGTCCGTTTGTTATCTTTTTACTCAAAGTTGAATTATATTGATAATCTACTTATTTAAAACAACTACGTTAATGTGTATATTTTCTCTACATTATATATACTTCCTTAACACAAAGAACTTGAAGTTCTATGTGGATACAACATCGAACTTGTTCAAACTTGAATTCGTCGCATTTGATATCTCTGGGAAGAACTATCTTCTGTGGACTTTTGAAGAAAATATATATCACTATCAATAATCTGGGTGAAACTATAATGAGGGTAATAAAGCTTCGCTCCACGATAAAGCCAAAGCTATGATGTCACCATCTCTCCACTGTCAAATATCCTTTGAAGTTGTTGAATAACATTAAAGAACTCTTTGACCAGCCGCAATTGGTCTTACTCCCCGTGGTTCGTTGTCTCAAACTTGCTAATGTCGCAACAATATAGGGAACGTAAATTCACTAAATATTCTAAATTGTTTCAAGTCTTTTGACCGCTGAACAAAATAATAAGCTTTTGTACAAAATCATCAAGCTGACTTGTTGGTTCAAGCCCATTACCTGAAGCTAATGCGGCAACTTCTCAAAATAGTCATGGGAGAGGAGGTCACGGCCCCAGTATAGGTCGTGGTCGTGGACGGAGCAATTCATGGCATTGTGATTCTCAAAAGTTTAAACCTGAAAGTGGCGAATCAAGATGACGTTCGAGGGGGAGAGGTCGCGAGAGCCAAAACAATTCCTATTATAAATGTGGGATGTCCAACTATTGGTCTCGCACATGCCGCACCCCCAAACACCTAGTCGAAGCTTATCTAAAGCTAACAGAACTACTATTGGTGATGAATGGCATATTCTTAAACATAATAAATTTCTATGTATATTATCTCCAGTAGAGACCATATTCGGTGTTAGTAACCTTATTGAAAGCTCCAGAAGAGCATACCGTATCTTGTATATTATGACGAAGTTGATTATTAGTTTTAACAAATGGGTATTGCACAGTAATGAAAATAATACCAACTGTTAATAACAAATGCTCCCCAAATACATCAGGTATCTTCATAAGAAATTTCATATGTCCCAACTAAAATATATTTGGTTGTACGATCCATATACAAATAACACAACCATAAGATAGACTGGAGAAATATGTACAACATCGTAATGTTGTCAGTTAAATGTAACAACATTCCCAGTCTTAGGGGGAGATAAGAGTAAAGAAAGACTGGTAATACAATGAATAGTATGAAATGCATCATGAATATCAAGATAAATCTGAAGTCAAATATGTCATACATTTACTAGATGCATTCACAAAGATAATGACAAAGTCACATATACCAGTATGTAAAATACATGCTCAGATTGAAATAATCATATAAAGATTGAATGATAAATCGGTTCCAATGATAAAACTCATGAAGATAAAAGAGCAGAGGAAATGCAGTTGGTATAATCCCATAAGAGATTATACGCAAAAACCTAGAAGAGATTATTGATAAAGTCCTTGAAGCGACTGATTACATTTAAAGTCCCAGAAGAGAGTGGTCATATTCAATGTCCCAGGAGAGGCAAGAAAAGTTCTAGAACAAATATTGATATTGAATGAATACGAGATCTCAATAAATTATGTACAAGAAAGTACAACGTGGAACCGAAACAAAACACGTGTATAAAAGATATTTCATATGCTATAGCAATAGATGTGATCAATGAAAAAGATTGAGTACACAAAACTATGTATAAGTACATATAAAGATGATTTGCCAAAAGTGGCAAAATGCCTTAAAAGGCATCGCTTGACAAGCGAAACGTTTTCGGACCTGAAGTTCGAACACCCATAGACGTCAAACCAGTAGGTTATAAATGGGTGTCTTTAAATAAAAAAAAAGAAGCGTTAAATAATGAGATTATGTGATGTATGACCGGACTTGTACCACAAAGGTTTTTTCCCAAATCCCAGTAGTTGATTATGTGGAAACGTATTCCCCTGTAGTGGATGCGATAACCTTTTAATATTTAATCGGCCTCGCAAATCTCGAACTGACTTCTAATGAAACTTATGGATGTCTTTACTGGATATTTTTATGGGACACTTAAAATTGATATCCATTTGAAAATCCTTAAAGGATTAGAAATGCCCGAAGCATTAAAGTAGTACGCCGAGATATATGTGTTATAAATCTCAAATAGAATATTACATGATCTCAAGAAAACTGGTCGTATTTGGTACAACCGACTCAGTAAATATTTTGAAAAACAGGGTATAAATAGATAAATCAGTCTTGTCTGTTTATCAAAATTTGTACTCTTAAAGTTCGTTTAAAATCGCAGTTTATAGTGATGATCTAAGCACTGATCATCGAGAGACTTTGTCGGACTTTTAGAGAGAATTTTGAAAGAATTAAATATAACTAATATAGAAATATCAGTTTATCTTACAGTCCCCCAAGTACTAATTTAACATCATCCAGAAGTATGTTGTTAATTATGTGGAAACGAATAGTACTATATCTCAGGGGGAGAAAATATGAATTGCATTTTACTTTTCCATTGCTACGGTTTTTGTCCCACATGGTTTTTCCAAGCAAGGTTTTTAACAATGCATCATCATCAAGACTTTTTAAAGTATAAGTTAGTATATTTGACGAACTCAAGACTTGGTGATCAACAAAGCACTCATGGCAAGGTTAAAGACTTAAGAATCAACATATTCAAGAAGAATACGGACAAAAGTCAATCAACCGAATTTCAGCTACATTATATGAAGACAATGCAGCATGCCTAGTTCACATCAAACAAGATTACATTGAAGATCAAGTCAAGCAATTATCTTAGAAGATTACGCTTCACAAAGTAAATGATATATATTAAGTTGAGGGAGAGCATTATACACGCTGTACTCTTTTTTCCTTGACTAAGTTTTTCCCACTGGGTTTTCTTAGTAAGGTTTTTAACGAGGCAGCATAACTGGTCCAGTAGTATCGGTTTATATTATAGGTCCTGAAGTACCGATTTAACATCATCCTGGAGTATGTTGTTAATAATGTATAATGAACAATGATGTATATCTGAGGGGGAGTGTTATAAATCAGATAAACATCATAAAATATCTCTTCTCTCTCCAATAGTTTTATGACAGTTATTTATCCATTGTATATATATATAGAACTATATGGATGAATAAAATGATCGAGAATTTGCTCTCTGTTCTTCTATTTGGCACATAAATTTTATCATAATAAAATTTAACGTGGACTTGCAAATCAATTTTCCAGTGGCTAATGGCTTACACAAAACTTATTCCATCAATTAATTATTTGATAAAATTCTTTCCATAGGATGATTAAATGGATAAGATTTATATAACAACAATCCACGTTCACTGCATTAAGGAGGACCAGAAAATCTTCCTTTCGAAGTGATTTAAGGGATCAAACACTTTAATTATGCATCGAAATTGATGTATCAAAATTACATTCGAAGACTTCCAGAAAATTTTCATAATTCATCAATGTAAAATTCGCATAAAAAATTATGTTTGCAGAACTTTATAAGAATTTAATAAAATCGGATCCTTTAAACCGCTCGGATGCCACATGTTGAATGATTATTCAACATATGATATCAACTATACAAGTCCCAATTTAATCAAAGAACTTACTTGAAGGAGATGAATCAATCTTTTGTGTGGATGAAGAAGAAGCCATGATGATTCTGATTAAAGAGTCTTGTTTGCCCTTTTTTGATGGATTTGATTTCTCCTCACTAATACTAATGGTGTTAATTCTTGATTGATGAAGATGGAGAGGAGTACGCAGAGAAAAGCGTACGTATATATTTCAATTAGGGCAAACTGACTTAAAATCATCTAACCACCATTATTTACATAATAACCCCTTAAGATACCAACTTCCATCAAATTAAGTATCTTAAGTATAGGGGTCATAATTGTCAAATGGTCAAAGGCCATTTAATGGATTTCTAACACAAACCACTAAGACGCAAAACCGTAGTTAACTCTTTATCCTAAAGTATTATGACAGAAGTAAAGGGTCCACCGCACATTGCGGTGTTGATGAGGTGGTGGGCTAAGGAAGGAGGCCACGCAAAAGATGACGGACATAGAAATGTATGAGACAGGGGAAAGAAGGGAAAATCACGATGAAGGTCCGACTTGGCCGTGCGATGATGTGCGAGAACACCGCTATATGCGGCGAGGTACTCTTAGGGCACACGGTATACCTGTGCAATCGGCGCCGAAGTGCACTTTAACGGTGCCATGGGGCGCCAACACTGCCCCTCTCTCGCGTGAAGCAGCGGCTCCATAGGGATGCGCCATATCTTTGACGCCCGTTGAAGAAGAATGTGAACGTTGAACAATCCAATTTTCGACCTTTGTACCCCATTAATTAAAAATAATAATAATAATTTACCCTTTTTTAACCAATTTCATCATAATAACCCACATACATTTCAATTTTTTTGCACATCTTTCTCTCTATTTCTACTCCTTTCTTTGTTTAATATTTTTAAAATCACCATGAATCCCAACCAACCTAACCAAGATTCTTCAAGCAACAACCCTTCATCCATCCCAAACCTTCAACCGTGGCATATGCCGATGTGGGGTGGGAAGGGGGGGGGGGGGAACAAAACCCGTTATACACGGGTCAATCATCTTCAAATTTCTACAACCCCAACCCCACATTTTCAAATTACGCTCAATGGGGGTAATTCCAACCCCAAACCGCTTTCTCACCGACACCTCCATCTACTCAATCACAACCTCAAACACCTCATCTCGATCAAGAAGATGACGACGTGGAGGATCCTCGAGACCCAAGTGCCGGAGCGGGTTCGGAGAGGCCGAGGTAAAGGGAAAAAACCGGTCGAAGGATTCCTAGGAAAAGAAGGACGGGTGCCATGGGATACCCAAGAGGAGTTAACTCTTATTTGAGCTTATGTCGATACATCGGAGGACCCGAAATATGGTATTTTTTAACATCCATTAAATTTATATTTTTTTTAAATTTTGACATCATATTTATATATCTATATTTTCTAATTAGGTAACTCGCAAACTAAAGATGTGTTTTTGGATCGAGTTAGCTCGAAATATCATGCTAGCTTGAAGGTGGTCGCAAAACCCGATGAGCTCCCGATATTCCGCAACAACAACAAACTTAGCGGCAAGTGGAGCACCATGAAGGCAAAGATTGCGAAACTCCATGGGATTTTTGTGGGTGTGAACCGAATCCGTCCTAGCGGTGCAAGCGACACCGATTTGATAAACATCGTCGTTGCTCGATATAAAGACGACCACAACAAGTCGTCACCTCTTCTTCAACATTATCAAATCTTGAAAGCGTCTCCAAAATTTAATGAGATTATGGAATTTTCCAGCGTTAGCAAGAAGCGTTTCTCGACAAACCGCGATAGTCCCATGGGATCAAACTCAACGGGACGTTGCAACATCAACTTAAACGATGATATGGTGTTCGAGGACGAAGACGAAACGCAACCTCAACAAGAGGTTTTGCGAAGGCCCGTGGGAAAGAAGAAGGCGATTCGACAAGAAAAGGAGTTCGAAATGGATGAAGCTATTAACGCGTAAATATCGAGGTTTAATACGAAAATGACAAAAGAACCCAATTGCGAGAGAAAAAAATACCGTCTTCAACAATTTCGTGTTTCGGCATGGATACATCGAACTTGACTTCGGAGCAAAGAGGAATGATTGAGAAAGAGAAAGAAAAAATCATGAGGGAGTTACGTGAATCATGAGGGAGTTACGTGATGATTAGTTTTTTTTTATTTCATCTAGTATTTGTAGTTTTTTTTATTTAAATGAAGTAATTGTAGTTTTTTTTTTTATTTTGATCAAGTATTTGTAGTTTTTTTAATCTACTATTTGTATTTTTTTAATTTTTATCTAGTATTTTGTAGTTTTGTTTTTTAATTTATATTTTAAGATTAATGTGTTATGTATTTAATTCAAAATTAAAAAAAAAAATAATAATAATAAAATAATGTTAACACAACACCACATAACATGGAGTATACCAATGTGGTGTTATGTGGTGTTAAAATCCAGTCATCGCTGACGTGGCGGTATTAAAGTTTAACATGACATGGAGTATACCACATGCCCTTACCCTTATAATATCAGGGCGTCCGTTATGGGTCTCCAATGGCAGCGCCATCCCTTGTTCCACGGCGCATTTCTATCCCAACCTTGCGCCATTCACTTGTGCAGAGAAAATGCGTGAAACATTTCACGCCATCTCTTATTGCGTGGTTTCCTGCCCCCATTTTAACTAGTCAATCCCATTTTGCCAACTCACTAAGTTAATTAAACAATAACACCACACCACATAGGATATACTCCTTATATATGGTAATTGTGTGTGGTCCGGTTATCGCTAATGTGACCACTACACCAACACCACATCACATAGGTATATCTTATGCCCTCGTATCACCAAAACTTAACTTTATAAAGACACTTAAAACACTAAAAAGAAACATGTGTGGAGGTTAGCAAATAATAATAATTCATTAAATTCTTGTCTTTATTTTCATAATTAATAGTTCAACCCAATTCATGCATGGGACCGGTTCAACCTAATAATGTGAAGCCTGGCCCCGGATGTGTCCCTTAATTTGACCATTCACATATTATTTAGCAACCTTCATTTATGCAATCTTTTAAAAATCAGAGCCATTGATCATCAAGCTTATTATAAGTTCATTGGTCGGGTCGATCGATCAGTCAAAATAAATAATACATATATTAAACCTGTTACCTGAATAATGCTGTTCAAAAAGAGAAAGGAAAGAAAACCTGAACAATGTTGTTTAACATGTTTAAAGATTAAATTTGACTCGGGTATAATTCCACAAACTCAAGTTCATTTCAATCTCTACTACTTTGGTATCTAATCACTTTTTATTTATATATTTTAGCCATTATATACATTTATAATAACTATTTTCAGTGTTTTAGAGATTACACCTTTTAGTCGAAACGAGGTTAATACCCCTGTATGTTGCATTTCAATTGTTGCTCAGTATTACAAAATAGTAAATACGCTTTATGTTCAGATTATGTTTCTTAATTTTGTGCTCAAATATATAAACACTATAGTATTTTTCTATAACATCAAACTCACATATATTTTATCTATATTGTATTTGAACCCATCTATTTTGATTTACGGGCTTAAGGTCATGAACATATTTTCATAGAATTTATATAAAATGTAGAAACCAATATTTAATAAAAGAAAATAGTAGAAATGAAATATGGCAAAAGTAAATTAAAATCTGATAAAAGTAAAACTGAGTATTTAAATTTGACAAAAATAAAACTGAAACATAGCAAAAGAATAACTAAATCCTCCCATTCATAAAGAGTTCATGATCTATATATAAATAATTGTTTGCTTAACCCGTAGCAATTTTTGCTTTTCCTCACTTACTAATGTTAAAAGATTCGTTAGAAATTAGAAAAAATATGCAAATTTTGAGGAAGCGGTGAGAGTTTGAGCATAAACATGATGTTGGGATAGAGATAACAGCTCAGACCATTTCCCTTGGACCCTAATATGAATCGTGAGTCTGTTACCTCCTACAACATCTGAGACAAGGATATCGATTCCAATAATACTCATTTTCTTATATATTATTGTTTTTAAAAAGGCTTTAAGAAGACCCTGTTCTTTCAACCACAACTATTATAAAAATGACACCAACCTTTCTAATTTTATTGAAAATGCAAATTTTGAGGAAGCGACCAGAGTTTGAGTATAAACATGATGTTGGGGCAGAGATAGCAGCTCGGACTATTTCCCTTGGACCATGATACAGGGATCTAGGAAAGAAAATCAGGGGTAGCGGGGACTAATGGGAGTTCGAGGGCAGCGCCCCCGAAATTTTTTTTTAGGTAATTAACGGGCTTTTGATCATATTTTCAAGGGGCTTTTAATCATATTTTTAGGTAAAAACCATAAAAATTTTTCAGGGGTCGCAAAAAATTCGTTTAAGGGGTCGCAAAATACCAAAAACGTAAAACTCTGAAAAAATTTTCTTCTTCGCGTTAACGGTTCAGGGGTCGCGGGGGCTACCCCTACCCATAGGGTAGGTCCGCCCCTGCCATGATATGAGTCGTGAGTATGTTACCTCCTATGACGTCTGGGACGAGGGTGTCGATTCCGATAATACTCAGTTTCTTATATATTATTGTTTTTTGAGAAAACTTTTAAGAAGACCATGTTCTTTCTACCATAACTATTATAAAAGTGACCCCTACCTTTCTAATTTTACAAAAAAAAGTATGCAAATTTTAAGAAAGTGACCAAATTTTGAGCATAAACATGATGTTAGGATATAGATAGCATATGGGACTATTTCCCTTGGACCCTGATATAAGCCGTGAGTTTGTACCTCGACGTCTGGGATAAGGGTGCTTATTTCAATAATTATCAGTTTCTTATATATTATCGTTTCTAAAAAGAACTTTAATAAGACAATGTTCTTTCAACCACGACTATCATAAAATGACCTCACCCTTTCTAATTTTACAAAAAAAACCTATAAATATATATAAAAATATACAATAGATGAGGAAAATTAAGGTCTTCCCTTTTCATTAATGTTGATAGACAAGAAGGTTGGTTTGCGAAGACGGTAATAAATGCTCATCTAGTCCCCCACTAGCGCCATTTAATGATCCTCTGCTTTCACCAGGCACAAAACCCCAATTGGCGCGTCTTTCATTTAATTACACCTTCCAAGCGACAATGCGTTTCCGCCACTGATCGATCGTCACCGTAGGGTCACGTAAGTATGTCCTACGTGTACATCATCCTCACCGTCTGTTATATCTCTCCGGTGACAGCAACGCTTCTGGATCACCGCTTCTCAACCGGCTCGATGAGAAGAAAATGCTCGAGTTGTTGTTTACACCTGACTGCCTCATGAAAATTGGGCTTGCGAACGATTTTCTCCGGCGAGATGAGCTGCCGCCTCCGCCGCCGCCACCGACGTCCGGTTCCGACAACGGGAGGAAGCTACCGCCGCGCCGGCGGAAGAATGGCGATTTCATCACGCGGTAGTATCTGGACGAGAAGACTCTGGTTTTTGTTAGGGAACTGAACGGCGACGGTCGCTTGCTCCAGAAGCTTCCTCCTCCGCCTCGCCGGTATCTCCACGGCGACGCCGTCGCCGGCTCCATAACTAACCGCTCCGATCCTAAATTCCGCTCGAATCCGAACGAGTATGATCGTTTGAGAAGGAAATCTCTCCGATTAAAACGCTCCTCTGATAGGTTTCTCGTCGGAGACGGTGAGATTTCCTGTGTGATCTCGTTAACCGCCGTGGATCCGTCGCCTTGAACCGAATGCTCTCGCTCTCGCTCTCGCTCTCGCTCCGGCTCCGGCGACGGTTCTATGATCGTACTGCTTTCGATCATCACGTCTTCAAAATTGGGACGGATTCTCGCTGACATCATCGGACTGAACGGCGATTCCGGCCGGAAAACGCTCGATCTACAGAGCGGACAATTAGCGTGACATCTAAGCCATATATCGATACAATCAACGTGAAACGCGTGAAAACACACCGGTAAAGTACGAACGTAATCGTTATCTTCAAATTCCAGTAAACAAACCGCGCATTCATGAACGCTGCTTTTCCTGGTGTGAATCGAGAGCGGAATCGTCTTAATCACGGCGTCGTCTAAACCGTACGGCGAAAAAAGCTGATAACCGTAGCTCGGATTGTACATCTCTTCACCGGAAAACGCAGGGGATTCGATTTCGCCGTTTCCGACGGAGGACGGCACGTACGAACGGAGGAGTCGCCGCCGCCGTCTCCACTGCCGCCAGCGGCGGCGTAGGAGGAGGAACCGTCTGGAGATTGTTCGCGAATAGGCGATGGCGATGAAAGCGGTGGCGATGATCACAACCATAGCTATCAGCGGCGGAGTGAATCGAACCGGAGGTTTTGACGATGAGGCTTGGACTCGATAAACAGGATTAGTCTCCGGCGAAGGCGCCGGAGATACGGCGGTGATCATGGTGGCGGTGGAAGCCGGGGTGTGTGAATGTGTATGTGAGTGGTGAAAGGGAGGGCTTCAAGCTTCAACTTTCAACTTTTCAAGTAATGTGGTTGACCCGAGGGAGGAGAGGGGAGGTTTTACTAGTAAATGACACGTCAGCGGGTAGGAATTTAATGCCCCACGATAGAAATTTGTTTGGGTGCGATGGTGATACGTACTACTCCATGATGGTCACGTGCATCGCATTCATCGTAGTCTGACTTTCTTTTCAGCCCGTTGACCTGAAGGAGGTAGTAATAGTACGGGGCGGTTAGGATGAGGGTAAGATTACGGGAAATTTCATGCATCTTGTATTCGTGTTCATATCAAAGGAACTACCCAAATGGCCAAATTAAAGATTACAAGATGAAAACATAAAAAGAGAGAAAGGGTTGCATATCACATTTTATGAAATAATGATCACATTACATGAAATAAGTAGATGGTATTATTTATTTTTATCTAAAGCGGTTAAAATGGATAGATTGAACTATTTATTTCATGTAATGTGATCATGTGACACTTTTTCTATTTGATCTATACTAAAGATAGTGTAATTATCCGCTCTCTAAAATTATCCACCACAAGGTGGTAACAAACAATTGTGTCTTTGACTTTCTTTTTTGACTTGAAAATTGCCATCGCATTCAACCGAATCAATATACAACCGAACCAGTATATCTTTTAGCTTTTTAGAAATATTAGAAATAGAAAAAGCTAACTCAGCTTGTTGGGGAAATTTACAATTTGTAAACCAATAACCGGATACATTTAAGTCGTGTTTGATTCACTTTTAGATGAAAACAATTTGGAGTGTACCAAATTTCTTGATCGGATAAAATAAGGTATTTGATTTCTGGATTTTTCGTATAGGATTTCGTATGTTGCGTTTCTTCAATTTGTAAGGACATAAAAAACCACAAGTTAGAGGAACATCTGAAGATAAGTGTGATTATCAGTTATCTAATTTCGATTTTGAACATTTTACACATTTGGACCCCTCAGCCTCCCCCATGTCTTTCATAGAAAACTTAGATGACAATATTCCTTTATTCTATGAACTTGATCTAGGTTAGTGCCAAAGATCAACATGTCATCTACATACAAAGAGACCATGACTCCATTTACAGAATCATCAAACATACTATAAACACATTTGTCAGCTTGGTTTAAAACAAAATCACTAGACAATACAACTTCATCAAACTTTTGATGCGAGTGTTTAGGTGCTTGTTTCATTACATAAATAGATTTAATTAATTTACATAACTTATTTTCAATTCTAGGCATAATAAACCCTTTAGGTGTCTCATGTAAATCTCTTCATCTAATTCACCATTCAAAAAAGCAATTTTCACATCCATTTGGTGAATTACATGATCGTGCATTGCAGCAAGTTTCAATAACAATCTAATAGTGGATATCCTAGCAACAAGAGCACATGTATCAAAGAAGTCAATGCCCTCCTTTTGCATAAAGCCTTGAATTACCAATTGGCTCTGTACTTGTCAATAGTACCATCCACTTTCATCTTCCTATTAGAGATCCATTTACTTCCCAATGGTTTACAACCATGGGTAAATCAACCAATTACCATGTGTTATTTTACAAGATGGGATCAATTTCATCTAGGATGGCTTCTTTCCAGAAAGCAACATCTCGTGAAGCCACTGATTCACTGTATGTCTTTAGATTATCAACAATATTGATATTAAAAAAGACAAAAATGGTTACATGATCACATTACATGACATTGGTAACCGAAACTATCCATTTTAATCTCAAGTGGTGAAAATGGATAGATTAAGCTACTTATTTCGTGTAATGTGATCATGTAACTCTTTTTCTACTTTATCTCTACTAAAGATAGTATCATTACCCGCTCTTTAAAATTAAGGTCTAGAAGCCACACCTTATGCTCTTTTTGCAATCTCACACGAAATATATCTTTATCTCTACTAAATATATCTTTAGGCTTTTTAGAAACAAACAAAGCCAACTCAACCGGCCTAGAAGTCACACCTTATGCTCTTTTTGCAATCTCACATGTTTGAATCTTATCTCATATCGAAATGCAAATTTGCAAACTTGCGGACTTGGACAATAGAAATGACGTTTAATTAATCCAATAATGAACATATTTAAATAAAGCTTTCTCAATAATGTATATTTAATATTTAAATATCATTTTGGCAAATAACATCTTGGGCGGTGTTGGTGGATGTCACATGACATAAAGAAAATAAATTCTTGTTTATTTTTATCTAAACGCAACAAATTTAACATATTATTTGACGGTCTAATATGTATAGTTGTGTCAGTTTAGCAAAGAAGATGGTGTTGAGCTCGTAGTATAATATGTAATGTCGTGTAACATTGATTTTCATTATTTTTATTACCACTCTCAGTGAATCCAACACAGAGTTAGTGGTAGGCCGTAGACTTAATATTTTAAAAGTTTAGATCATTATGTAATTGTATTGTGTATCCGCGTTATCCCTACGACTATGTATGTATTTACGATATCTACCCTTTTAAAAAATCTAATCTTTTTAATTCTTTTCGTGCGTATACCTCATTTCTATTACTTTCTTTTTTCCCAAGTTTTATCAATTTGCATATCTCTTTCACTACTTTAAGTCGAATCTTTTGATTTCGAGAGAAGCCGATTTATTTATTTTTGATGTGTATATATAGCACATGTACAAATAAATATACCACATATATGACTAAATATTATAAATTATGTATATACATTCTATACCCTAAACAAAATACAATGGGTAAATCAAATATAATGAATTATTATATTAGTTAGGTTAATATATTTTATTCTCAATGCATTCTGTACAAGTTGTTCAAGCGTGGTGTACTCTCTTTTCCCTTATTCACGCCACCATCAACATCATAACTTCTCACCTTTCTCACCTGCTACAAACAATCTCAGATGAAATCCGTTTGGTTCATCGAAGAAGGTGGAGCACCGTTGTTCGGCATCGACTGCACGTCTTCCCCTTCTTTCAGAATGTCCTGGGATTGCAGCGTATGCCTCCGATTTAGGGTTACGATTTATGTTTTAACGACACTTCTGCGACCTTCTTTACGTTTATTAGCTATTCAATACTAACATCACCGATTACTTCAAACATACGATTCCTACAGAACTTGCGATGATTTCAGGGTAAGGTTCACGAATTTACACATCCTTCTTGGGGTTTTTGTGTTTTGTAATGAATCGATTGGTTATTTTCAGATTAGGGTTCGTGAAGTTACCCTATTTTAGTGAGGCGAGGCCAAGGCCCTGGCGATTGATCATCAACAAACCACCGTCATACGCGAGATAAAACCTGAGAATGGCCGGATTATGGTAAGAGATACAATTTCGTTTGGTTTACATGGTATTTTCCTTCTAACCTAACTTTTGTAGTGCAACTGTGCAAGTAAACATGAATTATAGGTTGTATGATGCAATATGTTTAGTGTCATTCTCTTATTCTTCTAAGATTTCCCTTTTTGGGCCTCTGATTTTTGACTCATTTTTAGGTTTCTATTTGATTTTGTGATTGTTACAGTAAATAGCTTTGCCAGGGACTGGAAATCCCTTTATTGAATTATTATTTTTTGTGTTATTAGTCATTTGCTGTAGGGCCTTTTACGTTTATGGTCACTTAACGTTCTTAATCGTTTAGGTTGATGGCTGAATTTTTTCTTTTGTGGGCATCTTGAGGTAGCTGTATCTGTCTTTCTTTCTCTGAATTTGTATGTATCTTCCCTGGTCAGATATCATTCTCTGCTGACTAATTTTGGTCATGAGTTTTATGTTAATTATTTTACAGGCACTTGGAATTGGATGCTTAAACGTTTCCCTCTGTAAGTTTGTTTGTACTTATTTTCTTATTTGATATGTTTTTGGTTGGCGGTAGCCGGTGTGACCCCCATTGTGCATGTGTTCCGTTGCTTCTCAGGTCGTCGTCGCGCTTTGGTCTGATGGCCACCGTGCATTACAACTAACAAAGCGCTCGGTATGATTTTTTTTGCTTTATTTGTGAACTGCCACGTTTTATGTAACGTGGGTTTGTTTTTTTACACCATTCTGCTCTGCCTTTATGTCATTATCTCTAAACTGTCGTCGGAGTGACCCCGTTGGGTTGAATCGGTGACCGGTGTTACCCTCGGTCGGATGCGATGCCTTTTGTGTTACATGGTTGATGGTTCGAAATGAAGCGGAAATTTGATGGTTGTTTTGCTTCATTCTGTATAATTATTCAAATCTGACCCTGTAATGGCTTATGCTTTCACATAGTTTGATTCATGATATCAAATGTGGCTTTTAGCTGTGATGATCCAGGATCTGAGCCTGTTGTCTAATTCCTGATTTGAAATGTGGTTTTTGGCTGGGGTTGTTCGATTACTGATATGAAATGTGGTGTACAAAAACTACTATACAAAATACAACTACCTTTATGTAAAGAGTAATTGGCGACGACATAGCAACACTAAACGCAGAGGAGAAAATGACCTAACTAATCTGAACATCAGTCCTACAACTATGAGTATGCGAAAGAATGAGAATGAACTCATGAAGCATGGTTCTAGGTTAGTTTGAAAATTCTATACAAGTCTGCTTATTGCCACTTTCTTGCACCAACCATTTAGATATTACTGAATTTGGTTGGAAAATATGACTTTAACAAGGCATATTGTGCTTTAGCATATTGACTTCAGATTTGTTTGTTGTAAATTGTTGGTTTTATATCATTTCGACTTTTTAATATATGAGGCATGTGTTACTTTAATCCCTACGAAATTTGACAATTCCTTATGCAGATTGTTATGCAAAACAAGTTGTGACAATTATTGGCTTATCTATTGGTGTATCATCAACTTCAGCAGCCACAAGGTATGAGAAATAACCGTATTTTATTCTGCATTTTGAAGTTACACTATGACTTTTAACCATAGGAATTGATTTGTTCAAAGGCAACTGGTACAATTTTGAAAATTTTGAATGGTAGGCTTTGTTTTTTCTACTTAAATTCTTAGTTTTGGTTTCTTCAATAACCACATGAATAATTTTTTAGTTATTGATATCACCTTCCAGACTTTACTCACCATAATCTTACTTTGTGCTTTTTTAGTTTATGAAAGCTGGGACACTACATAATAACAGTGAAGATGTGAAAAAAAATGAAGAACGGGTGAAACATATCCTTTTAAATTCGAGGTAAGGAAGGGTACTAATAAATTTGAATTCACCTGTACAAATTTTTTATTTTAATCTGATTAGAATAACTCAAATACGTCATAGTCAATACATCAACATTTTTTATTTTAATCCGATTAGAATATACTTCATAGTCAATACGTCAACATTTTTTTTTCTCAAATTTTATAGAACCGGTACATTACTTTTGAGGACGAACATATAAATGAAGTATGACTTTTCTAAATAAAACGATATTAAAGGATATATACTGCTTTATATACTAAACAATAACCCTTTTCATTCTGAAAATAATATAATAACTACAAAATATTTGGTAATTCTTTTGATTTTACAACACATTTGAAATGTTCTTGCAGGCCGCTTTAATAGACCTCCATTCCAACCATATTTATAACCAGGTGGCTGTGAGGATACAAGGATATAGTAAGTAAGCTAAAAATTTACTTTTCAAATGGTCTTTTATAGGTGGAGTGAATGTACACATCTTACCACTGTTTTTATTTGATTTTTTACAGCAGTCTGGACCGTCGTCTTACTAGATGTGGTGCTGCCAAGTCTTAAATTCCAGTTGGTACATATAAATTTATGTTCTTTACTTTGTTTTTACGTTTTTGTTTATAATGTGTTGGTTGCTATTTCTTCATAAAGTTTATATGTATGTACTCAAATATTAGAACACAATCAAACAACATCCTCCGCAACGCTCGATGATGTTCTTCATGCATGTTCACAGGAACATAAATGACTATAAATTCCCTTGGCATAGTATATTTTATTGTAAGGGAGTTAGTAATTTTCTACCCTTTGGGATATTATTTTCATTTAAAACAGTGGGTTAGTTTTAACACGAAATATAAGTACAATGATAAACTGATGTAGTTTTGTAGTATAAGAATGAGGGATTACAAAGCAGCAATTCCATCGAAATGGCTGGAAATTCAAGCGGTGCTCCAACGACTTGCCATCCAACCACATCGGGCGCGGAGCGCCGATCGAAACATCTTGTTATATTATAAACACACACATATATGTTATTATATTATACTATACTACTATATACAAAATACAAAATGTAACTTCATAATACAACTTATTTTATGGTGACGCATGACAACTATAATTCTGTTTAAATTGTTAATATTATTATTATTAGTTATTTATTGATATATATATATATATATATATATATATATTTAAAATATTATATTATTACTACTATTATTATTAACCATATTAACAAAGTACAAATGATAAACATATGTAAACGCAACACAATTAACAAGGGGGTTAGTTATGTAGTAACTAAAGTCGTGTAATACAACACATTTAACTCCTAGGTTCGATTCTTAGAACTTTTAGCTTACTAATCTTTTTTTCTTCGGTAATCTTTTGCGCTATTTCTTATATACTTTTTCTTAAAGTTTTCTTAATTTTAGTTTTACACTATTACGTTTATGTATGACTTTTTAATATTAATAATAATCTACTTATATATAAACTTCAATAAATTATTTAATAAACTTCAATAAGTTAAAATAAACTTCAATAAATTAATTTTTATGTACATTATTTTAATATTAATTTGACATTGTTTAACTCTCATTATAAATTACTATTCTGAAACATGTTTTCATATCAATTGAATGATTAAAGTTACTATATGAAAATTTATATTTATTTTATATCTAGATGGTTTCACTTTCAGGTTTATTAAAAAAATTCTGAGATTTGTTATCTATTGATTTTATGAGAATAATGAATGAATTCCACAGCGATGGCAAAATCAATATGGGAATCAACACTTCTTTCATTACCTTAATCACAAAGAAGGCTGACCCTATATTTCTTGGTGAATATCGTCCAATTAATTTGATAGGTTCCATTTATAAAGTGATATCTAACACGCTAGCAAACAGACTCAAAGTGGTGGTTACATCGGTTATATCCAATGTATAAAGTGCCTATAGTGCTAGAAGGAATATAATTGAAGGTCCTCTAATCATAAATGAGTTAGTGGCTTGGTCCAAATCAAATAAAAAAGGCATATTTTTTAAGTGGACCTTGAAAAACATTTGACTTGGTAAATTAGGACATTTTAGACATGTTTACGTCTTAGGTGGATTTTCCTCGCAAATGGAGATCTTGGATAAGAGGTTGCTTGGCATCAGCCTTTTCGTCCATTTTGATTAATGGATCTCCGTCGTCTGAATTTCAGCTTCAAATGTAACATCTCATGGTCGGATGGCAACTGTGGTTATTGTGGCTTCCCATTAGAGTCTGTTGATCACAGATTGGTTTCTTCCCGATTGCTAGTTATGTTTGTGATATGATTTTAAATTAGTGCAAACATGTGTTTGTCGAGACAATACAATAAAAGAGATGTTTCAAGCGACGGCAAATTCAAAGGCAACAAGGTGTTCAAGATGATTGTTCAATCAATCACATTGGGGACTCTTGGTTCTTATAGAAAACAAGAAATGTGTTGATTTTCAAAGGAGAGGTTGGGAGCAGAGATAAAACTATTGAAGACATCAAGACGACAACTTTCTTTTGGATCAAGCATATGGCTAAATGGAATAGTCTTGATTGGGATTGTTGGGTTCTTTTTCAAAACTTCATGTAATGCTTCTTTGTTTGACACTAGCCTTTCGCTAATTTCTTGATGTTTTTAATTAAATTGTGCCGTTAAAAAAAAAGAATGTACCCGCGTAATCTCTCAGTCAAGACCATCTATGATCTATCTTTATGTTTTAATAAGGCGTTTTGTAATGGTCTAGCTGTGGCCTATGGAATGCTGAAGTGAAGAGGTGTGGCATGCGGCGACACCACTGCGCTCCTTCCCATATCCACACTATATACGACCGCCACGGCTTCTTCCATTTTCTACCGTTAACCCACCTCATCCCCACCACTCCAATGGCTCTTTTTTCAAGAATTAATTTAAAAAAAAAATCACATCATTATACTTCTTGTCTCTTATTTCTATCTTTTACATTTCAAACCTCCCAACCAAAATGAATCTTCTCAACCCCAGACTCTTTGACATCTTGAACAGCCACACCCACAACACAATCCAAGCACCCAACCCAAAATCTTAGACATGTCCAGATACTACCTTATTCCATTAATACGGACTTTTTTTATAGCCCCACAATTGGGTAGATGGAACCAAACAAATCCACAACCCTACCATCGATTATAAACCCGATGTGAAGTTTGTTCAAGAAACTTAGCTCAAATTAACTCTCGACCCACAAATAAAAAAAGACTATCAAAAAGTGTAAAGGTCAACTACTAAACCCTCAAGTTATAGGTCCTCCAACACCCCACCCCCCCCATCCCCAACCCACCCCAACAAAACCGTGGTAACTCGATGTAACACCCGTGTCCGACCCGATTATAAAACCCGATCCAAATTTGAACTTTTCGCACAAATCGAAGTTTTGATTTAACGATAATCGAAAGAATCTCGGGGTTATATCTCAAAATATATAATTTTGAATGTCCTGCAATCATTTTATAACATTAAATAAATAAATTTACGGTTTTCCATGCAAATCCGGTATTAACCGGGAGTCACGTAAATTTTAAAAATCATATTTTTATGTTCCATAATGTTTTATAAAGTTATTATAAGTTGCTCGTAAAATATTAGAGGCTAACGAGTTAAAACGAGCTCAGACGAATACAAAGAAAATAAATATATATAAAATACGTATTTATATACCTCGTTACGCGTGCCCAGAGACTTAGAAAACCATGAGAAATCATTCTAAACAATTTTTGGACATAAAATTATAAGGTTAGAAAAGCCTGGAGGGTCAAAATTGCTCAAAAACCAAAGTTCAGGGATTAAACTGTAAATCAGAAGTGCAGGGACCAAAACTGCCAAATGGCCAAACTACTTCACGGGTCGCGAAGGCCTGGCCTCCCATCGTCGCGTACCGCCGCCCAAATCCACCATCAGGTCGCTATTTTGCCACATTTTCGAACTTGTTCCTCACAATTGACCCTTCTACGTGTTGATTTCGGCCGATTAATCACCATATGAAGGTGTAGCAACCACCTGCGCTCCTATACACTATAAAAGGAGCATCATATCGTCCATAATCATCAACAATTTTTCAATTCTTCACCTCAAAAACCCTTGTTCTTGGCCACAACTTCCTCTTCAAAAATTCGTCCAATCCAGTAGGAATATGAAGCTGAATTTCTGCAGTACACCGTTATTAGGTATGATCTACAATATCCTATCTCAGTTTTTGTTAATATTGTGTCTAAGTATGATTTTTAAAAATGTATAAAAAACTAAGGTTCTTGAGCTTGTTTTGCTAAAATTGGGTGATCGGGTTGGAATTAGGGTCTGAGTTTTTGTAGGTAATCCTAAAATAATGTATTTTAAGAAAACCCTAAGTTAGTTTCAAGTTTTAAGAAGGTTTTGTATTTTATCTAAAAATCAGTCAAAATTAGGGTTTTTGTAACGTTGTTCTGCCCAAATTGAGCAAACGGTCTTGATTAAGGTTTGATATTTTGAGGAATATTATAATATATTATAATTAACAAAACCCTAAGTTTATACAATTTTATAAATTTTTTTGCTACTTATTTGATAAATATTTCAAAATTAGGGTTTTTGGATATGATTATTTAATATTAAACAAACCGGAAGATATTAGGACTTGATTTTTGGTCTTAGATCATATTTATATATATAATAAGTGTATATGAGTCCAAAAGTGTTAAATAATAAAGTATTAAAAATACTGAGTTAATCAGATACTTAGAAGCTCGTGCGGACCGGAAGGGTAGGCGCCTGTACTCCGGGGTTTCTGGCAAAGCGGGGGTGTCGTATAAATCCCAACTGGGACCTGGCATACCTCACTGGGCGATCCCGGGGTGAACGTTTACTTATAGGAATGCGCGTCTTCATATTATCACTAAACCCTAATTTTCCGATAAAGGGTAAAATGGTCTTTTGACCAAATAAGACCTAACTCTCCTTAAGATCATCGTGTACTTAGAACTATAATCATTATGATTTCCTATATACATTTAGCATGTTCGTTTCATTAGGATAATCTCCAAGTTGTTATCTCTCGCAAATTGGTTTTATCTCTCGTATCCGATCTACTTATCAGGTGAGTAACTACTAAATCCCCCTTTCTTTTAAAATGGGATATGATTCTATTCAAGTCGTATTATCATTACTAATGGTTATTCATTCGAATGATAATCCGACTTGTGAGAAATCATAACTCCATATCTTTAACCTTTGGGGGGGATGTAGCATGTATACTATGTGTAACTGTTTATGGAAATCTCTACATGCTAAGACTGTCAATCTATCTCTATATGGTGAAACTATGCTATTCTATGTGATAATCTACCTCTATATAAGGAAACTATGCTATCCTGTGTGATTGAATGTTTGTTGTGATTACTTGTTTTATTAATTGACTGACTGTATATCTGTACGTATCTCTTGTCACATATATCGCATATGTTAAATATTATTTTATAAACTTGTGTTTACTCACCAACTACTTCTGTAGTTGACACTTGATTTTATACATGTTGTAGGAATTTATACTTGAGCTTTGATGTGATCACAATAGGATTGTTGGACCTAGATTAAGAACCTTAAATCGGTTTTGGAATGTAATCAGTGTGTTTATCTTTATTGTACGTTATCTTTAATTGATTAATGAAAAAAGGGTGTGTTTAAGTATTACAACTTATTTTAGTTATCATGTGCATCTAGACAATCATTGCGCCCCGATATATTCCACCGTCGGTTGGGGTGTGACACTCGACGAGGAAGGTGATTTAGCTCGTTGTTGGGTCGACGTTTGCGAAGACTCACAAGGAGGCATGTTTTTGTAATAGTAGTTCTAATGTTTATATTTTAATATAATGTTTTATATAACATTTTTAATTTAATATAATATAATATTTTTTTAGAAAAAGCCCAGACATCTAATCATTTTTGGGCGACACAAAGAAATGAAACATCTTAGTGTCGGAACAACAATTTACTTTAAAATGAGAAGATTTAAATTCAAAGATTAACAAGTTAAACGGGTTACAACAACCTCATCAACCAATACCAATAAAGAAACGGTTAAATTGATGACAATAACTTCCTTGGTGTGGGTGTATTTTCCTATTCCACTTTCTGATCAACCCCAACTACAACATTTTAGTGATATTCATAATATTTGATTTTTACTTTAAGAAAAAATAGATCAACTTTTTAGATTAACCCCGTGACAAGAGTAACATAATGTAAGTACTTACACTTTTAAATACTCTTTATGAACTTTGCCCATTTAGTTATATGTTCTATATTTTGTTCTTTCTAAAAACATCAAAAAAATTTACAACCCGACACAACATATATGTGAGCTTTTAGTTTTATGGTAGTTATTGCCCAATGTTCAATAATGTAGTATGCAGGGGGGTGGGGGTGTAAGCAAGTACAATGGGTTTTCCACTTTTCACAATGATGGTCCATAACATGTGGTGTTTTTTTTAGGTTTTACGTATAAAGATGTTTAGACTGTGCATATTACATGCTAAAAGACTCCAAACAATTGATGGTCCAAAACAGAAATTAAAGGGTTTTGATTATTCAAACCAATTAGTTCACATTTTAAAAGATTTTATATTGCAAAAACAAATTTCTAAGAGTAATTTTTTATTTCTAAATAATCAGGTAACATTACACTTGTAAGGATTTTAACACTTAATCGTATTTATAAGGGACAATCACTATATCATTGGTTAGTTTAGTTCGAGTCAATAAAAGTCAAAACGGTTCAGGTTGTAAACCGGGTTTTATGAGGGGACTAATCTGGTTTAAGGACACTAGTTCGGTTTGAAACATGTTTTTACACCTGTTTGGTTGAGCTAGGTTAAGAACCTTAGAAACTGATGATTCATGTTGAGCTTGGTTTTATTTTTGCCTCATACCGGTTTGAACACCAGCTTGGGATCGGAACCGTGTTTGAAACTGGTTCAGATGATTATTACACTATTGGGAATGCGTTGATAATGACTAAGAGTGTTATTGGTCATACTAATAGTCAATGACCAATAAGCTGTAGATTGAATTATTAAAATCCAGTTTACTGTTACCGTATTATATTAAAAATAGAACATCACATCCTTTACTAGGTCTCTCTAGTCTAGTTATAAATTATATTATAAGATCATCACATTTCCACACAAAAGTGTGATCTATAGAAGTTGTAAACTAACATAAGACCTTGCATGTTCATCTTCCACTTGTAGAAAAGTTTGACATCTTTCAAAACCAAACTTTAAGAAAAAGTGTGATCTAGTTTGGTTACAAAGAATAATGGTTACAAAGTACATTAAAACCCAACTCAAACATTACTACGCTTTGTTTTCACAGTTCAGACCCATAAACCTTTAAGAAAAGGTGACTTTTAAAAAGGCCAGATTGACCCGAAACTTTTTAAAAACTCTACAACACTATATAACGTATTAAGTGACATTTATTTTTATAGAAAATTCAACTTTAAATAACAAGAATAAATAGCCTTACATTAGTAAGGACAACAAGAACCATACTCGATAAAGTCCCCACCAAATGTATCACTATTTGTAGGGTCTGGGGAGGGTAGATGTAAGGGCAAACATTTCATTTATCCCGAAAGAATAGAGATGTTGCTTTCAGAGTAACCCTTGACTCCAAAAGCCCAAAACCTATGAGGATGTGAGAAAAGTGAAATCCGAAAACTTGGAGCTCGACACTTTAAAAACAAACAAGCACTAAAAGAGAGGACTGAACTAAAAAGCTAAGCCCAAATAATTAGTACACCAATACTTAAGAAACATTACAAAGAGACATAAAACCAAGATACCACCAATACTTAAGAAACATTACAAAGAAACATAAAACCAAGATACACGTAACATACATAGCCCACCATAAAAAAGAAAAACTAAGTCTCTACGAAGACGACAAAAGACAAATAGAACCCCCCGAACCCTCCTTAGAAGTCCTTAACATTTATCTTGCGCATCCATAAAATCATATCCTCAGAGATGTGCAAATCTAGCAAGTCATGCCTAATTTGCTCATCTCACGCCAGTTTTGATCCTCCTCTCGTTTTCCTCCCATCGGTGATGGTATCCACAAATCTAACCAGCACTGTCAACTGTCTCTTCTTCACGTGCCCAAACCTTCTCAATCTCCCATCCCTAATCTTCCATGAATACTAGCCAGCGCAAATCTTTTAATGAAATCTCTCATTTCTAATTTACCTAATCGTGTGTACCTACTCATCCACCTCCACATCCTCGTCAACCTCTATCTTACGCCCTCGTGTCTTCTTGATAGCCTAACAGTCTGAACCATATAAAATAGATGATCTCACAACAACCCTATAAAATTTACCTTTTAGTTTACTCGGGAACCTCCTATTGCATAATACCTTTGTGGCCGCTCTCCACCTACACCATCCCGCCTGGACACAGTGTCACACATTACTACCTATCTCACCATTGCTTTGCACAAAAGAACCTAAATACTTGAAATTTGTTACCAGTGGAACCGCCTGGACTTCGATGGTGATCTAGACATCCTCATCTACGGTCGCGCCCGCTGGCAGTGAAGGTACTTGGTCTTAGCGCGACAAATCCTTAGACCTTTGCTTTCAAGAGCAGCTCGGCAGCTCGCCACTCCTCCAACTTCTCATTCAGACTCCGTTTACTCTCTGCGACTAGCACTATATCATCAACACTTTCTGTTCTATTTACACAAGTAGGGAGTTTATTATAAATATAACGTTATATAATCGAGAAATTTAGGAGTATAGTATAATTTGTGATAATAATCAGTAAAACGTCAAACTCACTATTAAGTAGTACAATGACCTCAATTCATAATTATTTGTATTTTATCAAGGGCCTTTGGTCCAGTAGTATCTTGATTTGATATACGTGAAATAAGCACATAGCCATGATGTGGGCTGCAAGCCTGCATCCATTGGGCCCAAGCGTGTACCGACAATACGGGCTGAAGGAAACATTTGAACCGATCCAAATTTTAGGCCCATTAGGCCCAGAAAGATATAACCGCCACTGACATCTAATTCATCTTCCAAACTCCAATCCCTCGCACACAGCCAGGCCGCCATTGTCGTCAACACTGAGCTTACTCTGAACTTGACTGGATTAAAAATGAAGAGTAAATTCAACCTGAAAATCGCATTCACGATCTCCTGTCTCGCCGTGGTTTCGATTTTACTGGCGAACAAATTTCGGAAACAGCGGAAGCGAAAACAGAACATTAGCTCTTGTTACTTGAAATCAGAAGAAAAACCGCAGCAGAATTTCAAGCGTGTTTTAGCGAACAATTCGTATGCTCCATTTAAGCACCTCAAGCTCGACGGTAATGTTTTCATCAAGTGAATCTTATTTTAGCGGTTTTGATGTTTAATGTAACCATAAACCCTAGATGGAGTTGGTGATGCTTTGTTTTGATTTGATTTTCGTGTTGTATCTGTATTGATGATGATTTCTGATGTCTTAATTTCTGTAAAACAATCATTAATTGTTACTAATTTCAAGCACCTCAAGCTCGACGGTAACGTTTTCATCAAGTAAATTTCGTTTTAGGAGTTTTAATATAACTATGAACCTTTGCTAGATTTGGCGGATTTTATGTTTGAATTTGATTCGTATGATATCAAGTAAATCTTATTTTAGGGGTTTTAATACATCCATAAACCCTAGATGGACTTGTTGATGCTATGTTTTAGTTTGATTTTCGTGCTGTATCTGTATGATGATTTCTGATGTCTTAATTTCTGTAAAACAATCATTTATTGTTTCTAGATT
>JBCNJP010000024.1:42225150-42303864 GCA_039602395.1 Deinandra increscens subsp. villosa
TTTGGCGGATTTTATGTTTGAATTTGATTCGTATGATATCAAGTAAATCTTATTTTAGGGGTTTTAATACATCCATAAACCCTAGATGGACTTGTTGATGCTATGTTTTAGTTTGATTTTCGTGCTGTATCTGTATGATGATTTCTGATGTCTTAATTTCTGTAAAACAATCATTTATTGTTTCTAGATTCAAGCACCTCCAGCTCGACGGTAACGCTTTCATCAAGTAAATTTGTTTTAGGAGCTTTAATAAAACTATGAACCTTTGCTAGATTTGGCAGATGTTATGTTTAAATTTGATTCGTATGATGATTGCTAATTGGTACTTGTTTTGGCATGTTTATTTGTTTATGCCAATGTGTTGGATGTTGTATCTATTTCATGTCAAATTTTTATTATCTACAGAGAATTCTTCGAATTTGCATCCCTATGAATCACAGATCAAAGCTGTCTTGGAGAAATCAAAGCTAGAGTATGAGTTTTCTTGTGGAAATATGGATATGAGCATGAGGGATATGTATGTTTGGGTTGATGATGAATCAAAGTTAAAAGGACTTGCTGAGGTTTTGAGTAAAGAACGAGTGTTTGCTGTGGATACTGAACAGCATAGCTTACGGTCATTCTTAGGGTTTACGGCTCTTATTCAGGTGGGGGATATAATCCTTTTTAAGAATTATGAGCATTGACATTGGAATTAGATGCTGTTTTCATGCTCAGTATTTATTTTCTCAAAATTTAGATTTCTACTAGAGATGAAGATTATTTGGTGGACACCATTGCTGTTCATGATATTATGGGAATTCTTGGCCCTGTATTTGCCAATCCCGACATTTGCAAGGTATTTCTTAGGTTTCTTCCTCCATATATACTTCGCTGATTGTTGGATCATGTAATGGGGTTGGCTACTTTGCTTATTGGCTGTATGGTCAGATTTCCTTGGTCTAATCTGTTTAACAGTTAAATGGAAGAACACCAAATAATGACTCTGGGTGTCAAGAAATGTGGATATTGAATCTATGTGATTATGACAATAGATTCTGCAAGAGGAAAATAGATTGTAGTTTTCTTACTAGTTTATCCCCTTAATTTTTCTGATGTAGGAACATAATTATTAGCTTTGTACAAGAACTTTAGGATGCACGGTAGAACTAACCAAATTGAATGTAATTAGTAGAAGTAGTTTCGTTTCTTTCTTTCTGATTTTATGCTCTTTAATTTCATGCCATGTCATAACACGCTGTGATTGGCTTGTTTAGGTTTTCCACGGTGCTGATAATGATGTTATATGGCTACAAAGGGATTTTCATATTTATGTTGTAAACTTATTTGACACTGCAAAGGTAAGATACAATATATTGTGTACAATCTTGCTCTGGCTATCTTCTCACTCTTTTAGAAATTTCACGTGGCTCGAAAAAGAGAGTTTGTAGTTTGTCTGTTAATTTTACAAAGTCATTCAATTGAACATCTTGCAGGCTTGTGATGTGTTATCAAAACCACAAAGATCATTAGCCTACTTACTTGAAACATATTGTGGTGTCACCACTAACAAGCTTTACCAGGTACAATATGTCATCATTTAATATTCTTTTTTGGGACATCCTTTTTCATGCTTACAGTATATTATTATATCTATCAGTTGTGTGACGACCATAAGTTCTTTTGAATGGCTCATATGTTTTTTTTGTTGTTTTTGCAAATATTGACTTTTAGCGTGAAGATTGGCGACAACGTCCACTATCAGTAGATATGGTTGAGTATGCTCGAATGGATGCACACTACTTGCTTTATATTGCAGATTGTCTTGTTTCTGAGCTCAAAAACCAGAAAAACGGTAAGATCTGTTTCTCAACATACTATCAATAATCAAGGCATTTCTTGACAAATTTTTCTATTAACCACAATACAAGCTCGCATCAAATTCTAGTTTTTGATCTGCTGTCCGCTACAATTAGTTTGAAGTATAAGGCTTTGATTACTGTTTCTCTGGTAAATATAATGATGGATACCTTTATTTTATTGCAATGTTACATTAAAGAAGATAATTTATTATCCAACTAGTACATTATAGATGGCTTTATCTTCTAACATTGCAGATTGAGATAAACCACATAGTACAACCTTTAAGAACACATATTGTATTTTACGATTGTTTTTCTAATGTAGTTCTAAAGGTAATAGTGCATCAGAAAATTCAGCTGGTCTCGATGACAAACTGTATTTTGTTTCCGAGGTCAACCGGCGTTCGAATGCCTTGTGTCTGCAACTCTTCACCAAAGATCTAGAAGCTTCCCCAGGGCAGTCTGCTGCCTCTTCTATTATTTCCCGCCATTTAAATGATCACGGGAATTCTACAAACAACAGTCAGGTATTTTTTTTATTTCCATCTGGATTTTCTTGGCTGTTAAACGGGTGTGCTGTTGACTGTGAAATTCAGAAGTAATAATGTATATTCATTATGGGGTTATACTTCTTATTTATAGGGGATACAGGCCCACATTAAGGAAACTAAATAACCCTTAACTAGGAAACTGAAGGAAATCATATCACCCTAATTTATCCCTAATAAATTAAATTTTCATTTTTGTTACCTATTTTATACGAAATCTGAGAATCACCAGTGTACAATGTTCTATTCCCATGCAGTTTCAGGATCTTGTTAGACGTCTATGCTGTTGGAGGGATTTGATGGTATACAACTTACCTTTGGATAGAGGTGGATAATTGGGTTGGTTGGGTAACAAGTCTAAATGGGTTCGGGATAAACGAGTAACTTTTGGGTGCAGGAAAAAATGGCTAGGCCTGGTTTTAATGGGATAATCTATGCTTGGTCAACTAAGAATTGAAAAGTTCTCATTAAGGCCACCTAACATTAAAAAAAAATTAGATATCACATAAGTATGATTGATGTCGTTTATTCCAATCCTGCTGCCAAGAAAATTGTGAAAGGACAAAATGCTGTTAATTAAAGCTTTTGTGATATGTAGAGTTGTATAAATGACAAAAAAAAATGCCCATGATTGTACTCAAAAGTATCGAATCTAGATGGATTGACAACACATATTTGAGTAGATTCATGGGTATATTTTTCATGATACAATTCTTAAGTCATCAAAAGCTTTAAATATAGGGGTATTTTGCCATTTTATCATTTTCCAGCTAGTTTTTTTTGTTTTGTTTTGTTTTTGTTTTTTGTTTTTGTTTTTGTTTTTTTTGTTTATGAATACATCATAAAACATCATAAACAAAACCACCTTGATACTTGGTCACCTCTAATGCTTTAATATTTTTGGTGGCCATGGTGAAAACTTTTTAGTGCTTGGGATGGCCTGCACATATGTCACTCCATTTTTCAATTTATAATCAGTCTTAAATATGATGTACTGAATTCAGTAATAATCTAGATTTGAAAAAAAAAAATAAAGGTTCAAGTACGATTTACTAAATTACATTATCCTTGAATTAAAAGATTTAGGAGGTATTTGGCATTAAAGATGCTTTTTGAGTATTTTTTCTTTTAGCGAATTTTTTTTATTTTCTATGTAAATTTACTCGTTTGACCTGTAAACATAACTCGGGTCGAGGGATTCATAACAAAATAGGGGAAAATTTACACCTCCACTTTATGCTTGTCTATTTCTATGGTTGACTGATTTTATCTGTGTCATTTCAGGCCCGTATGCATGACGAGAGCCTTAAATATGTACTATCTGATAATGCTATCGTTTCTTTAGCTGAAAACGTTCCATCAACTCCAACAGATATTTGCACTACAATATCACAAGCTGATATAGATATAGACCTTCTTAATTCCAATTCTACCCCTCGGTTTCCATCCTCTGTTGTCTTGAGTCATTTGGATGACTTTCCTTACCTCCTCCAAAATGAGATAAACAGTCTCGATGACATATTTCAACTAATTCTCAAAAAGCACCTTGGTCCAAACGGTTCTTGTCCTTTTTCACTTTATAACTATAGTCTACTTTCTAAAACCAACATCAAATCGTCAAAGAGATTAGCTTCTAAGGAAAATGGATATAAGTTCTCAAAACAAGTTGCTCGCAAGGCTTCTCGAGCACTTTTTGTACAGAAGTTTTCTTGCAAATCTCCGGTGTATCATAACTGCAGGATATACGCTAATGATGGAAGATTGTTATGTTACTGTGATCGAAGGAAGCTAGAATGGTTAGTAATATATCATTTGTAAAAAGGCTATAAAGAAAATGTGTCAAATGGGTCTAACATCTTCCTGTCTCAAATTATTGTCCATGTTCTTATTTTATTCTCTCAAGTTTTCTAACTCAGTTATACAATTGGCATTATGTTAACTGAAAATTGCTTTAAATATATGCATTATGTTTGTCTTCTGCTTGTCGAGAATTATTTTGGGACGTGGGGACTGGGGAGCATGTATTTTAATAAACAAACTTTGTACATTTTATTCAAAAAAGATTAATACTGTAGTATATTTTTTGTTATCCTATGAGACACTTCAGTTATTTCAAAATTTGTTTTTGGACAAATGTGTTCTGGGTCAAACTAACCCATTTTAACCTGTCTCCGACTTGTGAAACCTGCCCATTTTGGGAACTCTAGTTTTTCATTTTTGAATAAGCAATAGCATAAATAGTTAATGACACTTTAACTACGAACTTACCAAATAATCATTCTGACTGAGTAACTAGCTCAGGTCTTCAAGCTTTTATAGAACTTTTGAAGTTGATTACCTTTTTAGTAGTGAAAACATAGATTGTTGGCTACCCAAAGCAGAAATTAAATCAAAGCTGGATACAATTTTTTTTTATTATTTATTTATTTATTTATTTATGTTTTTTTTTTTTTTTTAATATTTTTGTTGCTGTTTTAGCTTTTTGGAATCATCCATAACCAATAAGATTACAGGTATTTGCAGCGGGACCTAGCAAAACTTGTTGATGAAGACCCACCAGCCATAATGCTTCTCTTTGAACCCAAAGGCCGCCCAGAAGATGAAGGAAATGATTTTTATATTCAAAGCAAAAAAAATATATGTGTTGGGTGTGGTGAAGGAAATCACTATTTACGCTACCGTATAATCCCATCATGCTACAGAATACACTTCCCTGAACATTTAAAAAGTCACCGGTCTCATGATATTGTTCTAGTCTGTGTCGATTGCCATGAAAAAGCACATTCATCTGCTGAAAGGTACAAAAAGAAAGTAGCTTTGGAATTCGGGATACCTTTATTTGTACATAAGGTGGTTAATTCTAATGAGGAACAAGATGTTTCTGGGTCCTCCACATCAGTCATGAAACTTGGTGATGGCGTGTCTCCTTTAGAGTTGAGAACGGCAGCAATGGCTCTTATAAGGCATGGCCCACGGATGCCACCTCAGCGCCGTGAGGAATTGGAACAGGTATGGGATCTATTGTCAGAACGCAAATTAAATGCTCATGTAGTACTTGTAGAAGAGGGAAGAGGGGCGGGTTGTCAAAATAGTTTCGAGTTTAAACATGTTATTTTGTAGGGAATGGATTGGGATGACTTGACCCGTAACATTTATTATATATTTTTAAAACTTTAAAAATTAACTTGAGATTACAAAAACGATATTATTACAATACTAATCTAAATTTTTGAATAAAATGAAAGGTGTGAAGTGTATAATAAATTTTAGAAACTACAATCAAACACACATTAGATGCTTCTGAATGAGAAGTCGTAATGATGTAGTATTCATGGTGATGACAAATATACTCATTATCATGTTAAAATGGATTCGGGTTGGAATATGTCTTGTTCCATAAAGGCTGGGTCGGGTTGGGTTGACCAACTTGAATATCAATTATACTCTTAATCTTCCTAGTTTTTAGTTATAAATAATAAATTCTTGAGTTTTGAGTAAAATTGCTTATCAAGTTGAAGAACAACTTGATAAGCTTGCTTATCAACATTGTTGATAGTCTCCCTTTGATTTCTGATTTTAACCACTTCACCAACAACTCAGTGATTTTTTGTGACTTCCTTCACCATAGTACTTCCCACACTCACAAGATTTTGCTTGGTTTGAAAGTTAGATTTTTGGTTCCATGATCACAGAACGAATTGTCGAAATGGGGTTGAGAGGTGTCGAGACTCGAGAGGCTACAGAAACATGGGAAACTGATTTCTGTGCAGTGTACTCGTATACGGTGGTTTAGCTTCAGGTGTTATATAGCTGTTTAGCACCTGGGAGACAGATATATGTTGTGCTGGCTTGTTTTATGGCCGTTTTATAAGATGGTCTGAGAGTGGGTGTTACTGTTTTTGTTTATTCTGCAGGTTGTCAGGAAATATTATGGAGGAAGAGATATATCAGAGGAGGATTTAGAAAAGGCTTTACTAGTAGGAATGAGTCCTCATGAAAAAAGACGCTTACGTAAAAAAAGAGGCATATCTCTTAGTAACACGTCTTCAAAGAACATTGTTTCAGACAAGGACATCAATGGAAATAATGGGGATTCGGCATTTAACAAAAATGAAATTTACGAGTCTGAAAACAATTCAACTTCGGATATTATGGAGCCATCTGAAGCAGACGGGCCTGTTCATACGAATTCTGACAGGGCGGTCTTTGCTACGTGTAGTTCAAAGTTATCGCTATTGGGGCATGGCCCACATGGGAAACAAGTTGTTGATTACTTGTTGAAGAATCATGGGGAAAGTGGGATTCAGGAATTTTGTCAAAGATGGAGACAAGTATTTGTTGAAAGTATTAACCCTCGCTTTCTACCTGGGGGCTGGGATGTGACTCACAGGTATGTTCTGTTCCGCATCTTTGACTTTGATCATCGAATTTCTTCAAAATCTCTCCTTTTTTGTTTTTCTCTAATCGTGAGAACCGTAATCATGAGAATCTGTTAACAGAACATGACCCACCAATTACCCTACCAACTAATGTCAAGTAGGCGGCGGCCTTCAAGAAGGTTAAAGGCAGAAAACCAGTGCTCATACCTTTGCTAGAGGGCCCTAAACGGTAACCCGTGTACCACCCCCCTTAAAAGTTAAAAACATCTTTATTTAAGGGCCAACTAATTGGGAGGTGACTTGTGCACAAACGAAAATATTGCTCACATTAAAAGCTTTAGAGTATACAATTTGACATTTGTGTCTTTTTTTATTGGGAGGGCATATTGGTTTTGGAGTAGGAGTAAGAGTAGGATAAATTTGCCGTTAAAAAAAAGACAAAGCTCTGTTTTCCATCTTGAAGGCCATGGTATTGGTGGGGGCCGTGAGGTTTCTCTTACGGTTCCATTCTTACCAAAAAAATAACATAAAAAAGAATATAATTTGTCATTTTAAAAAGATTTTAAATGTAAATTGTTGGATGGATTTTATACAGTGGTAGAAGAGAGTTTGGGGACTTCAGTGTATACAATCCTGCAAATAAGGTTGTAGCTGCTGCTGAGGATTAAGGGGAAACATCATCCGGTTGTGTAGAAGAAGCAGAAAATGTTGTAAGATTGTCGGTATTTGTTTTTGGTTATTTCAAAACCTAGATTCCCGTTAAAAACATTCCATTGGTTTCTTAAAATGATTGTTTAACCAACTTTTGATTATCTGGATTTTGAATATGATTAGACTTTCATAACGGTCACTTAAAACCATATTTCAAATGCCTGCTTTATTTAACACGTTTTTCCTCGTCATAAACTAACTAATATCACTTCTAATGTACTTCAAGCAATCATATTTCAAATGCCTGCTTTATTTAACACGTTTATTAGACTTTCATAACGGTCACTTAAAACCATATTTCAAATGCCTGCTTTATTTAACACGTTTTTCCTCGTCATAAACTAACTAATATCACTTCTAATGTACTTCAAGCAATCAAACACTCTGATGCACCGAAACGCTATTATACAGCCGTACCCCGTACCCGAAGCGCCGTGGGGACGGAAACGCCTACCGGAATGGCTGCGAAACGTTTCCAATGCGTTTCCGGCATGGCGGGGACATTCTTGACCGTTCCCAAAAGTCAAAGGGGTGTTTCTGAAACGTTTCTTAGTTCGGGGATTTTTTCCCAGGGGTATTTTTTGTAACTTTTTCGTATTTCCTTTGCTTATATATATATTTTTTCACAAAAAAAAAACGAAACGGGGAGTAATGACAAAAACGTTTCTTTCACGAGACCGAGCTGCATTCGTGTCCGCAGGCCGCGCGGGCATCGTATTGTTTTCAAGGGATTTCAACCAAATCTGCACCCTTTTGCGCGCGAGTAGATGCCGGAATAAAACATAACATAAGAACTTAGTATGTCATAAAGGTTTGCTATATAAACTAACCATTTTTTTGTTCCCACACCAATGTGGGACAAGTTAAATGTATAAATCTTGAAGTTTAAATTGGTCATATTTTGATGTTTGTGTTACATTATCTATAGCATAAATATACTTTTTATATTTTTTTGTTGCCGTACCCGTATCTTGGATTTTTAAGTTTTACCGTTACCAGTACCCGTTTCTTGTTCACGTACCCGTTCCTAGGCATCATATATCAAACATCGTTTGATGCATTACAACACACCACCACTTGGAACCTTCTTTCACCTCCCAAAAATGCTAATAATATCATCGGTTCTAAGAGGGTATTTCACATCAAATATAAAACTTCTCAAATTGAGACTAGTCGTTAAAGGATTCGCCCAAAACATCTGGGTATTGACTACGTTGACACTTCCAGTTTCGTTATTAAACTCGACACCTTACCTCCCTCCCTCCCTCTCCCTCTCCCTAAATTGGTCGCTATGATAAGTTGACATCAACAACACATTTCTTTAAGGTTTGCGAGGCCCAGCCTACGAGTTTCATTGATCCTCTTCTTAATTGATTCGTCAAATCTCTTCCACTCAAGTTCTCTCAAAGATTTAGGCAACTTGTCATACTTTCTTAGTGTTGAAATTCTTCCACACCCTCATGGTATATTTCTTTCTCAGTCATTGTATTATCATTCTCAATGGAACCAATGTGAGTGAATGCAAGCCAGTTTCCACACCCATCACAATTTCTAAACTGCTAACCTTTATAGGGGGCACATCACTTTCTTCTCCTACCGAGTACCGAGCAAGAATCCACAGTTGGCGCCTTACAATACCTTTCCCTCACAAGACCGGATATTGCATTCACATTTACAGTGAACCGCCTCACTTAATTCATGCATATTCCGTCCAACCTACACTGGTTTAGCCCTCAACCGCTTGCTATGTTATCTACATGGAACCATACATCATGGGCTTCTACTTCGCCGTAATTCTACTCTTCATCTCCACACTTTCGCCGATGCCAAATGGGCGGGGGACAAACTCGTATATTTCTCTACCTTGGCTCCAATCCTATCTCTAGGAGTTCAAAGCGTCAACTCACTTTATCACAGGTTATGTTCTCTTTTATTGGATTCGGGTTTCACCTCTGCTATTAAACCGGGTATGTCACTCGAGAATGAAATATCTAGCTTTAGAATTTTGTTTGTGAAAAGGTACAAGATTGTCCACTCAGAGTTACTCACATTGATGGCGATGACCAACTTGCAATGTTTCATAAAGCCGTTACTTCGCCCCAGAATAGAAAATAAAATTTTAAATATCTTGATCTTGGTTTATGCTTCTGTTCTAAAATATGTTACCTAGTTTCTAGCTTTAAGTTGCACTCTTTTATATATACACTGTGCTACATCCCCATTAACTAATATAAAAGATTAAACCTTTACATTTATATATGGAACAAAAGATAGTGCTACTGCTACATAACATCTTATTCATGTTAATTAAATATTAATGATAATCATCTTTAATAATATATATAATGGTAATATAATGGTAATGTGAGTTTATTAATAATAACGAAACATTCTTGTTTATATTACCAAGTGTATCCCTCATGATTAGAGCTTGAGGGCTACCATGATCATCAACGTTGGATATAGAGAGATATGTTTGCTAAGGTTATCACTCTCTTTATGCAAGTATCAGATAAAGTTACATGTTTTCATTATCACCTTTATAGTCGATACCTACTGAAAAAACCATATAAGAATAATTAGAATACATTGGTTAGTAACAAGGTTTTTCTAAGTGTTCTACTAAATTCATTCAATGTTTTTTCTCTCTAAAGTCACTCGTTTTTTCATTGAGTGTCCCAATCTTCTATAATTTTATAGATGTTAAATTTTTATAAAATTAAGTTAAGCAAATTAAACATATATCAATGTTGATTAATTATCAATTTAAAGAGATTAATCACCAAATAATAATTAATCAACATTGATATATATTTAATAACCAAATAGTAATCAAGAGAATTATCAAACAATTATCAAACTTGGTTATTATTTGATAATTTTAAATTATTTAAATAATCAAACAATTATTTAAATAATCAGAAAATTATTAATAATTATCAAACAATTATTAAACTTGGTTATTATTTGAGAATTATCAAATAATTGTTTGAAAATAAAATGAAAACTATCAAATAATAACCAACATTTGATATTAAATAAGTTGAACAATGATTAAATGTGGTTATTATTTGACAATTTTCGCTTTATTACAATTATTTCCTATTTCAAGTTATTTAAAAAAAAGTAATCACTAAATAGTAACCCAGATTCATATATGCTTCATTTATCAAAGTTAATTTTATAAAATTTTAACATTAATAAAAAATAAGATTGAAACACCTAATGAAAGCCGTGTGTGACTTTAGAGGGAAACTTGATTACTATTATATAAAACAAGATGGTGACCCGCCCGCGCTTCGCAGCAGGCCACCCATTTTCCGAAACGCCGTGGTCAAAGTCGAAAACTCTAAAAGTGAATTAAAAGTTAACCACGTGTCGTAAAAACATTGGCCTAACACGTAGCCACGTATCGTCATACGTGACCTAACACATGACCACGTGTCGCAAAAGCATTGACCTACATATGACACGTGTCACGCCACGTAACCAATCTATTATTGATTGAACATGACACGTGTCATGTTATACGCCGTGGTCAAAGTCGAAAACTCTAAAAGTGAATTAAAAGTTAACTACGTGTCGTAAAAACATTGGCCTGACACGTAGCCACATATCGTCATACGTGACCTAACACATAACCACGTGTCGCAAAAACATTGACCTACATATGACACGTGGACACGTGTCAGGCCACGTAACCAATCTATTATCGATTGAACATGACACGTGTCATGTTATTAGTGGTGAAACATGACACGTGTCATGTTCCTATTAGTGCACATATGAATAGTAGTAAATGAGTGTATGACCCCCATTTGTTATTGTAAATATATATGATTACCCTCTTACTTATAATATATAAATTTTAGAATCCGTATCTAAGAATCATTGGCATTATATTACGTGTATTATACTAAGTTTTTCTTTTTAAATAATAGGGTGTCACGTGGCAGCATCATAGCTTCCCACGTGAATTTCACTATTTTTGTGTTCATAGGGTATTTTCGATTAAATACTCCATAAATGATCAAATTACAATAAAGTGGCACGTAAATGTGCAACAAGCTGGGCCGCAAACTCCTTTTGGATAGCAAAACCATATTAATAAACACAAAGCTAAGTTTTAAAAGAGATATATGAAATTATTGCATTAGAGTAAACTATAGTTTATATCCCCATGGCTTGTTAAAAAAAATAGGTTACGTCCCTAAAATTTAAAAATAACTATTTACATTCCTGACATATGAGAAATTATCAAGTTATGTTCCTAACCTTAGCAGTTGTCTGACTTATTTACATGACCTTTCTACCTACAAACTTTAAAATTTTACATCACTACTCGTACCAGTTAATATATAACACCACCACCACCTTGTGAATCCACCACCACTTCACCGCTTGTACCAATTAATGTTGTCAAAAAACCGATACATAAATTTTTTTATTAAGGATTTCAAGGTTCAAATCAATTCATATGGAAGATGATGTTGAACTCGATATCTCATGCGATTTTAACAAGCCACGTCATGATCCTTGACCTTCATAATCATCTCTTTTGATCATAATTTTGGAATTTTAGGGTGCACGAACCCTAAGAAACCTTAAAGATGATGACGATTCGGGTACAACAAATCAATTTTCAGATGATTTGTTGAATATGTTTTATTGACGATAGCTAGACCATCTCTCATGATTTAACCGACTAATTGATTTCCTGATCACAAATTGAACGGGAGAATCAATTTCGGAATTTAACCGACTAATTGAGAGAATTGGAAGGTAAGAATCTGTTTTATTGATGGGTGATTCTATTTACCTCCAATAAATTTCTATTTTTGCATCCAAAAAGTAACTAGTGATGTCATACTTACACTAAAGTAAATGATGATGGTCATTAAAGTAATTGATAATTAATATGAAAACATAAGATTCTTAATAATATAATATTTTATTTATTTAATTTTTACTAACTTTCACATGTAATATAATTTTATTTACTTTTTATTAAATTTTGAACTTTTAGAAATTGGATTTTATTAATCCCAAGATTCATGTATTGGACATGATTAATTCCACATTTTGAAATGTTTCTCACCGAGTCCAAGTTTTAAACTATTTTCTCTCATCAATCCCAAACTAACGGAAGACTAACGGTGTTTAATTTTTGCTCATGTGGCAGTCAACATGGCATTTTTTAATTTTTTTCTCTTTATGTAACTATAAAAAAATCTTTAAAAATAACCTTCTAAAAATCCAACCCCACCCAAGCCACCGCCATTGACGTAAAATCCCTTCTTCTCCGGCGTCATCCTTCTTCGCCGGCGCCACCACCATCGTCACCTGCAACCTCCGCCACCACCATCACCACCCGCCGTTTTACCCACCACTCAAATCCTCCTTCATTTTCCACCACTCAAAACCCTAGATCTGGATAAAAAAATCCTTCACGACGTCGGTTGTTTGTTGCACCGCCAACACCACCACCGTCGTCATCTCCTTTCAATCGACCATATATTCCATTTCGACCCGTTAATCCGTCGAAGCCGTTGAATAATCGTTCAATTAAAACGCCTTACTTCCCGAAATTTTCTCATCCTCAAGTTTAGCAAATTCCGATTCTGATGAGCTTGACGAAAGCAAAGGTGAGAAATCAGATTCGCCTAATGAAACTGTCAAAAATCATGAACTTGAAGGAGAAGTTGGATTGATAACGGACATACTCAGACCACCAGATCGAGATTACGTCGCTATGAGGAACAATCTCGAGAAATGCAGTGTACAGATCTCGTCGAAATGGGGTTGGGTGGGTGGGTGGGTGGGGTTTGGTATTAAAGAATTTTTTAAAGTTACATAAATGGCCCCTCAGGTTTTTAAGAAGTTACATAAAGAGAAAAAAAATTATAAAATGCCACGTGGATTGCCACATCAGCAAAAAATTAACACCGTTAGTCTTCCGTTAGTTTGGGATTAATGAGAGAAAATAGTTTGAAACTTGGGCTCGGTGAGAAGCATTTCAAAATGTGAGATTAATCTCATCCAATACATGAAACTTGGGATTAATAAAATACAATTTCCCTTTTATAAATAAGTTATTCAAACTTTTAATTTTTATGAATAAATTTTCAAACTTTTTTAGTTTTCATACACATCTATTTTTAGAAAAAGTTTTTCTATTCATGACGAAAACAATCAAATGTTTAAGACTAGTATTTATATAATTATCAACCTACAAGTTTATTTTTAATTAATAATCTATTTTAATTTTATATTTAGTTTTTATTATTTTTGTAACACCCGAGTTGATATTTAACTTATAGACGTTTAAACGTTAATGATATGTTTGGTCCCTGAAAAAAGCTTTTACAAAATAAGTGGTGCATAAGTGTCAGTTATCCAAATTCAGACTACCAATTAACATTCTTGACTAACTATTTCAAATCGACGACCACATTTACAAAAGAGCAAATCTTATTTAGGTAAAACACTAAGTTCTTCGTCGAGCGTTCGGTTCTTGAGCTTCCATAGGACATCCATTTATGTCGGCCGCTTTCCTGCGTTTTCCCAACACCATTAGATATTGTATAACAAAATAGGGTTAATTGGGATACATTAAAATGCACAAAACAACAAAAATCAAAGTTGGGAGGGGAGGGTCCACCGTAAGCTACGGTGCTACCGTAAGCTACGGTGGCCCTGGCTACCTTACGGTGGCTGGATGCTGGCCCAGGGTGAAAATTTTGTGCCTGTGGCCACCATAAGCTACGGTGGTCACCGTAAGCTACGGTGGCTACAGGTCAAGTGGCCCTTTTTCATGCATTTTTAAGCCATAATCACACACGGGCAACCTTGATTCACCCGTAGGGCCTGCAACCATTCAAAGTTAATTACCGAACCATATTCACAGCTTATGAGGTGCCACCATGCCCCGAGGGCATGGTTCACACATCGGATTTTTACCCAACTTACACCCGTTTGACCCGTTTGTCTTGTCATACAACGTTATAATCCAAGTGATATGCCAAAGCCAAACTTGACCAATGGCGACCTGTCCAAAACATGTATCCCTACACACTTTGCTAAATGTTATGATTTACATTATAGGAACCATTGTAGTCATCAACGGTGCTTTGTACCCACGCTTGTGATTCCATTGAACCCGTTGGTCACAACACCACTTGATGGACTCATCAAGGCCCTTATAATGCTTTTAAATCTCGGATAGCCTTCACCATTATTATATAAGGTTATCATGAATCATAACATGTAAGGCGTAAGAACACGTTACCTCGAGATTTTGAGCTTCTACTACCTCCGGCGTGGGTTAGATGATCACCACCTTCTCCTTGGTTGCCTATTTAGTCCACCCACAAGTTAGGACCCTTACATTATAACCAATTGACCATGTTTTTATGGTATACATGACATTACATATTCAACTACTATTTAGCATGCTATCAAGTTTCATTAACAAGACTTCTCATGCACAAAACACATTAGACACTTAGGAAGTTTATCAATTTACCCAATACATCAACATTTACATTTCCAATGGATCAAGCAAAACACACAATGTATCACTTGCATATGAACATCAAATTTAGTAAGTACACTACCTATGATCAATTAAGCACGAATCACAACAATTTTGTTGTCTAGTCATATGTAGGTGTCATCTAGGCATTTCATCGAGCACTTGGTGTGCATTCCTATTTACATACCCCAAATTCATTCACATGAACTCCCTAGCAACCCAATTGCAAGGTTTAGGTGAATACACCCCTAACCTATCAGAGTTTCATCAAATAGCAACAATATCAAGTTCCAATCTTCATGGTTGAGGTCAAATTCAAGGCCATTCCAAGTGTTTAGCAACATGCAAGTTTCAAGTAGGTAAATTGGTAACTACTAGACCAATTACTAGGCTATTTGGTTTTCTAAACAACATACAACATTCCTAACACCGTAGGATCATGAATCAACACTAATTTCACAGATTTGGGGGTCAAATTTTCGACCCACTACATGCAGCCATGGGAGAGCTTACCTACAAGCTTCCACTAAGTGGGTGAGGCCTGAAAATCCTTCCAATACTTGAGATTTAGGGTCAATTTCGCAGCTTGGGGCTTGATTTTGCAGAATTTGGGAGATGGAAGGAATGGAGAGGAGTTGGGTGGAGGAGCAGATCGCATTCTGCGATCTCCCCCTTCCTCCTCTCTATTTTGTTTAGCCAATTTTCCATATTTACACATCAGGCCCCTCTAGTTTTAGATTTGGTTTATTTTCCAACTAAACCTCACTATTACACAATTAACCCCCAAGGTATTCTACATGGAAATATACTAATCATGCTAGATCACAGTTTGGCCACGTAACACAATATTATCTAACGTTAACGGAATATTCACATAATTAAAATTCGGGATGTTACAATTTTCACTATCCTTTATTTGTTATAAGTTATTTAGTGTTGGTGTTGGAGTTTAATGCAAGATTTAACAAAAATAAATAGAATTCCAACATATAATTTTATCATTTCCAAAATAACTTATAGCTGAATTCCAACATATAATTTTATCATTTCCCAAATTCGACCGAATCGAGTCCTAATTCCACTACTCTCTTCTACCAAGTTTTTCACTTGGCCCACAATTCTTTCTTTCTTCAGATCTCCCCCATTGATAGCTTCAGTTTGTGCTTCTTTGATCTTGGTGATCAGATTCGAAGTCACCACCATTTTCATTGACCGTACCTTGATTGGGGCATAATCTCCTTTTCGACTCAAGGCATCAGCTACCACATTAGCCTTTCCGGGATGGTAATGGATTTCACAATCGTAGTCCGTTATCGTTTCCAACCACCTCCTTTGCCTCATGTTTAACTCCTTCTGTTCGAAGAAGTACTTAAGGCTTTTATAATCCGTGTAAATAGTGCATTTTACACCATAAAGGTAATGTCTCCATATCTTCAATGCGAAAATCACGGCCGCAAGTTCCAAGTCGTGGGTGGGGTAGTTCGACTCATGTTTCTTCAACTGTCTAGAAGCATACTCTATTACTCTGCCCCGTTGCATTAAAACACAACCGAGACCCTTCAATGATGCATCAGAGTATACCACCAAGTCATCGGTGCCCTCCAGAAGGGTTAAGACTGGTGCTTGGGTCAACTCTCGTTTAAGGCTCTGGAAGGCCTCTTCTTGCTCATTTCCCCACGCAAACTTAGCATCCTTTTTAGTTAATTTCGTCATTGGGAGCGCCATCCTCGAGAAGTTCTGAATGAACCGTCGGTAGTAGCCTGCTAAGCCGAGGAAACTTCGGACCTCGGTCGGGTTCCTCGGACGTTCCCAACTTGTTATCGCTTCTATTTTAGCCGGGTCTACCATGATCCCCTCGGCTCCAATGACATGGCCCAAGAATTGAACTTCTTGCAACCAAAATGCACATTTGGAGAATTTCGCATATAACTTCTCCATTCTCAACTTCTCGAGTACTTCTCGCAAGTGTTCGGCATGTTCCGCTTCACTTCGAGAGTAAATCAGTATGTCGTCTATAAACACGATCACCGACCTATCCAGCATGGGCCGACACACGCGGTTCATGAGGTCCATGAAAGCCGCAGGCGCATTGGTGAGCCCAAAGGACATCACCGTGAACTCGTAATGCCCGTACCTTGTTCTGAAGGCGGTTTTGGGGATATCTTCTTCCTTCACCTTCAATTGGTGATACCCCGATCTTAGATCGATCTTTGAAAACCATTTTGCCCCTTGCAATTGGTCGAATAAGTCGTCGATCCGAGGCAATGGATATCGGTTCTTCACCGTGAGCTTGTTTAACTCACGGTAGTCTATACACAAGCGCATACTCCCGTCTTTCTTCTTCACGAACAATACCGGGGCTCCCCAAGGTGAGACACTTGAGCGGATAAACCCCTTGTCTAAGAGTTCTTGAAGTTGCACCATCAATTCTTGCAACTCGGATGGTGCAAGACGATACGGTGCCTTGGCCACCGGTTTAGCCCCGGGTACCAAGTCAATCCGAAATTCCACCTCTCGGTCGGGGGGTATTCCCGGTAGATCATCCGGGAACACATCTTTGTACTCGCACACCACCGGTATATCATCCATAGATGGACCTTGTTCACGGCTATCGGTGACTACAGCAAGATATGCCTTGCATCCTTGTAGTAAATACTTCCTCGCTTTATGAAATGAGCATAATTCTGGGAGATCTCGTGTCTCGCCATAGATAGTGACTTGGTTCCCGCTTGGTGAGGTGATTTCTATAGCCTTTCGATCGCATATCACCTTTGCATGATTACGGGACAACCAATCCATGCCCACCACCACCTTGAATTCTCTCATCGCCATGGGAATGAGGTCAATTGGGTAATCCTCGTTGGCGATAGAGATTTTGCACTCCCGAAATACATCATAAACAAGTATAGATTTATCATTAGCAACTTCTACCTCTAAGGGTAGACGCAATTTGTTAATTATAAAAGAAGGGTGCTTGGCAAAATCATAGGACACAAAGGACCTATTAGCACCAGTATCAAACAATGTATGTGCAGGTACTGAATTAACTAAAAATGTACCTGCCACAACATTCGGATCGGCTTTGGCCTCTTCGGCCGTCAATTGGAAGGCTCTTGTAGGAGCCTTTTGGGATTCAACTTTCACCCCCGGCCTAGCCCCCTCACTCCTGGGCTTTGGGCATTCAGACTTTCTATGTCCCGTTTGGTAGCAGTTGAAACACCGTATAACTTCTGAAGGGCAGTTTGAGACACCGTGTCCCTTCTTCCCACAATTTAGGCATGGGCGGTCCTTGAACAAGCATTCGCCCGAGTGGCCTTTGTTGCAAATCTTACATTTTGAGCTACCACCCTTAGAGTCTTTCTTCTTGGGTGATTCCCCCACTTTCTGCTTCTTTGGGGGATTAGGATTTCCGCCCCTTGAACTGGCCCTTTCCAAGGCTTCTTTCTTCTTCAAGTCAAGTTCCCGTGCCCGGGCAGCATTGATCATTTCCTCAACGGATTTGAATCCGCCGAGGGGCACAAATTCTTTGATGTTCCGCTTCAGCATGTTACGGTAGAAGAACATCCTCGTCTCTTCATTGGGTAAAACATCCCCACAGAATTTGACTTGGTCGAGGTACTCCCCCGTTATTTCATCCACCGACTGATGTTCCCCTTGTTCCAGCTTGAGGAATTCATGTTTCAGTTCATTCACTTTGGACGGTGGGCAGTGGTGTTCGGTGAACAAACCCTTGAATTCTTCCCACGTCATAGCATTAACCAACACCTCCCCCTTTTCTTGACATTTTGCATCCCACCAATCCTTTGCCCGGTCTGCGAGTAAGCCCGTGGCAAAGATCACCTTGTCCTCCGGTTCACAACGAACCCTTCGGAACACAGATTCAACATTTATAATCCAACGGTGGCACGCTACCGGATCGACTTCTCCAATATATTGAGGAGGGTGGCAAGCAACAAAGTCCTTAAACGAGCATCTCCTCTTGGACTTTCCTTTCTCCCCTTGATTGAGGAGAGCAGCTTTCAATTCATCAAAGTTTTCATTCATGGTTTTGAGTAGGTCCACTTGCATAGTGTGGACATAGTCGGGGAGAGCCGCGTTAATTGCAGTCCCCACTTCCTCGGCAATTTGGGCCCTCAATTCAGCCCTTCTTTGCTCTTCCGCGAGAGCTTCAGCGTTTGGATCAGCCATTTATCTACATATATAGAGATAACAACATGTTAGCTCTGCATTTCAAGTTCCCTTTGCCTATAGCAAGGTTTATGTGATTAATTGGACAATTTCCAATCAACCTGACAGATTTTTACGAGGTCCCTTGCCTTAGCATTAACCCGTTTCTATCCGTCCATGACATTTAACGCGATTCACGGTTCTAGTGTTTAACACTCTTTCGTGATTCCCAATATAATGATCGTAACCTTTTTGGTAACCGACCTCAATTTGGCAAACAAATTTCAAATTCTTATCCTACCAATGCTAAGGATAACGAAATACAAAATTCAACTAACCTGGATTCCCGTTCAAGCTCAAACCGAACGCTTAACCCGTATCTCGAGCTCGAGGTTTGAGTTCAAGCACTTCCGGTGTACTTGAATCCCTCAAACCACGGCTCTGATACCAACTTGTAACACCCGAGTTGATATTTAACTTATAGACGTTTAAACGTTAATGATATGTTTGGTCCCAGAAAAAAAAGCTTTTACAAAATAAGTGGTGCATAAGTGTCAGTTATCCAAATTCAGACTACCAATTAACATTCTTGACTAACTATTTCAAATCGACGACCACATTTACAAAAGAGCAAATCTTATTTAGGTAAAACACTAAGTTCTTCGTCGAGCGTTCGGTTCTTGAGCTTCCATAGGACACCCATTTATGCCGGCCGCTTTCCTGCGTTTTCCCAACACCATTAGATATTGTATAACAAAATAGGGTTAATTGGGATACATTAAAATGCACAAAACAACAAAAATCAAAGTTGGGAGGGGAGGGTCCACCGTAAGCTACGGTGCTACCGTAAGCTACGGTGCTACCGTAAGCTACGGTGGCCCTGGCTACCTTACGGTGGCTGGATGCTGGCCCACGGTGACAATTTTGTGCCTGTGGCCACCGTAAGCTACGGTGGCTACAGGTCAAGTGGCCCTTTTTCATGCATTTTTAAGCCATAATCACACACGGGCAACCTTGATTCACCCGTAGGGCCTGCAACCATTCAAAGTTAATTACCGAACCATATTCACAGCTTATGAGGTGCCACCATGCCCCGAGGGCATGGTTCACACATCGGATTTTTACCCAACTTACACCCGTTTGACCCGTTTGTCTTGTCATACAACGTTATAATCCAAGTGATATGCCAAAGCCAAACTTGACCAATGGCGACCTGTCCAAAACATGTATCCCTACACACTTTGCTAAATGTTATGATTTACATTATAGGAACCATTGTAGTCATCAACGGTGCTTTGTACCCACGCTTGTGATTCCATTGAACCCGTTGGTCACAACACCACTTGATGGACTCATCAAGGCCCTTATAACGCTTTTAAATCTCGGTTAGCCTTCACCATTATTATATAAGGTTATCATGAATCATAACATGTAAGGCGTAATAACACGTTACCTCGAGAGTTTGAGCTTCTACTACCTCCGGCGTGGGTTAGATGATCACCACCTTCTCCTTGGTTGCCTATTTAGTCCACCCACAAGTTAGGACCCTTACATTATAACCAATTGACCATGTTTTTATGGTATACATGACATTACATATTCAACTACTATTTAGCATGCTATCAAGTTTCATTAACAAGACTTCTCATGCACAAAACACATTAGACACTTAGGAAGTTTATCAATTTACCCAATACATCAGCATTTACATTTCCAATGGATCAAACAAAACACACAATGTATCACTTGCATATGAACATCAAATTTAGTAAGTACACTACCTATGATCAATTAAGCACGAATCACAACAATTTTGTTGTCTAGTCATATGTAGGTGTCATCTAGGCATTTCATCGAGCACTTGGTGTGCATTCCTATTTACATACCCCAAATTCATTCACATGAACTCCCTAGCAACCCAATTGCAAGGTTTAGGTGAATACACCCCTAACCTATCAGAGTTTCATCAAATAGCAACAATATCAAGTTCCAATCTTCATGGTTGAGGTCAAATTCAAGGCCATTCCAAGTGTTTAGCAACATGCAAGTTTCAAGTAGGTAAATTGGTGACTACTAGACCAATTACTAGGCTATTTGGTTTTCTAAACAACATACAACATTCCTAACACCGTAGGATCATGAATCAACACTAATTTCACAGATTTGGGGGTCAAATTTTCGACCCACTACATGCAGCCATGGGAGAGCTTACCTACAAGCTTCCACTAAGTGGGTGAGGCCTGAAAATCCTTCCAATACTTGAGATTTAGGGTCAATTTCGCAGCTTGGGGCTTGATTTTGCAGAATTTGGGAGATGGAAGGAATGGAGAGGAGTTGGGTGGAGGAGCAGATCGCATTCTGCGTTCTCCCCCTTCCTCCTCTCTATTTTGTTTAGCCAATTTTCCATATTTACACATCAGGCCCCTCTAGTTTTAGATTTGGTTTATTTTCCAACTAAACCTCACTATTACACAATTAACCCCCAAGGTATTCTACATGGAAATATACTAATCATGCTAGATCACAGTTTGGCCACGTAACACAATATTATCTAACGTTAACGGAATATTCACATAATTAAAATTCGGGATGTTACAATTTTCACTATCCTTTATTTGTTATAAGTTATATAGTGTTGGTGTTGGAGTTTAATGCAAGATTTAACAAAAATAAATAGAATTCCAACATATAATTTTATCATTTCCAATATAACTTATAGCTGAAATATCTTCTGGTCGAACGGGTGCTTGTCGCCTTAACTGTGCTTATTTGTTCTTGCCAGGGGTGGATTTATGCCTATGCCAGGGGTAGCGCCCGCTACCCCTGAACTTTTACCCCGGGTCCCCGACGTGCAATTTTTTTTTTTAGGTTTTTGGTATTCCGCGACCCCTGAAACGAATTCTTCGCTACCCATGAAAATATATTATGCTACCCTTCCTCAGTTTTTATGATATTTACTTGAATCCCGAGATGAAAATATAATGAAAACGCTCGTTAGTGACCTAAAACCGAGCTATTAATAAGTTTGTGCAATTTAAATAAGGAACTTACGACTATAGGGGGTATTATGTAATTTCTTTATAATAATAAAAGTAAAAAAAACAAGGAAATTAAGATTCCAAATCCCAAACAAACGCACGCGTTTCTACCTCTGGTCCCCAGCGCCAAACCTCCGACCCCCCTATCTCCTCTCTTCCGACCGGCCGTCGACGACTGCCGGCCGGCTAGCGCCACCGCCGGAATCCCTCTTCCACCGTCCGAACACCACCGCAAGTCCACACTCCATAGGTAACCTCGATTTCTCCTATTTTCTTGTTTTAGGGTTTATTAATTTAGAGATTTAGAAACAAATGTTATGTGGAATTGTTAATTGTGTTAGGAAATAGCTTTAGGAAGTGTTTTAAATGACTAAATCATAACTTTGTATTGTTTTCTTGAATTATTGTTATAGGGTTTACCTAATTGCTAGAAAGATGAAACCAAAGCCTAAACAAATTTCAATTAGCAATTTGTTTAAAAGAAAAGTCCCGAAAAATGATGAAACTACTCAAACTAGTAAAAAAACCAATTCCAAATGTAGAGACTAATTTGATGCAAGTGGATGCTAATATTAATCGAGCTTCTTCAACACGAAAGACTATTGATGTGAATATTCTTCCCTTAGATCCCGCCTATAGACCCCCTATTGATAGTTATGACCCGAATCAAATTGATGACATAGGAAGGGCATATCTTGTGAAAAAAGCTTATCAACCAAGAGGTCATGATTTTAAATGGAAAGAATATTCTAGTAGTCGGAGACGTTTTAGTGTTAAATGGTTTGATAAATATGATTGGTTAGAGTATAGCCCGAAAGTGGAGAAAGTATATTGTCTATGTCGTTACTTGTTTAGTGAAAGTGTTGGTAATCAAGGTGGGAGAGATACTTTTGTAAATGGAGGGTTTGATAATTGGAATAAATCAGGTCTCTTAAAAAACCATGTTGGATTAGTCAATAGTGCTCATAATAAGGCGGCTCAAAAATGTTCTAATCTAGTGAGAAAGAAGTGATTGCTAATCGGTTTCGATTAATGGCTTTTGTTCGCTGTGTTAGATTTTGTTTACAAAACTCATTACCATTCTGGGGACATGATGAGTTGGAAGATTCTCTTAATAAGGGCATCTTTCTTGAACTTTAACAGTTGATTAGTGATAATAACCCGGATTTTGGTAAGTACACCTTAGCAAATGCAAAGAAAAATAATAAGATGACATCCCCATCAATACAAAAAGAGATTATTGATTGCTTTGCGAAAGAGGTAACCAAAATGATTTGTGAAGAGTTTAAAGACTATGTGTTTGGGTTGTTAGCTGATGAGTTTAGTGATGTGTCTTTAACGAAACCAATGACAGTGGTTGTTAGATATGTTGATAAGCTTGGAGTTGTTAAGGAGAGTTTAATCGGATTTTCTCACGTCAAGAATACATCTTCCGAAACTCTTAAAGAATGCATCGTTTCTTTGTTAGCAGATAATCATTTGAGCATAGATCAAGTAAGTAATAAATTTCATATTTTTAATACTTATACTTTAAGAATAAGTTATATAATGTATCTTATAGTTTATATTTGTTTACACAGGTAAGGGGTTAAGGTTATGATGGTGCAAGCAACATGCGAGGAGAGTATAATGGATTAAAGGCTTTGATTTTAAGAGATAATCCTTCAACACATTACATACATTTCTTTGCTCATCAACTTCAGCTAGTGATTGTGGCCGTTGCAAAAAAACATGACAGGGTCAAAGAGTTTTATGAGTACCTCTCCATGGTTGTTAATACAGTTTCCGCTTCTTGCAAACGGAAAGTTATGATGTTGGAGGGAAAAATAGCAAGTGTGAAAAAAGGAATACTTGAAGGTGAAATTCACTGGAAAGGGATTAAACCAAGAGGTTTCGCTTGCACGAGCTGGGGATACACGATGGGGTTCTCATCATAATACTATCACAAGTTTAAAGAAATTACTTCCGGAAGTTGTTGAAGTACTTGCTTATATTAAAGAAGATGGAGAAAGCTCTCAACAACGATCTAATGTAAAAGGTATATTATCATATCTTAAGAAGCTTGAATTTGTGTTTTATATGCACTTGTTGGATGCAATCTTAGGTATCACAAATAGTCTATCAAACCATCTTAAAAAAATGGATCAAGACTTGTTACAAGCGGCTAAGTTGATAAACGGGACAAAATTGACGTTGAATGATCTTAGACAAAAGGGCTTTGGTGATATATTAACAAAAGTCGATATATTAACAAAAGTCACGTCTTTTTGTGAAGAGCACAAGATTGAGATGCTAGCTATGACGGGAAATTATGGCAATCAAAGAAACCGAAAGAATGTCATCACCAATCGACATCATTTTGAAGTGGAAGTTTTTGATACGGTTTTGGATATGCAAATTTCCGAATTTGGAAATAGATTCGATGAGGTTTCAAGTACTTTGATAGAAAATATGTCGGGTTTAAATCCTTATGATTCGTTTTCTAAGCTCGACACATCTAAGATAGTGGCATTTTCAGAGATGTATTCGAATGATTTTAGTAACGGGGAAAGAGGTTGTCTTATGGGAGATCTTACGGTATTTTATCACACCGTTAAGGAAGATGATAAATTTAAAAACTTGGGTGGCATGAGTGATCTTGCTCGTGCAATGGTGGAAACCGGAACCCATAATACATTTCCTTTGGTTTATCGGGTATTAAAGTTGGTATTGGTTTTACCGGTTGCAATGACAACAGCTGAAAGATGCTTTTCAAAAATGAAGCTTATCAAGACGAATTTACGTATTCGAATGGGTGAGGAGTATTTGAACAACGTTCCACTTTGTGCGGTGGAAAAAGAAAGTTTTCTTAAAGTAAAAGAGGAAGATGTGATGGCTCGATTTCAAGCGTTCAAAAACCGAAGATGAGACATCTTTTAGGTATGTATTTAACTTTACATTGTATAAATTATCGATAAAATTTTTGTTTAGCGTTATAAGTTATAGTAAAAAATCGACCGTGACCCATAATTTTTTTTTCTGGATCCGCCCTTGGTTCTTGCTTCTGTTAGTTTGGTAGATGCTTTCTTTTTAATAATTATAACTGTATAAAAAAATCAAAATATTAAAGAAAATATTTTTTAATAAGATTAATAAAAAGTCAAAGCTAACTACCTCATCATTAACTACCCCATCATTAATTACTTATGGGTGTAAATAGTAATTGTTTGGGTGTAAATAGTTTTTTTTTTTTTGAAAGGCAAGAACTTTAATAGAACAACCTCTAGCAAGAAGCTAGAGAGAAAAAGGGGGATTACAAAGAGAAATTACACCAATCCGACCATTGTAAAGTCGTAAAATTAGCCCTAAACTTAACCCACATGAAAGCCCAAAGCTTGATATCCTCAAAAATCTCGATAGAAGTCTTCCTACGGTTGTTGAAAATCGTCTCATTTCTCGCTTTCCAAATGCACCAAAGGGTTGTTATAAAGATGCATTGGTAGATCCGGGACACCTTTTTAGGGAAGAGCCAAGAGGAGTGAATAGAAAGAATTTCTTTCACTGTGAGGAATTCCAACATTGGCGCGTTGCACCACTGAAAGACCTTTACCCAAACATCGGTAGCACGGGCACAACGAATAAGCAAGTGGTCCGAAGTCTCATCGTGGTTGTCACAACCCACACAAGTGATTCCCAAATTTAAACCACGGAACGAAAGGTTAACTTTTGAAGCGATTTTATCCATACCCGCCCTCCAAGCGAAGGCGTTTGCTTTGATAGGAATCCAATGAAGCCAAGGGAAGTTGAAGGTAGATGAAGGCAGGAGTTTTTTTTCAACCTCTTCCCTAACCAGTTTAACAACAAAAGGAGATTTGGAGCCTAAATCCCAGCCCCAACAGTCTTCTTCAGCGCTCAAAAAGAAAGGAGCAAGAAGGTCTTCGATCTCACTAAGCAGGTCCGAGTAAGCACCCTCCAAAACCCCAGCCAACCAGTCCCACTTGAAGAGTTCCCCAGCCGCTGAAGGCAACCGATCAGCCACCTTACAACGGGCGTTTCTGTCCAGAAAGAAGAGCAGCGGAAAACGATCCTTTAATAAACCCAAACCCGTCCAGTTATCGAGCCAGAACAAAGGAGACAAACCGTTTCCGATCCAGCAGCGAACCCGCAAGGAAGCATCAATATCCAAGGCTTTTAAATCCCTGACCACTTTGATAATGTTGTTCCAAGGCCCCGAAATCGAATTTTTACAAGGGAAGGACAAGGAGGAACGGTTGGAATAATGAATGGCATTTATTACCCGAGCCCACAATTTGCAACCATCCTCCTTGAATTTGAGAAGCCACTTACAAGAAAGCGCTAAGTTCATCGCATGAATGGAGCCAAAACCCATACCCCCCGATTTTTTGGAAGCACACATGAGAGCCCACGTAACCCACGAGATTTTAGAAGGCCCACCCCAACAGAAAGAGCGACGCAAGGACTCCATAGAATTCAAGACACTAGAAGGGGCACGAAAGAGGGAAAGGTGATAAATGGGAATGGCACCAAGAACAGACTTGATTAAGGTCGAACGACCACCGAAGGAAAGATTTTTTTCCTTCCAAACCGAGAGTCTAGACTTGATCTTGTCGATGACCCCCTCCCAATTACGGATCCGATTCATGTTTTTGCCAATGGGGAGGCCGAGATGGGAGAAAGGAAACGAACCAACTTTGCAGTGGATGAAGGAAGCAAAAAGATTAAGACGGAAGTTGTCGATACCCACACCGTAGAGGATGCTCTTGTGAAGGTTGAGGGACAAAACCGGAGACAAGATTGAAACATCTAAGCACCCGGGTAAGGTTTGAGAGGGAAGAAATCTTAGCCTCACAAAGAAAAATAGCATCATCGGCAAAGAAGAGATGCGATAAGCACGGCCCATTATTCGGAAGAGAAATACCTTTAATTAGCCCGTGGCTTGTTGCATTGGACATGAGCACATGGAGACCTTCCATGACGATGATGAAGAGGAACGGAGAGAGCGGGTCACCCTGGCGAAGACCTCTCGAGAAGGAGAATTCACTAGAGGGAGAACCGTTGATGAGGATGGAGGAGCGACCCGAAGAGAGGCAACCCATGATCCAACTACGCCACAAAGCCGGAAACCCCATGTTGGACATAGTGGTATCCAGAAAGCCCCAATTGACCGAATCAAAAGCCTTTGCAAAATCGATTTTAAAAAAGCAAGCGTCTTTTTTATTAAATTTCAACCAAGCTAAGACCTCATTGAGGACAAGGGGTCCCTCAATAATTTGCCTATCACGCAAATTGAATGCCCGTTCGTTACAGACCCTTTATATAGACACGACACAAGACCCCCTCAACTATCTACAAATGACAAACAAGTCCTCACAACTTCTTACAACTCACTAACCGACTAAATGACACTTACGAAAATGACACAAACAAGTCCTCACAAATTCACAATTTTGCAGCTCTTGAGTAAAAAAAAACTACTAAAACACTTCAACACACTTCAACGTTTATTCACCTGTGTATATGGACAAGTTCCCAACTTATTTTTTCACACCATTTTGAGCATGGTATCTCATTCATAGGTTCTCTCATTATAATAGGAGAAAGCTATTAGTCAATTGAATAAGTTGTATAAGTCTAGGGTATAGTATGTATCTATATATAATTAGAGGACCATTAGTGTATCTATTTATGTAACCCTAATGTTAGTAATACAGTCGAATCGTTAAACAGAAGGATAAACCAATATGTTAATTGAAAATGAATATTAATTTGAGCTAATACAATAAAAACCAATATGTTTTCTGTTTGTTTTTTTTTTTTTCTTTTTCTTTTTTGTCACTTAACATTTTGCATGTGAAAAACCAACTTATTTTCTTAGTCAAAACTCATTGTTCACTTAAATTTTCCTAATAAAACATGGAAATGCAAGAACATCCTTCTTTCCCCCATACATAAACTGGTTAACAAAGTCTCACATATATAATATATCTGCATAAACCTTTACAGTTGGGATTTCGAGTAGAAAAAACATGAAAATGCAAGAACATCCTTCTTTTCCGCATACATAAACTGATACCGAAGAAACCAATAACTCAAAAACTTTAATGAGGATTTGGTACATAGAAACCCTAAACTTGATCTCTATTTATAGACCTAAACTATCATTGGGAAACAACATATTAGAGTGTAACACAAAATCCTCCTAACCAACCCTATACACATTAATAAAGTCGGTTTTAGTCCCTCTACACATTAAGAGCGACCGAACCGCCCCTCCACACATTAGGATTGGACCGAGTCCATCTACCGGCTTGTAGCGTGGGCCGTTTATGAATTAATCGGGCCAACATTCACCCCCCTAATTCATAACTCGAATTAGTGAAATCCATGTCACACCGGTAACACCGTAAGTTTTCGAACTCTGTTTCCAGGGTCCCACGATTTGGAGAGACAGGGAGAGAGATATTAAAGATGTTAAATCTTTGCCTATGATCTCTATTCATACACTCAAGGAGAAACCCTAACTTGGTTTCGTAAGTGTAATTACGTTCATCAAGTAAAATACCTATTAGGATACTTAGGGGTATTTAAATCAACGATTACATAAACATAAATGTTGACTTTGACCACAAGAAAGTTATTTCTAACATTCACTTACCTGTTCGAATCATCATCTATAATGAGTTATCAGATAAGTCTGATCAGATGAGTTATCAAGGTAATTACGTCCACTTTATTTATGCAACTAAAATTAAAAATCACAGACTTTCAAACATACAACTACACTACTCCTAGTTTATACTATATAAATTATATCAAATTCGTTTTAAGGGGGTCAAACCCTTAACCTCAAGCAATAACACCAAAGTAACATATAACTCCAATAGTTTTGCAGTTAAACACAACCCCACATAAACTTAAACTTTAAAGAGATATATATACCATGTGTATAATTATATAAAAATATATATTACAATTTTATAAAATATAATATAATTAAAAGAGGTAGGGCTATGAGAGTATGAGGAAGGTACGTGGTCTTGGTTGATCAAAGAATATATCTTTTTTCACAATCCAATAATCAATTCCTCTCTCACATACTCCTCTCCCTTTCTCCTTCCTATTCAAGAGAGATCTCCAAGTCACCAACATTACTTTTTTATAAAGTTTTCTAATTATTAATCCTACTTGTTTATATTAGTTTATATTTCTTTCTAAGAATCTATAACCTCATATTGATTGATTGCATCATCACTAAAAGAATTTGCATAATTTTAGCTGTATATTTTTCTTTTTATTTATTTTAATAATATATTCTCTTTTTTTTTATATAAATTCTCTGGTTTCAATTGTGGGTATCCATATCTAACAACCCCTCTGCAAGATTTTAATTTCTTGTCCTGATTTTCTTTTATCTGACATTCATGTGGCTAAGGTTTTATGTTCTTCAAAATCTTGATTTTTGTTCCAAAATTCAAGATTCCAACTTCATGATTCCCACTCCAGATGACTTGTGACAGTTGACACAAATTTCAAAAGGGTATCTTCAAAAATGAAGATTGATGGGTATTTCTTGATTTTTGGTATGTGGGTTTTATTGGTGGTGGCTATGGCAGATGAGGGCATAACTGTAAATACATCATTATCATCAAGAGGGCCTAAAGTTGTGAATATTGGAGCTTTATTGACTGTGAATTCAGTGATTGGGAGGTCTGTGAAGCCTGCAATTATAGCTGCTGTTGATGATGTGAATTCTAATCCAGAAATTCTTGGAGAAACCCATTTGAATCTCATTTTACATGATACAAATTGCAGTGGATTTCTTGGCACCATTGAAGGTAAATGCTCTATTAATGCTAGGGGCTATTTGTTTTGGTCAGTGCTCTCATTACTCACTCGGTCAATGGTCAGTTTGTTTGCTTATTTATTTTTCACGTTTAATCTCCTGACTTAGTCCAAATCTATTGACTAATGCCCCTTTTTTGGCCGACCCGGTCCCCCTTTTTACTCCTTTTGACCGAGTCATTTGCTTAAAAAAAAAACAAACAGTCCCATAGTTTGACCTGTATTTTTAGGGTGATTATGGGTCAAGGTTCAAAACGAATTAGACCGATTCAAAACCATATAAAATGAAAAACAAAACTAAGGAGTAGACTGATTTTATGTCTCAAAGCCGTCTTGGTGCGGGCCGGGTTGGTTCATTGGTTTCTTGACCCGGCCTCCAAAACTCCCATCCCTAGGGTGATCATTGGTTTAAGGTCAAAGACCGAGTCAACGAGATCGGAGTCAAATAAGATGAAAAATAAAGATGCGAAATTTTATGTATTTCAGGCCGGTCCACACCTACCTCTAACCATATTAGGCTTTTTGGAGTATTTGTTTATTATAATAAAAATGGTTCTCAAGAAACATGGTTTAAGACTTTAAGACACTTGAAAAATACCATTATTAGAAAATGTTGGTGGTTAGAAATTACCTCTAATGACAATCCCCAATATCCTCTTATGACCTGTAGATTTGTTAATAAAAAGGCAAACTCAACCAACAAATAAAAGTTTAAAAGCATAGATTGGAGTTAAAATGTTGATTACGTATGCTAAATGGGTGTATAAGATTATATATATTTTGTTTTTTTTTTATAACTTTTTACGTATGCTAAATGTGTCTCCGTGGGGTATGGGTTGCGATCATAGAGGGGAGAAACGATAGGATAGAGGGGCAGGTTAACTTAAAATATCTAATTTTAATTTAGAGACTTTATGTATTCACAATTTTTTTACTAAAAAAAACAGATTTTTAATGGGTTGTTTGGGTTAAATTTGGGTCGTTTGGACCCAAATGGTTGTTAAGGTCTTTTTTTTAGGAAAATTGGATTTTAATAATACGAATTATTACTCATTGGCCAATAATAATACGAATTATCATGTTGGCATACAATAATACCAATTAACCAATACTGTCTCTAGAATGATACACCGTCTGTTTTTGCTTAACGGTGTTAATCACTTACACACGTGGAACCCTCCAAATCAAGCCACGTCAGCAAACTACTAGGCCACGTCAGGTTCCACGTGTGCAACTGATTAACACCGTTAAGCAGAAATAGACGGTGTATCATTCTAGAGACAGGATTGGTTAATTGGTATTATTGTATGCCAACATGATAATTCGTATTATTATCGGCCAATGAGTGATAATTCGTATTATTAAAATCCAATTTTCCTTTTTTTTAAGGTCGTTTGGGCAAAAACGACCCCTTAAATTTTAGGAGGCCCTATGGCTTTGTAATATTTATAAAAAAAAAAGACACAGACGACCCAAATTTGACCCCAAACGACCTATTGAAAAACTGTTTTATTAGTAAAAAAATTTGTGAATATAATCAAAGCCTTAAGCTAGTTATATAATTCCTTTTGAAAGATCATAAATTTTTTTTTTTAAATATTCTATGTCGTAAGTAAGGCTTGTACACACACCTTATAAATAAGGACATACATATTTGTCATTAGGTTGAGCTATTGGTTGTAGCTAGTTATATAAATGGTTCTTATAATTGATAATTATATGTTTCTAAAAAAATAGCTTGATAGTAAAGTAGTATCTTTTTAATCAAAAAGTTATGGTTTTAAATCCTATAAAATATTAGACAAGAAATATATTAGAAAATCATAATCACAAATCCTATTCCTTTTTATATAAAAAAAATCAAAAGCGGCAGTAATGGCGGCGACAATGACAGCAATGGTGGTGGCAGAAGATTCTTTTAAATTTTTTTTTTTAAATAAAAGGGTAGAGGTATAATTGTCTTTTACACTGATTTAACAGAAAATTCTAACGTCAGTTAGCGTAAGCGTAGACACTAAAGGCATTACAAAAATACAAACCACTATATCATAGTCGTAATTTTTAAAATCAAAAAACGAAAGACAAAATTTAGACAAGTCATAGAGACTATTGATTATCGTAATTTACTATTAAAATAAAATTATTTATATGGTTTTTTATGTGAATATGTAATTATTCTCAATCTAAAATCGCACACCCTTTGCACCTTTTTGATGTAGCTTTGGAGCTGATGGAGCAAGATGTGGTGGCCGCAATCGGTCCACAATCGTCAACCATCGCCCACGTCATCTCCCACGTGGTCAACGAGCTCCACGTCCCTCTGATCTCCTTCGGTGCGACCGACCCCACCCTATCCGCCCTCCAGTATCCTTATTTCCTCCGAACCACGCACAACGACCGCCACCAAATGTCCGCCGTCGCCGACCTCATCGACCACTTCGAGTGGAAAGAAGTGATCGCGATTTACGTCGACGACGATTACGGCCGAAACGGGGTCTCGTCGTTGGGCGATTCGCTCGCCCAACGACGAGCCAAAATTTCGTATAAAGCCGCACTTACGCCCGGTTCACTTGTGAACCGGGCTAATGTCGTCAGTGAAGTACTCACGGCGGTTAATTTGATGGAGTCGCGGGTTTATGTTGTGCATGTGAACCCGGATACGGGTGTCGAGATTTTCGCGGTTGCGAGAAAGCTCGGGATGATGGCGAGTGGTTACGTTTGGATCACGACCGAGTGGCTGCCGGCGGTGCTGGATTCGTCGGAGCGGCTGGGTTCCGACACATTGGAACTTTTACAGGTAGATGTTTACATGATTACATTTCGGTTTGGCGAGAATCGGTTCGGTAAATAACCGATTGATGGCTAGAGGTGCACAAATTGGTTTTTTTTCTTAACCAGTTTTGGTTTGGGTCAAACCTTCAGTCGTAAACGGTTATTCAAAAAACGGGTTCGGTTTCTAGCCAGTTTTAGATAAAATTATATGTAACCGATGCCAATCAGGTCGTGATCTGTTATAGTCGGGTTTTTTTGCAACCTGGTGTGTGGAATCGGTTTTGAAACCTGTTTGGAGGCTGAGTGGTGTAATCGGTATCTAACCACCGATCCGGTTAGAAACTGGAACTGAACCGCCAATCCGGTTAAAAAGTGGAACTGGTTTTTCTTGTAACCAGTTTCGTTTTTTTTTTTCGATTTCGGTTACCAACGGTTTTTTTACCATCTCTATTGATGGCTTTGTTAAACCCTATCTAAAACCGGTTATTTAAAAGCTAATACTTTTTATAAATATAATTACTAAATATATAAATGAAACCAATAAATTTAATTTATTTGTTTAAAATTGGCAAAATTATAAAAAATTCTATCACAAAAAATTAAAATAAAAATTATAAATACATTTTTGTTTATATAGTTAGTTTAGTAATCAAACTTGTTAAGTAACTGATTTTAAGTTACTTGAATTTTGGCCTAGTGATAAGAGGTAGAGGTGCACAAAAAACGACAACTAAACAGGACTGGTTCATAAACTGAAAACCAAACCGGTTTTTAACTGAAAATGTAGAAATATGTTACGAACTGATAAAAACCAGCAGTTCCAAACTGGTTTGACATCTCTAGGTGAAAAACCGGTTAATAACCTCTTTAAAAAATCAGTTACTCTTTAACATATTAAAGCCGTATATTTTAAAGTATCGGTTTTTATCAGTTAACCGATTCGTTTCTATGCAAATCGGTTTTACCATATAGGGTTTTTAGGTCTCAAAAACCGGTTTTTACCGGTTTTGGTTTTTTTATTGGTTATTTCAAAGTTGGTTAAACGACAATTAACCAACTTTATACACTTCTATTAAAAGATTTATATCTTTTTAGTAGAGGTCTCGGTTCAAATCAGGCTATATAGTATTAGTTTATATTTAAGGTAAATTAGAAGTAGTGTCATTTACTTTTAAAAAAAAATACTAAATTTTTTCCAAAAAATCTTTTTTAAATAAAACAAGTTTTTTTTTACAGGGCGTGGTGTCACTCCGGCAACACACACCAGATTCCGAACAAAAAAAATCTTTCACTGCAAGATGGAAAAACATGAAACCGAATAAAACCTCCGGTTTCAATTCATACGCCCTTTACGCCTACGATACCGTTTGGTTGCTCGCCCACGCGCTCGACACGTTCCTAAAATCCGGCGAAAACATCACCTTTTCGTCCGACCGGAGACTTCCGAACACAAACGATTCCCTCCTCCGGTTATCCGCCCTTCCGACGTTCAACGAAGGCCCGAAACTTCTCCAAACGCTTCTATCAACCAACTTCACCGGTTTAACCGGTGAGTTCCGGTTCGATGAGGACAAGAATCTTGTCCATCCCGCTTACGATATTCTCAACATCGATAGCACCGGATTTCGTACCATCGGATACTGGTCGCAACTCTCCGGTTTATCGGTTGATCCACCCGAAAAACATGACGCGAACCCGCGAAACGGTTCGGGTGGGACGGAAAGTTTGCATGGTGTGATTTGGCCGGGGGAAACGAGCGTGAAGCCGCGTGGGTGGGTGTTTCCGAACAATGGGGAGCCGTTGCGGATTGGTGTGCCGTATAGACATAGTTACGAAGAGGTTGTGACGAAAGATGTTCGGTCTCCGCAAGGGGTACGAGGTTATAGCGTTGATGTTTTTGAAGCTGCTGTGGGTTTACTGCCTTACCCGGTTCCTAGGAAGTATGTTCTGTATGGTGACGGGGTACGGAATCCGAGGTACAACAATCTGGTGGCTGCTGTTGCTGGAAATGTAAGTTTTTGGCTTCATTAGTTCATTGCATATAGAGTTTGACTTTTAAAGTCAATTATTATGCTCTAGATTTCATAGTTTAAAGTAATAATTTTAAGTTTGATACTCCTTTTGGCACTGATTGTTTGTGGTTTGGGCAATTTGGTTATTTTAAATAATTTTTTAAACATCAAACATACACCCACTAATCTACTTCTAAATTACAGAAAGTTTAGGTTTGTTTAGGTTTATGGTTTCCAATTGTAACGAGTTTGAGGTGTAATACTAACTTTTCTTATATTTAGTAAAAATGACTAAAATATCCTTATATAATCAAAGGCGTTATTTATGTGATTAACTCTATTTTAATATGAGGGACCATTTGTGTAATATAGTCAGTTATTTATGTGATTAACTCTATTTTAATATGAGGGACCATTTGTGTAATATAGTAAAAGTAAAATAAAACAATAAAGATTGATCATTTATGTGATTAACTCTATTTTAATATGGGGGACCATTTGCGTAATTTAGTCAAAGTAAAGTAAAACAATGAATGATCATTTATGTGATTAACTCTATTTTAAATAGGGACCATTTGTTTGATTTAGTCAAAGTAAAATAAAACAATGAAGATTGAACATTTAATATGATGGTCCTATTACATATGGGTAATTTGGTCATTTTACGTAAATTTAATTAAAAGTTAACAGAAGCTAGTCTTAACTCCAAATCTATTACAAAATTGAAATCACAAAAACCAATCTTACAACTTTTAACTCTAAACTTTTAAAGCATATTACAAAAAGGAATTCTTTTATTTCTTAGGAGTTGGAGATGGAACAATATCAGTTTTACTTTTGGATTGAGTGGTATGTACTCATTGCATACATTGTTTGAGTTTTGAGGTGATCTAGTCTTTAATTGGTTTCATAACTGAAATAAGGCTTTGTGATATTTCAGAATTTTGTAACTATTATTCTGAACTTGATAAGAATTGCTTTAGAAATTAAAACTCTGGCTGAAATGGGATTATATTAGTTTAAATTTTTTAGCTCTTAATTTTGACCTGAAAAGTCGAAATCTGAAACTTCGAATTAATATGAAGTTATTTGCCTTATGAATTGAATCATATGTCTGAAATAAGTTCTTGCTTGATGTCTAGTTTCTTACCCAACATAAATTATGTACTCAATGCATACAGAGTTTGACTTTTGAGGTCAGGTAGTCTGTTATTGATTTCCTAATTGAACTACGAATGATGAACGTTCGAGTAATTTATTGGTACTTTCTTAAAACTTGTAACTAGTACTACAAAAATCAGGAATATTATTGCTCTAGAGTCGGAGTAGGAACCATATTAATTTGAAGTTTGTGAACTCTTCATTCTGATCTCAAAAGTCAAAGTCTTCAAATTTGGAAGATAAGAAATATTCTTGATTTGCCTTTCTCACAGAGTTTGACTTTTGAGGTCAAGTGTTTTGATATTAGTTCCATAACTGAAATAAGATCAACCATTGTTCAAGACATTTATGATTACACTTTTAAAATTTATAACTAGTACACCAACAGGAAGAGCTTTATTTTAGAATCTGGACTGCAACCTTATCAATTTCTAAGTTTCTGAACTCTTAGCTTTGACCTCAAAAGTCAAAGTCTGCAAATTATGCTTAATCTACAACTGATTTCCCTTGTTCTTCAGACATTCGATGCAGCAGTTGGAGATGTTACAATTACTACAAACCGAACAAGAATGGTTGACTTTACACAGCCTTACATGGAATCAGGCCTTGTGATAGTTGTTCCTGTTAAGAAATCGAAAACCAGCCAATGGGCGTTTCTCAAACCGTTCACCATTGAAATGTGGCTCGTCACCGGGGGTTTCTTCCTTCTTGTTGGATTTGTTGTTTGGATTCTTGAACATCGTCTCAATCACGAGTTTCGCGGGCCACCAAGTCAACAATTCATTACCATTTTGTGGTTTAGCTTCTCAACCATGTTCTTTTCACATAGTAAGTATGATCATACTACCCTTATACAACCGTAAGGTTAAGGTACAATACTGAGAAGCAGAAGCAGAACTAGAAAATTTCTTAAAAAGTATCACACACCGCACAAAAGCCAAAAATCAGTGGCTTATATGGGTGTAGATAATCCGAGCTGAGCCCAAGCTCATGAGTAGTTTTCAAACTCTAGATTTCATCTCGTTTATTATTTATTAATTATTTAAATATTTTCTATATACATTTAAAATTATATTTATATGTGTTTACAATTATAATTTTGTGTATAAGATAGTATATATTATTTATTTTTATATCATAATTTATTATATGATAATTACTAAATAAAAATTTAAAATTATATTTATATGTATTTACAATTATAATTTTGTGTATAAGATAATATATATTATTTATTTTTATATCATAATTTATTATATGATAATTACTAAATAATTTTTTTTAAATAGTAAGCTCACTAGCCTAGACAAGCTTGATATGTGAAGCTCGGGTGCGGGCTTCTTTATTAAACGAGCTCCAATATAGCTCGATCTAGCTCGAGCTCGTTTAAGCTTTGTTCGATTCGAATTTTTAACGAGCTCATCGAGTAGCTCACGAGCGGCTCGACTCATTAATACCCCTAGCGGTTTACATAGTAAGAGCACCCGGTATACCTGCGCCGAGGGGCGCCATTCGGCGCCAACACCGCCCCCCCCCCCCCCCTCGCGTTGAAGACCGGCGCCGAGCCAATCCGCCAAACCTTTGGCGCCCGTGAAACTCAAATGGTACCGTTGAACGGTCCAAAAAATGACCGTTGGGTCATTAAAAAAAAAACTTTTTTTCTACCACTATTTAAATCAACCATTCTCCATTTTTTACACCCACATCTTTTTAAAAAAAAAACAAACCCTCTCAACTCTCATCTCATAAAAATTACCATGGATTTCCTCTCGTCCAACGATTCATCCGACTCGTCCTCCGACGAAGCCGCGGATATGTTTTTCCAGATGATGCTGAACTATCAACAACGTCGGCTAAATAGACGAGCGCAACAAACGCTTACACGAAGAGCTCGTCTAAACCGAAACCGTGAAATGGGGCAAACGAGTCTTCTTAGAGACTATTTCAACGATCCATGCGTCTACCCGGAAGAAGCATTCGAACAACGTTTTCGTATGCGACGTTCACTATTTCTAAGAATTGTGAACGATTTAGAACAAGAGAATTCATGGTTCCCGCAAAGAAGCGACGCGAGAGGAAGGATCGGTTTCACTCCATTGCAAAAGTGCACGACCGCAATTCGAGTTATGGCTTACGGTGTTACGGGTGATTGAAGGCGGACTTGATCGAGGATATCTACGAGCGATCACGATCACATTGAATATTTTATCAAGTATTTGTATGTTTTATTTTTTTTCTCAAGTATTTGTAGGTTTTATCTTTTTAATAAATGTATTTGTAGTGTTTTTCTTTTAATTTTAAATAATTTTTTTTTTTATTTATTTTTTTTCGAAGACAAAAAAAAAACTAATTTTGTAGTCATTAAAATAATTCGAAAATGAAAAGAAAAAAAAATTAATTGAAAATAGTTTAACATGGCATGGAGTATCCCCCTCTGGTGTTAAGTGGTGTTAAGTGGTGTTAAGTGGTGTAAAAGCTGACGTGGCGCCTACGTGACATGTTTAACATGTTAAGTTAACATGGGTATACCCCATGCCCTAAAAAGGACATTTAATTCCAATTCATTCACCAAAAATGCCATTTATGGTGATTTTATCTATTAATTTGATTTTGACAAGCATTCAAACATATGATTGTATGAAGAATACACTTAAACAGCTAAAATAAATACAAAAAATGTTTGCTACTGCTGTTATGTTTTATTACAGCTGATTATTTGTGATTATTCATGCAGGGGAGAACACAGTTAGCACATTGGGGCGATTTGTTCTACTCTTATGGTTATTTGTTGTCTTGATCATCAATTCAAGCTACACAGCGAGTTTGACTTCGATCCTGACCGTTCAACAGTTGACTTCCGGGATCGAGGGGATCGATGGGATGATTTCGAGTAACGATCCGATTGGAGTTCAAGATGGTTCTTTTGCCTATAACTATTTGGTCCAAGAACTCAATATTGCAGAATCCAGGATTATATATTTGAAAGACCAGAAAGATTACATAAATGCCCTTCGCCTCGGTCCTAAACGCGGAGGTGTAGCGGCCATTGTCGATGAGCTTCCTTATGTCGAGCTTTTTATGACTTACACCAAGTGCGAGTTCAGGATCGTTGGTCGGGAGTTCACGAAAAGTGGCTGGGGATTTGTAAGTTTCTTCTGGCTTTGACTTTTGAGTGATAGTGGCGGATCCAGAAAATTTGTTTAGTGAGTGTCAAAAAAAAAAATCAGTAAAAAGAAAATATATTAAAATGAGTTCTTTTGATTCAAGAATATGATAACTTTGGGTGTCCTAGGTGCCAAAAACAGTTAAAAATAAGCTATTTTTACAAACCTTGGGTGTCAAAAAAAAAACTAAAAAGAAGTCATTTTCATAAATTTTAGATGCCTTTGGTGTCTTAATCATTTGGTTCAAGTAATTACCTATAAATTTTGTAATTTGACTAGGTGACTAGGTAGATAAGCCATTGCTTTTGACCAATGTGGTTTGACTTCTCAGGTCAAACCTTAACCTTTTACAAAACTGAACTTGCTATAGATTTCATCACCAATTTACACAAAAATCTTGAAATATTTGAAGTATCTGCTCTAGAATTTGATTGCTTGACATATCAATTTATGTAAGTAAAATCGGAGAGCGTTGACCCCAAAGTCAAAGCGTACCTCGTAGAAATTTCCATGTCAAACTTAAAAGTTTTTAAATCAAATTTGCTTTAGATTTTGTCACTGAATTAACACCATACTATTTATGCTTTTGAAAGTTCATTTCAAGCTTCTGTTTTCTTATCAAGAACCCATATTAAAACATCAAACTATCCACATCAATTTCGTAGTCGAAAACAAATATGTTTGACCTCAAAAGTCAAATCACTGTTTAAGATTGCAAGATACAATCTCTCTTTTCTTCATTATTAGTTATAAAAAGAAAACAATCATACCCAACAAAAGCTCACTTAATCTTTAGGGTCTCGTCTCGGGAAATGAGATGAGCGCAAACCTTACTATTAATAGTTATATTTTGCATATATGCACTACTAGGTATTTTTAGTTTCTTTTTAACTTTATATTACCTTTTACGTTTTTTAAAAAGTGAAAATATAAAAAATATATTAAAAAATTAGCTTTACTAATTATACTGCATATATGCACTAATAGTAACATGGTATGTTACATATATGCAACGGTATCACTAGTAGCGCATATATGCAATAGTAAAAAAATGTAAAATAATTTTTTTATTAAGAACAAATTATCAAAACAAAGATAAAAAATACTTTTTATGCAATTTTTTAAGAAAATAATATTATCTTTTTACAGTAAATTCTTTACTCCAATACCACCAACCTTGCACTTGCTTTGTGGTGGGGCACACAACTGTACCACTATGCTAGAAAGCCATCGGTAAAACATAATATTATATTAATGAACTATAAATTTTTAGTTTTCAATTGATCATGTCCTCCTTAACGCGTTATCTTAAATCTACTTTTCATCAAGGTTCAAACGTTTATAGTTATAAACGAAGGGGGTAGCTTGTTAAAAGTGCTTTATAGGCCACAAAGTATGTTTATGATCTAGTTTGTACCAAATTTGGCTAAGAAAGAAGGTAGTTATAGTAGTTGAGTTATTTCAAATCACTTGAGCCCTGTTTGTTTGTTTTTTTTTTTTAACGTTAAATCTATACTACTTCTAAACTACCCATAAACTAAATTACACCAATTACGCTATACTTACGCCTGTGAATGTTTGTAAATTTCAGGCATTCCAAAGGGATTCTCCGCTAGCACTCGATTTATCAACTGCAGTTCTCCAACTCTCGGAGAACGGCGACTTGGAACGAATTCATGACAAATGGTTAACCGCGACTTCTTGTGCCTCTCAAGCTACAACAATCGACACCAACAGCCTCTCGTTAAGCAGCTTTTGGGGTCTATTTGTCATATGTGGGATCGCGTGTTTCATTGCTCTTGGTATCTATTTTTGTAGAGTGTTATGTCAGTACCGTAGGTTTAGCCCCGGTTTAGAAGAATCAGGTTTAGAAGAATCAAACGAGATTCCTATTCCAGAACCCGAATCAGCAAGGCGGAGCTCAAGACGAACGTTATTTTCCACGAGTTTTAAAGGTTTAATAGATTTTTACGATAGAAAAGAAACTGAGATTAAGGAAACGCTGAAACGGCATTCGTTACAACGTGACGAGCATTCACTACAACGTGACGGGCCTAACTCACCTACTTGAATTAGAAACTTTGTTGTTGTGCAGGATGTGTAACCTTCCTAAAGTGGAAATATGTGTTCTTGCATGCTTTTTTGTATATGCATATTCTCAGGGGGTGAAGTGAGCTACACCCTGTTTCATAGAAAATCAGTTTTATGATACCTGAATAGGCCAAAGTTAGAACAGTTTTGATCGTCTTTTGTTGCATTGTTTTTATGCCGCTGATGTGCAAAAATCGATCTATAAAAATAACCTAAATTATCCTAGACCTAGACACACTAAATTAAAACCCAATTAACCTCAAACTAGACCGACTCAACAGGCAAGTGAACCTATCGGATGTAGAATAGCTATCGGCAGACCGGGGTCGGACCCTAGAGACACTAAAAGACAAAATTAACTATGAAAAGTAAATTACTGATTAATTGGTGAAAATTGGTTTTTTTGTTTTGGAGAATTGATTAACTAATTAAATTAACTAAAATTAACTAATTACCTAAACTTACTAAAAATAGAAACTGCTAAAAATGGAAAGTTACTAAAAATGGAAAGCAAACCACAAACTCAAACCGTAAAGACGAAAACCAGATATGACGAGAAATACCACCTAGACCTAGACTCCTGATTAACGCTATCGACTTCTCTTGGCTTATGACAAAATGATGGAACCAGGATCTAACCACACAACCTATCAAAACCCTACGAGCCCCCGGATCACTCTCCGGATGTTACTGATAAGATCCCTAAAGGTTGGAATACGCACACTGGTTAGTTAGTTCACCTTTTAAGTCCGTCCTAACTAGTTATCTTACCGCTCGAACAAATGGTTCACCTTTTAAGTCCGTCCCATCTCAATTACCCTAGCCACCCTCGGATATACCTAAAGCACACCTAGAATAACCGGAGCTACCTCTAATTTCTATGATTAACACGAATAACAGGCAAGCCGAATCCCTAGGACATTTCCTTTTAAGACAATACACCCCTAGTTCATTAACCAACCCGATTACCCGTTAAACCTGTACCTTTTGAGTCTCCAATTTAGCAGCACATTACAATCAAAGCCACAATTAACAACCAAAACTATAGTCCGGGACGTCTCCTAAACTACTCTTTAGAAACTAACCCTAAAGTCAGAATCTTTAGATAATTTACCCAACCCGAAAGACATTCGAAGGTAAACTAAGTTCCAATTACTAATCACAACTTCAACATGTAACACACATATGCATTAACCACAGAAAATTAGAGGAATTTCAATAAGATAACAAAACCCAATCAATAATTATCATAATAACCAAGAAAAGTCGAATAACATCAATCAATCATCCATACGGTCTAAGTGGTAGTAAAGATTTAGCCTAGCATCATAAACATGTCACAAGAACAGAACATAACAGTAGAAAAATTCATGAACATAATCTGGTCTATGGAAACAAGGATTAAATCGAAAGATTAAGAACCCGGGAAAGCGATTGGTAGTCGAATTCTTCAATCCTTATGCTCCAGCGGCTTCAATCTTGTTCTTCTGCTCTGAAAATCGTCTCCAGTGGTTCTCAGATACGGCAAGACGGATGTAATTCGAATGGAAACCCCGCATTGTATTTATAAGTGCGAAATTAGGGTTTTCCGGAAAAATCACCTCCAAGCGTATCGCTTGGAGGCCTTCTGATCAGCAGGCGATACGCCTGGACCCACAAACCGACAAATTAATCGGGTCAACGTTTAATGAACCGCCTTTGACTTTCCAGCAGCAAGCGTATCGCTTGCAACTCCCTGGGCACCAGGCGATACGCCTGGTGCATGATTTTCAGCATTTTTCTTCTATTTTCTTCTCAATTCTTCTCCGATGCTCGTTTCTCTCGGGAAATGTGCCAAAACTGCAACTTTACTATAAAACACATATTAAGACACTAAGACTCACAATTAACTAAAAACTTAAGAAAAACTACTCAAAAGACTCACAAAATGACTCACAAACGTAAAGGAAAACCTATGTGTTTTGCAACACATCAAATATCCCCCCACTTAACTTTTTTTCGTCCCCGAAAAAACCTGCAAATGGAATCATAACCTGAGAATTTGGCTTCCAACCTTTTCAATTTCACCAATTTCAATTCTATCAATCTATTCACATCCCGGTAGCGATTATCGATATTTCGATCCGATTAAACCCAACACTAACCTTTGAGCCCCCAAGGTGTTTACAAATTACCGAATACTTTTCAATCTGCCTATGTGTCCCACTCTAGAGAGATCAAGTTCAACCTAATCCCGATTCATATTCAGTCCGAATAAAGGGTAATAAAGATATAACTTTTTGATTTTTCCCACCCCCCTTAAATCAGATACAAAAATGTCCAAAGAATGATGGAATTAGATGGAAAGTGAAGTGCTTGAGCATTTATTTCTAAACTATCATATCGTTTCACCTCTTCTTTTTATTTATATATTTTTTTCATTTTCTCTCTCTCTTTTTTTTTCATCATTTTTTTTTTTTTTTTAACATATAATTGGTCACTTTTACCTAAAATTACCAACGGACATCATCAGAGGTATTCTTTCACAAGGTCTTACCCCCGAAATCATACATGAGTGTTTTGCCCGCGAGATCCGGAACATCATCAGAGGTACTTACCACGGGATGCTATCCTTAGTTCGTACATGAGTAGTTTGCCCCTTCACTCTAATTTATTAACCAATTATTACCTAGTATGCTCATTATGGAAAATGGGGCGCCGTTATTTCTCGGATTTGCTTTCGCAAAAAGATCATAACGTGCCAGGTATTCTAAGGACATAGAAGTATCTAGCCTAAAGGGGTCTCTTTCCTCCTAATCCTCAGTTTCAGTATTCCTATCACTTCTAAAATGTGAACCCACCAGCAGACTGATTATTTACATATTTATACAAGTAAACACAATGGGGTATTTAAACTTTACTAAGTTAGCTGGGCCTACCAATACATCACTCACCGGTAATGCTTTCAACTGTTAATTACATTTATCATTTAAAACACTTAATCAGAAAACCAATCCTCGGGTTTTACCTATCATCTTCCATCTTAAACTGCAGATTTAATCAGAAACATTTTTCAATTTTTTCAATTTTTTTGTTGTTTTTTTTTTTTCAAACACAATTCACACTTTGAACAGACTCACTAAAACTGACTCAACTAACGAGACACGAAACGTAGTCTCCCCATCCCCACACTTGAAACTCACATTGTCCCTAATGTGAACTGAGAAAAGACTTAAAGAAATAAAAATAAATAAAAAAAAAACAGAAAAATGAAAAAATAAAACTGAAAAATAAAAGAGAAATAAAAATAGAACAGACTCCCCTGATAGAATCGGCATGAATGAAAAGAAGTCTCGTTCCTCGCCCTCCAATTCGAACGTGATATCGAAACTCACTAACTCCGAAATTGCATCAAAAGAAATCGTCACGGACGAAAGCGGCGTCTAACAAACCATGTTCTAACAACCACAGCAAACCAAAATCACAGCAGCATATATATATCAAACAAACCACCCAACCGGTTAACCCCGTACAAATTCCCAGATATCAGAATATTAAAATATTAATACAGACCATGATAATAAAAACAAAAATAAAGAAAAAGTACAAGGATGTGAAATAACCGATCACTGGCCGCTGCTGCTATCAAAATTCATCAAACCATCAGCTACTCCTCTCCAGCATCATCATCAGAATCATCAGGCTCATCATCTCCAACCTCAGGCTCACGGAAGAAATCAGGTACCTCAAACCCCTGAGCAACATACAAACCTCTGATAGCCCTATCCTGCAGATCCATCCGCAACATCATCTCATCCCTAAGCATCTCCAACGTCAACGGCTCAGCTCTCGGCGCCCTAACAGGCCTAGCAACCGGAGGTCTCTCAGCCCTCTGCGGAATCCGCCTCCTCGCAGGGGCTCCAACCTCAATCCATCTCGGGGGATCATCAAACGGGCAAAAACCTGCCTTCCGCATATCTAATAAACTATAAGGCAAAGTCGGTGGTCCAGCAGTCAAATGCGAAGGCCTATACCTCTCTAAGACCCCCAAACGCTCAGGTAACCTACCAATATATGGATCCAGATCCAACCTCGCCTCCGGCCCACCCTTGCGGGGCCGGGCAACTGACTGAATGAAAACGGCAGCGAGGTTGGTCGGGTGTCTCTCCACCAGCGACCTCAGACAAAACAGATCCAACATGTTGACCTTATCGGCCCCAGCACGTCTCCCAATCAATGAACACGCAAGAATCCTATGCACATACCTCAGAATCGGGTCCCTGATCGCGGAAGCTACTAAACCAGCCGTGTACGGCGCATCAGATATCGTCTCCCAGAACGCTCTCAAATGACCATCAACAACATAAAACTGCTTGGCCTTCTTGGCCGTCCCTCTCAAACTCCTCCTAAACTCAGGTGTGGCGACCTCCTCCTGTGTATAGAAGCCCAACGCTACAGCAAACTGAGGCACGCTCATCTCAAACAACTGCCTCCCGAGGGCAAAAGAAACGCAGACCGGAGAATCAAACTCCTTAATATCATATTTCCATGTCGAATGGAACTCCACGGTCAGCTCTCTGTACTGGGGCCCATCACAAGCTAAGACTCTCCTCCATCTCTCATCTAGCATCGCCTCTATCCTGGCTCTAGCAGCCATCCTATCCATCAAATCCCAGTCGAATGTCCGGTGCTGAAGCAGGTCCAGGCGCATAAACGTCTCACAACGCTCACCCTCGTAGGTGCCCTGAAACTGCAGCAAAGTATGATCCTCAAGCCGGCGCTCCTCAACCGGCGGCAGCTCCTCCTCATAATTCGGTAAAACCTCAGCTACCAAATAAGGAATCCTCGATCTGTGATGAATAACCTTTGTCGTTTTCTGCTTCTTCCTCGAACCACTACCAGAAGCCTCCATACCTGCAAAACAGATTTAACAGTGATATCCAAGCAACACACATCAATCACAAACTATTTTTTGAATTTTTTAATTTTTTTAATTTTTTTTTAATTTTTTTTTATTTTTATTTTTTAATTTATATAAAAAAAATAAATAAATAACTGAAAAGAAAACGGGATTGAAAACTAGAAACAAATTGCTTAAAACAAAAAGAAACAGAAAAACACAAAAATTTTCAGAAAAATCGGACATGACCCGTTCGTTTATCGAGCAAACCAGTTCTTCACAAAACCTGCAAAATGTATAAATTTATTCAATCAACGCCCAGAATTCCAGATTTCAACCATCCCTATCCAACGATACACCAGAATCAACGAAATATATATACCCAATATCATCCCAAAACCCTACTAAAAACACATAACAGCATACGAACGTCGTCAACGAAAACATCCACAACTAAAGCTAACTAGACAAAGATATCTCATCAGACAAGTATGCACATCCAAGGGGTAACCTCAACCAACTCATCCCGGAACACCTAAAATGTCTATACTGATTTCATTTGTAATCAAGGCATTCCGACCACACAAATAAACACAAAATAATGTCCCAAACCAGCACAAGCATCAAAAACCCCTTAAAACTCACACTTCATTCAACAGATTCGAACTTAGACAAAACAGAATGCAACAGGGAACAAGAAATCGTACCTGGAATCGCGAAAAAGTAATATAAAGTGGAAATAGATGAAGCCCGGCAGTCTCGACAGCAGCGGCAGCTCGCCGGAGCTCAAGCAATGGTGGTGGCAGTGGGTTCCCGGCTAGGGTTTCGGCGGATGTAAGTGGCTGTAGACTCGAGGGTGGATGATGGATGGTAGAGGGCGGCGAGTGAGATTAGGGTTCGGATGTGGCGGAAGTGGATGGGGGTGGTGAGCGGCGGTGGTTATCGGCCGGAGAAGGTGGAGGCGGCGGTAGATGATGTGAATTGGGAATTAGGGTAAAGTGGGGGAGAAGGTGGTTTTAACCCGAGATATTTTTTTTCTCGGTGGATTGGCAGCAAGCGTATCGCTTGCTGGTGTTGAAAGTTGTAGGCGATACGCTTGCTGCAGCTGACCGCCTTTTTGACTATCACCTCCAGGCGTATCGCTTGGAGAAAGTCTCAACCCAGGCGATACGCCTGGAACCAGATTTCCAGGGATTTTTGATGATTTCCCATACTTAGCCAATTTTTTCAAGTTTTCAAAAATTTTTCAATGATCTGATTTTTAAAGCCCTGTGATTTTATACTAACCAAAACATACCTGAGGCTCCATTTCCGCATGAATTCGCGTTTCCAGCATCCTTCAATTTCCTGCAACATCGAACAAACACACAAACGCAACAAACCGAAAACACACGAAAAACGAAAAAAACACGAAAATAAAGAAAACAAAAATGCACAAACTAAATTATCCTAGACCTAGACACACTAAATTAAAACCCAATTAACCTCAAACTAGACCGACTCAACAGGCAAGTGAACCTATCGGATGTAGAATAGCTATCGGCAGACCGGGGTCGAACCCTAGAGACACTAAAAGACAAAATTAACTATGAAAAGTAAATTACTGATTAGTTGGTGAAAATTGGTTTTTTTGTTTTGGAGAGTTGATTAACTAATTAAATTAACTAAAATTAACTAATTACCTAAACTTACTAAAAATAGAAACTGCTAAAAATGGAAAGTTACTAAAAATGGAAAGCAAACCACAAACTCAAACCGTAAAGACGAAAACCAGATATGACGAGAAATACCACCTAGACCTAGACTCCTGATTAACGCTATCGACTTCTCTTGGCTTATGACAAAATGATGGAACCAGGATCTAACCACACAACCTATCAAAACCCTACGAGCCCCCGGATCACTCTCCGGATGTTACTGATAAGATCCCTAAAGGTTGGAATACGCACACTGGTTAGTTAGTTCACCTTTTAAGTCCGTCCTAACTAGTTATCTTACCGCTCGAACAAATGGTTCACCTTTTAAGTCCGTCCCATCTCAATTACCCTAGCCACCCTCGGATATACCTAAAGCACACCTAGAATAACCGGAGCTACCTCTAATTTCTATGATTAACACGAATAACAGGCAAGCCGAATCCCTAGGACATTTCCTTTTAAGACAATGCACCCCTAGTTCATTAACCAACCCGATTACCCGTTAAACCTGTACCTTTTGAGTCTCCAATTTAGCAGCACATTACAATCAAAGCCACAATTAACAACCAAAACTATAGTCCGGGACGTCTCCTAAACTACTCTTTAGAAACTAACCCTAAAGTCAGAATCTTTAGATAATTTACCCAACCCGAAAGACATTCGAAGGTAAACTAAGTTCCAATTACTAATCACAACTTCAACATGTAACACACATATGCATTAACCACAGAAAATTAGAGGAATTTCAATAAGATAACAAAACCCAATCAATAATTATCATAATAACCAAGAAAAGTCGAATAACATCAATCAATCATCCATACGGTCTAAGTGGTAGTAAAGATTTAGCCTAGCATCATAAACATGTCACAAGAACAGAACATAACAGTAGAAAAATTCATGAACATAATCTGGTCTATGGAAACAAGGATTAAATCGAAAGATTAAGAACCCGGGAAAGCGATTGGTAGTCGAATTCTTCAATCCTTATGCTCCAGCGGCTTCAATCTTGTTCTTCTGCTCTGAAAATCGTCTCCAGTGGTTCTCAGATACGGCAAGACGGATGTAATTCGAATGGAAACCCCGCATTGTATTTATAAGTGCGAAATTAGGGTTTTCCGGAAAAATCACCTCCAAGCGTATCGCTTGGAGGCCTTCTGATCAGCAGGCGATACGCCTGGACCCACAAACCGACAAATTAATCGGGTCAACGTTTAATGAACCGCCTTTGACTTTCCAGCAGCAAGCGTATCGCTTGCAACTCCCTGGGCACCAGGCGATACGCCTGGTGCATGATTTTCAGCATTTTTCTTCTATTTTCTTCTCAATTCTTCTCCGATGCTCGTTTCTCTCGGGAAATGTGCCAAAACTGCAACTTTACTATAAAACACATATTAAGACACTAAGACTCACAATTAACTAAAAACTTAAGAAAAACTACTCAAAAGACTCACAAAATGACTCACAAACGTAAAGGAAAACCTATGTGTTTTGCAACACATCAGCCGCTTTAACATTTATAAGGGGGTCGAAAGTCAATACATATAAAATTTACACTTCTAAGCAGAGACGACTCAATACGTATACGATTCCCGGACGAAATATGTATACATTTACACTTTAGCCCCGAGGGGTGGGGGGTTATCCAAATGGGGTGGATGCCTACCTCCCTCGTTTTTTTCGTTTAGTAGTGTTAAATTTTATCACGTTTACTCCGTAAAAATTAACTATATACTGAGTCAGACACCCCCCCCCCCTACTATTTATATGTTCAAGATCCTCGCCCCTCCTATTAAAATGTCCAAGATTCACCACTGTGCTTTCGTAACGATTTTGTATCACTTTTTAATATTTATGGTCTAAAAATCGTGACGGTTTTATCTAAGATGTAAATAAGTTGAGTTGCCTGTGGGTTATTTGAAATTAGAATACCAAAAGCAAACCGACTCAAGACTAAATCACACTTTAGTTAACAAACTAGCCCAACCTCTTATCAATATTCAATTCTGGGTGTGATTAAACAAATGAAATAAAGGTAAAAATAAACAAACGATATAATGGTAAATATAATAAAAATGAGGGCAAAATTATAATTAAAGTTATCAAAGTTTATATGGGGAGGTAATATCAATATTCAATTCCTTAGGGCACCCGGTATACAGGCGCCATGGGGCGCCAAGCTTCACTTTTACGGCGCCAAACGGCGCTAATACCGCCCCCCACCGGCGCTAAACCACGGCGTTATATGGCTGCGTTAAAACTTTGGCGCTTGATAAAATGGTGTTGAAGCTATAACGGTCAACATGGAGTATACCCCATGTGTGTTATGTGGTGTTATGATCCAGTCATCGCCTACGTGGCGCGTGTTAAAGTTTAACATGGCTAGAGTATACCACATGCCCTTAAGGCTTAATATGCCGCCACAACCACCTAATCGCTTTCCATTTTTTTTTTTTGAACGGCCAACAAATGCCCCGGAAAACCCGGGGACTATTTACACCAGTTGAGCTCATTCCAGGAAAAATCCACCTCCGCGAGCGGCCGGGTGGTAAAACCTGGGAGCTCAGGGATCGAACTTGTGACCTTACAGCCCCAAGTCTCCCCTCATCGCCAATGCCCCTTCCAAAGTGTTGCCCGTAAGAATCGAACCTGTGTCTCAAGTAGAGAACACAGGCTTCTTACCACTACACCACAATGGAAGTTGCAATCGCTTTCCATTTACCATATAATATTAATTTTCACTCATGGGGGCGTAAAACCAAAGTTGTCAAATAAAGGGTGTTTGGGGGATGATTGGGTAACCAACCCTTCATCAATCATCGACTGTGCTACTCCGCTCATTTTACGCAACCTTTTGAAAATATTATTATGATTGCCCACGTCCCTTTCCCATTTAAATTCTCCCACATGACCTCACCACTATATATACACACTCATAGTATATTGTTTTCATTTTTTTTATTAGAAATTAGAATTACTGAATATTCATAGCTCCTAAACATTATGTTTGGGAGTTGGGACCCTATTATTTATGAAAATAAATAACTCTAATTTTGTTAAAATTATATAAGAAATTTAAATTTAAATCATGTTACCATGAACTATGATGGGAATTGAATATATTAGTATTTCACTCTCTTAGCTTTACACCATTTAAAATCCACAGATACACATAATGAAGGTTTGTATCCTCACAGTTTAATTGAAAGTGAAGATGATAAGTCTAAAACCTGACTAAAGGGGATATCCACAGATTCAGATTCGACCCGTCTCAAGGGAGACCATGAAAAACAATTGTACCCCCAGGTTAAAAATGCTTAGGCCGCCACTAAGAGTCAATCATGACATGAGCATGATCTCTCTATCAACGCTCGCGCGCTCACGTGTCCACGCACTTGATGTTAAAAATCAGATGAGATAAAACTGATCCAAGTAATATATAAATAACAACATTAAAGGTACATTTTTCTCTTTGCACTTCATCTTTGCTATTCTCATACAAATACTTACTCAGTTACTCTCATATCAGATAACCGTGACGAGGACAATTTCCTCCTGGTGACGTATTAACGCGACTATTAGTGTGCAAATATGAAGCAGAGTACATCGGGTATTGTGAATCAGTGATTCTAATTTAAGCACTTGGGTTCTTCGAATCTCAACCTTGATTGGAATCATCCATCAACACAAAGAAATTCACTAAATAATAATAATAATAATAATAATAATAATTATTATTATTATTATTATTATTATTATTATTATTATTATTATTATTATTATTTTGTAACGTAACTCAATTAGTTGGAGGGTCATTAACACACGTATAGTTCGAATGTTTGGTGGCGACGTGATGGAACACTCGCATACGAATGTTATTTTATGACATCAACTATATAGTTAACATAAAATGCAATGTCTTTAAAGTGTAACTAGATTCTTTTTTAAATGCTAAAGTTCTTGGACATGTTTAATAGTCAAGTTGATTTCGGAATAAAGAGACTTATGTTTAAAGATTTATTGGATTTTAATAATCTAAGTTATGTTCGATTGACTGATAATAATTCCAATTACAAAAAATTTCTATAATAATCTGAATTCTTAAGGTACTTCTTTTTCACCTCTTAATGGATTGGAATATAATGGACCTCCGTTACAAATACCCTAACCCCATTAAAAATTATAAAGGTATTCTAATTTCTTAAAATGGAGGACTGTTTTTGTAAACCTTCTTAAAATGGAGGGACTGTTTTAAGTGTGTGTTTTTTAATGGAGGCCGACATCCTCTCCGGCCACTTTCAGACGACCTAAAATCAACCACAAAATCTGTTCGGCGGTTCCCACCGCCACAGCCCCAAGCCCGTCACCAATCACCACAACAACAATTTAAACACTCCAAATCATCATCACCATCATCGATCTACAACCATTCAAACACCCTAAGGTCGCTTCTTGACCATAATCGATATGTTTCACCATCACCAACCGCCGTGAAACCGTACGCTCCGATGAATCATCATCATCCTCCGGCGCCGCCAACGACACTAAGCGGCCTCTGTTCCTCGTCGGTGCCGCCGCTCGTCTGCTGGTTTCAGTTACGATCCTCTCAGTTACATGCTCAATTTCAAGCACGAATCGTGTATTGAATATGATGTTGCGCTTAAGAATTTCACATCTAGGTTGCCGTCTGATGGGTTTTGTGCAGAAGGTTTGTGTTTGATGGGTAACTCCAGTTGACATCATTGCTGGTTCTAGTTCCCCAAATTGACATTATCTTCTTCCTCCACTGTTCCGGACTTTCGGTGACGCAATTTTGTAATTCCGACGATGGTTAGAAGGTTGCTAGTGAACGACGGCAGGGAGAGGTCCGAATCATATGCCGGAGCGTCGCGTGGCTGGCCGGAATCCCTTCGCCAGAGACTGGCTCCTAGCCATCCCTGTCGATCTCGCCTCGTTTCTCTCGCCAACATAACTCATATAAAAAACACACACATTTAAAGAAAAGTCCCTCAATTTTAAAAAATTACAAAACAGTCCCTCGTCATATGCCACGTCAACAAACAACTAACAATGTTAGGGTATTTTTAACGGAGGTCCATTATATTCCAATACATTGATAATTCAGATTATTGTAGGGAATTTTTATAATTGAGATTATTATCGGTCAATCGCGCATAACTTGGATTATTAAAATCCAATTAACTATGTTTAAAATCATATTTATTTATTTTTCATTGTTATATATACTATTTTTTGGAACGAAAATTTTTATTATTCTAGTAAAACATTTGGTTAAGATAGCCAAAAACAATGACAATTACATTAGTAACAAGGGGTTGCAAGCCACTCAATACAAGATAAACTACATTTTCTACTTCTATTAGAAAACCAAAAAAAAAAAAAAAGGTAAGACAATATAATCAAACAATTCATCATTCCTTATTCTAGTTGGATTAAAAATGGAGTCATTTCTAAATCTCCAAATAATCCAGCATGTGGTGTAACAAACCACAATGAGAGCTTTATTCTCCTTGTTCAAGCTCGAAGCATCCAATAAAGCTAACAAGTCCCTCGGGGCTGATGAGCTATACACCCGACCTGTAACCATTGAGCAACCATCCCCCAAATACTCTCCGTAACAATATGCGAGACAAAAATGTGAGCATCCAGATCCGTATGCGAGTCGCAAAATCGAACATAGGATGTACAAAATATGCAAACCTCTTTTGTTTAAGGTTAATCTAGTAGGAATTTTGTCTGAGATAATTTTCCAAGCCAAAATATGAAGATTTTTCGGCACGGACCTATTCCATCTCGTAGTAGGATCAAGAATAGGGAGAGTAAACCGACCAAAATACTATTAACAATTGCAATACGACATGATTAGTTCTCTCATGTTTTTGGTTTGTATGGTGAGCTTAGGTGACTATCACGTGACAAGTGTATTTTATTATTATTATTATTTTTTATCTAAACGCAACACATTTAGGCTATGTGTAGTCATAACCCCCCTCCCTTGGGGGGTATGTGACACGTGTATGCTGACTCATCAAAGGGGGGTTATAAGAAAAATGGTGTAGTCATAACCCCCCATAACCCCCCTATAATTATTACCCTATTATTTATATTTATTTAAAATAAAATAACTTAAACCAATCAAATATGTTGAAAATCAAGATGGCCAATGAGAAAGGAGGGGGAGGGGCGCTATGCTCCTCACGCCTCTCGCCGGATTCATCAACATGGCGCCCCGGGGGGTGCCCAGGGGCGCTATATAGGGCGCCATAGTGGGGTTTTTTGGGCTATAACGCCCGATTACACATAGCCTTAGCACACAAGTTAGTAGTGTAATGTGTATAGTTATGTAACATAACCTATAGGTCTTCCATGTTGTAGCTTAGTGGAGTTGAGGGGGGGACCGTTTCTAAGGTTTTTTCGTCCAATAATTTAAATTTCATGATTTTTTCCTAAAAAATTATATATAATTAGAATCGTCCCCGTAAAATTTTAGATCAAGCTTTAATAGTTTTGTATACCCATTATCTCTGCGACAATACGATAATAAGTAAATCTAGTTTATATATAAATATCCGATAATTATTAAAAAAAATCTATGCCATTGGATTCTATTTTTTACTTTTATCACTGTTAAGAACTTAAGATATATTTATTTATGTAGTTGTTTACTAAATATGTTCGTTGAACTACTTATTAAACAAAGATTATTATTTATTAATAAAAAACACACTTGATTCAATCTATCGAATTTAAAATAATAATAAAATAAGGAAATCCTCCCATCGTTCTCCCCCCACCTTTTTCTCCCACTCGTTTTACGGTTTTGGGGATCTCTTGCTCTCTCTCCACTCTCTGCAACTCATTTATCTTAACGAAGAAGAAACACGCATTGATTTCCCCCTCTCTCTCTCTCTCTCTCACACACTTTCTCTCTCTATACGTATAGATAGATAGAGATACTCACATTGTTTCTCTCTCTATACGTATAGGTAGATAGATACAGGATACTCACTCACTTACCTCTCAAACAATGTCCTTCACTTTACTCCCCAAGCACCATGTGAAACTCTGACAATTGTCCACACTTTTGATACATCACTTGATTTGTGGTTGATTCCTATTGGCTACTTTAATGGCAGCTTCTTCATCAAGAGGAAGAAGCGGAAACGGTTCACCATTCCACCATCGGAAGCCATCAAGTCCTTTTTCTTCATCTTCATCATCTTCTTCGTTGAAGCAGCAGCTCATTCCGCGATCCTGCTCATCTTCCGCAACGTCATTCTACGGTGCATCCGGTAACGGTAACGGTAACGGTTTCAGATCCGCCGGTTCAGGTCGGGCTAGGTCGGATTCGATGTACTCCAAAGGAGGTTACGGATGCCAGTCTCCGGTCGGTTTTCCGTCTGCGGAGGAGCTTATTGGAGAGCCGGTTGATAGTGTGCCGAGTTCGGGAGGAGGAGATAGTATTTCCGTGACGATTCGGTTTAGGCCTTTGAGGTAAATTGATTGATTAATTGATGGTTTTGAGTTGAATTGCTTTTAGATCTACGCGTAAAGCTGATTTTGAGCTGGTTAGGGTTTTTAGAAAAATATCGGTTACATTTGTCTGATTTGTTGGCGTTTTAGTGAACGAGAGTACCAGAGAGGGGATGAGATTGCCTGGTACCCGGATGGAGACAAGCTCGTGCGCAATGAGTACAATCCTGTGACTTCCTATGCATTTGGTACAAAATTTGGCTTTATCCATTATTACATTATTACTCAAGGAAACAGACCTGTGATTAAGTTATAATATACAGTAACTGATACTGTAAAATATGTATGTGATGATACTACAGATAGAGTTTTTGGACCATCTGCTGTCACCCAGGAAGTGTATGAAGTAGCTGCTCGGCCTGTTGTAAAGACTGCTATGGAAGGAGTAAACGGTGCTGTAAAAGTAGATCAGTTTAAATAATTCAATTGCACTTATGTTCTGATAGTTTGTTAAGTATTCTGATTCCTGGTAGATTACTAGATTAAAGGAAAAACAAGTTGTTTTGGCTAATGTAAGACCGCTAATGCAGGGTCTGTCTTAATGCAGGGACTGTCTTTGCTTACGGTGTTACTAGCAGTGGGAAGACACATACAATGCATGTAAGACTACTTGCTACTCCTGTGAAGTTATTAGTGTTGAATGATTTCTGAAGTTACATATTGAATAATTTCATCTGAAGAGGCCAGGTAAGCTAGAAGCCTAGAACACAGTTCTTTGAAAGACTTTATTCTTGAAGTGAATAGTACTTGGTTATAGCCTTTAGGCGATCTGGCCGTCTTGGATAGTAAAGGTGGCATTAAACTCTTACATATGCTTATAAAATTGTGTTAATGCTTCTCATATCAATAAATAGGCACCAGTATGCAACTTATGCTTTTATAACAGCTAATGAAGCTTAGCGATGACCATGATATCTTTTAAGTTGCGCACTTGCGCCCCATAAGTTCCATTAGTTCAAGCTAGCACTAGGGAGCTGTCATTGGCACCAGTTAGAAAGCAACTCAGTGGTGATTGGTCTATTTGTATAGCTGATTAGATAATTTTCTATTTTCCTGATAAGATTGATTCTTAGTTGTTTGGTTGATTTCGTTGTAGTACATGTTGGTATATTACCAATTCTGTTACAAAGGAAAACACTGTTTTTATGGAGACGAGGAAGTATGACGTGCTATTCTGGCTACATAAACGATTACTTATGATTTATGCATTTTATTCAAACTATAAGCTTGAAAGCAAGTCGGTGTGTGTATTTTGTTCAGACTCTTTCTCAATTGTTTTTTCAGGGTGATCACCATTCTCCGGGAATAATTCCATTGGCTATAAAGGATGTTTTCAGTATTATTCAGGATGTAAGTGTTTCTCAGAACCTTATTTTTAACATTTGAAGACATGACAATTGCATACTTTCATATACCATACCTTTGGTTCATTTTGTATACATACATGTGCATCTAATATCTGTATGTAGATACTCATAAGTAATATATTCCTTATTATAATCACAATGCAGACTCCAGGAAGGGAGTTCCTGTTGCGCGTGTCATATCTTGAGATCTACAATGAGGTTAGTAATACTAGAGCATTCACAATAGGTTCCCATTGGCCCATTTTAACTAAAAATCACAATTTTCTAAATTCATACCCTAATTTCTAATAACCTCCCACATCCTATTCCCCATATCTATCCCAATTCAAATAAATAATACTATTTTTTTTTTTGAACGACCAACAAATGTTCCGGAAAGGCTGGTAGTATTTACACCAGTTGAGCTCATTCCAGGAAAAATCCACCTCCGGGAGCGGCCGGGTGGTGGTAAAACCTAGGAGCTCATGGATCGAACTTGTGACCTCTTAGTCTCTTTTATTCTTTTCTATTATTCTTTCTCTTTCATCTACACGACCGCTCATAAAAATTATGGAGTATGATGATTAATGGAACACCAAATATAGGGGAGGAGTTAAGTTTTCTCCATAATTTGGGGTATAGGGTATGGGGATGGGGAACCTAATGTAGAAGGAAAAAATAGATAAATTGATGATTCCTTAAATTATAGGGATAGGGATACAAATGGGGATGCTATTGTGAGTGCCCGATGACTACTTGTAAACTAGTCAAAATGCAAATACACATTATATTTCACTTCTCACTACCAGTATTGTTATCACTTTCTTTGTTGTCGTGTACTGTTTTTTATGAAGCTTATTTGAATAGACTTAGGATCCTATGGTTCTTGTGTCAGGTGATCAATGATTTGCTTGATCCAACCGGACAAAATCTGCGTGTTCGAGAAGATGCACAGGTTTGTGCGCTCACTTTAAATTTGATCTCATGTGATACTTATATGTTTTGAACTCCTTGTTTCGTTATGATTTAGAGTCACTCTCTCAACATTGATGACTTTATGTCTTAAAAATCTTTGGGATGCTTAATTGCTCACCAAGCGCTTCATCCTGTTAGGACTGCTGCATTGTTTAGCAGCTAGTTATTGAACAAGGTGTTCTAAGAAACAAAATGGAAATAAATCAACTTTTCAACTTGTTATCGTTGGTCTATTTTTCTCAACTCGGACTCGGAGGGAGTTCTTGCACTTTTTAATTCGTCTCAGTAACAATGTAACTAATAATTTGAGTAAGTACTAGTGTCAAAGTGCTATTATCGTATGTTCAATAACCTAGACATAATTTTGCTTAAGTAGGTGCTTAATCGTCTTTACTTAATTAGGCGATTGGTCTAAAGGTCATTTGTTTGCCTAGCTCTACGGCTCCTGTTAATGCTTTTTATACCATTGCTCATAAGTCAAAAGTACCTCAACTGGGAGTTTGAGACTAAAGACTTCCAGTTTTACATTATTGTTTGGTGATTGTATCTTTGTAGATAGTAATGTACTTCAGTTTTCAAAGTTGAATTGTTTTAAAATTTAAACATTATTCCCTTGTGTTTTGTGGGGTGAGCTTCGTATATAAATGTGTGTATGTGACTGTATTCCTGATCATGCTACCTATTCCTTCATAGGGTACATATGTTGAGGGTATAAAGGAAGAAGTTGTCTTATCCCCTGGGCATGCCCTTTCTTTTATTGCTGCCGGTGAAGGTACTGCTGAACCTGACATTCTGACTGTACAACTAGTCAACTACAGTTGTTGCATATATCTGTTTATGACTAAATGTGTAATCTTCATCTTTTGTTGATTACTTTCTGTTGCAGAGCACCGCCACGTGGGTTCAAATAATTTTAATCTTCTTAGTAGCCGTAGTCACACGATATTTACTCTGGTATGTATTTACTATATTGCTTATTATTACTCTTCAACTCTGTGTAGAATTGTGTTTATTCTCCCTTTGTTGTTTGTATTCAAATGCTCATATGTTTTCTTTTATGTTGATTTCAAATGCTTGATGATATCTTCATTAGTTCCAGTATCAACAAATGATATTCTTGAGTGAAAAATGCATGCCATGTTTTCTTTGGTTTAATTTATTACCTGCTTCATTGGCTCACCAATAGAGGTGACAAAATGAGCGGGTTGAGTAGTGGGTCAAAATAGGTAATTTGATGTGCTAGTTAAAGCAGGTTGGGCTAGGTTGAACCACCAAAACATATTTTGCCCCTTTTCTAAATTTTGTAAAAATCATATGTATTATATGTAACTAAAATAATTATATTGTTATAATAGGATTATAATCTTGTTTAAATAAACCTATCTAGGACAGCGTAAACCTGTCAGCATTTGTTTTTGCGTAAAGGATGACGGTACCCCCATAAAATTTTATAAATGTGGAACACAAAGCTTACAAACAATAAAAGAGAGCCAATTTTGGGACAAATCCCCAAATGTTGGAGTCACTCCCAAAGAAATAGACTATAATGGGCCCTAAACATGTTTGTAATTGTCCCGGCCCACCACCTTTCCTCTTTATACTAGTCATATGACTTTTGGCACGTATGCAAGTAAATTCGAATTGCCACCTTTACTATCCATGCACTATAACTTTACAACAATGATTTAAACTAAGTTTAATATTCTGCAAGTTTTTAGTCAAGTCACTTGCTGAAGTAAAACATTAAGTTGATTTGGTAGATGATAAGCCTGGTGACCTATTCTCGGCTTCATTTGGTTTTGTTCACATCTTATTGGCAGAGGCCTGTGGTGTTGCGAAGCTTTATTTAAATGAAGTTATTAAATTTTATACCTGTTTAATTTTCCTGTTGTTGACACGGGTTTTGTTTTTTTATTAGCAAGTTACTTGTTCTGTTGATTTTAACAACCATTTACAAAATTATCTCTAAAAGATATCTGAATGGACAGATGATCGAGAGCAGCGCTCATGGTGATGAGTATGATGGAGTGATCTTTTCTCAACTTGTATGTGCATTTGATTCTTAGTTCACCTAACATGAGTTTATTGCTGGTTTATAGTCTATTTAAATGATTTTTGCTTATTTTTTTCTAGAATCTAATTGATCTTGCCGGATCGGAGAGCTCAAAAACTGAAACAACTGGACTTAGGAGGAAGGAAGGATCTTACATAAACAAAAGTCTTCTAACGCTTGGAACTGTAAGTCACCACCATAGATTCCCGATGTTGCTGGGAAGTTGATATGCATAAATGCTAACTTACATATGGTATTACCTGCTTACTTACGTGCAAAGGAGCTTCCTTAGGTATTTAGGTACTTTCATTTTATATATTTCACCGGCCCATGTTATGACTGCCATCATGTAGCTAATGCTATTCTGAATTGTGTGATTTCTTGCATAGTTGTATGTTCATCACTGTCATTGTTTAGGGACAATGGCAGCTTCTAAAATGTCATAATATTGTCATATATATGTCTGAGAGACCTAGACTGATATTTTAACTTAATTTTTCAGTTATGCACTTTTTTAAAGAATTTGTTTCAATCGGACTTGCAGGTAATCGGAAAGCTTAGTGAGGGGAAGGCATCTCACGTTCCATATAGAGATTCCAAGCTTACTCGCCTACTACAGTCTTCTTTGAGTGGCCATGGACATGTTTCAGTGAGTATAAAGAAATTGGAATGCCATAGGTGACATATATATAGTTGAATAAACGGGTTATCTAATGAATCACTTGCATGTTCTATTTTTTTTTTGTTTTACTTCTTTTCCTACCAGCTCATCTGCACCATAACTCCAGCTTCTAGTAATATGGAGGAGACTCACAATACATTAAAATTTGCAAGTAGGGCAAAGCGTATTGAAATCTATGCTTCTCGGAACAAGGTCTGCTACTAAACTAGCATTTATATATTTTGCAGAAATTATATTAAAACAAAAATGCTAAGCTGACTGTTATATGCTAATGAAACATCCATCATCCAGATTATTGATGAGAAGTCTCTAATTAAGAAGTACCAAAGAGAAATATCAGTTCTTAAGCAAGAGCTTGATCAGCTAAGAAGCGGGATGCTTGTAGGCGTTAATCCTGAGGAGATAATGAGCTTAAAACAAAAGGTACAATTTAATTTTTTGGATAAGGTATGCTGAGACCACCTATGTATTCAAACCTATTTCATTTTTTTTTTTTTGGGAAAAGAGCAAATGTATTCAACCTATTTCATTAAGGCCTCACATATATGGAAACTATTACATACCAGCATGTATCTAGTTTTGTTTATCATATTCTGGCCAAAAACATGAGTAGTGGCGAAACTGCCCTTATGAGCTTTCGAAATACTAAATTATCCTTTTCCAAAAACACAATTCAATGTAAAAAAACTAGCAAAAAGTATTCAACCTTTTCCATTAAGAATGCCCATATATTGAACATTGAAGTATTGAACTTATATATAGGCCACCCAAGTGTGTATTCACTATCATTTATTACCAATTCTGGCCAAAAACATGACGGATGATAATAACACCCTTTCAATTTTCAGAAAGACAATACCCTCGTATCAACCTATCAAAACGCAACGAGCTGATGTAAAAAAAAACGACTGTGTTATTTTTTTGCATCTTACAATATTCTGGCATGTTTTTGGTTTGATTACTATATGCTCAGTCATAGGTTCTGTAGCTTATGAGGGAATAGGTAGACGGCCGGTTTCAATTTTAGTTTGTTTATTTTTATATTTTGTAACTGCTGTATTTTTTAATAGTTAGAAGAGGGTCAAGTAAAGATGCAATCACGCTTGGAGGAAGAGGAAGAAGCTAAGGCAGCGCTAATGAGTAGAATTCAAAGGCTCACAAAGCTAATACTTGTTTCCTCGAAAAATACAATTCCTGGATTAGCAGATTCATCTGCTCATCAAAGGAGTTCCTCTGCCAACGAGGATGATGTAAGTTGCATAATTTCAATACATTCTATCAAGCTACTCCTTTTTTAGACTTATACTAATAGTACATAATGCTATTGGTGGGACTTTACGGGTATGGTTGTTGTTGTTATTGTTTTTTAGACTTTATGGTGTTTAAAATTTTGATATCTGCATATTTGTTTTGCTGGTGTAACCGTGTAACATCTCAAGGTAGTTGTGAGATTGGCATTTTGGTTTAAACACACAAGTGGTTTAATCTTATATGGTTGACTCTGTCACTGTGAAGCTTAGTTTTATGCAAATTATAACCTCTCTTCCATCTGGGTTGGGTAACAGGTTCAGGGGGCCAGACCGAGAAGGCTGGAATTCAAACATTTGTCACTTTCCTCTTGAATTTCGATAAATACATAACGTCTTAACTATGATTACAAAAGCTCTTCTTAAAGTACCAATCGAGCATGTTTAGAACTTCTTTTATCTGTATAGTTGTCTTGTTGGTTTTTTACATCTCAAGGTGATTGTGAGACAGGCCGCTTGGTATGAAAGATGAATCACTTAATTTTAGTTGGTTAACCCCAATGATAGGAGTGGTTAACTGGAATCTTACTGCGTAATCTGAATTTTCGTACCCTTTTTTTCCATATGTGTTTCCATTGTTATAAGTAGAGTTGTAGAAAATGGGCACATTGGCCTGCAGAAATTCTTACCCTTTTACTAAAATCCACTCGTTGAATTTTTAACCATTTATTGAAGGTAGAGTATCGAATCAACCCATTTTTGGTGAATGGTTTGAAAAATAGAATTTACCCCTAGATTTATGTTTGTGCTCTGGATGTTTTTAACAGCTGTTTGATTGCATTTTCTTGTATGAGGCTTGACCTTGTTTTTTTTTTTCTCTGCATGTGTTTCAGAACGGTTCTATGGTATTGCAAAGTGAGAATCCAAGCAGCACACCATGCACTCCATCAGATGTATCTTATGGACTCACACACAGAAGAAATTCCAGCAATTTATCAGCAGCTGCTAGCACTATCACAGAGTCCACTCAAGCGGGTGACCTAATTAATGGTTCTGGTGGTGGTGCAAAACTGCCAACAGTATGTTTCATTACTCTTCTTTTATGCATGGTTAACAATAATTATCATCTAGCTATTACTCCTTTGTGAAAGGCTATGTTGGATTTGGCCAATATTTAGTTTATATTCTAAACAACACCTCAAAAAAGGAAGGGTTTTTAATGAGATAAAAATGGGAAATTACCTTTGAGCTCTAAGCTGTTTCATGTAAAAGGGCCTCAACAGTGTAAAAAAGCATCAGTTTTACAACAAATTTGATTTCACTCCAATGCATGCATCATTTATTTATACTACATCTTGTAACACTAATTAGTTTGTGAATACATTGGAATTAATTTCAATTAAATTATTTTAAGGAAGTGGTTTCGTTTTACTTCAAAGGAGCTGTTCTTTTAATTAAATTAACTAAATGCAATAATAGTTTATATACCTACGAACCTATATAATTTATATTTACTTAATTATTCGACAAAATAATCAATTATAGAACTTACTAATAGAAATTTAAAATGCAAAATAAAAGAAATAAAACTTCATATTCAATATGAGATTCATTTCTAATGTGTCAAATGAGATTATTTAATAATGTATTTAGTATAACTTAATTATGTTTTTTATGTCGACTATGTAACCATATGTAACCACACATATGCATAAAATGTTCTAATATTGTTAGTCATATTTATAGGCATAAGAGTCATTTTATTTAACAGATATATAAATTAGACAACATATAACAATGGTATAAATTAAAAGAAGTATCATTCAGAAGGGTTAAAATTGAACTTATTAAAATTTGATGTGATGAATAGTATGACACCACATATTGGTGTAAAATGAAAAAAAAAAATGATTAGTTTCACACTGCGAAACTACACCAGATCACTGAATCCGCTACTCAGCCCTCTTTTTGTTTCTTGGGTGGAGGAGATTTTCCACAAAAACACCAAATTGGTGTTTTGATGCATACATTGGAGAAGTTACAATGCCTAATACCAACTTTGTTATAATAATCTTTTGTTTGGCTATAGGGTGTAATCTCGATAGATCAGATGGACCTTCTAGTGGAGCAAGTTAAAATGCTTGCAGGAGAGATAGCATTCAGTTCAAGTACAATGAAACGTTTAGTGGAGCAGTCTGCAAATGATCCTGAGAGCTCAAAAACACAAGTACTTCTGTTTTTACATTTAAATTTAGTGTGCTTTTATATTCAAGTTATGAAAACATTTCTTTAAGATTTGGGCCAAATATGAGTTTTGAAAGAACTTATTGAACTTTTATGACGTCAGGACAGATCTAAGAATTGTATGCTAATTGTAAATACATATCTTTCAGCAGATAGAAAATCTGGAACAAGAAATTGAAGAAAAAAGAAGGCAAATGAGAGACTTAGAAAAACAGATTATCGAAAGCAATGAAGCTTCAATTTCTAATACATCGTTGTCTGATATGCAACAGGTAGTATATTTTTTCAGTTTTTATGTCTCATTTCTGTTGCAGTTGTTATTTATGAGCTTTTTATTTTAAATTTATTCAGTTGCAAGTTTATTAACATGCTTTTTAATAAAAATAGACAATGATGAAATTGATGACACAATGTGATGAAAAGGACTTTGAGCTTGAGGTATATATATGCTACTAAACTTTGCCACTTTTTTTTTTCTTTTTCTGTATTGCTATTTTGCGAATGAAAACAAATATTATTATATTTTGCCTGTATTATGTGGTATATTAATTCTCTACATTACATGATAGTTTTTATTGTGTCAACATGGTATTTAGCATTTTTATCTAATTTTTATTACGGTCTTCCTTGATAAAATTCTTTACATTCACAGATCAAGACAGCAGACAACCGCATTCTCCAGGAACAATTGCAGAACAAGGTATACCTATTTTATTTAAATTCATTTCACATTTGGTCCGTGGCATTGCTAAAGTGGTTCAAAAAACATGTTACACATCACAAAAAAATATGCAACTTTCCCTTTTCATCTGTCAATATTACACTGTTGAAGCATCTTTTCTTATTTGACCTTTTGTTTTAATTATAGTGTTCTGAAAATAAAGAGCTGCAAGAGAGAATTACATTACTTGAACAGCAGCTGGCCGCTGCGCAGAGTGAGAGAGCCCTGTCATCATCTAAACATCATGGATCTGAAGAATATATTGATGAACTAAGATTGAAAATTGAAATTCAGGTGATTGTTAACAAACTATGGGTGGGATAGTAGGCTGTATTGTATGCACGTGTAGAAAAAAAGGGGTGGGTGGGATGAGTTGGATAACTGATCAAAGCGGATAACTTTGATACGGGCCGGTTGATCTGAAACTCTTATTGCCCATTTTAAATATAATGAGTGTCCTATATGATTACAAAAAATATATTTTTTGTATAATAATCTAATTCTCTTTTATAAAATTATATGGGTGGGTTGGATAACCAGTCAAGACAGGTAATTTTGATACCACTCAGATTGATGCGAATCCCTACTTGTCCAACTTTTCTAAACAATTCGTGTCAAATTTGATTAAAGAATTATTATTATTCCAACAATTATCTAATTTTTTGCATTAAAAATACACTTTGGGAGTCTTTTAATGTGTTCGACCGTTTGTTTTCAAGTTAATTTTTACTTTACATGTAAGTTAATTTTTATTTTACATGCCTGATCCGCTAGAGATCAAGCACAACCTTAATTGACACATTCATGAATAATGGATTGAAATTGCGACATCTAGTGGTAAATACCACATATTATCAAATAGCGATACAAATTGCTTTAGATTCATAGTCACAGTAAAACCTCTATAAATAAATTCCGTTGGGACCAGAGAAAATATTTGTTTTTGTGAGGTTTTTATTATTTGTCAATAATGATAATGATTCAGACTGGAGAAAGCTATTTATTTGGCGACTGGCGAGGTTATTTAGTTATTGAGGTTACATTATACACGTTTTCGTTCACTAATTGTGAGTTGGAAGAGATAATATGGTGTTGCAATTTAGTTCATTTACATTTTCAACCTTTTGAGCAGGAGGTAAAACATGAGAAACTAAAGCTGGAGCATGTTCAAATTCTAGAAGAAAACCGAGGATTATCAGTACAAAAACAGAAACTATCTGAGGAAGCATCTTATGCAAAAGAATTAGCATCTGCAGCAGCTGTTGAATTAAAGAATTTAGCTGGTGAAGTCACAAAACTTTCACTACAAAATGAAAAACTTGAAAAAGAATTGGTGGCTTCTCGTGGAGGTAACCGCCCAAAAGCGGGTCGAAATGGACGGATAACGGGTCGGGTCAATGACGAGTTTGAATTTGACTTGGAAGATATAAGAAGAGAGTTGCACACCACAAAGCAAAGGGAAGCAAATCTTGAGGCTGCATTGGCTGAAAAAGAAAATATTGAAAATGAGTACAGGAAAAAAGCTGAGGAGTCAAAGAAAAAGGAAGCAGTTTTGGAAAACGATTTGGCAAACATGTGGGTTCTTGTTGCTCAGTTAAAGAAAGAGGTTAATGGATCAAAGATTAACAATGAAGCACGTGTTGAAAGAACTGAAGATGTGAATGAACCAAGATTAGATAATAATGGTGATTTTAACGATTCAGTTAAAGAAAGACAGGTTTTGGATGTTCAACCGGTAGTTCCTGATGTGCCAAAGGAAGAGCACCTTGTTGCTCGTTTGAAGGTAATTTTGTTATTTTTAGCCGTTTTATTTATTTATTTTGAGGTGGGTGGGGTAGGTTGACACGGGTTAGTAAAACTTAAACAGATCAGGTTGACCTGCTAATACATACTTATCAATTTTGAAAATGTTCTAGACGCCAAACGTGTAAAAGTTATGGGTGACATACTGACATTTACCCATTCAAGATATGAAGTTATTTAGTCCAATGGTATCTTGGTGTGTTGAATGGTGCCCCGCCCCTTCAAGTCCGGTTGTGAACTGTGGAAGTTGCTGTTCTAAACTTTTTACCCGTTTGATCTTTTTTTGACATTTCCCCCTTATTTTTTCTTTTTGACTTATTTGACCCATTCAAGATAAAAACAAAATAGTTATAGGTGAAGTGTGGTCAAAATCGCCATCTGGAGCACTTCTACTTGTTATCCATAAGATTTAGGTCAAACCACAAGAAAATACAATGTACTTTGTTATTTGAGATATCCTTTTATATAGAGGTCGCAAGATGTGTGCAGGGCAAGAGGTTTGGTCAACTGGTTGGAGTGGTTCCTATTAGTACGGATTGCAATGGGTCAGGTTGCCATCCAAACAATTTTTGCCCATTTAAAGATTTTTTGTAGACAATTAATCGCTTAGTTATGATTACCAAACGATATTCTTAAGCTGATAACCTAAATATTCAAATAAAAATTGATTTAGAAGGTTGTATGCAATAGAGTTAGGCTTTGGGTGACTTTACCTGTTTGACTTGTTGGACCCATTTGACCTGTTTGTCTTTTACTATATTTTTTTTATTTGACATTTGGCTTGTTTAACTTAAATCAAAACGTTAAGTTACCCAATCTAAAGTAAGCGGGTCCAATTGTCACATATACTTTTATCCGTAGACGCATCATTTTAAATATGCTTTTTAACTTAATAATTTAACAATGACGTTTTATAATCGTTCAAAATCAATCAATTTGGTATCCAGGCTCGAATGCAAGAGATGAAGGAGAAAGAACTTAATTACAATAGTCACAGTGATGCAAATTCTCATGTTTGTAAAGTATGTTTTGAATCACCAACTACAACAATGCTTCTTCCTTGCCGTCATTTTAGTTGTAAGTTACTTGAAATTGTCCCATATTTTTTTGAACGTTTTGTTTTATCGTCTTTTAAAGTTAAACACACACGTCTTATATTAGCCTTCTTTTTGCAGTGTGTAAATCTTGTTCGGTTGCATGTTCCGAGTGTCCAATTTGTCGGACAAAGATTGCTGATAGAATTTTTGCATTTACCTCCTGATGCTTGCAAATTACCTCCTGTCAAAATGAAGGTATATCAAAGCTCTTGTTTCTGATATAGTTTGATCATTGTTTGTCCTTTTTCTAATCTTACCACTCCTTTCAACCTGAAATAATCATCCAACAAAAACAGACGTTTCAAGATACCTACATTTTACATGTTTTGATTAAGAGAATGTCGATGCGCTTAAGGCCTTGCTTTGTTTAAGATACTAATGGTGACTTGGAAAACTTGCAAAATTTCTTGATAGAAGCTTTTGAGGATAAAATGGGAAGTTTTATAAATCATGATCATCCTTTTTTTTTGGAAGTGGATGATTATTTCAGGACAAATTAAAATAAACAAACAAATTGCACCTGCTAATATCCCACTTAGGACACATTAAAATAGAAGTGTGGGTAATAATTTTGGGATGCAAAGAAGACGCTCATGTGTTTGGGATTCCTTATTTAAGTGTAAAAGTGTTTTTTTTGGTCAAAAGTGCTTATTGACTTAATGACTTTTCCAAAAGGAGTTTTTAAAAAAAGTGTTTGGATTAGCTTTTGTGGTGGGAAAAACCAATAAATCCATAAGTTGTTTTTTTAAAAAGTGTTTAGCTTAGCGTATTAATGTAAAATGACCAAAAAGAACATTTTGAGGTTATTTGAGGTTGGATTAAGGGGTAGTTTGGTAATTATAGGTTCAAAAAGCCAACAAATTAATAAGTTATTTTTTTAAAGTGTTTAGCTTAGCATATTAATGTAAAATGACCAAAAAGAACACTTTGAGGTTATTTGAGGTTGGATTAAGGGGTAGTTTGGTAATTGTAGGTTCAAGAAGCCAAAAGCTAAACAAAAAGTCAGGTTTTTGTATCTTTTAGAAATAGCTTTTTGACCCTTTCTAAAAAGTTAAAATGTAAAAAGCACTTCTTTTTACCAAACACTTTTTTAACTTGGTGGTTTTTTGAAAAAGTCAATAAGCCATTCCCAAACACCCTTTTTAACCTACTTTATAGGTCTTCTGAAGAAAAGAAGGATTTTTTAGGGTGTGTGGGGGCTAGTGAGCAATCTTAGGGTAAGGCTTGTCCTCATCTCATCCTGTCCGGACCTCAAATAAAGTGGGATATTAGTGGGAATGTTTGTTTGTTTAGGGCTTTTAAGTATCATCTAGTTCTGTTTAAACCAATTCTGAAATTCAGATGAAAAAACACATCAAATGACGAAACACGCCCTTAGAAATTTTCAAACAAAAATGCCTTCTACGAAGTGTTAATATGAATAGTTTTTTTTATTATTATTATTTTTTTGTTGGGGATTGTACAAAAGAGACTACCATGTACATAATTGAAATTAAACAAGGAACTACTTTTGCTTGCTACCCAAGTATATATGTGCATCATATTTCAGTTGTACCCAATTCTAGCAGTAAAGAAACACCAACCAATGAAATTGTCATTTTAGACTTAAAAATGCCTAGGATGTCTTCGAGATGCATTATCCCAAATAGTCACTATATATGAAATTAAATAAAGTGGTGAAAGGCTTGACCCGTTTTGATTCGTTACATATACTTACAAACTTTCCACATTTTCCACTATGCATATTATAAGTAGCTATGAACTATGACTAATCTCTTACACACATACTTGGTTATAAAATGCACACATTAGGATTGATTGCATCGCTGCAGTTCAGTTGTGCAGTGTTTGAACAAATTACAACATCAATTGCAATGGGGGTTTTTCAAATATGATTGAACAAATCTAACCACGAATGATGAGAATATCTTATATCTTTTTTTTGCTTATTAATGATTTATTTTGTATGAGTTGCAGGAGATATTTGGCGGGGAGTCATTATCATCCACCTGCTGGTTTATATTTTGTGTCCCATAGTAGGTGTCATTCTTTATTGGTCATGCTGTGTATGTAAACTACTCCTAGTATTAAAAAGGTATAGTACAATTACAAGCCGTTTGGAACCTTATAAAAAGTGAAAATAAAATCTAACTGAATACAAGTTGTTTTAAAGTGTTCGTGATTGCTTATTAGAACTGTTTATTGACAATTTATGACGTCATGTCATTTGGACTCTTTTTAAAGTATCGTATTAATAAGAAGCGCCAAACACGAATAAAATGTTTACCTTTATTATTGTATTTCATTATATTGAAGTCGTCCGTGGTGCAAGCTGGTCACTTGCACATCACTTTGTTCCACGTCACGCGCATGCGCATTACAACTTGCGCACACATCACCTACACCCGCGCACCGCATCTGTGTCCGGTGCAGGCATGGAGATCATCCGTGTTGACCACAGCCTGCTAGTCTGCTTCCCACGTATGTGCATACATGTGTCATCTGCCCGCACAACATGGAGGAGTCGCACACTGTACCAGTGGTACGTGCCTGCTCAATGTGAATTGAATGACTGGAGATGAAAAGTTGATCTCGACTAAATTAAACCGATATCGATTTTATCATAATTGTTTAAAACCTGAGCAATATGATATTTAGTTTTGTTCGGTTTTTCGTCACGAGTTCATAGCAACTTACGGATTGAATTTTCATCGAGATTTGAAGAAGTTATGAGTGGATCAAAGATTGAGATTGAAAAAAATATATCAAAAAAATAATAAATAAATAAACTGACAACTCAGATGTCACGTAAGCAAAAACTTAACCACATAAGCAAAAACCTAAACGGTGTTAAGTTTCTTAACGGCTGGACCAATATTAGTAAATAGGGTGAAAGTTGGGACCATTGGGAGTGATATTTGAAAGTGGATTATTACCGACCAACCCTCAAAAGTTAGGGATTATTTAAATCTAGTTTTCCTTATTTTTAAACAAAATAAGAATAAGGCCCTGTTTGTTTTTTTGAAAAAAACCTCTGAATAGAGGTTCCATCTGATTCGGTCAGATGTATTCAGATCTAGAGCCGTTTGTTATTTTTTTCCAATTATTAAGAGGTTTGCTACATCTTAATAGCGTCTTAACCATCAAGACTTTTTAGAACATCTTAAAACCTCTTAACCCTAAAAAAGAGTCATTCGTTCTCCGGCGACTAAAGCTCCGTCTCCAACGACTAAGCTCCCTCTCCAATGATTAGTTATCCACCTCCGGTCTACACCTCTTAATGATTCAGTTTTCAGATATTTTACTACCTCTTAAGTTTTTCATGAATCAAATGCCTCAAGGATATAAGTTAACGAATCACCCCTAAATAGGTTCGGGCGGCCCATTGGGCCTGATCCGTCCCGCTCGAAGACTAGATTTTTATTTTATTTTACCAAAACAGTGTTATCCAATCTAAGTATCTAAACAAAAATAAAATTGCTGGAAGAGATAAAATTAAAACCATAAACAGGCACCAAAATTACGAACACGTTGGTTGGCCAATAAAATTTCAGCAAACGTCCACGTAGACCAATGCCATGGAAACTTGACGCGTGGCATCAACTATCTTCTTTAAGACGAAAACAACCCTCTTCTTTACCTTTACCTTTACACAAACAAGATAGCGAGAGAAAATCAACAAACAAAAAGAGGTTGTAAAATGGCGAACAAATCGGCGGTTATGGCTTCATCATCATCATTCACCGGAGAAGAAGCCTTCGAATCAATCAACGTTCTTCTCTCCGACTCCGATTCCGATTCGTGGCAGGTGATCGATCCATCCGATTCCGATGACGGAAACTTCTCTTATGGTGACGTCACCACCGACGACGACGAGAACGATAACGAAGAAATCGTGCCGGATGTTGATGATCTTCTTCAACAGCCTTATGGATCTCCGTCGTCTGATACATCTATGCAGTCTCTTGTCGAGGAAATCACTCACCAGTTTCAGGTAATTAGGTTTTCACGATTTGTTAACTTTTTAGTTTTTTACTCCGATCTTAATCTCCGGTGTGTGTTTCTAACTTCGAGATTTTGAGCGAGAGTGATTCGGAGTTAAATCTGAGTTTATTCGTTCGCACAGAAACTCAAATCGTTTCATACGCGTCGTCGTGATCTGTAAACTTTTTAGTTTTTAATCTGATCTTACTTTCTGGTGTGTGTTTTTAACTTCGAGATTTTTAGTTAGATCTGAGTTTATTTGTCCGCACAGGAAGTTAAACACGCATATGCAATCGATCACATCGATCAGATAATCGGCGGCGGCGACGGTGGTTTGATCGGCGGCGGCGACGGCGGTTTGATCGGCGGCGAAGGTGATACGTACGAAGAGGATGAAGATCAGAGCGAGGAAGATGACGCCGATGATGATGATTTGGATTTGGACGACGAATTGGTGCCGAAATGGTTGAATAATAAATTCGAGCGGCAGAGGATGAGGAAATTGGGGAAAAGGGCGTATCCGAAGATGAAGAAATCGAAACGAGTGGCTAACATGTACAACAAACCTGGATGTGTTCATGGGAAGCATGGATTAGGAATGAAGCACAATCTCATCTGGTAAAATTGCGATCTGGATGCTTTAAATTACGTGAATTGATGCTTTAAATTACTTGAATTGATGATCGATTTGAACAGATCTGGTGATCGTTTCTATTGATTTGAAATGTACAGCAATTATTAATCAGGGTTAACGGATTGGTTTTTACAGTTAGGGTTTGAACTTTGAAGTTGGTTTTTTTCTTCTAGATCTGCTATTGTACATATGAATTAATGGATCAAAATTGCTTCTAAGTTCTTCTAATTTCGCAGATTCACGATGATTAATTGTTTATTCAATTGCGAGAAAGTTTATGGTTGTTTGTTGTGTTATGTTAATAATAATAATAATTAAAATTTTGTAGTGATTATAACTGATAACGACTAAAGAGGCTTTGACAGCCACATTTAAAAACACACCACATTTGGGCGGATAATATGTTGGTATTTGTGATCAAAAATTGCCTAACACTTGGATGGTTTTGATGCAATAAAATGATAAATGTAATAATAACGATTTGAACATGCATGATAATAGTTTGGCAATTATGAATTGGATGACTATGATAGTAGGGCTGTGAATGAACGAACTGTTCAGTGAATAGTTTGGTGGAAAGTTCATTTATGTTCGTTCGTTTAGTTAAACAAACGAACATAAACACGGAATTCCGTTCATTTAGTTAAACAAACGAACGTGAACACTAAATTTTGTTTGTTTAGTTAAACAAACGAACGTGAACACGAAATTTTGTTTGTTTAGTTAGACAAACGAACATGAACAAATGCCGTGTTTGTTCATTTGAGTTCGTGAACGTTCATTAAGGTGTCCAATATGTTCGATAATGTGTTCGTTAAAAATTCTGCCATTTAAATGTTTGATACTCACATCTTGTCGATAATGTGTTCGTTAAAATTCTACCATTTAAATGTTTGATACTCACATCTTTATGATATTTTATAAGATAATTATGTTTATAATTATTATTTCTAACTTGTGCTTTGTTGTGGATAATTATTATTTTATTAACTTTTCTGTGTGAAGTGCTTAAATTTATATTTATTTAAGGTGAGTATGTCTGGTCTTTGTAATTATAAATGTTATTTGGTAGTAGGGTTGTTATGATTACTAGGGTTGTTGTGAGGCTCAGACGAAGCCTATAAAGGAAAACATGAGGTGATTGAGGTATATATTGCATATTTGTTGGATATGCTGAGAATTCTAAGGCATATAGAATTCTAAGGCATATAGATTTTATAGTTACGAGATGTAATATTTGATTTTTTTTAACCAAGATATTTTTATTAAGAAAATAAATCTAGCAAGAAGCTAGGGTACACGAGAATGTATTATATTAAATTTACATCAATTATCCTAGTCTAACTAACATATCTCGCCCTATTTTTAATCCAAAGAAAAGACGTTGATTTAATTTCTCCAAATATTCTTTACCCCCCTTGAATATTACGTTTCAACATTTTCATTCTTTTCTCACACCAAACGACTATATTTTCAATGGCTATACTTTACCACTATAAATATTACGTTTCAGCATTTTTATTCTTTTCTCACACCAAACAACATGAGTTCCAGCAACAAACAATCATGGTCTGTCGTTCGACAAATGAGTACTATTAAGGTGACATTGTTGAAGATGTAATACCAAAGCACGTCATGTTATTTCACCCTAAAGATCTTTCATTAAGGTAACTTCTCAGCAACGCCGCAAAGATCATATGGCAACAATGTGTGTACTCTCATTGACTATCTGGATGTCAATGACTTCAAGTATTATGATATAGCCTTAATTATGCCACATCTAGGGTATGAAAATACGAACAGCATGTTGTTTTACTATAAGGTACCCGATGGTGATCTTGACACGGGGTTATATTCGTTGAGGAACGATCAAGACCTAACTAGGCCCATACGTTACAATGGTGTGGACGATGTTAGGATTACATGTCTATACGTTGTACGAATGAGTTAATCGAAAACACCTACAAAGATTTGCCGAGGAAGTTGAAAACCCACTCATGTGAAGGGTCTTCCGCTAAACGAAGGCCGTCCGAGTAAACAACTATTAATGCTATTAATTTATGATTCTGTAATGTTGCAGTTTACGTTTGTAGTGTTTAGATATGTTTTAATTTAATATTGTAATGTTTCATTAACGTCTAGTTTATTATCTCATATTGAAATACAAAACTTCAAGCACAAAACACCAAAAGAAAAAAGAAAAAAAAAGCTTTAAGATATTTTATCATACTGCTCATATTCTACAATATAGCCCATTTCCATTGAGTCGTATGATACCATACGACCGGTCAAACTGACATTGACTCTGTTTACGAGCTGTATGGTAGCATATGACTCGTATACAAAGCGTGTGTGTCACAAAAATGGGTGTGTTATTTAGAGTCTTTTTTATCATCATTTACTTGGAATTTATTTTAATCTAGATTAGAGAAAAATTCTAGATATCATCATACTTGAATTCTCGAATAGAATTACTTTTTTTTTCTTTCACTTTTCATATCTTAATTGAGAACTGAAAAATCATGACAAGCTTAAACAATAACGTTGTTGTACAAAAAGAAACGGTGTCCTCATCCAATTTCCAAAACCCTATTTCGAAAGCACTAAATTATATAGTTTGGTCCATTCGAATAAAAACCATACTAGAGGCAAATGGTTTATAACTTTATATAGGATAGAACCGAACCCAAACACGAAACACATGTCAAGAAGGACAAAACTGTGTTTGCATATCTATTTCAAGCGTTACCAGAAGATATGAATCATAATTTGATCAACCCACGTTGGTCTGGAAACTTCTAAGTTCGGTGCTCGACGGGTTTACTAAAATGTTGCCACTCATTAAACAATGTTTCGATTTGGAAGAAATGTTTCTAGATGAAACAATTGGACGCTTAAAGGTTTTCGAGGAAATAATCAAATTGAAGAAAGGACTTGGAGAGGATTAAAACAAACTCCTATTCACCCGTCCTAATCGTGAAAAAGGATCTGAAAATAATGGATCAGGAAGATTTTAGTTATCACGCAATCGGTAGAAGAACAAGAAGTTCAGGTCAAATGACAAGGAATAAATTCCTTTAAGAAATCACGAGAGAATAACTACAACAAAGAATATAAACCTACGAAAGACCCTAAGTAAAGAAATATGTTAGAATTGTAATATAAATGGACACTATGCTCAAGATTGCCGTTAGAAAGAACAGACAAACGAGCAATCTAATTTAGTCGAAGAGAGGATATGGAACCAACAATGTTGCCTGTGGTACTTGAACAACGATGCAAGTACCATATGACCGGTACTCGAACACATTACACAAAACTAGACGTGGTGTAATAAGTACAATCGTTTAACTTAACTTTTAGGTTCTCAGCTAAATATTTTGAGTATTTGATTTTAAATTTTAACGTCGTTACTTAGTCTTTTTGTGTTTCCATTTTTCTTATATTGCGTTATAATAATGTAATTGTTTTTTTACCCCTTCCCACCGCAACACGCGGGCCTTTGGTGGGTGCCTAATGGGAGTCTTTTCCATCTTTACCATTTAATTTTTTTTTATAAAAAAAGACTTAATGATAAAATAAGAAAATCCAAACAGTTAGTTTTATTCAGCCAGACACTAAAAAATGCCTACATACTACAAAAAATGGCAAACCAACGGATAAACTGCTTAAATTAGGTAAAAGTTGTTCAGGAAGAACTCAATACAGAGAATTCCAATAAAAATTTGCAAATATCATAACCAGAATTGCCAGCCCTTAAAACCAATCCAACAAGAATCTATATAGGCATTATGTGATCAAACAAATCTGCATAAGAACACATAAATCCACAACCAAACAACACTAAAAAAAACTACAGATGGTAAAAGCCAGTTTTTTTATATATATTTATAGAAAATTATAAATCCATCACAAATGAAAAAACTTAAAACTCTTTACATAGAGAAAAGGCTTGACTGTATGTTTAACCAGATATAAACTTTGTATCAGCTCCTCTTCTGACACACACACACATATATGTATATGTATATATATATATATAGTGATATTTATATAGCATGTAAATATAGCTAAAATCATATCTCAATTCATCCTGATCAATCCAATCAATGGTGTTGATTCTTCCTTGTTAAAGCTGTAAATAGAAGAAAGAAGGGCCATATAACCAGAATCACTATGCACAGATGAAAAACCCACATGCAAATTGTCGAAGATCTTCGGCAATTGCACCAATGGTGATCCACCTTTTTACCACATTTGTAGCAAAATTCAATTCCACATCTGTAAAAGATGTCAATTCAAAATCGTTATTAGTTTCTTCATGATGGACAGATACAAATAATAAAGAATCAAATCAACATACTAAAAAGTTTTATATCTGGTCTTATTAGGAGAAACCTTAGCTTTATGAGTGGGATGTTATTGAGTATGTTTGTTTGTTATTTGTTTACGGCTTCTTAAAATCAGCAACTTCGATTTGCTTAGGGTGGGTTTGGCAACGAGCTTTTACGAGCTTGTAGCTTTTAGTTTTGAAAAAAAAAAAACTCCTATGAAAATAAAAGCCTTGTTTGGATGGGACACTTGGTAGCTTTTATGTTTGAACAAAAAGCTCCTAAATAGTGTTTGGAGCTTATCCAAAAAGGGCCAAGAAGGACAAGACCTTCAAAAGTGAAGAAGATATGGCTAAAGTTGTAATAACTAATAAGCCAAATAAACCCAAGAAAATCAGATACAAAACAGCTTATACCAATAAGCTTAACCAAGTGCTAAATAGGAGCTTATTTTTTTCCTGACAAGTTTATAAGCTCGTAAGCTCCAAATATAAGCTTGCCCAGACACTCCCATACTAAAAAGAGCTTATTTCACTCGGAAATAATCATAGTTGTCAAATGCAAGGCGCATTCAAGGCATAAAGGATGAGCTATGGGCCTAGGCGTAACTCATAAAGCGCTTAAAGAGCAATGAGACAAACAAGGAGCATAGCATAAACATATCATGTTTTGAGGTTTTAAGTTGGTTCCAACCGGTGTAAGCAATTTGGATAAGCAAATCCCAATTCCCAAACACCCTCAAATATACAGGTTTAAACCTTTTAGTAAGCAATCCCAAACATCCCATAATCTTGAAATTTTAAATTCTCTATCAATATCTAGAAATATAACCATGTAAAACTTGAGGTTCCAATGTGAATATGCATATGATGTTAGCTATGATTTGTTAGCATAATATTCCCAAAAACAAAGATTTTCCAATTGTAGAATAGTATTAGGTATGCTAATTACAAAATGTCATTCTCAAAAGTGTAAATCAAGAAAAAGCATATGATGCAAACCTTCCTCTCACTTCAACCATAACCCTACCTAAGCTAATAAAGATGCCAAAAATAATATACTTTCTTGAAAATCTTAGATAGAATTTGCATTATTTAATCTGTTACCCATCAATTCCACCTCCTATCATCTCCCCCAAACACCCTCAAATGTCAATCTTGAAATTCTAAAACTCAAAAACAAATTCATAAATTCTAAAGATCCAAAACAATGAAATCTTGATTAAATTAAGGGACTTAAATTTACCTGCATCGAACAATGGCGCAACCTTTAACAAGCTCAACACAATGTCTACAAGTGGGGCATCTCATCCACTGTTTCCTCTCCGAAAGAACCCCGAAAGCGATATCGTTTTGATCCCTATTCTCCCCACTCTCTTCACACCTGTACCCAGCATGCCATGGAACCTTACACCTAAAACAAAATGGTTTCTTGCAATTAGGACACACACATCTCTTCAAATTCCCCCCACCCCCACACTCATTAACCACCAAAGCTGAACAATCTCTGTACGGACAGTAAACCCTATCAAACCCTAGCACCACCGAGTCACATAACACATCGCACCATTTATCAAACAGTTGGTGTGCAATTTTGGAACGGCAGGAAAGTGGGTCGAGAGAGTGATCGCAGGTGAGAGCTGGGCACTTTATATCCGCCACGTTGTCTTCCAATTTCACCTGGATGTATTTGATCATACAATCGGTGCAAAAGGGGTGGACGCATAAGTTTCTGTTCTTGAATTTCTTGTTGGGGAGTGTCACTGGTTCGATACAGATCTCGCAGGTGAATGATGTGGATGATGATGATTCTTGCTCTTCGAGCTCTTGATCATCGGTGGGTGAAGTTTGCTGGGGGGTTTGATTTACATTCCCCATCGATTCAAAACCCGAAAAAGTTCGAAAAAAAACGAAAAAAACGAGGAAAAAACGAGGAAAAAAACGGGAAATTTGGGGGGAGAGTGTGAGGGGGTTAAATTGAAGCGGTGGGGAGCATGATGGAGTGAAATTGCAGAGGGATTTCGAGGAAATTGTGGGGGGATAAGAGTCTATTTATGGTAAATCTTCATGGGGAAGAGTTTTAGGGTTCTTTTTCAAGATCACTTTACGACTCTGAGTCCAAAGGCAGGTGTGGAATTGGGGGACGTGGATGAAGCATAATTCTGCCTTCAACCGTTTATATGAGAAAATATATATATATTTTTTTAG
>JBCNJP010000024.1:42304364-42393820 GCA_039602395.1 Deinandra increscens subsp. villosa
GATACAATTTGAGAGAAAAGACACCACGAAATGAGGAAGGAAGGACTCAACGATAATCTTGACGACTTGCGAGATAAAGGAAGAATAAGTCAATAAATAATTTAAATAATAAATAGATTAACTTCACGACACGGCCGACTCGACGACTCGTTGGTGATTAGGTAAGGTGATACGTACGATATGGCTCCAATTCCTAAACTAAAGGTAAGGTTAAAGAATCCTATTTTGACTATTTATATGAAAGTCAAACACGGTCAAACAGAAGTCAACATAGTCAAACATAAGTCAAAATGGTCAAACATGAGTCATCATGGCATCCTAGTTCTATCATAACTTATCATGAGATTAGTAAATCTAATCATGAACGGACACACGAGATGAGCATTCTAGTCGTAACACAACATACATAGCATGATCCTATTCATAACGCATCATACCTAGCATGGGTCTAGTCGTAACATATCATATATAGCATGAATCTAGCCAAAACTATCATGAATTAGTCAAATCTAGCATGATAGTCAACTTTTGGGCATAAAACAAACCCTAATTAGCATGCTTGGGTGAATCTTAACATTTAAACACATAAAGTTCATGATTTGGTAGTCTTACATACAGATTTAACTTCACATGCCAAGAATATTATAGATCTAAACATGTTTAGGAGGTAAAAATGTCATTTTTGAAGTTTATGACACACAATTCTAACCCTAGATGACACACATGTTGAGATCTAGACATTTTATCATAAAACACCCAAACTTGACAATCATATTATATAGATCTGGTCCTAAACAACATGCATGAGGTAGATCAAGTCATTTTGAAATATAAAAATGCAATCTTGGTAAGGAAATCACTAAATCAAACCCTAAATGACATGTTTTCCATAGATCTAGTCATTTTGTGTCATAAAAATTCAATCTTTATCAAAGCAAACCCTAGATCTATATCATATCAATGATTCATCATGTCTAAATCTCAGATCTATACTAAAGGTTGCAACTTTCATGAAAATCCATGCCTCAAATTGCATGGAAAACCTAGATCTATAGAGATTTCATCATGGATTCAAGTTAAATGACAAGATCAAGCAAAAAGGTGGGATCTTTACTCATATAAACCCTAGATCTATTAAATACAACATGGATCCATGCCAAAAATCATATAAAGTTCAGATCTTGATGAGGGTAGAAGAGAAGATTCAAGTTACAACAACATAGTTTGAAGTTCACATACCGAAAGGGATGATTCTAGCTTGATCCTAAGCAATAAAGTCTTGATCTTGGACCTCAAATCTTCAAGGAATATGATCTCTAGGGTTTCCAGCCGTTTAGGGTCGTTTGGGGGTGATTTGGGGAAGGAAAATGGGGGCTAAAGAGGTTAATGATGCTTAAATACCCGAAATTTAGGGTTTCTGCCAAAAAGCTCCGTGGGCGTACCGCCCTGAATGGGAAACTTCTGGGCGTACCGCCCTGGGATGGCAGTTTGGTTCTTAAATGCTGATTTAACGATTCGCGTGCTCGGTTCTTCGTTTTTTGATGTTTTTGAGTCCCGTTTCCTCCCAAATCACCCAATTAATGGTCCCATCATGTTCATAACATTAAATCCACTCACAATGATAATAAATATGCCACGTAACTCAAACGTATGCACAAGTTAGGTCAAAATAGGCATTTTTGGTCGGTTTTAACGTACGTATCGGTTTTGGGCAAATCACCAACGATTCGTGACTCGATTAGGTGTGTGATGACTAATGACATGATAATTGATTATTAGACTCATAAAAATGTTGAATTTGATATATGGTGACAAAATACGAGATTCCCGGTAAACGATGAATCGCGTACCGAAATCGCGTAAAAACCCAAAATTGCTTTATTTTCAATTCGTGACACCACATTTGATTCCAATTGATTGCAATTAAGTATTCGGTTTCGAAAATCGGTTATAAATCATTTAGATTCATTAATTGGGGTGTTTACACCCGAAAATTCTTTCGGTTTTCGATAATTTACAAATCGGTAAGTCCGTATGTTCAAAACGGGCCGGATTTCTCAATCGGATAATTTGCAAATGTTACATTCTATGTGGTGATTCACCTTTTAATCTCTCCCAAAAGGCTCTATTTATACACCCAAGGGGAAACCCTAGTCTATCTAGAAAGGGTAATTACGTCCATCAAGTAATACCAAATAGGGTCAAATACGTAATTGATTATTTAAGATAAATGATAAAGGACATAAATAAGATTTATATATACATATATATATATATACGTAATATATATATATATATATTTAGATATATATAAATTATGTCTAACATTTAGCACATAATTGTGGTGTAATGGCTACAGTCGTGTAACATAACTTTTATGTCATACACTCAATATTTTGAGCGTCTGGTTTCTAATTTAACGTCGTTACGTACTCTTTTTGTATTTGCGATTTATATATGATAATTTATTTTTTTTAACGTCATTACGCAATCGTTTTGTATATTCATTTTTTTTATGTTGCGCTATAGTAATATAACTATTTTTGTACCGCGAGATCCCGTGACAACGCACGAAGGGTAAAAGCTAAACCATTAAAACATGACTGGGTTCGACTGGTGGTCTGACTTATTCTAGTGGTATTGGTGATGATGGATACCAGTTTACTGAGTGGTCACTAGTTCGATCCTTGAGTCCATACGTTTAACCACCCGACCGTTCTCGAATGTGGATTTTTTTCTAAAATGAGTTCGACCGATGGTCTGAGTTACCTACACGATATGTTCTCATAACGTGTCGTATGTAACATTGTTATGTCATGTATTAATCGCGGGTTATTTGGTTGAAGTTTAATGCCTTTATAAAATATAATTCTCAAAGATGTATGAAAACTTTTAAATCCAACGATAATAATTAAGAGGAACTCGTTTTACCTCCCGAAAAAACAGGAAGCTGTTAACCGTACAACTCGATTCTGAAACCGCCGATTCGTCAGAATTTCGAGTTTTTCTTCACGAATTTTAACCCGCTATTCTCACATTCACATCACTATCACTTGCACACTGATCGATTGCAGATTAATCATTTGAAAAAGGAGGAAATCAAGGAGTTCTCCGATTGAAATCGAGTGAGAAAAACGGATTAGGGTTATTGTTCTCCGCAGATTAAGTTAGATGGAATCGATGCGTGTCATGATCTCTGTGATTGGGTTATTGCTGTTGGAATCAGTTTTATTTGTTGATGGTGGATTAACGAGTAGTTTTGTAAGGCAAAATGAGAAGACTATCGATATGCCACTTGATAGTGATGTGTTTAGTGAGCCATCTGGTTATAATGCGCCTCAACAGGTATAGATTTCAAATTTTCAATCCATTTCGTAATCCATTTCGTAACTTCTTTCGATATGATTATTTGGATAAGTTTTCAGCGATTAGGAATGATTTTGGGATGAATTTTATGGGATCTGTTTGCGGTTTGCTTTGATTTTAGGGCTATGATATCCACATGAAATATAAAGTGAACCCCACACGAAAATAATTAGGTATTGGGTTGATATATGTAACTATGTAAGCCGTTTAAATACGGGCAGTATTTGAGTTGACTGGTTTGATAAAATAGTTTAAAAATGGGTAGTATTTGAGTTGACTGGTTTGATAACATGGGCGTGTTCGAGTTGACATGCTTAACCTATTTAGTTAAATAGGTCGACCATTTTAATGAAACAGGTTGACCCGCTAACCTTTTTAATAAAACAAGTCGATACAGTGACCTGTTTAACCCATATTTAACAACCTATAAACGTTATTAACACGTTTACTATTTGATTATTACCTGCCAAACCGCTAGACCATTTAAGATTGTTAGATAAACGGGTTAAACAAATAAAAAATATGAGTAGTAGTGTTCATGAATAATTCCAACTGCCAACTTGACACCATTGACACCCTTGACATCTAAGAAACTAAGTTTGCATTATGCTTTCATTTAGGGATAAACTTGATCTAGGGTCTTAAGGACCCCATTTCATTCTGCTTCATTCTTGATGGTTTTATTGAATTTAAAAACCCAATTTTCATTTCTTTGCTTTGATTTGGGGATTAATCTGATGGGTTTTCATTACTGAAGAGTTCTATTGATATAAGAAGTTAAGAACTGCAGGTTGTGATTTGGGATATCACTTTCTTGATTTTTAGTTATATAGCTGGTTTCTTTTGTTCTTTTTAATTGGCTTTTAGGTTCATATAACCCAAGGAGATCATGTGGGGAAGGCAGTGATTATATCTTGGTTAACAATGGAAGAACAAGGTTCAGATATAGTCGCTTATTGGAATGAAAACAATGCAAGTAAGAACATAGCAAATGGCATTGTTACTACCTACACATTCTATGATTATACTTCTGGATTCATTCATCACTGCAATATTACTGATTTGGAGGTACTATATATTAATAGTTCACGTAATTCTTTTAATTCATCAATATATCGCTTTCTTTTGATATCATTCTGGGATTAGGATCTGTAACCCTGATTAGCGGGTTGGGTTTGCCTACTTAATAATTTATCTGCTTATCATGTTTTCTTGAAGCAGATAAAACCTATTGATTATTTGGATGGAAAAGGAGATTGTGCTTATCTGCTTATTTTTGGGTGAAATAAGTTGTCTTGCAATAAGCAAATTTAGATTGGTTATTCAGACTAATTATTTTTTACGGATTCAAAATTACAAGCTTACCCATAGGGTGAAGTAAGTAGTTTCCATGAAGCTGATTAAGTAAGCAAACATTAGATGCTAATTTGGTCTAAAATGACATTTTTTAATTGTTCTTCTATCATTCACAGTATGATACAAGGTACTATTATGAAGTTGGGATTGGAAACACATCAAGAACTTTCTGGTTCACTACTCCTCCTGAAGTCGGACCAGATGTACCATATACTTTTGGCCTTATTGGTATGTGTTCTTAAAAGTTTTGTACAATAATTAAGAATCTACTGGTAAAATTTCTGAAAAAATTGCAGTAGATGTGACATTTTAGAATCATTTAGTTCTAAATGGGGTGATTTGGGTTGTGTTTTATCTCAGACGAGTCAGATATATCGCTTAATCCTCTTTGATTTGGGTCAAAGAGGTTGAACAGAGTGTAAATTCTGTGCTTAATCCTAAATGCATACAACCTCAAAAATTGTTTTATCTAAATGTTTAAATTAGTATTGTAATAATATTGTGTTGTAATCATAGTTGATGCATATATTATTCTAAAAAAGTTAAAAGTAGACAAAAAAGATGGACTGGTTACAATATTTTCTTTTCAAGAAGATAGAAAATTATAAATTTCTTATTTACCCATTCCATATAATTAAATAAAACAGTTATTTATAACAATCTGTTTCACTAAACAACAGGACTACAAAACTGTTTATTCAATGAATGGGCCAAACATCTCAACTTTAGCGTTTTTAATGGTAAATAATATATTATGGAATTGAGGACATCTATGATATTTTGAACTTTTTAGGAGGATATACTGCTCCCAAAAATTGTTTGTGGGTCAACTGAATCCAACCCAATTTGATCCTTATTGAGTTATTGAGAATGACCCGTTTCAACCCTTTCTCATTTTAACTTTTTACCTATCATCCCATCTTGCCACCTCTAAAAATGTTGATTTACAGGAGATCTTGGTCAAACTTTTGACTCAAATGTCACACTTACACATTATGAGATGAATCCCATAGAAGGGAAAACCGTTTTGTTTATGGGAGACATTTCTTATGCTGATACCTATCCTAACCATGATAACACAAGATGGGATTCATGGGGACGGTTTGCTGAGAGAAGTACAGCTTATCAACCATGGATATGGATGGCTGGAAATCATGAAATTGATTTTGCACCCAAACTTGTAAGCTTCCTTTCACTTTTTGTTTGATATGTCATTTTCGATACTTTATTTTTTAGTCATTTGATTTGGGTTGCGTTTATGTTTTTGAGACTGGTCAAATTAGAAAAAATAGACTTAAAAGGTGAATAAGCCAAACTCCTAACGGGTCGAGGCAGGGCAAATAGATTTAAAGTCACATAGCGTCTATTTTTAACCCATACAATTATCTCAATCATTGTATTCTATGATTTAGATCCTTTTTTGTAATAATGCTGTATATGTAAACACAATACATACCTTAATTATTTTTTAAGAATTAAAATTCTACAAAAAAAAAAGGTGTTTATTGGGTCAAATCAAACCAATCCAACCCATCCGACCCATACTAAAAACATGTTTCAATCTAAATCCATTTTGACCCAACCCGAGTAGATTAACACGTTAAATGTCGCCAAGAATCAATTATTGTAGGACCTTGTGAAAACGTTTGTTTTTGTTAATTAGCTTAGTAATTATTTTTAAAATTTCTACGAAGTTACAAAAACTTGTTTGATGGTCAACCCAGCCCATCCTGTTTTGACCAACACTAAGTGATGACCCGTTCCAGCCCGACCCCCCGTGTTGCCACCTCTAACTTTTTAGTTAATCTTGGACTGTCTCCTTTTAGTTGAAATTTATTTGTTATAAACGTAAACTTGATAGTGTTAAAATCACGTGGTCCAGTTGTGAGATATCTCTTATCAGATTCAAGTTTGAACAGCATTTTACACGTTGAAAATGAATTGTCTGACCTCAAAAGTTAAACTTTACAGATGTTTAAATTTGGGTAATTTTGTTGCAGGGAGAGACTGAACCTTTTAAGCCTTATACTCACAGGTACCAAGTCCCCTTTGAGGCATCAGAAAGCACTTCACCTTTTTGGTACTCCATTAAGAGGGCTTCAGCATACATTATTGTTTTGTCTTCATACTCAGCTTATGGTAATTATAAGTCAATTTATTATTTCATTCCATTATCATGTTTGGTATTCATAAGACAAGTTAAATGCTCTAACTTTTTTTTAGGTAAATACACTCCGCAATATGAATGGCTTGAGAAAGAATTACCTAAAGTTGATAGAACTGAAACACCATGGTTGATTATCATGACACATTCCCCGTTGTATAATAGCTACATGTATCATTATATGGAAGGTGAATCTATGAGGGTTCTGTTTGAGCCGTGGTTTGTGAAGTTTAAGGTTGACGTCGTGTTTTCAGGTCATGTACATGCCTATGAACGATCGGTGAGTATTTTTACATAATATTTTTGTTTTGTTATATGTTGCAAAGTTGTTTTCTAATAAGCCCATAGAGCCACATCAAAAGAGTTTGAAACTTGTAGTCTGTCCCTATAGCACACTAAAAAGTAAAAAAGGCGTACCTGGTGCTTGACTTTGCTCCCATTTTGCAAAAGGGTCAGGGAGGGACCGGATTGCTTTGCGATCTGATGCATGCAGCCTTAACCTATAATACACTCATGGTAGTTAATCGAGTCGTAATGATTCTGTAATTCCAACATGGGGAAAAAATTATCTTACCTTGACCTCAAAGGTGGTAGGAATGTAGGATGTGGGCTGGGTAATGGGCTAGAATGGGTCCATGTTGAAATGTGCCATTTTTATTTTGGCCCGAAAGTTTGGAATGATCCGTAAACACTTTTCTGTCCATTTTTTTAATAATTAGCGTGTTGGCTATTACTGCCAAACAATATTATCACAGTAATTTAATAAATCTTGAAAATAAATGATTTATGAAGTTTTATGCATTAAAAATTAGGCAACTTTCAAGTTTCCACCAAGCTATATTTTTTTAGTTTGGTTCGTTTCAGTTAAAACATGACCCAAATCTGCATATGTAATTATAAAATAAAGGATTGAAATTGCCACCTCTAGGCCCAGTTCAGTATTTCAGATAAATTTTTGACTTTTGACTTGTTCATCAGAAATTAGGAATAAGTTATAATTTTAAAATCTTCCCTAAACTGAAATTTACATAGTTTTTTTTTTTTTTTTTTCTTTTTTTTTGTGAAAAATTGTGTTGGAACAGGAGCGCATATCGAACATTGGTTATGATATTGTTAACGGGAACTGTAATCCTGTGAAAGACGAATCTGCCCCTATATACATAACCATTGGAGATGGAGGAAATCTTGAGGGTTTGGCATTCAAGTAAGTAATAACTAATAACATCTATAGCATCCTCTTACAATACTATTTTCTTGTTTTTACCAATAATTAACTCAATATTTGTCTAATGATAATGATGATGTAGCATGACTGAACCACAACCGATGTACTCAGCTTTCCGAGAAGCTAGTTATGGTCATGCAATTTTCGACATCAAGAATCGAACACATGCGTATCATAGTTGGCATAGGAATCAAGATGGATATGCTGTGACTGCTGATGCAATGTGGTTTTATAATCGGTATTGGTATTATCATGAACAAGAACAACACGCATCATCATAATCACATGGCTAGTTTGATTTTGGTTATGCATTTTCAGGTAATGTTACATTATTACTGTTAGAAACTTTAGGGAATCCTGCAAGCTGCAGATGGTGGTATATTTATCCCAGAAAATCTAGGAATTGTTGTTTAAATTTTTTTTTTTTTTTTTTTTTGGTTTCTTGTGGGAAGTTATTTCAAGGTGAGTTTTGTAGGTGTGGAATTGAAAGGCATATATTGTATTGCCAATTTTGAGATAATAGAATTCAATATACCAATTTTAGGGCTTGAGACATGTTTAGGGCTAGTTTAGGCTGTTTCCGGGCCATACTTTTTTATGTTTCAGACAGGTCTTGCTAGAATTCGCAAAATTTTCTAGAATTTAAAGGATTTGTCCGTAATCTATCCGAAAGCTCATCGGAGCAACCGGCCACTGACAACTGGCTCTCAAGGCGCACCTTGCCTCGCGATGTGCGCCTTGAGAGCCATTGACAAATAAATGACTAATACGATTCTATATAATTAGATTCATTAATTGAAATTATCCCGACTCCATCCACGTCCAAAGCAATTAGTTAACCAAAAATTAGTCAAACCATCTTTTTCACCAACAGAACAGATCGTTCATGAAAATGTAAAAGCCAAAATATCGGTTATAGATTCGGTTGAACCGACTGAACCTGGCACGCACCTAAATTGGTATTGAATGGGTATCTTAGACATTGCAGATTTCTACAAGTATCTATCCATTAAATATTTTCAACAAAAAGGTTGATTTTTTCTTTAATTCTATATAAATGCAGGGACATGGATATTGTGTCATCTCTGTAGCATGGAATCATGGTGATAAACTGATAACCTGTTGGCACCCCTCTGATTTAGGTGGCTCTGCAACTGTTTGGAAGTGAGAAAACAAAGCAAAAAAGGTAAATTTTGATCATTTTTATTCTACCTGTGTGACTTGGGTGAGAGTAAGTAACCAAATTTTAAATCAGCCATAAACACAACTACAAGAATACATCAAGTTCGTAAGGGTATTTTGGACAGTTTACCTGTATATACAAAAAAAAAAAAAAAAAAAAAAAACAGACAGTATTGGTCGGTATAATAGAAACTTATATTTTACTCATTTTTAGACAGTCAAAACTCCAGAAAGCTCCCAGAAACCGTGATAAGAACAATTGTCTTTTGGGTTGAACTCTCCTGTTTGGTCTTTAACAAAACCGCGCTATGAACGAGCTGAGCCTAGGCATATTAAGCTCGACTCGTTTTGAGGTTTTAACACACAAGCAGTTTGACTCATTTCCAGCACTGCTAATAACTGTAAAAATACCCAAATTTATCACATTGTTTCTTCTCTGCAAGTAAACTCAATTCTCATTAAGAGGTATAAACAAACACCTTACAATCTTCTGGCCATCATTTTTTATAAAATTAAAAAACTTTCTAACACGATGATTTTAAATAATAACATACATAGAATACATAGAACACGAGATAAATTTCTTCTTTTCTAAAAAATTGTATATTTTTCCACCACAATGTGGAGATCAAGATAAACTCATCATGTACTGTCCCTTTTATATACACTTCTCACGTTAACGAAAAGATCGCCTCTCGATAGAAATCAATGATGCGTCACCACCTATTTCCTCGAAAACGACTATCAGATTCCGGGTCGGGTTCACCCAAGATCGAGGGACATGGTACCTACAAAAATAAAATAAAAAACGTATAGTTGACACGTTGATTATTTACATAAACAGGGTCTTTATGATAACGTTCTAGTGATGAAGGGAAATGTTAATGTACCATCTCTGAGTCGGTTTTCCGCAGCGAGTTTGACATTTGGCGGGTCGATATGTACCAGCATAGTTGCAGGGTGTACAACTACCTTTTGCATGAACTGTCCAATATCTTCCTATGCTTTGACCATTGATCCATACTTGACCCTTTCCCATGCTCTTCATGTCAATAGCCAAAGGCTCAACCCCTTGTGGTGCATTGAAATAAGCCTACAAGTTTACAAGTGGTTAATGCATCTAATGGACATTATAAACAACCAAAAAAGTTAAATATAAATGGGTTGATTTTGATTAGGTTAATATTTAATATGTCAAATAAGTTAGGTTAACTCTTTTACATAAAACTTTTTGGTTAAAGTATTTTCAAAGGCATGAAAACTTAGCAGTTTTGATAAGGGCTGTAAACGAGTCGAGTTTGGCTCATTGATGTTTCTCGAGCTTAGCTCCGGCTTGGAGTTGGATCGTCTATCGTGTATTGTTTTTCTTATATATCTATCAATAATTTTTTATACATAACAAAATGTATATTATTTTGTTATTTATATCATAATTTTATATATAATCTGCAAACTCGTCTAGGCTCGCCAAACTAGCCAATCACGATATGTGAAAAGCTCGAGTCCCAACCCGTTTATTAAACGAGCTCCATTTTACGCTCGAGCTAGGGATCGAGCTCGTTTAAGCTCGGCTTAATAACTCAATTTGTGCTTTTAGCTGGTTGATCTCGAGTAGCTTACGAGCCATGCAAATCGAGCATGTTCCCAACCTGTCTGGCCCGACTCGTGTATTTTACCACCTATACAAAAACCGTACCTTGTACCATGTAAGCGGCCTATTTACGTGTCCTGATAAGGATGATTCTGTCCAGTCTACCGATGAAACCCCAATCGGCAATGCTATGTTTTTGGATTCTCCCTTAAGGCCGACCTGTAAAAACAAAGCACGTAGAAAGAACGAAATGACGAAATTGACCTCTCGTTCGATATGACAAAGTAGTTAAGTTTGCGGTTAAACGGACTAACTTTGGAAAGTAACAAACCTGGTATGACCATTTCTGATGAGATATATCCCTTGAAACATGACCTACCCCGTGCAACACGACGGGCCCGAAAACCCCCGTCTTCCATTGCTCAAAACGCGGCCCGTTGTTCTTTTGTCACACAAAAAAAAATCGTCATATTTAGACTCGTTTAAATGACTAGATCAATCAAAGATAACAGAATAACCGAATAACCAAAACATATTCAGAAACATAACAGAAATATGAACTAAATGGCTCACTTGTAACCCAACAGCAACACTAAGCAGTTGAATCTTGTTCATTCCGGCCCGTAAATTGGCGTTCCCGTTGAATGTTACTTTCCTATTATCTTGATTTCCATATGCCGAACCTGTTGATATTGCGACACGATAATAACAAGTTAACAACATTGAGTTGTACATTGTGCTTAATGAGTTGTACGTTATGCTTATTGAGTTGTACCTGCGAGCTGCCCGTTTACAAAAACATGTAGAACATGGCCTTCGGATTGCACGGTTAGAGTAGGAACGACGCCCCGGTGTAGCTCAGACGGGTTTATCACAACACTATGTACCAAGTTCAAGAACGTGAGTGCAAGTTTTAATGCATAATGTACAAGTTGTATGAAATTCACAGGTATATCAGCAAGTTATAAAGCAAAGTTCAAGAACACAAGTAGAATTATGCATAATGTACAAGTTTTAATGCATTATGCATAATGTACAAGTTTTAATGCATTATGTATAAGTTGTATGAAATTCAGATGGATTTATTACAAGACTAGAAACCAAGTTCAAGAAAATAAGTTCCATATAGCAAGTATGCGATTCTGATGTATATTAGTATATACCGGTTTTGACCCGGATGGTTTGCGGGTTGGCCCGTTTACTAGTATTCTTACTTTTTAAAATGTGTTTTATATATATCAAAATCTAAAGGCTAAAGAGAAATAATCTTCTAGTTTTATTCTTTAAATGTAATTATTTTATATATATTTATAATTTTTTGTTGTAAATATGTAGTTTTAGAGAAATAACTATATAAGCATCATGTTCCATAATTTGTAGGAAAAATGAATTTAAATAATCTTAACTATTGTCTATTTGCCGGCAATAATCCCACTAATTTTTTTTATAATACAACAGTCTTATCTTTATATCCTATTTTTTTAATAGTACTTCCGTGCATCACACTAACCGCCTTTACTATATGTTGACGTGGATTCCTTAAATAAAATAGTTGAGATTATTGCCGGCCAATAGGCAATAGTTTGAGATTATTGTCGGCCAATAGACAATAGTTGAGATTATTTAAATCCACTTTTTCGATTTTTTTTATATTTCCACGTCAGCATATAGTAATGGCGATTAGTAGGATGGACGGAATGATTATTAAAAAAAAAGATGGTATAAAGATAAGCCTGTTTTTATACAAAAAAAAATTGGTGGGATTATTATCTATCAATAGACAATAGTCGTGATTATTTAAATCTATTTTCCTAATTTGTATTCTAAAAGTAATTATTTTATTAACCTACAAAAACCCGTGTCATGATCGGGTTAATGTGTTGACACGTGTAAAAAATTTTAGGTTCGTGTCGGGTGACCCATTTTACACCTCTAATTTCAACAGCATAAACTACAAGTTCTACTGGTCAATGTACAAGTTTTAAAGCAGAATGTACCACTTTTCTCACCTGGTTGAATACCAAAGGTAGTCACTTGCATCTCTAGTTACACTCAACTGATCCAACAACCCAGACTCTGTCATCTTTGACTCAGAATCAATGGTTGAAACATCTTCACTAAAAGTTTGCCAAGCAAGTCTATTCACATTTGTTGGCAACCAATTAACTAAAGATGTTTTTCCGACCTGAAAACCCGAAAACAGATCAGGAGTATGCTCTAGGTACTTGTACATCATGCAGGATTAGTTGTACCGACCTGGGCCGTGTTAAAAGCAACAGTTTTGCAATCGGGGAGAATGCTGATGGACCATGGTGGCAGATCATAACGCTTGTTTCTGAATCTAACGGTTGTCGATGAGTTGATATGATAATTGGCTAAAAAAGCAGCACAACCTCCGGCTTTCGAGGAAAAAACATGTGCCTGTAAAACAATGTAATGAGTTCGGCTCGTTTATTATTTATTAAATATATTATTTTTTTATTTGTATATGTTATTTAGATAGATTGTGAAGGTAATTTATATTATACAAACCTGTTCATATGATCCTAAGGAAATGAATGTAGGATCAGCAGAAACAATGGCTTTCTCACTTAATTTGATAGCTCTATGAAGCCACTTTAGGTGATCATATTTGGGTTGTCTAAGCAAACCTGTAAAATACAAAGATTAGGACTTATAAATGAGCCCACTTAAAATAGGCCCACTTAAATGGGCCACTTGTTAAACTCATCTAGCCTTTGGTAAGGTGGCCCAACAACCAAGATAATATGGGTTCAAATCCCATTGGAACATATACTAATCCTATTTAAAAAAATGGGTTATGTTTACGTTGACATGTTTAACATGTATAATTAAGTAGGGCAACCCGCCAACCTGTTTAATAAACAATCTGCCAATTGCCAACCCATATAATCCAGTTTTTACAACCCACCAACCTAGTTAACACGTTTACAACATGATTACTACCCAGCAACTTGTTTGACACGTTTAGATAAACAAGTTAAACATGTCGTGTTTGGGTTACATGATTTTAACTGTGTCAGGATTATGACTGAGTTTTTGACACGAATGGATGTATGGGTTATGTTCAGGTTGAATAATCAACCCGCCAACCCGACATGATTGACACCCTAGACATACCATATTCATCTATAGGAGCATCATAGTCGTAGCTGGTAGTGATGAACGGCCCGCCAGCTGTCCTGCCGAAGTTTGTTCCTCCATGATACTATTTACAATAACAAAACGTATTTTAGTTTATTAACTAACGTTTTTCGAATATTTGTTTTAGTATTTAAATCATTTGCTAACCATGTAATAGTTTGTGAATGATCCTCCCTTTTGAATGAAACGGGCCACCGCGAAGGCCAAATCTTGAACAGGCCGATGGGGTAGAGGTCCGCCGAAGTCCGAGAACCTTATATGAAAAGGTTCAAATCAATGAAAACATTCAACAATTTTGACTTCAAAAGTCAAAGTTCATGACTAATTTGAGAAGTCAAAGTCTTGTGGTTTGACTTACCAGCCACTCCAAGCCTCAGTCCACATTGTGGGTTTGGTTTCTTTGTTATTTGGAGTGAAATAATCACAATAAAAACCATTGCAAGTATTTATCTATCATAATATCCATAAAACAAATTGTTAGCGTAAGTCGTTTTGTTAATTGGAACTACTTTATCGTAATTTCGACCCATTTACATATGAATGGGTCGATTCGCCTTATTGCTAAAACATAAGACCTCATAAACCACTCTATGCAAATTATTAGATTATTATTGAAATAATATATAGAACTAATGATTATATTAGACTCTCTAATTATACCAAAGCAAAATAGAATTGGCCAAAAGTGTATCGGGTCAACCCAAACCGGATTGACCTGAGATAAAAGTTACCCGTTATAAAACCAAAATCTTGTTATTCAAAAAGCACTCTAATTATTTGTGTAACTATTTATATTCCCACTACCTAATATGTTTACTCCCACTGATCAATATACAGACCCGTATAGGATAATATACTAGTCGTATATTATTTATTAAAACAAGGTAAAAAGTACATAAATTAATAACTATACGGCCCTGTAAACAAAAATATATGGCCTTACATAGCTACTATACTGCCTCGTATACTAACTTATCCAGCCCGTATGATATTCTTTTTCCTTTTATATATATATTGCCCGTATATTGTTATTATCCGGCCCATATAGCTTTTATCTATACTGCCTGTATGTATTTTATATTCGGGCCATATAGCTTTTGCATGTTTTGAGAAATTTCATGGTTTTATACAACCAGTATATATATATATATATATATATATATATATATATATATATATATATATATATATATATATATACTAGTTTTTATACCCCGTGCATCGCACGGCTGCGATAAAAATGTTATAAACTTTTTAAACTGTAATTTAGTAAATTATTTTATATATATAATTTAGTAATTAAATAATTAGTTATTAAATAATTTAGGATGCAATAAATAAAAAGTCGGATATATATATCTAAAACTTTTCTTTTTAAAAGAAAAAAGATTTTTTTAAATAATTATTTAATTATGTTAGTGATTATCTCTACAATAAATATATTCTATTTATTACATTGGAAATACAAATAATTGATTAATTATGGTGGTTGATTATCCCTACAATAAATATATTTTACTTATTGTCATGAAAATAAAAAATAATTGATTAATTAGGCTTGTGATTATCTATACAATAAATATTTTTTATTTATTGCCATGGAAATACAAAAACTAAAAATAAGAGGGTATGATTTAAGAGGAAAAATTATTATGAGGTTGAATGTGAGAATGAAATGTGTCCAAAAACTTTCCTTTTATAATAATAGATGATAATGGAATAAAATATTTTATAATACATGTATAATATTTAGTTAAAATATTATTATGAATAAAGTATTATTTGGAGTGAGATGACTAGTGTAATTTCTCTTTGTAATTTTGTTGTCTTTTGGCCTTCCTAGTTCCTTGCTAGGAGGTCGTTTTTAATGAAAGTCGTTGTTCAAAAAAAAATAATAATAATAAAAAAAATAAAGTATTATAAGTATTATATTAATGTACTAAAGTATATGTAATAAAATATATTATTTTAATAAAATATAATATATAAGCAATAAAAATATTATCTTGAATAAAATATTAACCTTAATACTAAAATTTAGTATTTGGATAATTACCAACTTTAATATAAAAATTTGTATATTAATAATTAATTATTGGATAATTACTTATTAAAAGTTTAAACTAAATAAACCCTAATATGGAAATTTAGTATTTGGATAATTATTTATTTAAACTTAGATTTAATCCAAAAATTTGCGGTGATGACAAGTGTCATTTTTTACTAATTAAAGTAGGAACAAACTTTTTGTTTATTATATAGTTTAGATTAGATTAGATATATATATATATATATATATATATATATATATATATATATATATAGAGTCGAGTTAGCCTACATCCAGCAAAAACGCTACATCCATTGCGGATTCATCTGGGGCGTCCATCAAGATCATCCAACAGCCAGGATCTATGGTGTTTCCGCCTATGGTGTTTTCGGTGGGGGAAAAAAACACCATAGGCGGAAACACCATAGATCCTGGCTGTTGGATGATCTTGATGGACGCCCCAGATGAATCCGCAATGGATGTAGCGTTTTTGCTGGATGTATTTTACCCTAACTCTATATATATATATATATATATATATATATATATATATATATATATATATATATATATATATATAAATCAAATTGGTTCTCAAATTGTCCTCTCCCTATATATATGTATATATATATATTTAACGCTTTTAGGTTTGGACATCTTTCAGATCAACCCAACCCGTTTCGGCCCGAATGAAGATGAGTAGTTTTTGCCCACTACCCAACATATCTAGTAGTGGTAGGTTAGAGTTTTCGTGTCGGGTTTGATGTCAAAATGAATAATTGACATGAAACCCGACACTATAATTCTAGGTAATAAATAAAAAAGTACATACAATAGGATCAGGAGCATCATCTTGCTTGCACATAACCCAAGGGACACCGGTGTTTAAACCAACAGCCATTTTCGCTGCCCAAGTTAAGTAAGCATGGCCAGCTGCACCATAGGCTTGAGTATCTGCTCCATATTCATTCTCTATCTGTCCAGTTAACCAAGTTATATGTTTGTTACAAGCATACACATTTGTTTCTTTACATTATTTACTCATTTGAACCATTTTACGCGAGTTTTTAATACACCCAAGTCTTAAAATTACTAAACCATATGCAAAAAGTGATTCTTGATTTCTAAAAACTGATTTCTACACATCTTGTTATACATCTTGGTACAAATTAATGAAATCTTGCAAGAAAGCAGATGTAACCTGAGAAAGGATGATTGGGCCACCTTGAGACTCAAACAACTTTTCATATTTCATCATTAGCACTATTTTTGTGGTGAACTTTTGCATTGCCATCTGTATCCAACAATCAATAAAGATTCAGGGACTAAATCTGTAATTTGATAACTATGAGTACGAAAATTGAAATTTACTTGAATAAAAGTTATTATCTACAGTATAGTATAATCCATTGCAGGAAGAATAAGTGTGGGGCAAAATAGTCTTTCATAAAAGAAATTAAAGTTATCTTTTTAATAGAAACTAAAATGTTAAACAATCTATTTAATGATCATTGACATTTAATGATGTTAAATAAGTAAATAATAATAAGTCAAATATAATAAATCATTTTCATATACAGAAACAAGTACCGCGTTGTAAAATTGTCACTACTACGTTGTATCGTGCAGGTTTCCGGCTAGTTAAATATTAAAAATAAACTCTTCTATTAACTATAAAAATTATAAAAAGTATATATCTCTCTGTAACTGTAAAAATCTGAAAGAAAATCATAGTGACAACCAAAACTTAAATTCTTCACTCAAAAATGTTTTAGCTAAAAATAGTATTTTATTAGTAATATAATTTTTATAAACATATTAATACATTCACTTATTCATAGAGATAAAACAAATTTGTTGGTGGTTGAACCTAACCCATATTAATATATTTGACCCGTTATCCGACCCATATCCAATATCAATTTTCACATGGATTTCCTTTTTATGTGTTCTCTAGTACCCATTTCATGATTTGAAGACAATAAAACAGAGGATTTGGATGTAGAAGCTGACCTTGAAGGGTTCATTATCAGTTCTAAAGCTGATTCCAGGAACATACTTCAACCAAACAGGAAACCCCCTTCAAAAACATCAAAATATAATCAAAATCACAAAAAAAAAAAAAAAAAAAAAAATCAAAGTGTTTCTAGGATTAAATTACCCAAAATTCCACTCTGCACATACAAATGGTCCAATTCTGAGATGCATATACATCCCTGCTTTTTGAACCAACTTCACAAACCTCACTAGATCATATCTTCCTTCAAAATTATACTGCAAATATGTAAAAAAAATTATTAATTAATTATAATTCCAAAAATAATTAAAAAAAAAACATGTTTTTAAAAAAAGGAAGAAGAACAGGATACATTGCCAGGAGAGGGTTCATGGCCATTCCAAAAGACATAGGTGTCAATAACATCCAAGCCTCCATCTTTAGCTTTTTGAATGAGATCTTCCCACATCTGCATCAAGATTCCAATTGGGTTTTTTTATTTTTTTTAAAAATATTTACCAAAAAGAGTTATTTTAGTGATATAAAACAAAAAAGATGAAAAATTTGGGGAAACTGGATGTGAAGAGCAGAGAGGGAGATCATTATTACTTCAGGGGTACTTCTGGGATAATGAATAGAACCAGAAAGGAGGATTCTTCTGTGGCCATTGATGATGAGAGATTTCTTGTCATATGTCACAATGCATTCAGTAAGCTGAATGCATAATAATAATAATATCAGTGAAGTGTAGATGAGATGAACCCATTTGGAAGCTGAGATAGCTGCCATTTTTCTTTCTTTCTTCAAGCTAGAGTTGGAGAGAGCTGTGTGTTTCTCTCTCTCTCACTATATATATGTATATATGTATATGCGTGAGTGTGTAGAGCTAGGCTATTCTAAAGATAGTTGAGAACAAAAGAAGTGAGACGTGAAGTGTGGGATGTTGTGGTGTCAAGAGTGAAGGGTAAATATGTCCAAAGTGAGTTTTTTTTCTCTCTCTATATATATATATGTGTGTGAGGGGAGGTTTATTAGGGAACATCTAAAAAATAAAAAACCGATGAGCCAATCTAAAAAAGTCATTTTAATTTTTAAATACTAAATTTTTAGATAATCCATTAATGTTATTTTACATATAAACCATAACTTTTCACTTGTGAAGCATAATTTATATAGAATAAAATAGATTGGTTCATCAATTCCTTATTTTTTAAGCATTCACATCCCATTCTTATAATGATGTGAGGGTAAACCTTAAAATTTAAGGTGTAGTTTTGAGTGGTTGTGAGTAGAGGAGAGATAAATATTTAAGGAAAAATCTGGAGAATCCCTATATTTGAGGAAAAATGTGGTGAATCTTTAAAATTTAAGGTTTGAAGAGAGATAAAGTAATGATAAAGGTATAAAAAATATTATTTAATTATGGTTGTGAGTGGAAGAGAGAAAAAAAAAAGTAATAATAAATATATAAATTATAGGGATAAGGATAGGGAATGAGTTGTGAATGCTCATATGTTAAATAGAAGAGAAATGAAGAACCGGAATCCAATCTAAAAACCCATTATTTTTTATTTTAAAAATGATTAATTAGTATTATTTACATGTACATTTACACTCTTCATACATGAAACATAATTTATATAATTGGTTTTCGGTTCTCTATTTTTTTGTGCTCCATAATAAACCTCCCTCAATGCGTAAGTGTGTAGAGCTACGCTATTCTAAAAATAGGTTTTTTTTAGCTATTCTAAAGATAGTTGATTATGTGTCAAGAGTGAATGGTCTATACGTCCAAATTTAATTTGGACAACGAAAAACACGGGACCATATCGTACCATTATATAAGGTTAATGTATCGTGTTGTAGAACCTGTTTAAAATTCTTTAAGAGAATATATGTTTTCTAAATTATAATAATATTACACTCAAGTTAAAGATAAAAATGTTGGATTTATGATATCACAGATATGGATGAGAGAGACAGTCCACAGTAAGAAGGCACTCGCGAAGCTTGAACAAAAACTTGAACTGGACCATAGACCAAGAGGGTCATACTCATACATATAAAAAGTTAAAAAAAAATTACAAAAATATACGTTACTAGACGAAAAAATCACATGGGCCGCCCATAGAAAATACTTAACTTGGCCAATGTAAGGGGTGGTAGGAAAGGATTTCCTCTTCCATTACAAGTATATTTGGTTTTAAAAGTTAGAGTCAGTTTTCAAATCGAACACAACAATATTCTTGGTCTATGTTAATAAATCAAAGAACTTTTTAAATTATTTTCAGGGTGTTATGAAATTCAATATGTTTGATATGTTGTTTCTCTTTTTTAAAATGTAATTTGATAATCATTGTTGTTGTGAAATAAAACCAACAAAATTATGCAAAATGCGCGTTACATCAGATAACACGGATATACAAAATAACTAAATTACTATAAAGCTACGTACGTAAAGAAAACAAAAATAAAAAAATATGTAATGAAAAATACACTTTAAACAAAAAATGTTCATTACAACACCAACAAAACACCAAACTCATTCAGATAAAAAAACAAAGAAAAAACTTTATGAGAAGCAAAAAACAAGAAAAAATTAAAGTTCGAAAAAAAAGGAAGAGTAAAAAAATACAAGTAGTAAAAATTATAAGATAATGAAATATATATAACTTCTAATATAATATTCAATTCTGTTTATATAGTAATAATTGTAAATTGTAAGTTTAATCTCATGTGTGTATATTTGTGAGAATATATTATTTATAATAATATTTTAATTAAATATTATACATGTAATACAAAATATTTTATTCTATTTAATTTTATAATTATTTTTACTTTATTTAAGTTTAAATTCTAATTTACCAAGTATTTCATTTCAATATAATAAATAAAATCCTTATTTTTCATGGCAAACGATGTTACCCATGACACGTTACGACCGCAGTCTGTGCGAGTAATCAAGACCCTTTGTGTTGCACATCCATCCCAGAGAAAACTCACCGCCTAAATGTCCACTGTCATAAAACCTTTGACCCACCTATAATTGCTGAGGAATTTTTAGATAGTTATAACAATACATAATTGTCGTAGATTATAATTATATTTATGATATTTTTTTTAAATTAGCCGTGTAACACACAGGGATAAAAAAAGCTAGTATAATATATCGTTTATGTTTAGAAAGATCTGATTTAAACATATGTCAAAATAGATTACAATATTGAAACACGACCCATCAAAAAAGTAAATATGATGCTGAATATATAGGTCACCCATCATAGAAGTAAATATGATGTTGAATATATAGATGAGGTAGAAAAAAAAACATTTAAACAATGTTCTACTCAATAACCAAACCACAAACACCTAATCAACAAAATGGATCACCCAAGATTTTATTGGGTGTGTAAATTAGTTGATATTTCTACCAACCCCACATCATTATTCAAACATTAAACTACATTAAAGTATGGACATTAATAAGAAACGACATTAATTTATAAAGCAATGACAACTGTAAACAAAATAAGATTATGGGCCATATTCATGGGATGCTTTTGTTTCCTTTGTGTTTATTTTCTTCTCCTTTTTTTCTTTCTTTTTGACTTTAGATTTCTACTTTTATCCAAGAATTTCCCTTTCATTTACAAAATCAAATAGAATATTATCTTTTAATCATTTTATCTTATCATTATTTTAAAAAGCCCAATACTGCATAAAATTTGAAGTGCCAGACTATTAGGGGTGTTCAAAACCGGGTACCCGGATTTTCGGATACCCGAATTTCGGGTACCCGGAAATTTCGGAATTTGGATTTCGGTTTCCAAGTCCAAGTCCGAATTTTCGGATACCCGGAATTCCGGGTATCCGAAAATTCGGACTTGGACTTGGAAATTAATCGGATATCCGAAAATGGCTTTTTTTTTTCAAAAACAATAAAATTTTAAATTTAAATAGACATAAACGTGACTTGTTTGTTACCTAAGTTCGAACTAAAAAAACGACAATACAAATAAACATTGTTTAAGTCTTCCAAATACAAATCAAATTAACAAAAAAACAAACATATTAGATAACTCAAACCCTAAATCTTTTATCTTTTATTTTTTATATAAAATATATTTAAATTTATTAAAACTTTCGGAAATCCGGGTACCCGAAACTTCCGAAATATCTAAAAACTAAATTCCAAGTCCAAGTCCGAAAATTCGGATATCCGAATTTCGGGTATCCGAAATTCCGGGTATCCGAAATTTTCGGAAAATTCGGATACGGAATTTCGGAAATTTCGGATACGGGTTCGGACTCGGATATTTATGAACACCCCTACAGACTATTAGGAGTTGATGATTCTTTTATATTTTGTTCTTTTTGTAATTTAACTAAAAATACCACTTACTAAATTTATAAATTATTTTCTAAAATCTTCCATATTTCATTCTTCATCTCTATCCTATTCAATTAAATAATATTTTTATTTTATTTTTTATTATTCTTTCTTTCCTTCACTTATAAAAAATATAAAATAATAGACATGAAGAATGAATAGTGCAATTAAATTTGGAGAATGAGTTTTATTTTCTCTAAATGTATGGAGATGGAGTATAGGGATGAAGAATGAGTTGGAGTAGGTTTTTAAGTGATTTCTTTTAAACTTAAGGATTTGGTTAAAGATGGGGAATGGGATGTGAATGCTCTTAAAAGACCTATTTTTTAGATTTTCTAAGATAAAATCATCACAATTTACACTTTGCAAGGTTCAAACTCACAATCTATAACTTTTTGGTTAAAGACGCCTAAAGAGGTTATATCCAGACATCAGTATTTAGACCAAAGGAATAACACCCCTTACTATTCAGACATCACTACTATATATAAATATATAATAATAAAGTTCATGGCGAGTGAACAATGTCACAATAAATGCCACGTGGCAAGTGGTGGTGTTGTCATGTGACACCGTATTATCATTATTATTATTGTGTTTCTTTTGGATTAATTAGTTTTATGTGGTTCCTTTTTAAGTGTTATTTGCGCAACAATGTATTATCTTACAGAAATAACTAAATTGATAAATGTACGGTAATACACGCCCGTACATCTAGTTTAGACTAAAAGAATAACACCACCTACTATTCAAATATCAATAACTTGTCATGTTGACCGGCTGATGTACAAGTTATATAAGATGACAATAACGTTGTAGGAATCATATGAAAATGGTTTATGTACATATTACACGGGTCTTATGAAATAAGATTTTATAACCGTATATCATATAAAACATACTCGTAATAAAAAATAATGATGTGACCATACAACCAACCATTAACAAGACATACAATATGCATAACTATTTTTTGTCATCTCATACAACCCGTACAATAACGTCACATGGTGCATCTATTGTATTAATTATCATAAACAAACTCTATTCTAATCATAATAGAAAAATGAAGATAAAGTAATAAAAACTTAGATAAAACAAGATTATTTAAAATAATATCCTTTTTCCTTGATCCAGCCAACATTTCAACATTTTAATTAGGCTATGTGTAATCGGGCGTTATAGCCCCAAATCCCTCAACATAGCGCCCCACATAGCGCCCCTGGGCACCCCCCGGGGCGCCATGTTGTGTTTTGTGTGGGTGTGGCGTTACCTACATGGCGCCTCTCCCCCCTTGACTTTTCAAATTAGCCGTTGGAATATATCCGTTGGCAATTTAATACATTTTTTTTTTTTTGTATTTTTTTGGTATAAATAGAGTGGTACCCCCATTTTTTTTAACTACACTTCTTCACTCTTCTCTACTACTATATTTTCTTCCAAATTTTTTAAGAAAATGCAAGGAGGAGGGCCATCATCAAACACGCCTTTCCAACCTCCCCGTCGTACGAACGGTAACTCCGATGATGACGGGTTGTTCGCGTACATGGCGAATTTAGGATCACCGCCAATGCAACCCCCGTTTCAACCGTTTCAAGCAAACTTCCCGCAAGGCATGGGGTTTAATCCCTTTGCTCAACATTCCTTTTCTCCGTTTCAAGCATTCCAACAACAAAACTCATTTCAACAACAAACCTTCCAACAAAACAATCCATTTCAAGCTTCTCAATCGCCCTCGCCTCGACCTACACCATCACCCACGTCTCGACCGTCACCATCACCCTCGTCTCGACCGACACCTTCTCCCGAAGACGACGTCATACCGCTTGACGATGATGTTGTGCCCGAGACCCAACCGAAGCAAAAAGCGGGTAGGAAAAAACGGTCACACAAAAAGAAGGCACCCGAGGCCCCGAGAGAGAAGAAACAAGTGCAACCGTGGACGGAGGAAGAAGAGGTGGCGCTAGCTAGAGCTTGGCTTGATTGCTCGGAAAACCCGATCATTGGTAAAAATAGTTATTAAAATCTTTATTTATGTATATATATGTATTATATTATTTTTTAATGGATATATATAATAAAATTAAATTGCAAAGAAGATGCCCCAATCCTGCACATATGACACATAGTAAAATGTGTACTTGTAGTCAATTGTCTGTACCTTTGTCTTACAATAAATGTTCACTGAATCATGTGACATGAAAAATATAAACCTGGTATCTATATAAAAGATATCTTTTAGTATAACTTGTTGAAAGCTTACGAGTGGAGTAAAATACATAAACAAGAAAAAAGGAAAAATAAACCGTTTTTTTCTTAAATTTATCGTGTTAAAACAATATGTATACGTTTTATACGGTTCATACGATCTTTAAACAAGAAAAAGGAAAAATAAACCCTTTTTTTTTCCTTAATTTTATCGTGTTTATTAAAACAATATGTATATGTTTTATACGTTTCATATGATCTTTAACATTCTACATACTACGTGTTAAAAATAACACGTCCTATCAATTCGATTTAAAGTGCTCGCCTTATTTTATACGGAAAACATATATATACACTCATGTAAAGGCTACTATCATTGACCACCGATCATTTGGTCAAATGGTATGGCGATGAGGGAGAGATTCGGGACTGAGAGGTCGCGAGTTCGATCCTCGAGCCCAACAAGTTTTTCAATCTAGCCACTCGTGGATATGAGTTTTTTCTGAAATGAGTTTAACTGTTATTAGCTCAGGCTCCTATTAGAAGCTTTGTTTACTTAATAGACTTCCGACACGAGTTAGGGCTTTATTTATTTGTTAATAAAAAAGAAATTTAAAAAAAAAAAACTATCACTACACTCCAAATCCTCTGGTGATTTAAGGAAATTTATATCTAGTATTCGCAGAGCGGTTATATGAATAGAAAATGGCGGTGTTGAATTTTTCTGTTTTGGCTATTCAAGAATCTGACGTAACACGCAATTTCATCCATCTTCATTTATAAAATATTAAATTATTATTTTTAAATTCCGGTTAAAAAAATGTTTTTGAGTACATCTATTTGCTTTTTATTCCGGTTAAAAAGGTCTGTAACTAAATTTTACTAACGTGTTAGTATTACGGGATAATTCAGGTATATAAGACGGTAATGTTGCTAAAGCATTACATAAGAGTATATATAGAAAGACTACACAACGACTTTAAAACTAAAAGTTTAGTTAAATATAACAAAAAGATTAATAGATACTTAAAGGAAACGGTAAAACTAAAACTATGATACGCTTTAAATGAATTAAAAAACAATTAAAAAGGGATATAACAAATAATATAAAGACTGGCATGCGAATAAAATAAAGTTAAAAGTAAAAAAGAGAAAATGACTAAAAAATGGGTCATGGGAGGATCGAACCTGTGCCTATCATATAATAAGGTGTGGTGTACACCAATTAAATTGATTCTTATAGTCTCCTTCTTAAACAAAATCTATAACGTAACGTTTAAAATCTAGTTTATCATAAATCTATAACCTTAAACACTAAAGCCAATATTAGTACAAAATAAACGTAAAAATAAACGACTATGCCACTTTGCGGATAAGATAAATGTAAAATGTTTATTGTAATGGGAAATGGGAGCCAAATTGAGAGAGTCATAATGGTGTGCAAGAAGTGGTTAATAATACTTCATAGGGCATGGGCACTAAAGGGGCTCTTTTTATGGCTCATTCATCTTATATTATCCTTTTCTATAACTTATTATACAATCTTGTTTTTTTTTCCTTCTCTTTTTCAAAAAATATATTTTATGCAATAAATTTTAAAAGTTTAGACTTCAGACTCGAAATCAAAACAGATGACATGTCGGTTTATACTATCTGAAAACAGGGTGAGATATTTTACCATTTAAAACTTATATCTTTGAAATATTATTATGAGATAATTGTGTTTATGATTATTATTTCTAACTTGTGTTTTATTTTGGATAATTATGTTCATAACTTTTATATCAAGAGCTAAACTATCTATATTTATTTAAGGTGATTATGTCTCTTGTTTAGAATTAAGAATGTTTTTTTCTTTTTAAAATAATAGAATTAAGAATGTTTTTTTTCTTTTTGAGACAATTGTGTTTATGATTATTATTTCTAACATATGTTTGTTTGCGTTAATGAACAAACTCAATTCCTTAACAAACAAAAACAAACAAGGATTTTCATTCATTATGTGTTCATGAACCGTTTGTAAACACATTTAACGTTTAACAAACGAACATAAACAATACTTCGTTCAACTCGTTTAGAGCATTCACATCTCATTCCTTATAATGATGTGAGGGTAAACCTTAAAATTTAAGGTGTAGTTTTGAGTGGTTGTGAGTAGAGGAGAGATAAATATTTAAGAAAAAATCTAGGGAATCCCTATATTTGAGGAAAAATCTGGTGAATCTTTAAAATTTAAGATTTGAAAAGAGAAAAAAGGTAATAATAAAAGTATAAAAAAAGTAACCCTAATTGCTATAAGATAAAACTTATTAAGAAAAAAAATAAAGTGTAATAAGCTAGTGTGACGGTGATTGATATCTCCTTCCTTTGCCTTGAAGAAAAGCCTAGAGGAATAAGGCAAACCCAAAATAATATGTTGCAATTATTATTTATTAAAAGTTTATATTTAAATGTGTGAAATGACAAAAGCAGGAACATGTGTCACGTGGTGTCACAATTAGCATACCTGTCTCCCTCAACTCCTATGTCCTATCCTCTCAATTCTTCATTTAATACACCTTTTATTAAACAAAATAAAATAGATAAAATAATTTTATACAAGAGTGTTTTGTGGCCGATTTTGATGGTTTTTTGGATCAAATTAGTAACTTTCAGTTTATAAGATAACAAATTAAAATTAAAGGGCCGTTTGATCTATACTGACCCGTTCGAGTCTCAGCGATTAGTGGTTAGCATGTTTGTTTGGTCTAGAAAAGCTTCTTATCGAGTCAGTTTTTTGCTGAAAATATAAACAGACCCTAAACCAGTTGTAGTGATTGAGTCATCCAGACTGACTAAAAACTTAATAAAGGTGATTCAGTCTTACAGGCTAAACATTGATCGAACCATTCTTCGTACCAGCTGAACTTGTTGATTTGTTTTGATTTTAACATTTTGATGGTTTTATTTGGTTTCTAACGGTTTATGAGCAGTATAGTTTGTTTTCGACGGGCGGTTACAAACACGAGTTCTTTTACATCCATTCATGTACCCATTTGACAACAATTTGAAGCTCAAACTATAAAACAAACGATGATAATAATAGTAAGACTTATGGGACCTAATTTCGTTTTCGTAACCAAATTGATGATCCAAAAGAGAGATGGCTTGTAGATCACCCAAAGGGATGGGCCATGTATTTGTGTCACATGTTCATTTGTATCCAAACATGAAGATACCCACAAAACATAAGTGATTGAGAAGCTTAGAGGCATGTGAATACCACCAATATGATTTGGCGTGTACTCTTATCTTTAAGTTGTTAGGGTTTTTTTGTTTTTAATAATGTTTTGTCGAATCTTTTTATGACGGAATTTCAACCATTCCTGGTTATTTGAAGTTTCAGGTCTAACTTAAAAATCATTTATAGGTGAAACCTACCCACCTAACCCCGGGACGTAGACGTTAAGGATCGAACCAGCGACCTCTCCAAAAAGAAGTCATTGGGCTACCACTAATCCAGAAGGTCTTGAGCTTTAAGCTCTTGGTTACATACTTACATCATACCCAAAAATAGCATGTGTGTTGACCATTGTGATGATACTATGATAGAGTGTCATGCAGAGGGCGTATTCAGGAAAAAGAATCAGGGGTAGTGTTAAAAAATGTATTTGTCGGGACTAACGAGGGTTTGGGGGCAGCGCCCCTGGAAAAAAATTAGGTCATTAACAGGCTTTTGATCATATTTTCAAGTCAGGATTTAAATAAAAAAACCATAAAAATTCTTCGAGGGGTAGCGTAAAATATTTTCAAGGATAGGGGAAAATTCGTTTCATGGGTAGCGAAATACCGAAAACCAAAAAAAATGCACATCGCATTAAAAGTTCAGGGGTAGCGGGCGCTACCCCTGCCACCTGAGTAGCTCCGCCCCTGGTGTCATGTCGTAAGGTCTCTGCTATACTAAGTTACACCATTAGTTGTTTTGTTGTTTTATGTCGCTAGCTTCTTTTTTTCATCACCTAGCCATACCGATGGACGGTCTATATGTTTAGTCTGATTTTCATAAATCGTATATTTTTTTGAGGTTCAAGGCGGAGTTGGGGAAAAATGGCTATTTTATGAGAGTTTATGGGCAAGAGGTGGCATGATTTAATGACTTTGAGGGCCCACATGCAGTAAACTATAACAAAAACCAAAAGTTTTTGATACCGGTACATTTTTCAAAGTTTTACAAGATTAGACCATATGTGTATGTGTAAACTACATCAATAGGTGAGAAATTAGATAATACGATCACATGATGACAACCATAATATTTTTATTTCTATTTCTACTTTCTCAACTTCTAATTGCTGATAATAGTAATAGAACTAAACTTGTACAATTTGAACATTTTGGTAATTTGTGTCGTATAAAAAATATCATCATCATACTCAATAAATATCACCAATAGCAAAGCTAAATTAGGGTCTGAGGAGGGTAAATTGTACACAGCCTTATCTCTACCTCATAGGAATAGAGAGGTTGCTTCCAGTGAGAACTCGACTCCGTAGTTTTGCATCAAGTCTTGGACATAAGGCACATAACACTCAGCAAATCGGGATAAAGACCGATTGATGCCTTTACCCCTTGTCGTCCGGCTATCAACTCCACCACATGATGCATGATTAATCGTCCATCACTTTTAACGTTATTTTCACGAAATTAGTAAAACAATGTTAAAATTAGTGCAATTGTACTTTTTACCCCCTAAGGGCCACGTATAAAAAATATAATTTTATATTCCATTTGTTTTTTCTTTTTACCAAACATGTCCTAGTTTGCCCTCCTTATCACTTCAATCATACTTCTTCTCACACCCATTTCAGTCCCCCCAACCTAATATCTAGATTCTTAAAGTTTTAATGACGTCATAATACAAAGATAAAATTAAACATTACATTTAGCTATGAGTTGAAACTTTTAGCTCGAGTTCAGCCGTTTATATAAGATGTGAAAACTATTTAGTACAGATGGTTATAAGCGTAATCAAAAGTACAGATGAACATTGATAACGTAGACACATTAAACAGCTGTAAAAACTATAACGCCACATAAAGAAAACATAAATACGAAATACTTCGTAACGACATTAAAGTTATAAAAACAAACGCTAAAAGCATTAAACGTAAGATATAAAAGTTGGTTACACTTACCAACTCTTTTATTAAATTCGTTATGTTAATAATAAATGGTAAACAAAATCCGCTAGAAGATAAATATGATTAAAAGACAAATATGTATATTTGTCTTTGTTAATATAGGAACAATGTTACTTTTAGTACAAACAAAGTGAAGTTGTACCATAGAAATACATAAGTGATTTGTATCTTGTGTTTTGGAATTTGGATTTATAAAAAATGCCAAATAGGTAGCAAAATAAAGTTAAAAATGTAGCAAAGCCTATTTGAACCGATTTAAGAGTTAAAAAAAATTACTTCAATAAGAATATCATAAGTACTTGTATCTTAAACAAGTGTAAATATTTTTATATGTAAAACTTTAATGGTTTTTTCATGTATTTTTATATAAATTTGTTACTTTAGTTAATGAAACCTCTATCCCTATGAAAAAATAAAAACTACCACCTACCACATGAGTTCAACTTAGGCCATAGCACATGGTTGCACTAGAATGTCAACCTCATTGCATTCATTTTAAACCCAACTCATCAAAGCTATCTACACAACTTGTGCATTAAAGATTTGTACATTACATGTTCCAAAGCAGGCCATTAGGGTGAGGCCCACCACATGTTATTTAAAACTTCAAATGGTCCCGAATCTAAATCATAGCTCAATTCATAAGTCATCAATGTTTCACTTTTTCTTGCACAATAATAATAGTCCTTAAATGGTGTTTAATTTTGCCTAGTGAAAAACCGTTAACCCATCCACTCAAGAAGCATTACAAGCATTTACAAACAAAACGCAAAGTACTCTCTCAAAATTTTAGAGTGGTGTAAATTGATGCGTAATTTAGCCGTTAAAAAAAGACGTATTATCTATCACGTAAGATTTCATTTGTTTTCTAACATAGATTGAATTACAAATTTTTTCCTTTAGGTTTGCACGTTTTTGTAAGTTTTGTCATTTACATTTACTAATAATACTGGATGTCCTTTAAACTTCACAAAGTTTCACTCAGTGTCCTTTGACATAACGAACAAAATTAGACCAAATGACACTGAGTGAAACTTTATATGAAGTTTATTAGATATCCAGGGTTATTTAGTAAAAGTTAAGGATAAAACTTGAAAAACGTATGATAAATGTAATGTAAAAATAATAGAATATATCTAAAAGTATATGTGTATGCGTGTGTGAAAGAAACTATAATATTATAATAAATAAATATATTAAAATGCTTAATAATTATATGTATATATTATAATTTATATTTAAAATAGTTAAAAGCCCGGTTTTGAAGCATCGTTACAATTCACAAACAAACTGGAACGAGTAAGCGGCCCAACACCGTCAGATTAAAAACCTGAAATCAGTAGCGTAAACAACACCACTGTTCGACCTAAATTATTAAAAAATATTTCTTATATTTCTATGATATTTATTTCTATAAATCGTAATTATCATTTTCTTTAATTTTTAATTTAAGCTACTAATATTTTCTTTAAATAAAATAATTGGGTCCAACTCAACTGATTTTGGTTTGCCGTCTGCAAAATATTAGTTAGCAACATGTTACGTAGATAATTGAATAAGAGGGGCTGAGCATATTATTCTTTTATAGTTGAGGGTTCATTGTGTCATTTGTCCATAGTGTAGGGACCTTATTGTAACATGTAACGAATTAGCTAATCGGTTAGTTAAATGCCGTTAGCGAACTGTCAAATGCAGCTTATGGTTTGGGGTCCTTTCTCTCTCTAGATTCTCTCTCTCTATCGTGAGCTAACATTGGTATCAGAGCATTTCGCTCCTGGTGTCCAAATTCCGGTGAATTGATTCGCCGGCGTAAGGTGGAAGATGACGACAACAACCAGAAATCAAGAGTTAGAGAAATTGGTCAAGGATCATGATCGTTCCTTGAGCCAATTGACGGAATCGGTAGGCGAGATTCAATCTTCGAATTCGGCAATGCAAACGAAGATGGATGATTTGATGCGGAGCTTTTCATTGTTATCGGCGCAGATCAGTAAAGGAAAGGATGGTGCCGGCACGAGTACTCCTGAACTTCAGAATGATGAACCGAGGTATGGCAAATTACATAGCCGTTTTTGCAAATTAGAATTTCCCAAATTCGATGGGGGAGATGTAGATGGTTGGATTTATAGGGTTGAGCATTTTTTCATAGTTGATGAAACACCTGAGACTTCTAAGCTTCGAATTGCCGTCATTCACTTAGAAGGCAGAGCCCTACAATGGCATCAAGGCCATTTGAAGGCAAGAAATCAGTCTATTGCTGATTTAACATGGTCAAATTACAAGCAAATGATCATAAATCGATTTGCTGATTCATTTGTTGAAAACGCACTTGAAGAACTCATTTCTCTAAAACAAATCAGTAGTTTACAAGAATACTGTGATTCTTTTGATGCCCTTCTTAATAAAGTTTCTATTACTGAATCACAAGCTGTCTGTATCTTTGTACATTGCCTCAAGCATGAAATCGGTGGAATGATAAGATTGTTTAAACCACAAACCCTTAAAGATGCCTATTCTCTTGCAAGAATTCAAGATTCTACTTCCAAATATCAGCCCTCCACTTCGAAACCTACCTACCAAAAATACCAACCTGCCCCGCTTAGTAGCATACCTTCTTCGTCCAATGCTGCTAAACTTCCCTTGCTTCCTACTCCACCAAAAACATTGGCACTTCCTTCTACTGTTAAGCCTATAACCAGAAGACTGTCACCAAAAGAAATTGAAGAGAAAAGATTAAAGGGGGAATGTTTTTCTTGCCCTGAGAAATTTAGTTCTACACATGTTTGTAAGAATAAGCAGTTTTTTATTATTGAGATACAAGAACTAGAGGAACCAGAATTTGATGTTGCTAGTAGTTCAAGGGTGCATGAACCTGTGACCATGCAGGCTGATCCTCACATCTCTTTAAATGCAATCATGGGGGTTCCCTCTTATTCCACCATGAGAATTGTGGGTACTATTGGCACCAGACAGTTGCAAATTCTGATTGACTCAGGGTCTACTCACAATTTTATCAACTCTGAGTTGGCAACTAAATTGCATTGTCATACTAAAACTGTTCCAGATTTTAAAGTGACCATAGCTGATGGCAATACCATTCAATGTATGCAAGTTTGTCAAGATTTTCAATGGATGATGCAAGGGCACTGGTTTAAAACAGATGTTTTACTTATTCCTCTCACCAGCTATGACATGGTTTTGGGTGTACAGTGGTTAAGGGAATTAGATGATATAACTTGGAATTTCAAACAGTTGACTATGAGATTTAAAATGGGGAATCAGGTGTTTGTTCTAAAAGGTTTGGAATCTAAGGCAGTTATTGCTCTTAGCTCTATGGAGGGCATAACAAATTTGATTCACAAACAACCCATGTTAGCTTCTTGCCAACTCTATAGTCTCAGCACAGATACTGGAGGATTTCAACATGAACCTTGTATTCAAGGTCAATCTGGTAATCCTATGTTGGACTCCTTGTTGTTACAATATGATGATTTTTTTAGAGAGCCAACTCAGTTACCTCCATCCAGGCCTTATGATCATAGAATTGCTTTGGTAGATGAGTCTAAAACAATAAATCTCAAAGCCTATAGATATCCTGCAGGCCAGAAGGATATAATTGAGAAGATGACACAAGAATTATTAGATTTGGGGGTTATTAGGGGTTCTGTGAGTGCTTTTGCTTCACTAGTGGTATTGGTGAAGAAGAAGGACGGCACTTGGAGAATGTCCATTGATTATAGACAGTTAAATGAAGCTACTATAAAAAACAGATACCCTATTCCTCTAATAGAAGAGTTATTGGATGAATTACAAGGTGCCACTGTTTTCTCCAAATTGGACCTTAGGTCTGGATATCATCAGGTTAGGATGCACCCCTCTGATATTTCCAAAACAGCTTTTAGAACTCATCAGGGATTATTTGAGTTCTTAGTGATGCCTTTTGGCCTCACCAATGCACCAGCCACTTTTCAAGCTTTAATGAATGATGTGTTTAAACCTTTGATCAGAAAATGTACCTTGTTTTTTTTTGATGATATACTAGTGTATAGTCAGTCTATGTCTCAACATCTGGTTGATTTAGAGCACGTGTTTGAGCTCTTTAGATCCAATACATTGATGGCTAAAAGATCAAAATGTTCTTTTGGAGGATCTACAGTGGAGTATTTGGGTCATGTAATTTCAGCTCAAGGGGTGGCAACTGATCCCTCCAAAATTCAGGCAGTCAAGGACTGGCCACAACCAGTTTCTGTCAAACAATTGCGAGGATTTCTGGATTTAACTGGTTACTACAGGAAATTCATTAAGGGCTATGGTATTATTGCTAAACCGTTGACTAACCTTCTTAAAAAAGATTCATTTGTGTGGGATACCCAAGCTACAACAGCTTTCCTTGAGCTTAAAGCTGCTTTAATTTCTGCACTAGTTTTGGCCCTTCCAAATTTTACTAAACCTTTTGTCATTGAGACAGATGCTTCTTCCAAGGGTTTGGGTGTTGTTTTAATGCAGGAGGGACATCCTATTGCATTTTTGAGTAAATCCTTGTCCCCTAGACAAGTTACTCTTTCTGTATATGAGAAGGAACTTTTAGCTATCTTACTAGCTGTGAAGCATTGGCATCAGTACTTGATTATGCATAAGTTTACTATCAGAACTGACCAGCGAAGTTTGAAGCATTTATTAGAACAAAAAATTACTACTCCACTGCAGCAGACTTGGTTGTGTAAGCTCATGGGGTACACCTATGATATAGTTTATAAACAAGGCAGTGAGAATCAAGCGGCAGATGCCTTGTCCAGGGTTGAAGGTAGTACTTTGTTTACTCTGAGCCTGAGTTCTCTTCAACCTCTTTTATGGTCTAAAATTCAACAATCTTGGTTGGAAGATCCTATTATTCAGCAGCAAATCCAGGATCTTTTACACGGGAAGGGTTCAAAGAAATGGTCTTGGAATGGTCAATTGTTAGTACGAGATAAGAGATTACCTATTGGTAATAATTCAGAGTTGAGACAAGAGATTATGCACTTGGTGCATACTTCTGCCAATGGAGGTCATTCAGGATTTCACCCAACTCTGCACAAGTTGAAACAGATGTTCTACTGGAAGGGTTGTACCAATGATCTGAGATCTTTTATAAAGAATTGCCAAGTATGTCAAAGAGCAAAGTATGAGCCTATAGCTTACCCTGGTTTACTTCAACCACTACCAACACCTCAATCAGTTTTTACTGATTTGTCTATGGATTTTATTTCTGGTCTACCTAAAGCTGCGGGTAAAAACACTATCTTAGTAGTGGTTGATAGATTGACAAAGTATGCTTATTTTTTCACACTCAGTCATCCTTACACTGCGGTTCAAGTAGCTCAGTTATTTTTAGATAATATTTTAAAATTGCATGGGTGCCCAAGTTCAATTGTCTCAGACCGGGATCCTCTCTTTATGAGTTCTTTTTGGAAGGAGTTCCTGAAACTACAAGGCATTACTGCTGCAATGTCTACTGCTTACCATAGACAATCGGATGGTCAAACGGAAGTCCTCAATCGTTGCTTGGAAACTTATCTAAGGTGCATGACTATGGATAACCCTGCTAAGTGGCCTAACTGGGTTCCTTTGGCAGAATGGTGGTATAATACTACCTACCATTCTGCAATCAAAACCACTCCTTTTCACGCTTTGTATGGTGTTCCACCTCCTATCCACATTCCCTTTATTCCGAATAGTACTGATAATGTTACAGTGGAACAACTTTTTCAAGAAAGGGAGCTCGTTTTACACAATTTGAAGCATAATTTGGCTAAGGCAAAGAATCGTATGAAGCAACTTGCGGATGCTAAGAGGACAGAAAGATCCTTTCAGCTGGGCACTTGGGTTTATGTGAAATTGCAGCCATATGTTCAATCTACATTGAGGCAACAAAAATTTTCTAAGATCAGCCCTCGGTATTATGGCCCTTATTTGATCATTGAGAAGGTGGGTAGTGTAGCTTATAAGTTGGACCTGCCTCCTGATGCCCAACTTCATCCTGTTTTCCATGTTTCTCTATTAAAACAAGCTCACGGTGATGTTACTCAAGTCACCCCTTTACCCACTGCTCCTCGATTTTCTTTACAGCCTCTTGCCATTATTGATCGGAAGCTCGTTCAGAGAGGTTCGAAGGCTGCTGTGAAGGTTTTGGTTCACTGGTATGGTTTACCAATCACAGAAGCAAGTTGGGAGTTTTTAGATGAGTTTCAGCTTCGCTTTCCTCATTTCAATACTTGAGGTCAAGTATTTTGTTTAGCGGAGGGTATTGTTACGTAGATAATTGAATAAGAGGGGCTGAGCATATTATTCTTTTATAGTTGAGGGTTCATTGTGTCATTTGTCCATAGTGTAGGGACCTTATTGTAACATGTAACGAATTAGCTAATCGGTTAGTTAAATGCCATTAGCGAACTGTCAAATGCAGCTTATGGTTTGGGGTCCTTTCTCTCTCTAGATTCTCTCTCTCTATCGTGAGCTAACACAACATGATGTTGTCCACAAAAAGTTTAAAACGGTAAAAAAAAAAGTTCCTATTTTTTAATGGTTCATAACTTGTAATAAGCCCAAATTTGAGTTGAAAGTTGCATAACATAACAAAACTGTGACTCCGAACCACCATCTAAGCCATCTAGAATCATGACACTATGACTCACCACCGTCACCGAGCCGCTAAGACTGGAACCACCGTCCGATCCTTCTGGGACCTTGGTTTTCACCTTCACTTTTGCTGGTTCGGTTTCCCGAGAATTTGGACCGATATTGTTCGATAAGCATGTCAAGTTTATCCCCTGTGTCTTGCCCCAACGGGTCCTTATTTTGTCTATTTTTCCTTCTCTTGACCGAACCCGCATCCTGAATCGGCAACTCCTTTTGATCTCTTGATCTTTTTTTAACGGGTGCATCAACTGCAGCCATGGGTGCGGGCCGGGCTGTAAAACTGCCCTTTGATTCGTTTCCTTCTTGTTGGACCTTCAAAGGTTCGTTAGAGCCCGCAGGCTTTTTCTTGGCAGGTTTAGTTTCAGTTTCTTGGGTTTTGCGTTTTCTTGACGAGTCGGTTGACCGGTCAATGGGTTTGTGAAAATCAGGTTTATTCCCGGTGTTGCTGGCATTGTTGCTGAATTCTTTCTGTTGAGCTTCTATCTTATCGTTTCGTTGCCTCAATGTTTGAATATTATCGAGAGCGAATTCCACAATCGGACGATGCTCCGCAGTGAAAGTTTCTGTATTGCAAAAAAATATATATATAAAAATAAAAAATAGCAAAATTTTATAAAACCAACACCTAAACTATTTGATTATTGAAGATTATTACTGAAACAATGCTACATTATATTATTATAGAACTAACATAACTTTTATAACAGTACTTGACATGCTAGTAATTTATAAAAGTTGTTTCGGTTTTGACTCAACCCAACCCAAACTCTGCAAAAGGTTAAGAATTTTGACCCGAACCCGTATTGCCCTGCATAAAAGGTATTTTACTAACTGTATAAAAACAGGTAAATCCTTTAATTCAAAAAAATTAGGTTCTAATTGAAAGTATACCTTTTGTAATAATATTGACAAAACTAATTTTTATAAAAATGTTGTTTCAGGTCAACACAAGTTGTACATAAAATTAGCCAATTTTGACCCTAACACGTTCTGAAATGTACCGCAACCCACACATTTTGCCACCTCTGTTAACAATTCTATGATAAAAACATACCGGGATTATTATTAAGAACTCTAAGAGCCACCAGTGCGTGTTGATGTTCAGTGAATTCGATGAAAGCAACCCCACGGGAATGATTCTTTGAGACCTCTTTTCCTTTGGCAGAATCCTTCAATAACTTAATCTACACAAAGCATTACTAAAATAAGGAAAAGCAATGTTGGGGAACTCCAAAACTTATAGATGGCAATTTTGACCCACTAAGATGTAAATAGGTCAACCTCGGTTATTTTGATATAAAACCGGTCATATAAATTAGCTAAAAGAATTGGGCAAATACATTAAAAGTCGCCTCGAAGTCTAGTCTATTCTTAATGCGTACCAACCTTTTAAATCAGGGTTAATCTGAAAAAGACCCTACTTTTACAATGTATGCAGTTAAGTTTTTAAATTTTATTTGTGATCAGCCAAATGCTCAAAGTTTGTTCTTTAAAGTGAGGTTGAACAGTCACAAGTTATATATGTTTAACCCAAAAAAACAATTTTGAGGACTTGATCAATAAAGAAAAAGTCACGAACTCTTGACACAGTGATCCTTTATAAAAAGAAAACAGAGAAAAAGTGTTCAGGGGTCAGACCGGCCTGGCATTCACACATACTAAAAGTGAGACCATCTTGCCACAAAATGTAATTCATTACCTGTCGGATCATAGGCTTTTGTTTTGTAGCACGAGATGTAACCGCATCTAAGCAAAGTTTTTTAAGTTGTTTTTCATTCATCGACTTTGGTACGTTGTACATAATAAGTCTTGTTCTAGAAACATGAAAATTTGGGGATTTAAGTTTAGTTTCCTTTTTCTGCTCCAACCTGCAATTCGTATTTGCCAAAAAAGGTGAAAGTTCAGCAAAAAAATAGTAATTATGTGACATTAAATATCAAAAACAGATAACCAAATGAGTCATAGAAGGTAATCAAGTGCTTAAGGGTGTCACGGGTGTTTCTGGTCCTTGAAGTTGTAATAATCAGAAAAATGTAGTTTTGATTCTCATTAATTTAAGAATTTAATAAATGAAAGACTAAAAAGACATATTTTTGAAGAAGAAAAAGAAACACTTCCCAACAGATAATCAGTTTAGTTTCAACTGATAGAAAACTGAATTTCTGACCTAGATAACCAAAACCAAATTTTGTTTATCCAAGCATTAAAACCTGGTTATTGCAACTATAAGTTGCAATAATCCAATGGTTAGTTCCAAAACGCAAATCCAAACATCCCTTTACTTTTCGAAGGTAAAGATGCAATGAAGCAATAAGGTTACTCATACAAGTTTGTAAATAAGATTTGTAAAGGGTTATGTAAGAAATTAGAAATACAATAATCCATCTCTTACCAATAGCAAATGTCTTGTCCTACTTCTCAACTTTTTGTTTTCATTTATTCCTAAGAATTTACTTTTTTTTTAAATCATTTTTTAATACTTACGATCGACGCTTCGACAAGTCGCTCTCTGAAACTCCTTCAGCAGCTGGAGTACCCTCAAGAATAAGACCCTCCTATTAAAACAAAAATGACAAGCATTTGTCAGGCATGAATCACGTGGCTCGTTATAAAAGCTGAAAGCGTTTTAACGGAGAAATAAAAATGTAGCTAAAGGGAAACAGTTCAAATGGTCCGACTATGACAAACGAACGAAAGCAAATTAAAGTGTATTTTTAAAACACTATTTGATAAAAATTACAAAAATTTTGGACAAGTGTTTCAAGTCACCACAGTCCAGCCCAACCTGTGTTGACTCGAACCCACTACCCGACCCGCCCATCTAGCCACCTCTACGAAACAAGCACAAAAGAAATTAGAACCAACCTTAGCTAGATAGAGATTGCGAAGGTCAACCTCTTCCTTCTTTTTATTTTCTACTTCCTTATCATGAGCTGCTTTTTTATTTAAAGCCTTCAAAACTTTTAATTGTCTGCCTTTGAGAATAATACCCAAACCAGCTACAGAAGTTGCTGCTTCAAATGAAGCATCAGCAGCATCAACTGTTTTAAATTTGAGAAATCCAGTTCCCCTTGGTCTCCTGCAAATCAATTTAACATCTTTTAATAAATTGATGATGGGTATGCAGAATAGATAAATTACTAATCTACACTGGTCATTACTTGGTGACTGGATGAAGAACAGGAACAAACGACTGGATTTCACCAAAGCTTATGAAACGTTGTTTTACTTCCTCATTAGTAATATCGAAAGGAAGATTAGATATAAAAAGTGTTCTCTCCAACTCTTCTTCTGTCTCTACTGTTTTAAAGTTTGTCTTTTCAGATTTGGTCAGCGGTTCAGTTTTGGTCAAGGATTCAGTTTTAGTACTTTCAAATATTTTGTTGTTTACATCCACGGTCTTCTCGCCCTGCTTGGCAGATGCAACATCTTCATTTGATGAAAGGAAATTATTTAAAACTTTTCTTGCAACATCTGCTTCTTCATCAAAATCGACTTCATCTTCAACTAAATCTGAGTCATCTGACAAATCAGCATCTTTAATAGAATGTTGTATGTTTTTGTCCATTTTATCATGATCATCTTCCACATCACTATCAGAATCCTCACTGTCACTTTCTTTCTCTCCTGTAAATACCTTGACTTCAGATATGTAAAGTATAAATAGAACCAACAAATAGATATTTCATAGAACGATAATAAAAGAGCGATTTGCAAATGTATAGGCCATAAACGCCTAGGCATCAGAAACTGTCGATTTCATGTGATTTACCAAATATATACAATCAAAACTTCAAAAAAATTTACTAATAATAACTGGAAACCCAAAAGAAGAAAGTAGGGGCCAACAGTCGGGCCAAACCAGCATACATTTATGAAAAAAAAGGATATTAGAAAACCTTAACAATTCTTCAGTAACATATCAATATAAAACAATTGAAGGCGTTCAAAATAACAAAATATCAAAGAAATGAAGACTACTGCAAAGAGCTTACCATCTTTTAGAGATACTTGGGAACCAGCGGTATAAATATTCTTTGGAATAGCCCAATCAACGGCAATGGGCCTTTTACCAAAACTTTTTCCATTAAACTTCTGGATAGCCTGAAAAAAGGATTAAAACTGTTATAAAGATATTCACATGAGTTGATGAACAATGTGCAACTTATGTATATCATTATCCTTACATTTTCAGCATCCTGCTTGCATGTGAATTTAACAAATGCAAATCCCTTCGCAAGCCTAAAAAGGATAAAGTAGTTTTAAATGCATTAGATATGGAGTCAAAGAACAGAGAGAATAATGATGAACCCTGAATACTGTCCTAGCAATAAAAAACCTTTGAAAAATGACGTACCCAGAATCAGGTTTTTTGGGAATAAATACATCCCATACAAGGCCTGCTGCTGAAAACATTTCTTTTATCTGATTGACATTTGCCTGCATATATTTTTCATAAGTTAGTACCTGAGTTAGAAATCATCTCTTGTAAACAGTTAGTATAGGATAACTGAGTAAGCATTTATTTTACCGTGAAAGGAAGATTTCTTATTATTAGCTTCCATTTTTGTACCTTGGAACCCTGATATCAGTTCAAAAAATATTTGACGATCACAGATTTGAAAATGAATGTTCCAAGATAAACAAATGAGGGTAAAAGGTTAGGCCTCAACTATTTATAATCCTTGATTACTCTCTAGAAAGGGTGTCATTATATATCACACATCACAAGACATTAAGACTTTATGCTTTATGCATAAAGTTTGCATAAAGCTACACAAAACTGATAAGTTCAGTTCAATGGAAATAAAAAGTTGTCATGTTTTGAAACTTTTTATTAAAGAAAGCAAGATGGGCAAGTTGATCAACGAGACAAAATGAGTCAGACTAGGTTGGGTTTACCGCAGACCGCAACCACTTTTCGCCTACAAATACTTCTATGTAGATTAATGATGTGTAAATACCATTGCAAAAACTATAGTTTTACAATAATAATCTAAAATATTGAATAGCCAGCTTTAGGAGGCTATATGCATTAAAAACACACTTTAAACTATACTTGTTTAGCCAGTTTGGCCCATTTTGACCTATTGCCTTTTTAGCTATTTTCTTATCCGAATGTAACCTAGATTGACCCATTCATAAGCAATGGAGTCAAAACTGCCACCACTACATTCCATTAATTCTAATAATAAGCAAATGAAGCAAATTTATAAACATAAAAACTTGAGCATTTTAATTTGGATTTTTTTTAAAGTTTACAAAGTACTGAAATCTTAAAACGGGCTTACCTCTCCACCTAACTGACGGGCCCAAACCGTGCCCCCACTTAGATTTTTCTGATGCAACTTTGCAACACAAGCCCGAGCCGATTTGACACTAGTGTAGACTATAGATGACGCACCTAATCTGCATCCATCTTGAAGAAGCCCTGCAGTAGGCAACATCATTCATAAGCTTCCTTGAAGGATTATATAAAGATTAAATTTCATATACGATATGTTCCAAATTTCATATATGTATTCCTTCTAAATTTCATAATATCATATTTACAATTTAAGAAGCTAAAAATATTAAATATTATATTTATCCATTTAATGGGAAAATAAAATTAATTTCTTACAAAATTTGGTTCACTGAATAAACGAACTAGAGAAGAAAAAAAACAATTATCCCCATGAATTGTCTTCGCACATAACGGTCTCTTTGTTTATTCAGAGAAACGTAATGCTATCCAAGTAACTGAGTATATTTAATAAGAAATGGTAGTGTTTTGAAAAGGCTAATATGATATTACGAATTACATATTTGAATTTTGGACTCTTAAAAGAGTGTGTCTGTGTGTGTGTGAAATCGTGCAGTTATATAAAATCATATTAACGTCTTACAGTGCCATCTAAAACTGAAAAGAAAAATGAATAGCATATTAAAAGAAACAAAAATCTGTTTATATAAGCAAATTCAAAATAAGTAAATATAAATTGCAGCTCAAAGGATGAAGCAAGGAAATGAAATTAGTAAGGGGAATGATATACAGCCCATGACTATTGATGACTACATCTGTGAAAGCTCTTATAACAATATATTTATCCTACAAATGATATCAAGTGATCTAAGGCGCTAAAATAGATGCCTAACTGAAATTCAGGCTTTCTGCCTTCAAACGCAGGTTGAGCAAAGCATAACATGTTATGTCCATTCAGTCATCAAAAAGTAGAGGGAGCAATTAGGACCTGCTTGCCTACAAATGGATTGATTCAAGTCATGTTTTATGTCTCACTTGTCAAGTAAATTAAGCTTAAAAAATTCAAAGTGAGCCTGCAATTGGAATGATTCAGGTTATATTTTTTTGTCTAGCATGTCAAATTAGTTAGGCTAAAATATTGAAGTCAAAAGGAAACACATCAAAAAGTCATCCAGAGTTTAATGAAAGCGAACTCCTAAATCGCCTATGTATTTTTTTTAAAAGTTGAATCCTTTTTATGATAAACATATTTAACACATTAATTGGTAACAAACTGCCATCGGCCAACCCGCTTTGACATGCACTAAATCATACTAATTTGTCACCAACTTGTTTGGCCACCCAATCTTTTGCTTCTATTAAAAATAAGAGCATAAACTATTTTACATTGCAGAACTTATCTATTAGAAAAAGGTGAATTGTTGTGGATCATAAAAAGAAAGTGTACTATGTCCTTACCATGATGTGTGATTTCTTCTTTTGGAAGAGGGTAAGTTATAGAAGACACTGAACCACACTCCCTCGCATGACTGTGAACATCCTCTGCCATTTCATCATTGAGAAGCCCACCAATTACAACTGTCCTAGCAACCCTGTTTACAACAAATCAACAATAACAATATTGGAGTATATTAGTCACATTATAGTTGGTATCATGCCTAACAATACTATAAATATAATGGTAACTTAGACTCTTAAGAGTGTGTATTAATGCATCAAAAAATGTTAACTTAGAATATTTATATAGGATTCTTGTAACCCGTCTAAAGGTAAAAAGACTGTGTGTATTAATGTATCAAAAAAATGTTAAAAAATACAGGGTATATATAGACAAGAGGACGAGACCCTAATGTGCCTACTATAAAAAGATGGGTGTAACTCTAATATGTCAGTAAGGTAATAGGATTTCAAGAACTTCTGGTGGTGTGTGGAAGTGTGGCAACCCAATGGTGGGCAGGTTGGTTGAATTTTGTTTCTATTTCAATTTTGAGTGTTTTGGTATAGGTGGTGATGGAATAGACCAGAAGAAAAAAAACAAAAAAAAAAAGAGGATGCTGGAAGACATACACAGAGTTCGCAAATACACAATGGAGATATACTCTAATGCTCTAATACCATGTGAAGGTAAAACTGTGAAGGAGTAATTGTATTGATGTGTCTAAGATAGTTACAAGGTACAAATATATACAGGCAAGTCAAAACCCTAGTGGGCCTATTATTTTAACAACCCTCTTCAATAGCATAATTCTTCGATCTACCCATGGTTGACAACGACGCAAGGTGCAAAGGGGCTTCGGCCTAGACGCTTAAACAGCAAGGGCCTCATATAAGCAACTAAGCAAGTGCATAGCATAAACACACCATTGTTAAGGGTTTTAAACAAGTTTTAGGCTTCTCTAGGTCTAGTTTAGGCTAGTCCCAAGGCATGTTTGGATGTTTCAGACCGGTTTGGCCGGATTTTACATTTTTTGGATGTCTAATACCACAAAGGCAATGACACATAATATTGAAGTATGGTACACATCACAACATAGACACGAAAATTATTATGCCAACTATCCTCTAATAGTAATAGATACTTGTGCTCAAATTCCAGAAACTGTATGTGCCACACCTTTACGACAAGCTCATGAAAATACTCTAATCCAAAGCATGTGTGAAGAAAATATACCACTAAACTAACAGACATGAGACATCAAGACGAAATCTAACAAATACATTGGTATGGAAATACCTTTGCTTTTCTGAAGAGATCCCCTCTACTCGTTCTGTCTTCAAAGGAACTGATGTTTTCTTCGACTTATCAATTTTTCCTGCATATTTAAGAAATGGGGTTGGGGTGGAGGTGTCACTTTATGGATAGTAGAAGATTCCAACGGCAGTAACTAAAAAATGTGTGATTTTTAAAACCTTTTCCTTGAGAATCGGACTGCTTATGCTTTGCTATTGGCTCTAATGAATCACCCTCTATATGTTCCTCCTTCAATGGGGACACTACTTTCTTTGACTTCCCTTTTTTTCCTGGATATTCAAGAGGGATCACTTTAGTACTTTAATGATAAGAAAGTGTTTCAGAGGTATTAAATCAAAAAATAAGCAACTGCTGAAACCTTTTTCTTGAGTATCAAGTGCTGGTTTATGCTTTACTAATGGTACTATTGATGAATCACCCTCTACATGTTCAGTAGTCACTGTTTTCTTCGGCTTTCCTTTTTTACCTGGATATTCAAGAGGGGTCACTTTAGTAGCTTGATGATAGTAAAATCAGAGGCATTAATTCAAAAAATGTGCAACTAATGAAACCTTTTTCATGAGTATCAGATGCTGGTTTATGCTCTATCAATGGAGTTGTCGCTGAATCGCCCTCTACATGTTCAGTGGTCACTGCTTTCTTTGGCTTCCCTTTTTTTTCTGGATATTTAAGAGGTGTCAATTCAGTCATTTAATAACAGTAGAAGGTTCCATAGGTATTCATTCAGAAAATGTATGATTATTGACACCTTTTTCTTGATTAGCAGGTGCTGGTTTATTTTCTACTAATGGTGTTGATGAATCACCCTTGTCATCATTTGTCTTAATGTCATTAGCAATATCATCACTATCATACTTTTCCTTGGTAGTATCATCAGATGGAATCACTGGAGTTGAAAATTTATGCATAATAATCAAGGAGTTATACAAACAAGCCTATTAAAAAATTATACATAAAAATAGAAAATCTTGATAAAGAAACAAGTAATATATGAACCTTTGTTTCCTTTAGACCGCCTTTGCTCAAGTGGGGCCCTATGCATTGCATGTTTAACTCCAATGTTTCGACCTCCAACTGAAGAACCACTTTTCAGTTCAATTGCACGCTTGGCATCTTCAGTCACAGCACTGTTAGTTAAAATATAAATTAAAAGTAAAAGAGAAGCCTACTATACATATATATATATATATATGAAAAGTAAGAACACAAACACAAACTTAATTGCTTGTATTGAATTAGCTTAGATACAACTAAAAATTTGGGAGGAAAAATATCAATCCTTTTATACTAAATTACCACTCGAGTTGCACTATGTTCCACGTTTTAAACATGAAATGAAAAGAAAGAAAAAAATTAATCCTTTTACACTAGGCCAAAGTTCAAGTTGCATTAATTTTGAACTATAACCTACTAGAAAGTAGATAAGATGGCTGGTTAAAAGAGTTTTCATAAGTTATATGTGTAATGCCTTTGTATGCCATTGCCTGCAAAAGTTACATGTTGACGTTGCTAAGGCTTCTACAATGATTTGGTAAAAAAAACAGTTAAACTGTGTCAGCGGTGTAATAGGTGAATGGATTTTAGGTTGTATTAGTATAGGTAGGAAATGAAATCTAAAAAAAGTAACAATATCACCCTTACAGACTTACAATTGGACAAAAGCAAAGCCACGGTGTTCAGTCGATCCTGTAAAAAAAATGTTCAACAGGTAGATTTTCAGTTTCTAATAATATAAAGAAGGCTCTAAGTTTCAGGCAGAAGTGAAAGGTATAGAAAGAGAGAAACAATAACAATCATCAATTTAATGCTATTATCTTCCTATATAGAAAACTGCATCTCAACTTAAAGGTGCCCCCAGTAATCAGTATTGTAAAACTGAAATGGGCTAATATGCAAATTACATAAGCATGTTACTATATACTTAGCACCCCATTTATAAAAAAAAAACAACAATTTCATGTTGGAACATTTTGCATTGATCAAATTGTGTGAATATGTGATGATTTGCATCTATAATATCTAGCCAGTAATCAAACACATTTATTACTTTATACATGTAGTCGCACATCACAGTGTTTACTGACCAAAAGGGCAAAAGAAATAGCTTTTAGAAAGATAAAAGTGGCTAGCAATTTTCTTGGAGAGTCTACACCTAAGTAAATTTTCAGCACCCCAATCATAATATAACTATTCTTTAGATACATGGGCAAAATAATCATATTGTGCATTTTTTTCCTTAAAGATATCCTATAATTCCTTCCTGCTTATCAATTCAATTGACATCAGACTTGTAAATCCAACACCGCTGGCGATTATCTTGTAAAGTCTAATGAAAGTGTAACTGTTATTCCAAAATCGCTGATTTATATAGTTGATAGTTCCATAATCAAAGTGCAAAGTTAACAGTTTGCTTCGTAACTTCATCTTAATAGTCTTATAATAGCTTTCCGCTTCATGATTACACTAACATTAAATAACTACATATTCAGTCTAGAAGCTTACCTTTCTGTGTAACCATGAAGCATCGCCTAACTGGTCCGACATCACTGAATGTTTCTTCCAGCTGTAATTTTAGGTCAAATATACAGTTTATTTCACTTTGATGCAATCTGAACAACAATAACTTTCAAATAGATACGCTTAATACATGCACAGGAAAGCTTGCCTGAGAATTAGAGAAAGTGTAGGGCAAATTGGAGACGAATACGGTGGCCGGACTGTGCTGGCTTCCGCCAGCTTCTTGCTTCATCTTCTTATTCTTCCCCATCAATCAGTTATTACGGACTCGAACCTGAAAATTCGCCGGTCTCAGCATTGTCATTCGAAATTAAAAAAAAAACACGTAATATAAATACGACAGTCTTTACGAATTTTAAACAAAAATACCTATAGTTGTTGCCTACGAATTTTCATCATTTGAAAACGTTGCATTACATCTCCGACCAAAACTTGTTGAAAGAACTCTCTTTCAATGTAACCATTACATATATACACATATCTAAACTTTCCTAGTTACTGATGATATATATTGCTTTTTCTCCTGATCGGACCAGGCTCAGGTGGCTTAATTGGAAACATGTGGCTCTTTGTGTTGTGGATTAGTGTTCACTTTGGTCCAACTTTACGAACTTAAGTTTCTGGTTTGCTTAATGTTTCTGGTTTGCTTAATGTTATTTTCAAATAACACTTTGTTTCTGCATTTCCAATTTCAAGTTTTCCTTAAGGTCTGTAACTGGATATTTATTAGGCATATGAGCATATCTATATATTGTTTTATGACTTTTATGGTTCTGTTTAAGTTGTGTGTGTGGACTATTTTGCATATATAAGAAGTAGATTGAATACTATACAGTTAAACTCTAAACATGTTGATCACACTGGTAATCAATCATCCTAGAAATTTTTATGTTCTAGAGGGGCGGACAGACTCCAAACTATATTTCCTAACAGTTACAACACAAAACTAGAACAACTCAACAAGCTAGAAATTGATGAAATCAACAAAAAGTTATTAGCAATTAGGGCTAGAAATTGATGAAATCAACAAAAAATTAAAGCATCTAGGGCTAGAAATTACCTGTGCAGAACGATAATACGAGTACGAGAGTACGAGAGTCGAGAGAGCGGCCTGCGGCGGAGACGCGGAGTTCGGCGGTGGCCGGAAAAAAAAAACGAGAGAGGGAGGGCCTAGGAGGCTGAGTGGTCAGCTGCGTTTGCTTGCTGCGCCTGTTTGGTTAGAGTATAAAACCCTAGTTTTATTTTAAATGGGTTTAAAACAACTTTTAAAAAAAATGGGAAAAACGGTCTGCTAAATTTTGAGGGAGTCGAACACGAAACCTTAAGGTAGAAAGAAGTAGGCTATCAAGTACCAACTACACTACATTATATTGGTTGGTATGAACGATTCACTCATCCTAATTGTATACTAGTCAATGACCTGAGTAAATACCCGAGGTTGTGATATAAAAAACATGAAATGAATAATCATTCTATTTGTGTGGGTCACTTTGACAACCCAATGTGAGTATTCATGGCTCATTTTTTCTTTTTTTCTTTTGTGGTGTAGCATGTATCTCTATTCAAAACCCTACACTCTTTGTTATGCAACCTATTACGCAATTCTATGTTGTGCAATTTGTGATATTCTAGTTATGTGAAACTTGTTGGGAATTCTATGTGGGGATAATTTTTAATCGCTAATCGCAGGTGTACCATTAACCAACCGAGTCGTGGTAACAATGATGGATCTATTAGTTGACAACCCACATGCCTGTCTAGTATTTAGCGTGAGGTGATTTGGGAATTCTATGTGTGGATAATCTCTAATCGCTAATCACATGTGTACCATTAATCAACCGAGTCGTGGTAACAATGATGGATCTATTAGTTGACAACCCACATGTCTGCCTAGTATTTGGTGTCGGGTGATTGCTCCCTTATTGTCTAGGCTGGTGCACATGAATCATTTAACTCGTTGATCATAATATACGGATGAAACACTTGTCCCCATAAATCGCTTATTTGTTAACCGATATGTAAATTCAAACCAATGTTTATTCACCAACTATATGTAGTTTACCCGTGTATTATACATGTTGCAGGTAATGCAGTTTGATCAAGTGTGGATGATGATGTTAGGTTGCATGGGCCTTAGTTGAGACTTTAATAATTTAACAAGACTATTTATGTTTGTTATGTTGGATTCATTATGTTTGGATTGTGTTGTATCTTTTGTTGTTATGATTGGGTTAATTAAGAATATCGCAACCTCTAATTTAGGGTTGTGTGCATCTAGACGATCATCACACCCCGACATCTTCTGTCGTTGGTTGGGGTGTGACACACAGCATGCAAGTCTATTTTATAATGGCAAGTACCTTTGATTTAATTTCTAGCACAAGACATGTTCCTTCAATTATAGTCAATGAATGACCCGCCACTCAAATAGTCTCGTTCACTACCACATACACTAATAATGAAAACTAGTTGTTGTATTCAGCATTGTATTGGTGTTAACTTTCCTTCTATTCGTTCACTGAGCTCTCATTCAACCACATGGCTTCTTTTGTGATAGGCGTGTAGTATGCCTCAAACCATACATGTTTTGCACATCATTCTAACCACGTTTTTTATGGTTTTATTTGTAAATCCATGTGATTAAGTGTTTATTGTGAGAATTTACATACAATTGGCATTTGTATGATCAAAATAAGTAAATTAAACATAGAAAACGAATGAGATTGAGCAACGCCAATGTGCTCATCAACCCGCTTAAAGACAAAAGTCCCTCCAAGCACGGCCACATGCCTCAACAGTCACACCAACTCAGTGGAGTAGACTTTGTATCCCACACGGGTCGTGTGTTAACCCTGCAGATAGTCTATAAGATGTTTCTCAAACTCATTGAAAGGAGAGTCCAACTCTTCGCACTCCATGTCTGGGTATATTTGGTCAATTTAATTTAATTTTCTCGTTATCTTCAAGTACAAAAAAACAACTCAATAACCTTCAATACTTATAATATTCTATCATGATTATCTCAGGATTGGATTTTGTTATTTATAACGTTGTGCTTTGCTACCTTTTTTATCCACTTGGTGCAATGGACCTTCTTTGATGTTTTGATTGTGCTTATGGTCCGATGATTGGTTTGTGTTGGTAAGTGATGATCTTTCTATATTTTTTTTGAACGGCGTTTGGAACTACTCCCCAAAATCTCCAATACCCGAGTGAGCCTTCCTGAGATGGGATTGCAACCGTCCATACTGATTTTGACACTCCAGGCTTGGCTCACCCAGGAACACCATCAAGGAGGAAACTCACCACTTGAGAAAAACCCCCTTGAGTCAGATTTGAACTTGAGACCTCAAGGTCCCCAAGCTCTAACTTTCATCCCCATACCATTGAAAAGTAGCTTTTAAAACATTTGAAACAAGTCATTAACTCCGTGTTTGTTGACTCAGTCATTCGTGTTCGTATATCTATGTAGATCAAATATATCATCATGCTAGGAATGGTTAATGGAAGTTAGGATTTATAGCATTGTTCTTACCTAGTGTGAAGAGGTTGTGCACTTAAAGTGCAAGTATTTTGTTTTTCTCATTATCAGCCTTGAGGAGACAGTATAAAAACAAGGGGTGCATAGTGAGCGGTGGGTTAAATCCCTTATTTAGAGTCACCATTTTTTATACCTTAACCAACATTCTTAGGGGGGTTATATGTGTCACCATCATATCATAGCAATTCCCTAACACGTGTTGAAATACTTCCATTATTTGCACTAACACCCACATTGTCATTTGATCCAAGAGAAGTGGTAACTTTAATCAGATTCGTTTCATATCTATTATTGAGCTCTTAAGAAACCATAATAAAAATCACCTACATCACTGAAAGGAAATCGAAGTGTATATTTTTTTTAGTCATAGCTTACATCTTTTACATTTTTTTATTATTCACGTCATCAAACCATTTTTGGTTTATTTAAACAACAAATGATTTCTCGTACAAGACCCAATGTATACTTGGATCGATACTCGACATGTTGCCAAAACTACATCACGTATACGGTGGGTACATTTGTCCATACGTGTCAGTGAGTAAAAATTGTTGGGTTTTACAGCGGTGTTCGGGCGACGAGTTTTGTAATATTTTTTTAACTTACAAATATAATATATAATATATTTATATAAAACGAGATAAATATATACATCAGTTAACGCAACGGAGTTAATTTTATAACGCGAAAACCATAAAACCGTTACAAGATCAAATAACCGAATACACGCAAACACAAAATCAGATATAGTCGACAAAATTAAATAAATAAAATCTAAACTATCAGGTTTAGATATACCTTCGCCGGATTCTTCGAACAACCATTCGAGACACCGGGATACAACGTGTCGACGCTACGATTGAACGAGACCGTTGACTTGAATCTTCGAGTCAAATCCTCTATGACCTTCAGAGTTTGTGATGACGGGATCATCTTTTCGTCACCGGGAACGATGGTGACCGGTGGATGTTGGTCCATGAATTCCGGAGGAGGCAGAATCGTCCTGAAGCACAAACCAGAGACGGCTATAAGAAGTAGGGTTCTCGACGGACACCGCCGGCGGTGGCGGTGCTCCGATCGCCAGAGGCAAGGTGGCGATGGTGGCCCGAGAAAACTGCATCTAATACAATGGGGACGGCCAAGAACGGGACGGGATAGAAGAACCGCAGGTGGTGGCGGTCGGCGACTGGGCAGCGACGGCGGACGGCATGTCAACGGCGGCTAGTGGCTACGACGACTAGATGGTGATGATCGGCGAACTTGCGGTGGCGAGGAGGTGGCCGGCGGTGGTTCGACGGTGGTCACTGGTTTTGGGTGGCCGAAAATCGGAAAGAGAGAGAGATAGAGTTTTTTGGGGTTTCTTTGTGATCCAGTGATTAAACTTAAATCTCTCTCAATCAGTTATATTTATAACTTATTCAAAGGAGTTGTAATCGAATTCAAATTTGTTTGATCTCGATTATCCATAAATTAAACCTTTTAATTTAAATCACCATTATCCACATAATTAATTAATTTATCTGATTTGGTTTAAATTCACAATTTAAATAAAAAACAGTTAATTAATTAAGTAATTATATTTAATTTACTAAACAAATTTTAGTAAATAAATAATATACACCAAATTACTAAACTTACTAATTAAGTTTCGTTCAGTTACCGTTACTAAATTAATTGGATTTTATGACACGTTGACCCCAATGTAACTTTTATTGGTCAACGACCGGGTCAGTTACATTAATTATCGAATCTGTACACATAATATCTAACAAAAATAATTTTTTTATGTGCATCTAATCATACATGTTTTGCACATCATCTTAAACCCGGGTTTAACTTTTTTTTTATGTAAATTAGTACGATTAAGTGTTTAATATGTTTATTTTGTGAATTTATAGACGATTGGTCTCTGGATGACCAAAACAAGCAAAATAAATAAAGAAAAAATAATAAAGTTTTGAGATAATGGATAAGACACACGTCATTCCTAATCAGGCATGTCCTCGTGTCTAACAGCCCACTTTGACGACAAATATTCCTTTGACACACGCCTATGTGGTCGTACATGTGTAAGAAATGGTTACTACCTAACTGAGTGGAGCAGTTAGTGTCTCCCATATGGGTTGTGGCACATGGGACACGTGTCATGCTCGTCCATTCAGACAAGTTTATTGAAAAAGTTACAATTTTTTACATGCCACACTTCACATTTTCATTTTAATGTGTAGTTGTAGCCTACTTCTCTTATCCCAGGTTGCAAAGACAATTAAACCACTTTCAATGCTTGTAGTCTTTTTATGAAGATATCATGATTGATCTTTGTGGTTTTCACTATCAGGCTTTGCTTTAGTCCATGTTTTTTTTTTAGTTTATAAGCTGTTGGTTTATTTCATTGATCTCTCCGCTTCTATGTTTTATAATGCTCAGTGGCGGATCCAGGAAAGAATATCAGGGGTAGCGGGGACTAACGGGGGTTCGGGGGCAGCGCCCCCGAAAAATTTTTTTAGGTAGTTAACGGGCTTTTAATCATATTTTTAAGAGACTTTTGATCATAATTTTAAGTAAAAGCCATAAAATTTCTTCCAGGGGTCGCGAAAAATTCGTTTCAGGGGTCGCGAAAAACCGAAAACCTATAAAAAAAAAAAATTTGCACGTCGGGGTAAAAGTTCAGGGGTAGCGGGCGCTACCCCTGGGCTCTATGTGGGTCCGCCCCTGATAATGCTTGATGATTAGTTTATTTTGTTTATCTCTTATTTTTTTCTTCATAGATTTGAGTTCTTTTGAGTTTGCTTGAGGACAAGCAAACGTTAAAGCGCGAGGATGTTTGGTGTGCCTCTAATACAAGGCCCCTATCCGTTTAACATATGTACTATGTCTTTCAAAAATTAGAGTTATAAAATTTCGTCATTAGACTAAAAATTTTACCCACCATTATGCAAACATTTACATAATATAGTGTTTAATACAGCCAGCTTCATCATAGCATGATTACAAAACATTCATTTTGACAAAACACGACTTAATACTTCCAAAATATTGGGCGTATCGCTTGGAGCTTGAGCTGTTCCAGGTGATACGCCTGGAGCCACTTTTCCAGGGCTCCAGGCTAATTCTACCATACGTGGGCATTGTTCCTGCATTTTCAACTTGGTTCACTTCCAAGTTTTCAAATCTAAATTCTTAGTACTATGAACTCACCATTACCTGCACTAAAAGGGTTTCACCAAATCACAAAATTTCATAATAGATTCATCACTCGGTTAATGGTAACACCTAACCCAACCCATTTGACCCGCTAACACACTATTCCTCACAAACAACTTATTTTTCATATTTTCAACTGCAATTCCTTCATCATATCATTCCCTTGGCACATATACAATGTGCCAAGCCACTTGAATAATTCTCATTGGGACAATTCGAGGACTAAAACTCTCATAGTTCCTCATCTTGCCACAACATTTCAGCTCAACCCCAAGTGGGTCATATTCCCGCGTTTCTAGTTAATCATATGACATGACCAATTTCCCAATTGGTTACCCAATATTCACATGACATGTATGTCACCAAATTTCACATTGTTTCCAATTCGTTACCGCAATCTATAACATTAACCACTAGCTGCTAAGTGTTAACTTTAAGCTTTGTTTTTGCCTTCTCGTTGGTGACCCGAACTTCCTCCCGCTACACCTACAATCATTCCACTGTTCAGATTACCATTACACGTTCATAGTTCACACAAGAAACATGCCAACACCTAACCAAGCTCATGAATTCAGCATATGCGACTTATCATTCTCACTCAAGCATTTCACTAAGCACCTAGTGTGCATACATAGTATTCTACCTGTCAAGTAACATTGCAACATCAACCCATCTCATAACGCACCACAATTCATCTTAATTTAGTTATATACTAATTTCCATGCTTTCACCAAGTCTATTATCATTTAAAAGTTCAATTAACCAAACCAAGTCACCCATTCCTCGTAGCCATCGATTTTTATGAGGTGGGTGTAAACCCACCCCAATTCCTACTAAACACACACGAAATCAGTCATGCAAGGCAAGATTTAATTTCACCTAGTCTCATAAACACATGGTAACTCATATTTCATCAACAATTTGACATCTAGATGAGGCTCATAAAATCACCATACTTCAAAGTCACTTACTTGACAAGGTATTCAGAAATCTAAGATAGAAACTGTGATGTAGAAGGCCTCCGAAGCCTAAACTCGACTTCTTCTTCTAAATCCTCCAACCCACAAGTTTCAATATGAGGATTTCTTAAGAGTCAGGGTTTTTCTCCCTCTCCTCCCATCATGGTCGCGATTCTGATGTCTAGGAAACGAGTAGGCGACTCGTCCCGCACGTTGCGGCGGGTCGCCATTTTTCATTCACTTTAGTTTCTATAAGTAGATGGTCGTGGGGGTTTACGAGGTTAAAGCAATACTACAAAGAGAAATACTACAAAGCTATAAAGCTATATAGCATCACATACTACATATTAAGTGTTTACAAAAGTTCTTGTTAGTATATACATATATAGTTGATTCACTACTGCTTCAACAAAATGTAGGATCATTCATGTATTTGTTTGGCACATAGAACTTGCTTCATACATATATTTGCTTCATAGTGGCTTGTTTTGTTGCTTATCTAGTTTCATCTTTAAAATATATGTACTTGTAGCAACTAAAGTGCCTGTTAACTTACTGCACAAAAAAGAATGACAATCACAGTGTAAAAATTAAATAAATCACTTAATCAAATTGTTCCAAACAATGACAATCACTGCATTAAAAACAGAGATAATAATAACAATAATAATAAGGACAACAAATCTCAAGTATACTTATACATTTAGACTGCCTATACAATGACATCATTGCATTAAAAGCAAAGATAATAATAAAGGCAACCAATTTCAATTATACTTAGATCATCCGGTATACTCATATTTTTCACGGCGTGATCCTAGTTGACAACCTTCATTGCGGCGCAAAACCATCCCTAGGAGGCGTTATCAATTGTGCGCGGTAAATGGCGCTAATAACTTCACGCCGTGAAGAGTCCCTCTGGTTCCAATCCTCGATTGACACCTCATCTCATTTATATTACTATTAAATCTAAATAATTATTTAGATTAGAATATGATTTTTCCTAAATAACTTTTATATGTTAACTTTTTTAAAGAAACAAAATTCGAAGTCTTCTATATTTATTTTTTCTGAACACAACGGCATAAGTTTGCACGAAAACGGATTAGCTATTTTTTTAAATATTTTTTGTCTCGTAAGCACTTTTTCATACATTTTTATCCTCGTAAAAGATAATTGAACTTTTTGAAATGTTTTTGAACATCTTTGTAAAGACGAACAAGAATTAATCGGTGTTTAAATTTCATGACTTATTTATTTGTTTTAAAAGATCGAAAAGAAAAAGAAAAAAAATAATACAAAAAGAAGACCACACCACATGGGTATACCACCATGTGTGTGGTAAGTGCATGTGGTCCAGTCAACGATGACGTGACCACCACACCACCACCACACCACATGGGTATACCACATGCCCTTATACATATCACTTCGATGATAAGCTTATTGTTGACCGGTCATGTTACAGTCGTAATATTTCAAACCAACTTCATAAATTTTATTTATAGTTTCAAACAAGAATTTAACCGCCCGCGCGTTGCGGCGGCTAGGTCATTAAATACGTGTTCCATCAAAGTTTGGTCAAATTGTTAAAAGTAAAAGGACTTTTGTTCATTCTTCATCCAATTTCGGTAGACAATAGCTGCTACATTGGTTACAAAATGAGTGATATGTTATCACTTTGCCTTCAAAGGTGTCTTCAACCACTTGCTTGCTATTCTTCTTTGTCCAAAAATCTCTGGACCCACCAATTTCACCTATTTGTATGATCACTATGTCCACACTTGTTATACCTATCTACTTTTTGGTTCAGTTTTCTTTGTTGCTTAGTGAAAATCACCACAAAATACAAAAATCTTAAAAAAATCAGAAGCATCGTTGTAAAAATTACAATCTACAATGTTAAATTATATAATTATATTATATATATATATACACTAAATGCCATTCACGTATACAAAACTACAAAAGGCTCTATAAATACACCAATTGACCTATGATTGATAAATAAGATTATGTTATTTTTAACTTAAAACATAATTTCTAAAAGTCTATAAGATACTTTATGGATAAAGGTTTAAAAACATGATTATTCATGAAATGTGATATGGTTCATATACAGCCAATAGAGATAAAATTAAAATCAAGAACACAACTACAACATAGGGGAATCGCAAGATCTAATGATTAAACACCAATAACACATATAACAACAAAAGAAATTACAAATCGAAATTGGAGTGGTGAGTTACCTTTTATGAGAAAGCTTCCAGCCGATACCTCCAATAACAGTAAAAATCTTCAATGAAGACCACTACGTTTCAGTACGGCCAATAAGCAACTATAAATGAAAAGGGAATTTCTATATCGTTTCCAAAGAGACAAACGATCAACACTTGCAAGAACAAAGAGATACCAGAAATAGTAGAGATTAAAAGGCGATGTTGGAATTACTAAATACCTTATTTGAGGAAGCTTCAAATCTATGCTGCAAGAACAGAAACGAAAACAATTAAACCTGATATCAGAATCGGTTTTAATTAAACAATTAAACAAATCGACAACACAACATGCAGTTCCCGACATCACCGCGCAAACCCTAGAACGAGTAGAAAAAAGTCGGCGGAAAACACTCACCGAATGAGCTAATGGTCATAGAGAGTTACGAAAAACAACGGGCACCATCAACCGCTGATGACGACGATAAGGCCGCCACCGGTGGTGAAACTCGCCGACGGCGGAACTCACACAACGGATGTAACAGAGGCTAGCGCGAAGGACCACACTAAAGGATGGAGACGAAATAATCTACTAAGCTCTGAGAGGGAGAGAGACGATATGAGTCCTGAGAGGTGAGAGAGAGCATAGTCTGAGTGTGAAAGAGTTAAAAAAAAAAACGACCACCTCACAACAATTAGTTGGCAACAACTAATTGGTACAATAAATTAGTTGTCAAACAGTGATCGGCTAAAATGTTGTACAGTGAACCCTCTCACATGCAAGCAATTGGTTTTGTTAATATATATAATAGTTGATTTTCTACGGAAGACGCACACTTACTATAACACTTACAAAAGTGAAATCGATATCATAAGCCATAATACTGTTATTGTTTTATAATAATTTTTTTTATTTTTCTTTAAACTATATTCAGAACACCTTCGGTAGAATGGACAACTGATCAACAATTCCAAACCAACAGCTATTATGGCAGTCCTACTTTCAGGAGTATGGATAGACATGAACTTGTTGGGTTCGGTGTAGCCTCGACCCGTAAGGGTTTGGGTTTGACGGTCGCTATGTGCCTCGACCCGAAATGGGTTTGGGTCGGTTTGAAGATTGAAGGGTTGTATGGGTCGGCCACCTACACGACTTTAGCGGCCCGTTTTATTTTTCTAGGTTATCTTGTTGAGAAAGAAAAAGAAATGTAACCTAGTTAGCCTCCCTATTTTATATTTCATAATCCTGTACTTGTAAGCTTGCTGCTCATATTAATAAAAGAGAAACCATGTTCGTTGCCCGTGGACGTAGGTCATACACTATGACCGAACCACGTTAATCTCTTGTGTTCATCTTGTCCGTTTTATATATATTATTTGTGTCTTGTTGTGTTCGGTCGCCATCATCATAAATAATTTGATCGAACATCTAAAGTAGCGTTTGATATGCAGGAATTGAGGATGAAATGGAACGAATCATTACGTCTGAATGAAAAATGACATGTTTGGTAGCACAATGGAATGGAGTAGACCATTACACAAGAAATGAGATTCCTTCCATTTCTGAAGATTTTCATTCCATGGGGGAGAGGTGTTTTTTTTCGATTCCCTCAAGAAATGGAATGAAAAACAAAATTCTGATTAAATTTCTTCTCAAAATTTTATGAAAAAATAAAGAATAAAAAGTAAAAAATAAATAAATATAAAAATAATCCGGAAATGAAAAATAAATAAATATAAATTAATAAATTAACAAATGAAAACAAAAACAGAAAGTAATAAAAATAAACGTAAATTATAAAATAAAAAATAACAACAAATAAAATAAACAATATAAATATAAAATAAATATTTTAATTAAATTAATAAAAAATTAAAACATTAAAAAATATAAATATAAAAAATATATTAATTTGAAATGGAAATATTAGGAAAATTGTATTCGATTTCTTTATTTGTACTACCATGAAACAATGCAAATCAATGATTTATTTCATTTACCACATGGTAACCAAACATGACGATGGAATGGTAATGATCAATTTCAATCCCTCGACCATTCCATTCCATCGCTCATTCCATTCCATCGTTCATTCCATTACCTCATACCAAACAGACCCTAAATATAAATATATTGGAGTGTGTGTCTTGTGTTTGCTCTTGTTCCTCCACGTCAAGTTGTTGCAGAAGCAGGATTACTTTCTAATAGTTTACAAGAATTAATTAAATTCTTGTGTCAATTATTACGCCGTGATTCCGTCCGTTCCCGATCAGATATATATTCAAAGGTAACATTCTGTTCAATTGATTAATAATAATAGTGATTATTGATATCTCCTTCATCGTCGGATATTGGTTAATTGAATATCATTGTCCACTTCGACTGATTGATTACTAATTATATATTGTTTGATTGGCTAGTTTAAGTTCTTGATTATATTGTCAACGTATTAGTCGGTTATTTATTGTTAGTCATATGTAGTTTGTTGTGGGTTATTTGTGTAGATAATTAATTCCTTTGTATTATTTATGTAAATTATGGTGTTATATATAGATTGCTCCTAACACCAATTTTGGTGTGGAGATTACTTAACTCTCATTTATTTCGTTACGTTTTGGTTAATCGATTATATTTCTCTGTTATAATCTTTGTTTTAGAAGTCGATTAGATCTACCATTAAGTTCTTAAGGCCTGTGTCGTAGTAGTGTATCGATTTCTATGCCCTTACCGTATCCTCGGGTCAGCCGCGTACACGTAATACCTAACAGAACTTAACCTAGTAAAACATATGCGAAATACAAAAGACAACTAATTTCAATTATACCTATACATTCAGACTACTTACGACATATTTTCAATTTGTGGCAAATTGTTTCTAGACAGTTTCTAGTAGAGGAAAGTAATAAGTCACATATTCATAATGAAAGAAAAAAACTAACCTTTACAGTTGGAACTGGAAAGACTAAGCAAACACAACTAATGGAACTCTACCTCCACAATAAAAAGATATAAAAATGAACACCAATGATTAGTAATGACACGGTTTGATAAATACAGACACTGCAAATCATAATGAAATTAAAACAAAAATGAAAATCGCATTTGCAGAAACCATGATAACTATAGACATTTAAAGAAACAGTTAACATGTGTAAGAAAAGCATGCCTATTAACTTTCAAAAGCAAATTTTAACCAAAAACATGTTGAAATCAAAACTCATACACAAATCATGGCTATTCAAATCAAAACTCATAGACAGGCTATTATATTTCAAAAGCAAATTTAAATCAAAAGACAAAGAGAAATAAGTGAAAAGCAAAACCATAATCAAGTTGTCAAAAAAACATGAATCCAAGTCACTGAAACAAATTCTCAAAAGGTAGGGCAATGCAAAGCCTTAAATTCAGACCAAAACTCAAAGACAAATCACGGCTATTTTTTTATAAGAAAATTTAAATCGAAACTCAAATCCATAATCAACTTGTCCGAGAAACATGAATCCCTAAATCACTAAAGGAAATTCCTAAAAGTACAGTTCATTCGGAAGTTCAAACAATGCTACTAAAAGAAAAACTAAAATCGAACCCTAAATCGATTTGTAAATGTTGAAGTTATAAGGGAGTAGCAATGAAAAACAGTCCTGAAGAAGAAATCGAAACTTAAATCGATTGTAGTTACCAGGGAATACATACCAGAATTGTTAATCACTTTCATAGGAACTGGTCGAACGGAGCAACAACGATTGAACTGGAAAAGAAAGTCTTATGGATGAAGGAGGAAGAAGAGGCATACGTGTAAAAACCCTATAATGACTCGACAAAAAAGAGATTATACGTGGCTTAACTAAACATAGACCTTAATTAGACAGAAAACACGTGTCACTGAACTTAAATGAACTTACGACGAAGAAAAAAAAGACGAACAGAACCACGAATCGAACCCACGTCACACACGTAGCATACCCATCCCCTTACCAATACACCAAAGATACAAACTTAAATACCCTTTAAAAAAATGTATGTTAAAGTAATTAGTCAGAAATGAAAGTAAAAAAAAAAAAACAACAAAAAAAAAAAACAAATCGATGAACAATAGTGTTTGTGTCTGCGACGCTGAATTAAATTAAAAATAAAATATATATAATTCCCAGACCAATTTTTCTTCTTTTCTTTTTATTCAACATTTACCTTTAACCCCCCTTAAGTTAGAAGATTACTAATTTCAGTCATAACTACAATTTATCCATGAAACCCTCTAACTTTCTTGTATTTACTATTAGTCACCAACCTCCTAATTTAGCAATTAATATATTCCGCTAGTTAACCCGGTTAAATTTCTAAACCTATTATTTCACGAAAAACCCTAATAAAACGTAAATAAAATAATACTCACCAATCATTTTGAAATTCGGGATGTTACATCTAGTCATATATGTTTTGCATTGTAACACTGGTTTTGAGTGTTTTGACGCACACCTCCCAAGCTTGACACCAGAAGGGGTCAAATGTTGGATTACCCATGAACACATGGTACAATCAAATATCTCAATAATCACTATATCAAGCCATACAAACTAAAACTATATAGACAGTTAAGACGGCTTAACTGCCACTTGATAGTTTGTCGATGTCGTTCCTTCCATTCGGTATCTCAATACAACAAGTTGTAATCAACATGTTCACAAGACACAACATATATGTTAACCAGACAAACTCTTAATTGGATAAAAACATACCTTTTAAGTTTCAAATAAGACAATTTTCAATAGCGATATGTTTTGGAATGACCATAAACAAGAGTCAACGTCAGTCACTTTCAAAAGTTGGTTTTTATTTAAAGAATCCAGTTTTTAGTCATGGACAAATGTACGTCGCCTTATCAAGAATGAATAGTAGAGATGAACTCAAACTTATGATACTGAATGAAGACGGAATAATAACAACGAAATGTTAAATGTAGTATATAAATCTGTATTTATAATTTGTAACCTTTAGATCTTTTTTTTCCCCGTTTAAACATGTATTTCTTTTACTTTAAAACTTAATTGTTTTGATTAATTTAAATAATTCAATGAAATTTACCATAGTTTATTGTTATTGTCTTTATTTAAGTATTTTTTTAAGCCCTAGCCGTGTAACACACAAATATCAAAGACTAGTAATTTCATAAATAAAAAACATGAATCTAAACGAAACCATCCAATATATTGTGGTAAATCTCAAACAGAGACGACTATTATTCAAATAGGATTAAAATAATGAATTCGAGTCAAACTGAGTTTAAGTTCGTTAATTAAATTTCTAAACCAGGCCAACATCCCAAACAAATTCCAAATTCAATCTTCTAACCGTACCTTTTGATTTTCAAAACCAAGAAATCTGCGTATCTGAATTCGATTCACACATTTTGATTTTCGAACCCATGAACAAACCTAAATCGTACCATTCAAGTAAACCATATTAATTAAAAATCAAATTTTAAAGTTTAAACAACCCGATTCAAATAATTTTAGCAAGATATAATCTAATCGCTAACAATCTCTTTACCTAGCGAGACACCTAACCTTTATACCCATCAAAACGATACATATTCAATCAAAACGAGACATATTCGAGTCTAGTAACTAACTTCACAACAAATAAATCTTAAAAATAGAGGAGCTATGTCAAGTGTGTGTTAACTTTTTTAAAAAAGAAGGAAAAATGGATTTTAATAATACAAGTTTTACCTAATTGGCCAATAATAACACGAGTTTCAAAATTTTCTCACAATAATACTAGTTTTATATGTATTGGATTATAATGATACACCGTTAGTTTTCTACTAACGGTGTTAGTATGTTGCATACGTGGCGGATGACGTGGACTCTTTTCTCTCCTACGTGGCAACAGACAAACACCGCCACGTATGCAAACTGACTAACACCGTTAGTTGAAAACTAACGGTGTATCGTTATAATCCAATACATATAAAACTGGTATTATTGTGAGGAAATTTTAAAACTCGTATTATTATTGACCAATTAGGTAAAACTTGTATTATTAAAATCCATTTTTCCAAAAAAGAAAGACGGAATCTAATTCTATTTCTACCAAAATAAACACACACAAAATGATTTTGCCCCTATTTTAGGAATTGAGATTCAAAAGGCCCAAATCGCACACCATTCGCTTTCGTGGGAAGACGAAAAACGAGAGCAGAGATCTTTTGGCGCTTTTCCTTCAACTTTCGCCCATTCATCCTTTCAGCAGATTATCACACACGCAATTCATCATCCTGCAACAAAGTTCTTCCGTTTCAATGGCGTCCGGACAACAGTTATCTTCAATTAAGGTAGGTGAATGGGTTTAATTCGACTATTAGGTCAAGTTTGTCGCTAATCTGAGTCAATTTGAGTGGAATTTTCGGTGTTTTTAGGGTGCGAAAGTGCTTATGGTTGGTGCTGGTGGTATCGGCTGCGAGCTGCTCAAAACCCTAGCTCTATCAGGTTTTGAAGATATTCATATTGTAAGTCAACTATGCGCTAATGCGACTTATGTTTATTTCTTATTGTATTGCTGAAAGAGTAAATTAGTGCTTAGTGTATGCTTACTGTTTGGTTTTCAAGTTTTAGGGTTTAGTTTCTTCGTCGTTTTTTTTTTTGGTGAAATTGATATCAGTTTCCCCCCTTTTTTTGGTAACATAATCTAACGAATAGATTCATGTATCGCATGCTTAACATATATTAATCATGTCATTACATCATTTTGTCCAATTCAACGATGTTATCTACCATCTCTCTGCCATGGTTGATATGATTAACTTTATCTATCTGTTGAAGTGGGTTTAGCATGCTCACTGTCCGGTTTTCAGGTTTTAGGGTTTAGTTTCTTCTCTTTTTTTGGGTAAAACTGATATCATTTTTAATTTGTTTTTTTTTCTGTAACAAAATGTAACGAAAAGATTCAATATCACATGCTTAACATATATTAATCATATCAGTTACATCATTTTGTCTAATTCAAATGTGTTACCTACCATATCATATCTTTGACATGGTTGATATGATTAACTTGACTTCGAAACCCACATGAATATCACAATCCATACCATCATTAGTCGGTGACCCAATTGTTGCCAACGTTTTTTTTCTTTCTTTCGGTCGTTCCCCCTTTCCCTTTGCTATCGATCCCTTGTAACCTATTGCTTGATTGACTCTGCTTCTTCTCTTGTCTCTGCCCTACACCCAAAGAAAAACGACTCTCAAAATTGTTGACGTCAAGCTTTAATACCAATTGTTGGAAATCAGGTCCAAAATCAAATAAGGGTGTTTTTTTAAATCTCAACCAAGATGAACTATTTTATTTTTTATTTTTTTTATAAGACTAACACTTTTTGTGTAAGTTTTAATCATTTGTGCCAACCAACATGACTGAATTTGGGTGAAGATTGGGTACCTCAGCTTGTGATTTGTGTGTAGGAACTTGTTTTTTATAAACGCTGAAGTACGTAATAGAGAAAGTGCAAGTCCTATGACCACCGTGTCTGTTTTCGGCATTGTTTGGTGATTTTAGCTCGTTTATTGTGTAAAGAGGGTGTTTTGCGTGTGTGTGGGTGGGTGGATGTGTATTGGGGGGGGGGGGGGTGGTTGGGATTTTGAGGTAAATCACCAGGTACACTTGTAACTAGAACCATGGGATGTTTAGCTAGAGCAACATACATGGATTCTTAGGTGATTTGCATTCTTACTCTAAACCTACGACTGCAACCAAGTCTGATAATGCAGTTTGAGATCTGGCTTTTTTGATCTAAATACGTTCATGATTTCTCATGTTATCATTTCCAATATTTAGTGATTTAGTTAATGCATGAGATTTATACTTGAAGCCCAAGTATATAATTACAAGTGTGATTTGCATATATAACTTATTATGTATGTTGTGAGATGTCTCTGAAAGGCACCCGACAAGTGCAACTAGTGCATTATGCTTTCTATTTTTTTTGTTGTTGTTGTTGTCTTGTTGATGTTTTTTCTTAACATCTGTCACTGTGTACTATGTGTATTCTTTAAATTTGAGCCAACATTTTTAAATATGCGAGCCCCAGAAACAAGCCTGAAAAGCAAGTTCTTTTAATTGTTTAAACGCTACCGTTGGCTTTTTGCTTTACACATTCTCTCCAGATTATAATGAAAATCCATGCAATTAAACTAAAATATCCAAGCCCACAAAGATTTAACATCCTACTTCTTGTTTGGTTGTAGATAAATGTGTATCAAATAGTTTGATATTAGTTGATACGCTGGTTGGACCATTGTTCTAATGATTCTATTTGTTTGTTCTCTTTTAGTTTGCAAGGAATCTCTTCAATTTTGTTCCTTTGTTTGAGAAGCCTTTTGGTGTTGATAATGTTCCCTGCCACGTGGAACTTTTGTTTGAGATTGTTTCTTAAACAACTTATGTTTAGTCTTATGATCAGAAGAACATAACCAGCTTATCGAAAAGAACTTATTTCACCCTAAGTAGGCAGACAAACACAAGCATTATGTTTAGTCTTATTATCAGAAGAACATAACCAGCTTATCGAAAAGAACTTATTTCACCCTAAATAGGCAGACAAACACAAGCATTTTTTTTTCATCCAAACACTCGAACTTATATGCTAACAACCAATTCCCAAATATTCCCTGAATCATGAAAGTCTTTTCTTCTTATTCATTTGATATGTGTTTTGTGTTTATGTTTTTTGAACATTTTTGCAAATTGGTTTTTTATCAATTGCAGATTGATATGGACACAATAGAAGTGAGCAACCTAAACAGGCAATTCTTATTTCGTCAATCACATGTGGGCCAATCTAAGGCAAAAGTGAGTAGATACTTTTTTTTAGTCTCTATCTCTTGATGAATTCATATTTTATAATGTGTTTTTTTTTCTTTTGTTTTATTAGGTAGCTCGTGATGCTGTGCTAAGATTTAGGCCTCAGATTAGCATTACACCTTACCATGCTAACGTCAAAGATACCAACTTCAATGTTGACTTTTTCAAGCAATTCAGTGTAGTTTTAAATGGGCTTGACAACCTGGATGCTCGGCGGCATGTGAATCGCCTCTGCTTGGCGGCTGATGTTCCCTTGGTGGAAAGTGGTACTACTGGCTTTTTGGGTCAGGTAACCGCTTTTATTATCTGTCTTCAACTTTGGATGGTCAAACCTCGACTTGCTTCTAGGTTGCCCCATCCTCAAGTTCATTTGGTTCTTTGTTAATCTGTCAATGACACATGTTTTTGTGTCACTTTCTATTATGGTTTCCTAATTGACATGCTTGACAATTTTATTGGGTCTAATGACAAGCATAATATTGGGCTGGTGGTTTTAAACGGGTTTAATCACGGGCTTCTTGGCTGGTGTACACTTGACTAGTATGTTCCTTAAGCAGGCTGTGATTCAATTCTTTTTAATTTATTTCAGGTGACTGTGCACATTAAGGGTCGGACAGAATGCTATGAATGCCAGCCCAAACCAGCTCCAAAGACATATCCTGTGTGTACTATTACAAGTACCCCATCAAAGGTACTAAAATGACCCTTACAAGTCACAAATATATCACACTTGGACGTAATTGCATTTTCGCAAGCCAGAATACTAGCACCAACTTTTTTGATAGAACATGTCACCATGGCTTGGGGTTACGTTCCATATTTCATATAGATAGAAGTATTTTACTATTATTATATGTTAAATGAGACCAAAAAGAAATTCCACATGTAGAACAATTCTTAACTGTTTGTGACATTTGTCTACAGTTTCTCTACACTGCTATTATATTGTGGGCTAGTTTATCAGAAAACATGTTAAGATTGTAACTTAGCCCACTTGCCTAATATATAAGACCACATGGTATTCCACTTTAAAACCAATTGGAAATGGATGGAGTAACCCATGGACATATACAGGCATTCATTCTTTTCTTAGATTGACATTGAATCGGGTTTGCACCATGCAATACTCCTCTCAAATCCAAATCCGTTGGGCTTTCTCTCCAAAGATAACCTATCTGACCTGACATTCTTTTGTACCATTGTTTTTTATTCTCTACCACATGCCACAACACTCAATCAGGAAGACCTTCTGTACAGGCACCTGGGTAGTCAAGGATCATGATCTACTGTTCATCATTGAACTGGGCTAGCTGTCCACTTGCACAATATATAAGACTACACGGGGTTCCACTCTTAAACTCATTGGCAATAGAGGAAGTAATGCATGTACTTGTATATGGGCATTCGTTTTTTTTTCCTAGACCAAAGCGGGATTCGGTTTGCACCTAAAAAAGTTTATTTTCAGAGGTGGCAAAAATGGATGGGTCGGGTGACAAATCAGGAAGATTTTTTATTGTTGGGTTGACCTAGAACGCAATTTTGTACGAAATGATAACATTTTGAGTAGGTTTAGGAAAATAGGTTCTAATACTTTGAATAAAATAATTTGAGGTATTGTGCATATAAATGCACTTTGGGCAACTTTCAGCCCGTTTTTCTGTATTTACCTTATTTTATTTTAATGTTACATGTTTGACCTGTTAGTGATACATATAAACCCTAATTGACAATTATAAACGGATTGAAATTCTCAGCAGTAACTTTATCCTTACACCGTGTTATGGAATTTTAATGGACTGTTACATTGTTGCAGTTTGTTCATTGTATTGTATGGGCAAAAGACCTGCTATTTGCTAAGCTTTTTGGTGATAAAAATCAAGATAACGATCTCAACGTGCGTTCTAATGATACCACCACATCATCAGATCATTCAGAAGATATTTTTGAACTTGGACCAGATGAAGACATCCAACAGTATGCAAACAGAATTTATGATCATGTTTTTGGTCACAATATTCAAACTGCTTTGTCCAATGAGGAAACATGGAAAAACCGCAACAAACCTAGGCCCATATATGTTAAGGATGCCTTGTCTGATGAATCAATTCAACAAAATGGAAATGCAGATGTATCGAATGATAGTTTGTCCTCGTTGTCTGCAATGGCATATTTGGGTTTGAAGAATCCACAAGATATTTGGAGCCTTAAGGAGAGTTCGAGGGTTTTCTTTGCTGCATTGAAGTTATTTTTTTCCAAGAGGCAGAAGGTTTGAATCAATTATTTAGTTATCACTATAGGTGGTTGTGTAACAGGTTGATTCTGAGAACAGCTCGAAATGGGTTGGGTCAGGATGGATTTAGCAGGGAACACTTTTGTCCATTTATCTATAAACAATTGATGATTATGACTACAAAACATGTATCAATTTATGTATTACAAAAATAACAATCAATTTTAAATTTTTCAATAAGATTGCATAAAAGTTATAGACATTTAAAGCAGATTTCGGGCAAGTTTCAACCCATTTGACAAATTCCCAATCGGCTGATATTTCCAATTTGACATGTTTGAGATAAATCACTACCTAAATCCATCATACGGTTATTAAATGGGTTGAAATTTTCACCTGACCACATCTAGTTATTGAGCAAGTACATAAACACTTATTGTTAGTACATGTCGAATGGCCCTGTGTCAGCTTGGGTTGACTAGCAAATCTTTTATGTCCATTTTCTAACTTTTTTTAGAAATGCTCAATACTTTTTCTATGATTACTACTACAACTTAATTATTACGATAATAATCTAAATTTCTTAATCGAAAGGGTATGGAAGGTTGTAAGCAGACTTCAGGCAACTTTTCAACCGTTTGATGTATTTGACTTATTCCCCTTTTAGCTATTATTTTTTATCTGACCTGTTAGAGACTAAACACAACCCAGTTTGACCCATTTTAGGTAAGGGGGTTGAAATTGCCACCTCTAGCTATGGAGCAAGTTTAATATATCCTTACTTACTGTTTTTCTTGTTCTCTTTTCTTTTTTGGCAGGAGATTGGGAACTTGACCTTTGACAAGGACGACCCCCTAGCTGTAGAATTTGTCACTGCTGCTGCAAACATTCGAGCAGCTTCTTTTAATATTCCTTTGCATAGCCTTTTTGAAGCTAAGGGTATAGCTGGAAATATTGTTCATGCAGTTGCAACAACAAATGCTATCATTGCAGGATTGATTGTGATAGAAGCAATCAAGGTACTGCAAAATGATGCAAAGAATTGTAGGTAAGTAGTCTTTCCTGCAATTCAAGTCAGACTAATTTCCACTATTTTTAAGCTCTTAGCCATACTTAAATGTGGCAATATTGACAGGTTGGGCAACACCTAACAGGCTAAAACATGTATGGGGTGAAACGTGCAAGTTTTAGTGAACTTAAACGGGAGGGGTTGGGTTTGCCTGAAAATGTTTCTCTCCACCTTTGAGTTTTAAATAAATAATTCATGTGCAAATTACTACAGGGTGACCGATGTGACCTGGCCAATTATTTATAAAGCTAAAGGGGTCATATATATATATGTGTGTGTGTGTGTGAGATTTAGGAGATTTAGGGGATAAAACACAACGGAAATGCATTCAACCTCCTATTTTTAGTATAAGTAACCCGCTGATATTTTTTTGTCTATATATCCACTTATTTAGTTAACCTTAGATAAGACACTACCGGAGTTTTCTTTTAAGTTATGAACTTATTTGTTTTGTTGAAATAAATTTTTTTTTTTTGGTTAGGTTATATAGAAGTTATCTTGCTACAATAGTGTTTGAAAAGGCAGTTTAGGAGCTTTTATGCAATAAAAGTTACATTTTATGCTACTTTCAATCCTTTAATCGATCTTTTGTGTTTAGTTGTTAGCTTAAACCTTTTATGTGCCCTGTTTCGAATAAGACACAACCCCAGTTGATCCATCCACAAGGAAACTGGTTGAGATTGTCTCATTTTTTGACATAATATTTAATAACTTTGCAGAATGACATATTGTCTTCAACATCCATCAAGGAAGATGCTTCTTATGCCTGTGGAGCCGTTCGAGCCGAATAAATCTTGCTATGTTTGTTCGGAGGTAAGTTATAACATTCTCATTTCCACAGATGAAGCTTAAAGAACTTTTGACAGGTTCAACTTTTAAAAGTAAAATATATACTTTTCGTGGTGAGGGCATTATTTGCTTATATAACATTTGGGGGCAAACTGCGTGACATGGAAACAAATTGGACAGATTTTCTGATTTTAGTTACAAACTTAAAATTATGCGCACAATAGAAACCTCATTACGATTTATAACTGTTTTTGCAATTGACCTCATTTTATTTGCTTATATAGCATTTGGGGGCAAACTGCATGAAATAGAAACAAATTTGACAGATTGTCTGATCTTAGTTACAAACTTAAAATTAGGTACAGAATAGAAACCGTGTTATAATTTATACCAGTTTTTGCAATCAACCTCGTTTTGATTGGTTTTACTGGCGTGCCACTGGTTGATACAGGCCAGCTGACACATCAGATGCCACATATGAAAATATGCCTTTAAAAAAGTTATTATTGTTGCCAGTTCAAAAATGTATTTTTTCTTTCTTTCTGAAATGATATATTTAAAAATAATTATTATGTCAGATTAGGGATAACAACAGGCCGTATTTGAGGCGGGTTTTTCCGCATCCCAAGTCCCAACCCTGAGTGTAAAATCTTTCTCCAAAAGCATCCCGTACTCCCATTACTCAGTAACAGTCCAGTTCGTGGGCTTTCCCTTTTGGATTGAGGATCCTGTTAGGCTATTACTCAAGTTTCTAACACCTCGGTCAAGTTTAAAATATCACAACTCAAATAAAAACCAGCAACACCATAAAAAAGCAGAACTAACCTTCCTTGGCCTAGGCTTTTAAAAAAATATTACTGAATGAAAGTTACTAATATTATAATAAAAAGTTCAAAAGTATAAATGTTACATATGTACCCATACATACGTGTATCTATAAACGTGCATACATACATAATTTTAAAATAAAAGACTTTGGTACCTGGTAGTCGGTCTCATGCAAGTGCCCGGGGCTACACAAAAACCATCCCCACGGTGGCCCCTGAATCAGCCCCTTGACTCAGCTTGAGTAGTTCAGTTTTAGTTTTTCTCACCAGTTCCTTTTTTGTTTGCCATTCCTACATCAAATGCCACATATGTAAAAACTACTTATGTGAGTGTTCTTTCAAAAAATCTATATACAAGCTTGAAAAAAATGATATTATTAAAACTAATTATTAAGTGTCACATTAGATGCTATGTGGCATACGCATATAGAGTAAATTACTAAAACGACAAACAAGATGCCATGTTAGCAGGGTTTTTACATTAGCTAAAGGTGGTTGCTAAAATCAAGAAAGAAGGGTAAAGTTTGTTTCCATTTTGTGCAGTTTGACCCTAAAGTCTTATGGATTAAAATCTTTGCAATCTATGTTAATGTATCTTTTACTCATCTGATTTGGCAACAGACACCATTATTGCTTGAAGTGAATACCCACCGTGCAAAGCTGAGGGATTTGGTGGAGAAAGTTGTTACATCAAAACTTGGTATGAGTTTGCCATTAATTACTCACGGATCAAGTCTTCTTTACGAAGTTGGTGATGATTTGGAAGAAGACATGGTTGCTAATTATGAAGCAAATCTTGAGAAGGTATTTTGCAATTTCACTTTTTTTTTTTTTGCTTGCTTCTTTTCCTTTGTGTGTGTGTTTTTTTTGTTTTTTTTGGGGAGGGGGTTAACTATTATCCTTTATTGATTTTTATTGACAGTAGCTATTCTAGGATATTATCTTGTAGGGAAAAACTCACCCAATAGTAATCAATTTCTTCATTCGTTTGGCTAAAGTCAGCTGTCAATAAGTCACTTAAGATAGACAAAAAAAATTGAGTGACTTTAGTGGAACAAATGAGAAAGTTGATTACTATTTGTTAAATTTCCCTATATCATATGTGGAGTCCATCCATGTAGTTGAGCTACTTTATAGGCCAACCAACATGTATCTGGTTTTATTTATACCCCAACTACATGTCGAATGATGAAATTTGCCTTGAAAATTTGGAGAAGACAATAATACCTTGTATCATTGTATGATGCGTCAACTTGTAAAGCTAAAGTTGTCTTTTCAAACAAAATGTAAGGTCATTCGGCATTTTTTTAAGCAAGAATTGGTATAAACCAAGTACATACTCGGGCTGCGCAAGTAGTTCTATCTAATAAATGGGCGATCTTAATGAAAAAAGTTAAATATCTGGTGGCCTCAACAAGTCAACATACATTCACAGATGCTGGTTTTAACGAAAATTATAGGTAATGATATTTGGAGAACAACAAACCGATTCAGTTTGGCTATTCAACTGTTTTTTAAACTTTTTTTTGAAGTCTTTTGCTTGTGTTAAATCTTTTAAAATGATAAAGATGGTTCAATAGTTTATATATAGGGTTATCTTGAATTCTTGGGAAATCTAAATATTGTAATAACTTTGAGAACTCATCAGAAACCAATAAAATCATTATTTATTATGAAAATATATATAAATGTAAGATTTAAATGATTTATCCTATTAAATAGTTTCTCTTTTCTCTCTCTTATCGAAATTACTCCCTAACAACTTTTGTACACGTGTAAATGGTAATAACTTACACATGTGTAAATGTTAGCAATACACACGTGTAAATTTTTATACTACACTAATACATTTTAATTTATACCTATAAATTCATATAACGATGTTGTATTTTAACAATAATGCTAGTATTCTAGATAAATGAAAGATTTCGATTCGTTTCTACCGAGTTATCAGAGTTCTTGCATTATTTAGAGTTTTCATTTAATCCCTCCTCTATTTACATATATATACACACACACAATAGCATATTCCAAAATTAAGAAGTTAATACAGGTTAGGCAGCAGTTTGGCTTACACAACTGGTTTCATGTTCCAAACTGTTGGCTGAACTTAAACCGCCAAAACCGGCTGATTTGCTTAGATTTGGGCATTTTGGTCGGTTCTAATGGTTGTTGAACACCCATAAGCTATGGTAAACTTTTGACCTATTTCATTTTGGCCAAGTTTTTATCAATTCTTTTGACTCGTTGAGATAAAATATAACCCAAGTCTTCTTGTATTTAAGGGAATGGGCTGAAAGTGCCGGTTTGCCAAAATCCGTATGCTAAAGTGTTTGTAATTTATATGTATCAATCTCCATAGGTGTTATCTGAGCTTCCATATGCAATCACTGGGGGAACAATTATTACAGTTGAGGATCTTCAACAAGAGCTTGTATGCAACATCAATATCAAGCACAGGTTTGTGTGGATTTAACTGACTATCAAATCTTTATTGCTGTTAGGTCCACAATATTTTTTATATATTATCACACTAAAATGGGCGGGCGGGTTCAGTTGGGAACATGTCAAAATTGGTAACATTTTGGTACATGTCAGATTTCGTTGTCCCAAAACTCTTTGTATAAAAATGACAACTTCATATAAAATAAAGTGTATATGATATTATAACTTTTTGACTACAGATGTCCAACAGTAGCGAAATTTTTGGATGAATTGCTTTAGGAAGTTCCGTGCGTTAAAATATGCTTCGATTTAAACCCAATTGACTCTTTTCTTTTAAGCATAGTTTTTAACCTGTTTGGCAAAGATAAACATAACTAACTGGATATAGCTATCTATAAAATTTTATGCATTAAAAAACACTTTGGGTGACTTTTGACTCGGTTCAATTCATTCTTTTTTTTTCTTTTTTCTTTTTTCTTTTTTCTTTTTTGTAATCCATTTGACCGTTAAAGATAGAATGAATTGCCACCTAAATTATAAGTAAATCTCAGGGAGGAATTTGATGAAGAGAAGGAACCTGATGAAATGGTTCTTCATGGATGGACGACACCAACTCCTGCAGTAGAAAACAACAAGGATGCTACTGACAACAATGGTGCCAGCACGTCATCTACATCCAAGTCAGCACCCAATGACATGGAAGACGATGATGAGCTGTCAATACTAGAAACAGGAATAGAAACAATTCCCGCAGGAGGAAAGAAAAGAAAATCGTCTGATGTGTCGACTCCTGAAACCCTTATTGACGAAAAACGGGCTAAAAAAATACCCGAGCAGCCTGAAAACGATGATGATGTCATTGTTATGCTTGATGACAGGAATGACCCAGTAGTGACACTCTAATTTACCTCATTGTGGAGGAATGGTGCAGCCACAGGTCAAACTTTTGTTGCGGTCCAGTAAGATGGCTCGATATCAGGTAAAAAGATTCGGTTTTTTGGATTTTTGACTCATTTTATCTTCTAGTTTTATGCGTATGAAACTTAGGAAGTGGTTTTGTTATAAGTAGAACCGAACCTGAAGGCTGTAACAACAGAGACTTTTTAACCTTTTTAAGAAACTCGTGTGATTAAATCCTGACCGTTAGCGACTCTATACTTCTACCGCTATTGATTTTCAGTCATGAGAAGTTACTTTTGCATTATCTTTTTCAAAACTAGGTTTATGTTATATATTATGCATGTATTTCATGACATGTGTTAATTTATCTTGTAATCTGCTGGGTTTGTTTTGTATTATTGGTACAAACTTTTGCTTTTACATGCTTTATACGCGATGGTTTCCATGCCTTGATAATCTCTGGTGTTTACTTATAAGTGAGTTGATTTGAGATGCGCTCGGTAAAGGATTAAAATCGAAATGGTGGGTCCTAACGCATCAAAAGTGTATTCATTATCAATACTATGTAAAAGGTATATATATGCAAAAGTCAATCAAGGTTGTTCACGAGGCAGATTATGGCCAGTTTGAGCTCAGCTTGGCTAGGCTTGAATGTTTACCTAAACTGAATGAGGCAGATGTTCAAACAGCTCTGAAATCTTGTTTGCAAACTGAGTGAGCCCGTTGCTTGATGGGCGGTCAAACATAACCAATCTGGATTCATTGTTGCGGAAGTACGAGCAGTTGAGGAGGTGAAATGTTAAACGGAGTCCCAAAGCTTAACATCTTTGGTGGTCACATGTGCCCATCTTAAAAATTACTAATAAGTGAATATGATCAAACTTTGTTGATAAAACTCAAGTTTTTGTTACACTGAATCAAGGTAAATTAACTAGAACTCGCATACAACCCCCTTAAGACCCCGATCAGTTCAAATCCGACAAGTCTAATATTCATCTTTTTGATATATTTTATCTGTACGAGGCATTCTCTGGATAATTCAGAGGAAAATTAATGACTATATTTGATTTTGATTTTGGCTTCTGGATATTATGGTTGATAACTTCATGTTATATTTATTACGTATCACACTTATCCGTTGACGTAGACTGGACTAAAACACAAGACGAGCTCAAACGAGTCGCGACGTGATAGAGGATCACAAAAATGTATTAGAACGCTTACATAAGAAATCATGTTGTCTAAGATCATATAAAAGTCACTGTGTATACACTTTTTAGAGGTCAACACATCAAAAAAACTAAACGAACTACATGAAAACCAACACTACCGCGTTTATAAGATGGCACACCACACTAGTAACATAATGTTTAACTGAAACATTAAAGAAAACTAATGCCAATCCACCAACAAAACCGACCTCAGTTTTGGCGCAGTTCACCGTTCATGATCACCCCAAATGATAAATCATCCATACTTGAAGTCACAATATATTAATTAACAAACTTATGATCTCAGGGCAATAATACATGCACACTATTTCCCCATTTCAATTTAATTCAAGAATAAACATGATCATAATACTTTACAAAATACAAATTAAAATTAAAAGAAAACGAATAAATCTACATTCATATTATTTTTCCAGCTGTATATTTTTGAACCATCTTTTGAAGCCAATACATTTTCGGTGGATGAAGAAAACACTATTTCTTTGTTCTAAGAGTATCAATCGACTACCTACACAAAATCACAAGATATATTTAGTTATTACCGAAATACATACAGAAAACAACAAGTTACCAGATGTCATAAGTGTACTTTTAATGCATAAAGAACCGGCCAGATAGATATTGAATAATGAAATTTACGTCATCATATCCGTCTAGCTTTTTTCTGTTTTGCGAGAGCATAAGTTGTAGGGGTTAACAACATGGAGGCAGAGTTAGAGACATACTAAACGGGTCGAGTTCATTCAGGCTTTCTCATTTGTTAATTGTTATGAAGTAGCCGACTTTGATATCTATTTTCTACTATGCAGGTATGTGTGCAAGGTTCTAAGAAGCTCTGAGGTCTAAACAAGATGACATCAACCTTTGTAAGATATACAAGGTAAGTGTGTGGCGGGAATGTTCCAACAGCCTTTTCATCAAGTAAACCTTTCATAATCTCTTCATTTCTTCTGGTCATTTCTACACATCAGACCGTCCTGAAGCGATTTCGGATCGCCTCACGACCAATGCACACTTTAGAAAACCAAACAGTCTCACATAACCACCAAGACTCACAAAAGTAACATTGGTTAATATATCCCGTATCTAAGATTCCATAGGAGAATGTTAGTTTGGATTTTGTGTTGGGATCACTTTGGACACAACGCCATAAAGGCATAATAATGTTAGTTGTCAACCGATTCTCCAAGATGGCTAATTTTGTACATGTTTTAAGACCTTTTGTATGTTACTTCACCGAAATTGTGAATTTAAATTATATTTAAAAAATCTAAACATGAAGTCTGTTAGTCACTTACAACCGGCTCTCTAGACTTTATATGGGCTCCAAGTTGTCGTTTAGCAGCTATAGACTAAAGTTGTTATAGGAGTTTGGAAAATTGATGATGACATCTATATCTCAAAAGATGATGTCATCACTAACAGCATTCCTCACAATTTTGTTGAAGTTGATTTTAGTGGTAGATTTTAACAAAATCTGCATGGCTGATGAGAATCAACTAACAAAACTTGTCGTTTTGGTGGGATAGAAAATGGACAGGATGATGCTGAAATAAAATTGATGATGACATCAATATCTCAAAAGATGATGTCATCCCTAATCAGCATTCTTCACAATTTTGTTGAAGTTGATTTTAGTGGCAGATTTTGACAAAATCTGCATGGCTAATGAGAAACAACCAATAAAACTTGTCGTTTTGGCAGGATAAAAAATGGGTCAAACACACTGAAATTTTACAAATGTCTATACCTAACGCATATTACCTCCTAGACCATTTTTCAAATATTTTAATAATCACGAGTAATGCAACAACTATTTATAGAAAGAACATTTAAAATGGACAAATAAATGTTAGCATGTTAAGTTGTTAGCCAACTCGACTTGGCCTGTAACATAAAGTTGGCCCACATTCAACCTAACCTGTCTTAATGTGTTACCTAATCCGCTTTACCCACTCATCTTGCCATCTCTATTTTATAGGATCAAACAGATCTTACGCGAAGAAGTGAAAAGCCACAATTTAATCAGAGATTAAGACTATTGTCATACTAAAGTTAATTTTATAATCATAATTAACGCATTCACTACTTAAGAAAAGATCTCGAAATGGACGAAAGTTGCGGCAATGGCCTGTTTTAATGCAACCCTATTTTGATCATCTACCCAATCTAGCCGACCCGTCCATCTCCCCCTTATCTTTTAGAATCAAATTAAAACTCATCTAATTTACCCCACCCATCCATCTTCCACCTTGTCTTTAATGAGTTAAAAATGAATATAAAACTTATTAACTTAGTACGTATGAATGATAAATTAAATTTTAGAGAAGTTTTTTAGTTCACGACATAGGTTACAAATAGAAAATGGTTTTATCCGTTTACGTTAGAAATGTACGCTTACAAAATACAATAACTATATAAGATGATTTAATAAATATATCTTTTATATTTTTCAACTCCGTGTAACACACGTTTCTAAAAGTATAAAACTAGTGTCGCTAATATATATATATATATATATATATATATATATATATATATAGGAAGAGGATCATCTGAGAACCAATTTGATTTGAGAACTAAAAAGAACTAATTTGAGCCACAAGTTTATTTACATGTATCCCCCTCCCATGAATTGTAGTGGTCCCCCCTTGAAATTTGTGGTTGAGATTTAGTTCTCAAAAGTTCTCAAAACAAAAAGTTCTCATTTGAACCTAACCCTATATATATATATATAGGGTTAGGGTTAGGTTCAAATGAGAACTTTTTCTTTTGAGAACTTTTGAGAACCAATTTGGGCCACTAATTTTCAAGAGGGGAGCATTCAAATTCAGGGGGGGTTTTCCATATATATAAACTAGTGGCTAAGATTAGTTCTTTTTAGTTCTCAAACCCAATTAGTTCTCAAATGATCCTCTCCCTATATATATATATATATATATATATATAATAGTAGTAGTAATAATAATACTACTAATAATAATAACAATAACAATAACAATAATAATAAAATAGCAAGAAGGGTACCTTTTTAAAAGTGAGAAACCTCACTCCTTGCTTGATTTTGACCAGAAAAATCTCTTTTTTCTAAATCCGTTGTCTGAAAACGATCTATTTGGTTTGTATCCAAACGAAAAATGTCTTCTTAAAAACGGTTTTGCTGTACTTGTAGAGCTTTTCATGCTGGAACTCGACCCCATTGTGGGACCCCTGCCACTCGCAAACCGATTGAAAATAACAGAATCGCCACCTCCCACCACTCGACGACTTAATTTCTTTCCCATTTTACTCTTGCAATCCATTTCACCTGACAACTTGATAACCTTTTCCTCTCCTAAAGTACACACAGGACATGCTGGGTCATACTTATTAATCTCGGGTGTCATATTTTCCAAACACTCCGCATGATAAACATGCCCACAAATCAGAACAGAAACAACAGGAAGCCCATTAACAGCCATGAACTTTTGACTGCCCCAAGAGGATCGTTCGGTTAAAAGCTTGGAGCAGATGCCACATGTCAAAATCTCAACAGTTCGAGAGGAAGAAACCCTGACACTAGATCGGCTAATTCTGTCACGACTAAAGCTCATAGCTTCACTATCAAAAGACCATCTATCTCTATTTGACCAACCATCTGAAGACCCACCATGGGACCCAAAGTTCGACTTATTGGTCAGCCCAGGGTGGTGCATGAAAGGAGAACCATCTTCAGATATTGAAAAATTTGGTGACATCATGCCTCGAATTCGACTATCTGATGCTTGACGGAGTAGATGGTGGTGGCCTGGCGAGCGGCGGGCCCATCTTGATGGGGTCAAACTTGACATGGGCATGAGTTGACTTTGGGAAGAAGACAAAGGAGATGCAGACAAGGAAGAAATTGAATGTGTTGGGGTTAAAATTTTGGTTGGGGACTGTTCCGAAGCTACTGGAGTTTGGGTTCCCCTTGAATCTTTCACCTAAGTAATGCATAGGGTAAAGAAATAAAAACTCAAACGGAAATCTGAAATTTATAATTTTTTAATTTTATACAAGGATTAATTTAAATTCATATATATATACATTAAATTTTCATAATATCATATCCGCCTTTCAAAACATTAGAAATATATATATACATATCTACCGATTTCATAGAGAACAAAACAAGATTGACTACCTAAAACAGTCCATTTTACTTAATAATAAAATAGCAGTAAAACAATGCTATTATTGTAGATCATCTCTTGACATAATGTTCTCTTAGTTTATTCAAAGTAATTGAGTTTGTGAAATTTACAACGGAACGGATAAATATGATACTTTCAGTTTTTTGAAAGGTAGCTATGATACTCAGAAATTTAGAATGATATATACATATATTTAAGGTTGGGTTTTGGTGAGAACAAACCCCTTTAGGTGAGCACAAACCTTCACGGCTTGTTTTTTACCGTATGAAATTATTAATTTTGTATATATATGAAATCAACTCTTTATAAAATCCCAAATTGTTTTGTAACACACCTGATGAAGATTCTTGGAATTCAACATATCTGCAAGGACAAGTAGATGAATTACATTTTCAAAATAAAAGATAACAATATGACTTAATTAGTTTTATAAATGGTGAATTTCTTATGATTAAAGATAGCAAGAGGAACTAAGTGCAGAATACGACTAATACAAGGTAAAAGGTAGACAACCATTTGCCTGCAATATCTACCTAGTTGTATAGTGTAACCATTCAAGATGCTCGAGTCATGTAGCTATTTAAATTCTTTAGGAAATATAAATTTCCATTTCCCATAACAATGTAAACATGATTCATCATTTACACCACCAAGCTTTTCAATATGAAACTAATAAACACACATAAAGCATTACAATTTTGTTAGATTTCTGCCCATGTGGGCAATTAGAACATCTTTACAAACAATTTCACAGATGGAAAAGATTTAGTGATGTCTTGATGCTATGCCACAATCCTTTTGTGTGGATAAACAGCAAAGCCCTAAATATATTGATGCCACGATCTTTGTATAGATCATCTTCAGAATATATTTGATTCCAATCCAAAATGTCATTTGTTTACATGGGTCTCAAAAACGTACAGAATAAAAAAAAACATAAGTTTCGACAAGTTTTTTTTCATATGCTTTATGAGTTAAACAAACAAAAAAAAAATCATACCCAGCAAAAAACCCACTCAAACAGGAGAGTCTACTAGTTTAGGGAGGTTGGGTTGGTTGAGGGCAAGCCTTGCCTCTATCTCATTGGATAAAGAGGTTGCTTCGATAGAGACACCCAGCTTAGGAAAACCTTCTTTTTCTGGAAGGATTAATTGGTTAAAAGATACTTAAAAAATAAACAGTTGCATTTCTATGTAACAGTGTCTGTTTCAACCTATCATTTCCAACCCGCTATTGCAAAGTTACTGGTGATAACACAAAAATATCTTGCTATATAAGACAACTTTCATGAATGAGTTCAGCAAACCACTAAAGCCCTAACGATGCTTTAAGTAGGCCCATCAACAGAGCAAGGGTATTTTGGCCCAAAGCAAGGCCAGCCAACTTCCTAGTACTGTAGTACAGCTCAAATGGCTAAACCAAGGAGCTATTTATAATAAAACTTGAAACTTAAAATCCAAAATAAATTCATGGGTGATAACGGATAACCTAAGAAAAGCCTACAGTCACAACCAAAGTAATAACTGTAAATGGCAAAAGGATCAAGATTCTAGCAATCCTGTAAACACCCAAATACTCGGGATGCATTTTATTAAGATAAACTCACCTAACTGAGGAAGCCCAATTTCTTCAGAAAGTGGTGATTTTTGCCATGTCAGACTTCTAGAGCTGTCCAATGGACTGCCTTCAGTTGCATAAGCGGTTTCTACAGTTGTTTGAGATTTACTGTCTAACCTGTCATTAATGGACGACTCTTCACCTGCTACACGCCCCCGGTTATCCCACCTAAAGCTCCAAGATGGAGAATACCGATCGTTTCTTGTCATAATATCATTACTAGATCGATCTGTTATAGTTCTATCTCTCGCAGCAACACAACAGGCGGACCCCATCTTCTCTCACATGAAAACTTGGAATAATAACCAGTAGTCCAACTAGAGATGACAATATGTTCTCACTTGTAGCAACTATTGTTTTCCTTTGAAATCTGGATATTCATTAATACGATATTGAAGATTAGAACTTTAATATGAAATAGAAATACAAATAAATATTAATCCACATGCAAACCTGCAACTAAAAAGGGCATAAAATCTACTTTTGCAGGTTTAATAAAAATCAACAAACTGACACAATGCAAAAGGAGTAAGCAAAGAAATAAAAGTTAGATGCTTTTCTCCCCATGGAAGGAAGGTTCAGGGAACTTTAAATGAGATCATCTGGAATCAGACTCGCCGGCAGACACGATTATCTTTTTATAACAGCCAACTCACACAACTTCCGATCCTAATCCTAAATCTACCCTTAACCACATGGGGAGGGACTCCTTTCCTACACACCTTGGTACTACTAGGCAACACATCCTTTGGTAGTAGACATAATTATTGAAACATAGATATGTTTCTCCATCGGTAAGTAACGAATCAAACAGTCTATTGAAGAAATATATATATTCTCCTCAAACTTTTATGCCAAAAGAAGTTGACCTAATAAAAAATTAATACAAAAGTGAAGAACAAACAACAGGCTTAAACTCCTAAATGTGCAAAGTACAATTGCCAATAATGAAATATCACAGTAGCAAAATAATCAATTAGTGCCCTAGGATAATACATCAATAAAGCCCAAATTACTATTTTTAGTCATGTTTTTTCTTCAACAGTAAACAATAATTACAGATTGCCACCACCTGCAACCTAGATTATTAATACAAAATATCTAAGCATTAATGGAATTCAACTAACAGGTAACCATAAACGATTGAAACTCATCACCGCGAATTTCAAAAAACAAAACCTATTACGATCCTATACCTCACATCACAAATTTCTGGCAACAATACAAAAAAGCGACATAAAATTGAATAAAAAATAGCCAAAAATAACCAAAAAATCACCAGAAGAAGACTATTCAACTGCTAATCTGCAGAACGAACGAGACCTTCGAGTCCTCAGTCGAACAAACCCTAAAAACAGTCCGAATCAAACAAACACTTCAGAGCGAGCTGAGATCCGAAATAATTGCCGACAACGATTCAATTACGCGTGATTTCTCCAAAATAACAGAAAATCACACACTTATAATCGTGTTAACCGCAAATTTCAACATATAAGTGTTCATCAAATACAAAATATATGCAAAAGTGATAGGATCAAAGTATGAAACCCTACCTTTTAACCGCTCGGTGGCCACATGAAGATGAGTGCGTGTTTTGTGAGTGAGAGAGAGAATCAGATTCTCTTGTTGTTACAGAGAAAATGGTGGAGCGAAAGTCGTTTTTAGATGGTTTTCAGGTTAACGTCGTTAGTGATCTGCCGTTTGATAAGAAGTTAGTTTCAATGGAGTCCCTCAACTTTTCGATTGTTACATATATGAAATGAGATGTTTACCCACCTCGCGCGTTGCTGCGGAGTTGAATTTGTATACTGAACGAAAGTAAAAAAGTTAAGTGGTATAAAACGTAAAAGTTTAAAAGTCTCGTGGTGAAAGTATAAAACTATAGAAGTATATTAAAAGCGAAAGAGAAAAGTTAAAAGTTTCGTGCCAAAGTACGTAAAAGTCTAACAGTCTTGTAGTGAAAGTATAAAACTATACAAATGTACTAAAAAATGAAAGTAGAAAAGTTAAAAGTTTCGTGGCCAAAATAGAAGACAACAAAACTTATAAATTAAAAAAAAAAACTTTAAAAGTTAAACCGTACGAAACGTAAGAGTATGAAACAATGTGGCAAAACTATGAAAACTAAAAGTTTACTATTTCGTTAAAAAGAGAAAAAAACAAATCGTAAAAGTTTAGGGGTAGAAAGCGTCAAAGCACCAAAGTCACGTGCCAAAGTTTGAAAAACCAAAAGTCTACTATTCATCTATGAAATTTGATCGTGTTCAAAGGTAACGGAAATAAAACGTAAAAGTCTAAAAGTTTCGTGGTCAAAGTATAAAACTATAGAAAGGTCGTGGCCAAAGTCGGAAATTCTAAAAGTATACTAAAAATTAAAGTGCAAAAGTTAAGGGGTTTAAAACGTTAAAGTCTAAAAGTTTCGTGGTTAAGGTATAAAACTATAAAAAGTATATTAAAAACGAATGTATAAAAGTTAAGGGGCATAAAACGTACAACTATAAAAGTCACGTAGTCAAAAGATTAAATTAAAAAGTAATAGTGGTCAAAATATAAAAAATAAAAAAGATAAGACGTGGACCAAAAGTGTAAAAATGAGAGAATCTTTGTGGCCAAAATAAAAGAAACTAAAACTCTTGAAGGACTTAAGTGAATAAAAGTAAAAAATTCTATGGTCTAAACAAAATAAATCAGAAAACATGTGGTGTAAACAAAAGAAATAAAAAGTTCACTATTCAAGTATCAAATTCCAAAAGTCTAATAGTCTCGTGGTGAAAGTATAAAACTATAAAGTTTACTAAAAACGAAAGTAGAAAAGTTAAAAGTTTCGTGGTCAAAGTTAAAGATAACAAAACTAAAAAAAATGAAAATAAAAAAAACTTTAAAAGTTAAAGAGTAGAAAACGTAAAAGTATAAAACATATGTGACTAAACTCTGAAACTAAAAGTTTAATATTTCATTAAAGAAAAAATAGTGTAAAAGTATAATGGGTAGAAACTGTCAAAAATCCAAACTATCGTGGCCAAACCATAAGATAGAAAAAGTATACTATTCATCTTAATTTTCATTGTATATATATATATAATGATTAAAGTCATTAAAGTCGTGTCTAAACATGTTTCATCTCGTTTAACATGTTTGTGACACGATTAAACACGTTTATAATTTTGTTTATTTATTCTAATAGTTAAATATTTATTACATATTGTTAGGTAAGATTTCTATGGAGTTTTTGTTTTGAAATAGTTATGAACTGTTCTTGAATGTTATGATTATTATGGTTTGTAATATTTAGCGACCTGTAAATTTGGTGACACTGCGTTAAATGAGTTGTGTTGTGTCATGTTATTTAACATGTAATAATAATTGTGTTTAAACATGTTAGTGTAACACGTTTAAAAATAGGTTTGTTTTGAACAAAATGACATGATTAGTTAATCGTGTTCGTGTTTGGTACTCGTGTTAATTGTGCCATGTTGTTCGATGAGACCTGTTGTCCATATTAAACCCATAATTTCCATGGTTGAGTTTCAAAAGAGGGAATAAAGGTTGATTTCGGCTAAGTCCTCTTGACTGTCATAGATATTAGTACGTGTTGTCATAGCTGAGTTATCCTCACCGTCACCGAGCTCTAACAACTTGAATGCCCGTATATTACATTGATGCCCCCTCCTAACTTCTCCCTGCATTGACCCCCCCCCCCCGGAATGAGCCAATTATGTTTTTTTTTGTATCCAAACTTAAATTCTTGATCTGTTTTTTTTTTCTTCAATTTGTTTTTTTTTTTTTTGTGCTATGAAACATTAGTTGTTTTGTGGTTAAGGGCTGATAGAGCCGATTCTGATTTGGGTGTGACCTTACCCGTTCGCATGTGGCAATCTTTGCTTCGATCTCTAGTGTTGAACTCGTGACACTATAGACCGCTATAGGTTTATGAATCCTAACATCAGATTTCAACTCCTATTTTAGCCCATTAAAAACTGCCCGACAAATAATGATCAGGCCAACCAAAAAGTTTAGCGGATTTCTTTGCGAACTTTAATCAATATTCTTAGACAGACCCGGTTTGTTTGATGTTGTACAAAACTTGTATTGGTTTTGGAACTCTGCCAGTCCAAAAATTTCCTAAAAAACATGCAACAGTTCCCTCCAAAAATCTAATTGGTTGATCTACATATAAACAAGAATACAAGTCTAAGAATACAAGTCTAACACATCTACTTCTAGGTGAATAGTAGTGATATCTACCTTTTCTTCATAAGCTATAAGGTAATATTGGAAGTATTTCTTTTGCTTTAAAAACAAGCCTCTTGAATTACCTCCGCTTAACTTAGAAAACTCGTTTTTCCTTAATTTATCTAACTCTATAAATTTTCTTTTACGGTTTAAAAAAAGGAAAAAAATTAACGTTAATGGTTATACAACATATATGCAGCAATATCATTTGTACTGCATATGTGTAATATAAAAACGTACGAAAATTTATAATAGAAATCATATTAATGATAACAAAAATATTAATTTTATGGTATGGTCAAAAATTGTTTTTTTTTGCGAAGTTAGTTTCATTTTAATGACGGTCTGTTTATTTCCAACATAATTACAAACTGGTTTATTGTAGGAAAAAAATAAAATACTGAATAATATCAACAAATAAGTAAAAAATGAGATTATTAAGGTTCAATATTCATTTTTTAAATAAAAAATGAGAAGTTTGTTAGTTCTCTCCGCTAGAAGTAGTTTGCTTATTTATTCTCTCATGCGTTTGTTATATAAACGATTTAGTGAAAAATATCTTCAATATTTGTAATAATTATTTTTAAAAAATGATTTTTTCAAACAAAAGACAAATATTCCATAAACTATAATTTAAGCAGTTCTATTATTAAAAAATTGACCTAGACATTGTTTGAGGCAATTTATACTTCTGATATCATTAGTATGGTATGTCTTGGTTCCTAAGTTTATATATACCGTGTTATGATGTTATAATTTATTGTATAATGTAATTAATTTTGAGTTATATTTTGATTAATTAACGTGAGAGTTATTCACTTTATATTTTTGTGTTCTTCATTTATCGATCTAGGGCTTGAATTGGTGTGAGAGCTTAGTGTGATCAAGAGTGAAGTTTAAGGTACTTAGAATTGATAGCAAGATAGACAAGAAAACCGATTGAATAGTCGATGTCCGAAAAAAGGATCTAGGGCCCTTCGTTTTGCCAAGATGATTTAGCGTTAAGTGAAGTCGGCAAGAGAGATATATGGGTACACGATTGATGACGATGAAGATCAAAGAGGCCACCACTTACAAGCCTCGAGATGCCGTCACATCATATTTATAAAATTTGAGAACCAAGGAAGTCGTGGTTTATCTGCTGCCACGATCAACGAAGAAGCCAACAAGCTCCGATATGTTCTTCGACGCAACAACTATTTTGATCTGAACCAAGAACCACATTGATCAAGTTGATCCGAATGACAAGATAAAACGAGTCTATTGTTTTAAGACTGAGCTCGACTCTGCTCAAGCTCGTTTGCCTATCAACATGTCTGAATTTCAACAAATAGAACGTATACTAAACAAAAGTTTTATGGATTGAAACTCAGACGTAAGCGGAATAAAAGCAGATTAACTTCAACAAATCAAGCATTTCTCATCATGTGAGAATCACCGAACAAGTAGTAGATAGGGTCATCACTGATCAAAAGTAAGTAGAATGAAATTGCAAATGATCTTAAGATGACAAGTTATGGATATCGAGTAGCTCGGCTTGTTTACACCCTAAATGTTAAATGGTATAATTTAAAAATTAATGGGTCCAAAGGCAAATAGGTGTTAAAGAGGGGACTAAAAGATAATATAAAACATTTGACGGATCTATCTGACACGTTATGAGCCATCTGAATAATTTACAGGAATTAACATAAAATGTGGTAATCATCTTCTCCAAACTGAAATTTCTAAATCCAGACCTGGAGTTTCTAGTTTCAAGAAAGGCCTGTTATTATAGCTTGTACATTATGCATAAAAAGTTGCACACAAATCTCAATTTCAGAATTTCAAACTCTATTATTCTATTAATGACCGGTGAACCACAAGAATAAGTTTTGTGAAGGTTGGTCAGTTTGATTATGATGTTCTGATTTCTATACATTAATATATATATACTTGGAGTTATTGTATAAATTTTAAAGTTATAAATTCACATCCCTACGATCTGTGGGTACTGATACGCCACACACCCCAAAATTTTATGACATTCTGTATTTTCAAACCTATATGTCATATATATGGCTATATTACCCCCTGTACTGATAACCTCGTATTGATACCAGTGGCGGATCCAGGAAATATTATCAGGGGTAGCGGGGACTAACGGGGGTTCGGGGGCAGCGCCCCCGAAAAATTTTTTTAGGTAGTTAACGGGCTTTTAATCATATTTTTAAGGGACTTTTTATCATATTTTTAAGTAAAAGCCATAAAATTTCTTCCAGGGGTCGCGAAAAATTCGTTTCAGGGGTCGCGAAAAACCGAAAACCTATAAAAAAAAAATTTTGCACGTCGGGGTAAAAGTTCAGGGGTAGCGGGCGCTACCCCTGGGCTCTATGTGGGTCCGCCGCTGATTGATACACTCCTCTCCTTTGAATTTTATGACATCCTGTTTTTTTTTTGTCCTATACTCCGCGTATAGGGCTATATGTGACACATAGAGGTGTGGATTTAGATATGAGGTGTATCAACAACATGAGCCATTTTAAAAGGAGTAGAGTGTAGAAATTCTTCTGGTTCTTTAAATACGTTGTTATGATTAATTTCTTTTCTTTATTTTTTCTTTCTTTCTCTTCAGGTAATTACGTATGTGAAAAAATTTTAATATCTATAATAAACCTCCATATATATATTTGTATTAAGATTTATATAGACTTATTTCCGTCTAAAGCGTAAAAAAAGCATTAAAATGTGACACATGTATTAGTTTTTATATTAAATGAATAGACACATGTATTAGATGCCCATAATGTTACATGAGACATGTGAAAGTTGTTCAAAATGTTGTATGATGAGTATGGAAGTTATAAGGTTATCTAGAACGTGTGATATGAACGTCAGTATACAGATGTATTTTGTATGAAAGATAGAAGTGGCTGATTTGAACACACCATTAATAACGTCTACCGAAAATGTAAATGATTCGACCCAAACTCGAGCTCGTCAAAATTTGAGCTCAGATAATTTAAATATAAGAGAGCTCGACTTTGACCCCGACCTGTTTAAAACTCTATTTATGAAGCTAGAACTCGACTTGTTAGAAATTATTCTCAAACTCAATTTATATATTAACTCACACTTTCAGTATACACATGTAATCTGTATGAAAGATAGAAATGACTGATTTGAACACACACCACTAATAACATCTATAAAAATGTAAATGATTCGAGCCAAACTCGAGCTTGTTAAGATTTAAGCTCAGATAGTTTAAATTTAAAAGAGCTCGACTTTGATTCTGACCCGTTTAAAACTTTATTTATAAAGCTGAAACTCGACTCGTTAGAAATTATTCTAAAACTCAATTTATATATTGACTCACACTTTATTTATAAAAAATGACATCACGTGACCTTGTGTGTCTAATGTAGGACCTTAAAAAATACATCTTAATCGACAAAAATCCAACGTTTTGGGGGATTTGTTTTTACTGCCGTTTTTATTATGTAAAATTATAAACAAATTTGACAGCAAAACAAAATTTTGTTCAATTTGGGCTAGCAATAGTCTATTCTGTAAAACAAATCAACATCTCTCATTTGGTATTTAGTGTTGGTTTTTGTTTTTCTTTCAATCCATATTTTTAAAATTAAAAAAATATACAAAAGATATTCTTACCCCCTATTTGTATACAATATCTCTAAAATTGACTATCGGTCATTTGACCGAGCGGTATTGGTGATGAGGGGAAGATTTGGGATTGGAAAGTCATGGGTTTGATCTCTGAGCTTGATGTGTTTTTCATCCAACCGCTTACGAAGATGGTTTTTCAGTTTTTCCTGAAATATGCTGAACTGGTGTAAATTGTCTTTGGTTTAACGTTTCAAAAATATCCCTAAAATTAGAGAGGAAAGATTAAGATAATATTCTCTATGTCAATTCTTATAATTTAATTAAAGTATTTTATTTCTATGTTTAAAATTTATTCATCTTCTAAAACCCCAAACATGTTTCTTCTATCTTTATTCATTTAATAATATATATTCATTTTTTCTCTATGACTCACATACACTTTAAAAATATAAGGAATAAGTTCACGTAATGAATAGTGTGTT
>JBCNJP010000024.1:42394320-42466844 GCA_039602395.1 Deinandra increscens subsp. villosa
CTTAAGACTCTCTTAACTCGTAAAACTCCCATCGTCAATACCATGTTCTGCAATGGTCACAAAATCACACTCCCGGTGATCAATACTCCTCGGCTTCTTTGGCTTACACGCCCAAAATATATCCAGACAATTTACTTAATAAACACAGACTGGTCATCATCAAAACTTGCTGTTTTGGCCTCTTTTCTTCTTGTACAGCAACATCCCCTTTTGTTTGCATCACAAAAACGTCAACCAAAAACGACCTCTCTCTTTTCTTTCCTTGACTCACGCAAACAGTAGCCAAAACAAACTTTATTTTGTCTTGATTGCACAGCAACACTGCTGACTTTAATCTTGATTCTTGAGTCTGCCTTCACATACTGATTTATTAATGGTCCGGCTTTTTTTTTGTGGTAAACACCTACAACTACTCTTTTCTTTTATTAATATATAAATCAAACCTCACAATGTATCCTACGGCTCTATCTATAACAACTAAAAAACTTAATCTCAAAGACTCCTAAAAACCTAAATAAAGAAGCCAAATCAAGCTAATTAAAGACTCAAAATAAACATTAAAGAAACTGACCTGACTACAAAGGGAACTAAATCAACCCCTCTTTACATGTGAACACAAATCAAGATTATACTTCCAACACCCAGGTCACATCCCCTTTTCTCCAAAAAAAAAAGTTATAATGGATGGTCAATGGAACAAGTGTTTGTGATTGGTTAAGTACATTTTGTCTTGCCCCAGTTAAATATTGCATGAGTTTTATAGAAGTAATTTTGTACAAGTTTGTTACAATATTGAAGGATATATACTATTCAATCAGTTTGCTTCTCGATGCTCAATTCATAGGATCTTAATATGTATTATCGATTAGCTTTATGTGTTGATAACGATTCTTGGAATTTGGATTCAAGATATGCCTAGTTTTGACCTCAATATTCAAAATTTTATATGCTGCAAAAATTCACTTTTGGCCTTTGAGTGAGCAGTTATGAATTTCTGCTACTACTTCTACGATTAGTTTTGCACTTTTTAATTTTGATATATTTTGTTTTCTTGATACGTGTAGGAATATTGTGTCAACTGTAAATCTTGATTGTAAATTAGACCTCAAGGCGATTGCCCTACAAGCTCGCAACGCCGAATATAACCCAAAGGTACTTCCTTTATAAAGTGTTAGATTTGTTTCTCAATCATGGAAATTTTTTAGTTGCCGATGATATATACATTTATTGTTATTCAGCGTTTTGCTGCTGTAATTATGAGGATAAGGGAACCGAAAACAACTGCCTTGATCTTTGCTTCTGGGAAAATGGCAAGTCCCCTTTTACCCCTATTTTCTATTAACAATATAATGTATTCCTATCTTTTATGCAAAAGAACCGTTCTTTAACTTTCTATGTGAAATCCATGCAGTTAAATTGACTCTAGTCTCTTATGACCATGTAACTATGCTGATTTTTTCAAGATCTAGGTTTCCTAATAATTGAAATTTGAGTCATGTCATCTTTCAAGTTTCAATATTGATCAGGCAGCTTAAGGGCCTGATAAATTTAGTTTGAACATGCCTGAAAAGCTAAAATTGTCTGGAATATGTCTAAAACAGCCTAAACTACCCCTAAACCAGCCTAAAACATGTCTAAAACCCTTAAAAATGTTAAATTTACGCACCTTGTATAAAAAAGCCGTCACATTTTAAGAGCTTTGCTAGGCCCAAGGCTCATTCTTTTTGCCTTGACTGTGCCTTTGACTATTTCGTATAAAACTAAAGTTTTCTACCCTGTAGTTTATTAATAAATATCTCCAGGAGTTAATTACGGGTAGCAATAGGAAATAATGTGCCAGATACATGGGCTGAAACTCAAAACTGACCCCCAAGTGCATTTGAATCGAATGGGTCAAATGGGTTGAAAGTGACCTCAGTGGATTTAAAATTTAAATGCTTATAAGCTCTTGACTCACTTCATCAAGAAAAGCAGATTGACATATTCATAGTAAATTTTCATAAAGGAATTTAATGCATTAATAAGTAGCTATAGAATTGAAGGCAAAAAGAAAGAAAATTTCACAGCGGGTTAACCACTTAACTGACCTGACCTCGGCTTGTTTTGATCCGTTACCCTACCCATATGTTTCCATCTCTAATTTCTTTCTTGTTTCTGCAGGTATGTACAGGAGCCAAAAGTGAAGAACAATCTAAAATGGCTGCACGCAAGGTTCTTCAAGAGCATAATTTTTATATTTCATGTTAAACTTTTGTCATGCTTTTGGTCAAATAAAACTGACAATTTCATGAAATTGTTTACATAGTTTTTCTCTTGGTCAAATGCTTTAAATGATATTGTTCATTAGATCAACAGAGTTTCTTTGTACAAATCAGAGTGTGGGCAAATTGGTCATTCTAGCTCTAAATTTTATCAGATTGACTTTTTATTTTTCATAAACATCAATTTCCTTTTGTATTTTCTCCTTATCATCTTGTGCATGATGTTGGGTCTTCAGTATGCCAGAATTGTTCAGAAACTTGGATTCACAGCCAAGTTTAAGGTAACCTTTATTCTTATATATTATCATTATATTGTTTTCGATATATAATTTATATATTATAATTTTTGGTCATTTTAACACACTCATCCTTTTATGTTATCTTGTAGGACTTCAAGATTCAGAATATCGTTGGTTCATGTGATGTAAAATTTCCCATTAGACTCGAAGGCCTTGCTTATTCTCATGGTGCCTTTTCAAGTGTGAGTTCATAGTCTTTCTATTACATGCCCAATTTTTAAATCAGAGTTAATCAACGCGCTAATTATGATATAAAAGTAATTAATTTATATACATCCTGCAGAAAATAAAATTTCATAATATCATATACACCCTTCCAAAAATAAAAACTAAAAATCTCATATTTATTTATCCCTAGCTAAATTTTCTGGTTTGTTATTTTTCTCACCTATGTCTATTTCTTCATACAGTATGAACCAGAACTGTTCCCAGGACTTATATATAGAATGAAACAGCCAAAAATCGTTCTCTTAATTTTCGTTTCTGGAAAAATTGTTCTCACCGGAGCCAAGGTGTGTTTGCCATTTTAACCTCCTATACACCTTTTATTCCAAGTTATTTTTTGAATATAGACTTCAGTTGTCATCTATTTTGACTTTTCAGGTGAGAGAGGAGACGTATACCGCCTTTGAGAACATATATCCTGTCCTTACTGAATTCAGAAAGAATCAACAATGGTATGTCCTCGTCATACACCCATGGAATAAAATATAGTCAGCAAAACATGCGGGACATGTGGGTTGGGTAATGGGTCATAATGGTGACTTTTTGCGTCATCTTAGAACGAGTTCACAGGTTATGAAAGTTATATGAATTTTCATTCTATTTGTGCATTAGTCCCCAGACTTCAATTGTTATAAAAACTCCATGATAAGGTTCTTTTCATTAAGTTTAAGGACTTAATTATACAAAAAGTACTTCTTGAAAGTGGCCCACAATGATGCAGAAAAACATCATGGAAACAGGAAAGTGGCAATGAATCTGTAAATACTTGAGATAATGTGTGGTTTTTGGTGCAGATTTTTGAAATGGATGAAGTTGTGCTTCATGGTGGTGGTGAAAGGTTGACTCTAGGGTTTGACTTGTTTGTGGAGGGCAAAAGTGTAAATATGGTGGTGGACATGGAAGTTTGAAAGTGAAGGCTAATGCACCCACTTTACTTCCTTTTTTTGTAATCCAAATTTTAATGATATAAATAGAAACCATTTCTGCTGGTCACTTGAGTTTTTAATGGCAACATCACCCAAGAACATTGGTTTTGGTTTTAATTTTTTTTTTCTTTTTTCATGACTCTTCTTCAAGCTGTTAAAAAACTAATTTAGTGGTTACAATTATTAATCTTAAGTGATTTATTATCTATGGGTAAAAAAAACAGTTGGATTAAAATCAAACTAGTGTCTTGGTTGACGGCATATCTAGTGATCCAAAGCATTTATATAACCTATATGCGTCGAAGAAATCACAGCCATACTATGTGTACCCAATATCAGATGTAAAAGTATGAGTGTTAATATAAAATAAGTCGTTATAATGTCAAAATACCAATTTAAGAAAGGGGGGAAATACTTATAAAATCCAAAAAATTTCAAATTTTTACAGAAGCCGTAGATCATCACAATAAACTCAGAAACCATGTTTCATAATTTTTAGAAATGTTTAGCTATTGTTTTAAACTAGAGATCAACCGCGCGTTGCTGCGGTAATCTGGGCAAATATGAAAAAAGTGGACATCAAAGCAAAATTTGATTGATACATTGTCTATTTTAAAAAAAAAAATTGATAATGAAACTTGTTCGATACGGGGACCTTTATTCCAAACGACGTGTGGTAGTAGTTATTGTTTAGAAAGAGTATCCGGAATGCAAATAATAAGTAAAATTTGTCTAAAATTCATAGCAAATGCAAGAGAAAAATATGATGTAAGTGAATATCTAGTAGAGTTTAGGCCAAATAAATTGGTGGCAAGGTGTTTATTTATCTTGTAAAAAATATTGGTATATGATGCGGTGTGAGGTTGAGTCATACATATTATACATATAAACAACCAAAAAAGTGTGTGTATTTGTTACAAATGAATACATACATATTCCTTGAAGATGCATAAATGAACTGCTGAAACATGACGTGATTAAGAACATGAAAATAATGTAACAAATGATATCTCAGAAACATCATCTAATAATGATCAAGAGGTAGATAAAAACATGCCCTTGACCATAAGTTTGTGCCTTCTGAAATTTATAACCTATAATAAATGTTTATTGTAATGAAAGATTTGACTCAAAAGAAAATAGATCTTGAAATCATAAAAGGTGGGGATTTGTATTTTTCATAGTGAATATTTGATTGTGGAGATATAATATCTAAATCAAAGAAAAAATATGCTATGAATTAAGTTTTTGAAATGGAAGAAGTTGTCCGGTAGATTTAATAATAGTTTACCAATAGGATGATGAAAATTTAGAAATTACAACACAATATAATCCACCTCATCATAGAACCTCTCTTTCAATTTAGTTAACATTAGATCTATTCTAACATATGAAACAACTAACAGATTCCTCCTACACAAATCACCATAAGCTTGTATTTTAAGCATTTATAAATCAAGAACAGTTAGAATATGAGTCTATTCAAGAAGTGTTCTTTGTAATTTATGATCTCCAACAACCCATTGTTTTCAATTTCGATAAGAAACCCACAAGAATCTTCAACAGCATCCATTAAGTTTTAAGTAACGAAGACACAAATTTGGTCATTATCACCAATTAATCACAATAAACTTCTGCAGTTAATCTCTATCTTTACAAAAAAAAGAAAAAAAAAAGAAAAAAAACATTATCTTGTATTTTAAGCCTAATTAAAAACGGTAAATACCTTGAAGTCGCCATCGTCGCATATCGAGTCCGAATAACCGAATAATAAAGTTGTACGATTAATATAAACGAATTGCCCTTCCCGATTAGTTTCTCGCCACGAGCATTTCCCTGTTGTCAGTTTGTCTTTTGGACTGAGTTAACACACCGAAAACATAACCGAAAGTGTAAGCGGGTCTTGTATTAGTTTAATATTAGCACCGGTTTACACCCTATTTGTCACCATCGTGGACCACCATCAACAACCACCAACCACCGCCACCATCCTCCGCTATCCTGGTAGTTCATCATCGTCCTCGCCATCACCTGTTGTCAAACACACGTTACCAAATATCGATCCGAACATCATCGAATAATGACCGAACACCAAGAACAGCATCATCATCCTCACTCAAAACCTTCAAAGTAACATTACGCTGTTACTCGAAACCGAGTAAGATTCGCCGGAGTTAACAGCAGGGGTTGCCGAGTAAGTCGATCGGATCGCCGGAGATTGACACGGGTAGGGGTCGACGGCTGTCTGAGGTGAACAGTGAAGGGGGATGGTCGGAGGCTTCGTCACCGTCAGACCAGGGTCGCCGAAAAACTACGGGGAAAGGAGGCTGTGAAGTTGGTCGGAGGAGGGCTGGGTTCGCCGGGAATGGAGGGGGGGCGGAGGTTGGCCGCCGATTTGGAGGGTAAATGGAGAGTGGGGAAATGAATGCAGTTTAGGAAATTACCATTGTGTCATTTTTGTATTTAATTGATAGGTGGTCAAATTAGGTGCTGGCAATAGCATGGTTTATGGGTTTTGTTTTATACCCGAACCCGAATATTATATAAATTATTGTTTCTGGGCACGATATCATAGGTAGGTTTCTAAATGTATATATATACAATTCTTGTTTATTAGATAATGAGAAGATGGTAAAACAATATTCACCATAAGAAATAAATTCTGAAAAAATTACAGAAACTTTTATATCATATCATTATCATCTCCATCAAATTTTATGATTTTTAGAAAAGTTTACCTATTTTTCCCAATTTATGGCATTATAACTATGATTAAATGCCTAAAAATATGAAAACTATTACAAAAATAAAGGTTTCCATAAATAAATAATTTCCCAGTAGCCTAAGTCGTATAATGATTTTATTTGATTTTTCATTAATTATTTGAATGCTTTTACCGATTATCTTGTTATTTACAAGTTTTACGTCATGAAAAAATACTATTTCTTTTCCAAACCAAAAAAAACTTCATAGCTATCTTTAATATAACATCAACACAAAAGTTTCATTTCCATCAACAACAATGATACAACATCGACACAAAAGTTTCATTTCCATCAATTTACACATCTTGGGCTAGGTTTGTATGCTTAAATGCAAACCGAAATAAAACTCATATAACAATATATTTATTATGAACTCAAATATTATTAAGTCTTTATATAGATCCTCAAAATAATGTAGGTCTCAGATAGGCGTTCGTACTCCGTCATAGCAATACTTGTCATCCAAACCAATTAAGGAACCCGTGAATTCTCATAGCCCGCTTTTAACGTTTTTAAACCTTTGGGTGGAAACATGCTTCCAAACTACATTTACACCTGTGAAACTATGTCATTTGTGGTATGTACACACTATGAAATGTAGATTGCATGTGATTCGATTATACCATATTATAAGTCCCCGATATTTAGACACACAATCATTTACCTCATGGGATTGAGCCATTGGATAGGAAAATGATAGTGTTATTCGGGATGACAACCCCATTCACGGATTAGTCGCTCCTTTCCACACGTTTATACAATAACGAATGTTTAAATTCCAGTTATACTTGTTATTAATGTTTCGTGGTTAGACATTAACTCGCAGGGTGGAATCTAGTCATTAGCCTTGGTTGTGGAACTCATGTAGATTGCATTTCGACGCATCTACTGTAAATCATAATACGGCAAAACGGTTCTTATTACTAATTAATGATACCAAACTTATATTTATCGATTATACAAAACTTATTCTTATTGTTTCTACAAAACTTATAACTATTGTTATTTAGTACTTAAACCTACGAACTCATCAACTTTTAACTTGACGCGTTTAAACATGTTTTTTATGTATTCATTAAGAATAGTTACTTGGATACATATGGGTAGGAGTACCGAAGATTAGAAACTTATGTAGACCATCATTAGACATACTCATGAATTTCAATTTGAAATCGTATCAATATACTTATTCACATATGTATAGAATGAAGACTTAGTATTTCTCTTATTCAAACCATGTTTTTTTTAGTATTCGATTTTATCGCACTACCCATTCTTCCGCAGTGTGACAATGTAAACTGTGTTTCCCATGTAATATATTTTATATGTATGTAATTTCTGATTTTCATATACTATTCTATCTGTTTTTATGTATTAATTAAATTATGATGTACAAATGTAAAAAAGGATACCCTATATTGGGCTTTTAGTTCTTCATTTTGTGAGGATACCCTATATTGGGCTCTGTTTGGTGGGCTCTGGCCCCTGGAGTCTGGACCATCAAAATTAGACCCATTTTCTAATGCATGAAATCCATCGGCTCAACTTGATGACTTTAGAGTTTAGAGGATGAGTCCATATTGTTTACACCAATATTCATATTACATGTGAGATGAAAAACTTTCTAAAAGAGAAAATCTATACATCCAAGAAAAGGTTCACTTGAAGATGTTAAGAATATTGGTTTTAAAACTAATTCTCTTTTTAAAAGTGCCTTTTGGTTAGGTTATATGTTATTACTACCCTCGTGATATTGGCTTAGCAGTTGAGATGTCTTTGTGTAAGGGTCTTATGTTTAAATATAGGTCTTCTGTCACTTATTACGATTTACCCAATATAATCATTTATGACTGAGTGAGAGCGAGACCCACCGATTAGGGCCCACACACAAAAGAGGAGTAGTATATGCAAGATTAATGGTAGTCAGATTGCAATGGGACGGAGAACGATAAGAGAGCTGAAAACCACGACGGAATGTTGAAAGTGAAAAGGGGTTCATACACTATTTTTGTCATCTATTAATTATAGAAAAATTATAATTAAAATGCAATATTTCAGATATTAGGATATCTGATGTCTTAGAAATTTTTTAAAATGTCTATTTGAGTCTAAAATTCGAATATCCAAATTTTCAGATATTTCAGACCTGGCATCATTTCAGATAATTTAGATTCAAATTTTTTTCACACCCCTAATCAGAGGTTACATATTTAACATATGGTAAAGTATTGTTGATTATAGTTAGGGGTGTTCAAAATCGGATATCCGAAAATTCGGATATCCGAAATTTCGGATAGTTGATTTTCACTATCCGAATCCGTATCCGAAATTTCGGATATCCGAATTTCGGATATTCGAAATTTCGGATACGGATTCGGATAATGAATCGGATATCCGAATTTTCAAAACAAAAAAAAACTAAAAAAATATACATATAATCTCTAAAATTACTAGTGATAAACATCCAAATGAGCAAATAGTCAAACACAAGTACATTAAATAGTCAAACACCAACAAAAAAATAAAAAATGTCTCGATTTTGAAGCTCGAATCCGTGTGCAACAAGCTCGATGGCAAACTACAAATCGGTGGTGTAAGGCAATGATTCTGTGAGGGTCGAGATTTGGAGGACGACGGGATCCAAAGAGGCAAAGAGAGTGAACATTGGAGTTTAGAACTTTAGATTTAGGGTTTCTTAAGTTAAAGTATGTAAAACTAAATAATATATATAATTTAATATTTTAAAAAATATATATTTCGGATATTTTTCGGATATCCGAATATCCGAAAATATTCAAAATCAATATCCGAATCCGAATCCGAAAATTCGGATATCCGAATTTCGGATATCCGAAAATTCGGATATCCGAAATTTCGGATATTTTGACTTCGGATATTTCGGATATTTCAAATTCGGATTCAGATTCGGATATTTTTGAACACCCCTAATTATAGTTACACTTTGGCATTTTTCATCTTTATTATAGATGCCACTTAAACCTTATAGTTTTTCATTTGCTATCTCTTCCATTTCATTTCATGTCACACCCACTTGCATATTTGTTCTCTTATAACTTTTAATATGTCATGTTTTATAAAATTACGAATGTATTGTTACAACATATTCGTTTTTAAATTATATTCAAATCCAAGTTGTCGTGGTAATGAACAAGTACTCGTAAAATGAATGTACAAGCCTTCAATGTTAACCAAAGGTTTCGTTTTTATGGATTTTCTTTGTTTTTCTTTACAGCGTTTAAAACATTTTTTTAATATAATTTGGATTTTGACGTTGCGACATACTTACACTTATTTTTACTAGCGTATGCAGGTGGTGTTTTTTTTTTTGGCATGGTTAATATTACTGTATAAATCGTCAAATCAAAGTCTTATAGATTTTAACACCCTTGCCACCTTGCCACAACATACGAGTCTCTTCCATCGGTTAGTGTTTAAATGTAATCAAATTATACCCTCTTATTATCCTATAGATCGACATAGAAACCCTTTAAAAAACACATACATAACCACCTTATTTAATTTAAGAATCATATAATATAATCCTTTGAATGTGATAAATATGACACTTTCATAACCACTTTATTTAATTTCTCTCTCCAACTCCTTTGATGACCTTGTGTACAAGTGAATTATACGTAGCAAGTTTTCCAATGTTCTTAACATTTTGTTGTTTCTAAAATAAAAGTATATTTGTATTTGTGTCCCTGAAATTAAGTGTTTCTTTTAGGAAGAATGTCTTTTTATTCTTGAGGTGGGGAGCTATCCTAAATTGCCTTAAAATAGAAGGAAATTAAAGATGGAAAAAAGTAAATGAAGTGAGTGGTATCTTTATTCTCATCACCATCCTTTCAATGTTGTTTGGTGCAAGTCTTTGTCCATATGTATGATTGAATTGAAAGCATTAGACATTCAAGATTTAAACCTTTATATAAATAAATGAAAAAACCACAAATCATTCTGAATCTTTTAGGAACCCTAGCTAGCTAATCAATTCAAGCACATTGGTTTATAGTTACCTTAATTTTAAGATTTTCAGTCAGTAATCAATTCAAGCACATTGGTTTATAGTTACCTTAATTTTAAGATTTTCAGTCAGAAATATTGTACAAGAATCTAATTAATGTATTCTAGTGATGTTTCAAGATGGTGTTGTATGGTTTGCTTTGCTTATTAATCTAAACTTTAGCTTGTGTGAACATGCATTGTTGTTATTTAACTTGAAAGAAGGGAACTTACATATTCATGAATCATATGACTTTTACCAACAAACATATCTATAAACATATCTATGGGAAAGTAGGAATGGGTAAATAATTAATTGACAAATCATCAACCAATATATATGTATTAATCATGCATGAATCATTTTTTACTTTAGGTTAAAAAAAAACTATGGTGATTCGGCCTAAGATAAACACATCATATCATATAATATGTAGAATCGAGTATTTTGGGCTTCTAGCTCAATGGTATTTGAGTATTGTTTAAGGAGTCTATCTTCTAAAAGTGTAAACTAAAATGCGTTTTATTTTAAGAACTTTTGAGAACCAAATATCAACCACTAATTTAAGGTGGGGACCATTACAATTTATGAAGGGGTTTTCCATATATATAAACTAGTGGCTAAGAATTGTTCTTAAAAGTTCTCAAAACCAATTAGTTCTCAAATAATCATCTCCATATATATATAGTCAGAGGTTTATTGTAAACACCTAAAAATGTAGACTCCTACTTCGCATATAAAATTCGCTGAAGAAGAAAAAAAACTTTTTTTATCCATTTTTTCTTTTTCAATCTTTTTTTTTTCTTCAACGAATTTCAAATTCCATCTCCTTCCAAGACATGAATCGGATTTCAAATGGTTGAACTGGGTCCCTTTAAAGGTGGTTGCTTTCGCATGGCGGGCCTCTCAAGATCGTATACCCTCCAAGGCCAATCTCGCCCGCCGCAACATTCAAATTGAGAATCAGTGTGGCACTTGCTTGGTGGCTGACGAGATGACAGACCATGTTCTGATCAGATTCCCTATCGCTAGACACGTTTGGTCTATGATTTGGGTCTGGTGTAAAGCCCCTATTTTGATGATCAACATGGTGAAAGACTACGTGTCCTCAAACCTGGTCCGACAAAGATAGAGGGAGGAAAATTTTTCACAGCATTATTCTTATAGCGTTGTGGAGTCTATGGAAGAGGAGAAACGAGAAAATCTTCAGGGATGGTAAACAAGATGCGGAGAACATTTTAGAAGAAATCAAGGTGCTATCTTTTCAATGGATCAAACATAGAAGTAAGTTAAGAATCATTGATTGTGTCAATTGGTGTAACATTTCTTGTATTTCCCAAATGTAATCTAGCTACTTGCTAGTAGGGGTGTTCAGAAACCGGAAAAACCAAACCAAACCGGTTAAACCAAACCAAAATTTCGGTTTGGTTTCAAAATATGCATAATGGTCCGGTTCATGGGTTAAGAATTTAAAAACCGGTCGTAGCGATCCGGGTTACGGGTTAGGGATCATTTGGTCCGGTTCAACCCGGACCGGTCCGTTAAAGACTTACACTTTTATTTTATTATATAATAATAATATAATATATATATTATTTTAATCTTCTTTTTCTTTAAAACCCTAATAGATAGTTAGATATAGTATACGGCGTACATTCAATTTGTAATTTCAATTCTCACACTCGCGTCCTTTCTGTTGCCCAGGATTGTGTAATTTTAATTCTCACCTTCTATTTTTTGTAATGTCCATGAAGTAATGCCCACTTGCCCAGGATTGTGTTCTATTTTAAAAGACAACTATTTGAAATACAGCAATACGTACTGTATAATGTAGTTCAGACTATGAAAAAAAAACATATTAAAAAGATATTAAAAACATATTAAAACCACTTTACTTTCTGCTTCATACTTGCTGTAACAAAAAACCATATTAAAAAACAACAATATGTAATACATATTATATAGTTCGGACTATGAAAAAAAGCGCAAATTCCATAACAAACAAAATATATTAAAACTGGCCCAAAACCGGCCGAAAAATAAAAATAAGGAGTTTGGCATTTTTGAACGGTTCAAACCGGTAAACCGGTAACCCAAACCGGTTAATCCGGTTTCTCCGATCCAGTAAACCCGGACCAACCCGTTCAGTTTGGGTTGAAAAAAATCGAACCCGTATGTTACGGTTTGGTTCAAAAAAATCCCAAAACCCGGACCAACCGGACCATGAACACCCCTACTTGCTAGTGGTATATTTTCTATAAAATTTCCGGCCTTCCAAAAAAAAAAAGGGGGATCTATGGGTTTACATTTTTTAGGACGTCTACAATAAACCTCCATTTCTATTCTAAAAAACCAATATCTTTTAAGAAAACCAAACTTTTTGTTGTTTAGATTTAGAGATGATCAATTAATGTTATTTTACATGTAAACTGTCGCATTTCACATTTGAACATATAAAATATATTGTCTCCCTAGTTCCTCATTTTCTATGTGTTATATAGAAGAAACATCTATGTGTTATATAGAAGAAACATGGAAAATCGGGAACCAAACAAAAAAAAAATACATTATCCTTAAAAAAAAACCAAATTTTTATGTTAGTTAGTTTTATAGATGATCAATTATTCTTTATTTTACATATAAAATATAAAAAAATAGATCGGTTTCCTCCTAGATGTTTCTTAAAATACTCATGTTTCTTAAATTGGATATTTTAAGAGGAAAAAAGACAAAATTTGCCTTAAATTAGTTACCGATATTTAGAGATCCAATGTAATGTGATCAATCACTCAAAGTAAATCGAGAAAAAAATTCTTATCCTACCAGCAACATTGATATATATGTGGCTACTTTAGCCTTCAAGTGGTCGTATATTTAGGATAAAAGTCTCACCTCTAACCGATCAAAAGACAAAAAGCACACATTATTATTGGTTAAAAGTTTAAATTAGGGGTCCATTACCCATTAAGGGATTAAATTAATCATTTAAAGATTCAAATTTCCACTAACCCTTTTAGGTTTTAAAATTTAATAATTTATATAGACTTAGTGCCCCAACAACAGCAAAGTGGTTTCCTCTCACCTTTAGGTTTTAAATTTAGTCTAAAAGTTAGAGCATAGAAATAAGCATTGCATTGTCATAGAATTCTTTGCATTAAACTACAAGGTGGCGTTTGGTTCACAGAATGTAATGTAATTGGAATTGTAAATTTCTTTTCTTTTTTTTTTTTTTATATTCTCCATTGTTCCCAATCTTTTTTTTTTTTTTCGCTAATAAAAGTATATCAAATACAAAAACAACGGTTACAACTCAACATGAAGTACAAGGGAGGCGGGCAACAAGCTGCGCCGCCACCCCTTTCTGAATAGCAAAGCCTAACCGAGTGAAGACTACATTCAAACCCCCAGGGCTCGCCACATTCCCATTCATGACCTTCTGGACGCGGGTCAAAGTATCCACAGCTTCCGGGGCAAGGTAACCGAAGGTGTCAAACGCAAAAGGCACGAACACATGTTGATTCGCCAGACACGCTTGCTCATGTTTGCGCACTTTCCCGGCAGCAGCATACGTGGCCGCCTGACCTGCCCGGAAACCTGACTCCTTGAACCCCACGAGAGGGGAAACACCAGTAAGGTCGACACAAGCATGCTTCCCGTGCTTCCACCCAAAGACAAGGACGTCCGCTGGTCGAAGGGAGGAACGCCCGTCCATTGGGTCCGACAAAAAGTTAACCGGGGCCTCCTTCTTTGCAGATATCCCGGCTCTTCTGAAAATGTCAAATAAGACGTCCCGGACCAGATCATGCCGGTATTTGAAACCGGGCAACTCTTTGCAATGGACCGCGTGTTCCCCATAAGCATCCAGGCATGCCTTGCGGCAGACTGGACACCTCTCATCCCTCGGGTATAGGGGGATCATAAGCCGATATTTAAGAATCGCCCGGTATTCGACCGGCGACATGTGCTGCCCCAGCCCATCAATAGGGAGGGCGAGGAGGAAATCTTGAGCATGTGGTTGGCGGAGGCATTCCCACACCGCTTTATCCCTGGCTGACATCCCGAAGGCAGCTTCCATTTCTCCCACGGCTTTACCGAAAAGGACATTCGCCAAAACATGTTGGGCTTTGGATGGGGCGGTGTCCTTGTTAGAGAAACCGCTAAGATCAAAGCCCGGAATAAGGGCACGGAGGCCAGCCAACGCGCCTGTGTATGCCGAGTCCATGGGGCACACCCCACACTCCCGAAGGATGTGGTCCAGGAGCTCCCAAGATTGGGCCCTCGAGGCCACGAAAGCGTAAGAGGAGGCCTCGGCAGCCGAGTAGACCCCAAGCCCACCCAGCTTGATGGGCAAGGAGGCAATCCGCCATTGGAGGTCCCCAAAGAAAGGCCCACCGCTTACGACAATATCTTCAATGGTCGCGCGAAGGTCGTTGTCAAAAGCCACTGCAGCCCGAGCCACATGAACGGGAGAGCAGGTTCTGAGGCCAAAGGAAAGTTTGGCGATACCCATACACGACCGGAGCAGGAGGAGGGCACATTGGGGATCACCCAGCTTGGGGAGAAGGCGCATAAGATCAGCAGCAGTATTGGCCCTCCTCAAAGCCAACCCTTGGATAAACCCCTCATCGATGCTGACCGCACCGCCTAAGAGCTTCACCCCTAAGGGCGGACTGCTGATGCCAACGGGGAAAAGCCCCGGCAGAGTCTTCCTACCATCGCAACTCGGCCAGAAAAGCTCGGTCTTCTTAATGTTAAGGTCCAGCCCTAAAGGAGGACCCATAACCTTAATGATTTCGAGGGCCCTGGAAACCTCTTCAACATCCCCAATGATCGTGCCATCATCGAGGTACCAAGCTTGTAGAAGGAGGCGGCAAGAGTCCCGGATGTGGTGGGCAAGGGGGTGAAGAACAAGGGCAAACAGGGGTGGCCCCAACGGGTCACCCTGCTGAACCCCCGTAGTGGCCCAAATATGATCGTCCCCCAAGTACAAACGAGCCGGCTGCCCGTATAGGAAGTCCACCCAGGGCGAGATCGCCGGGCACCTCAGCCGAACCTCCCGTAGTAAGGACGAGCGGTCGACAAGGTTAAAGGCGTTAGAGAAGTCCACGGTGAGCATGGCAAGGGACCCATCGGTGTGTCGAGCATCCAGGAGACGGTTGACACTATGCAAAATAGCCTCAGCCCCGCTGGGGACACCAACCCCGAACTGGAAGTCTTGGAGATATTGGGTCATGTCCTTAGCAACCCCTCTCATAGCGATTTTCGAAACCAGACGGCGCCAAATAGTGCCCACCGCAATAGGCCGAATCCCATTGTCAGGCTTTAAAAGCGGTGTGAGGGGCGCCGAGGCAACGAATTCCGCAAGACTAGCAGGGCACCTCCCCCCCAGCCACAGGTTAACGACTGAAGCCAAAGCGCCCAAAAGGTCATTGGCAGTGGCAGACCCTTCCCCGCAGAGACTGTCCAAAAGGTGTTGAGCCCTCAGCCCATCCCTGCCACAAGAAGTCCCTTTAGGAAACGATTTAACGCCGTCAAGGACCCAATCAGCGGTGACGACAAGCGCGGGCTCGGCGAAGGGGTCAATAGGCATGGAGGGCCCCGGACGAGACGGGTGCTTGGCCACCAAAGCACGAATAGTGTCGGCGTTATACGGCGCGACCCCAGAAGAGGATAGCACCTTCACAGCAGCCGTAAAATGGCCATCCGCGACCTTCCGGAGACACCGTTTGACATTAGGGGCGGCCTGGTCTCCCTTATCTTTATCTTTACCAGCCACAGGTCCGCCCCCAGAGGAGTCAAGGAGACGACTAACCAACTTCTCCACCCCATCTTCCCCCGCCCAGGTGGCTAAGGAAGTCATGATGGAACGACACTGCAGAGCCTTCCGATTCCCGGAGCGACATTCCTGCCGACTCTGGGGTTTAAACACCTGCAACGTGCACCGCGGGAGGAGAAGAAGGCGCACCCAGGCGGCCACCGAATCAGGGTGGCCCACCACCGCGAGGAGAGCATTTTTAAGGGCTTGGGAGAAAGCCATGCGGCAGCTGTGCGGGATGCTCTTAACGGTAGTGCAACGAACCCTGAAAACACGATCAAGAAGTGCCACATCCGACAAGAAGGAGGACGTGGGGGAGCCCAAATCGACAGGAGATTGGGGCGCCGAGATCCCAACGATATGGGTACCCCCACCCCCAGAGGGAGCATCGCACCAGACGATGCCATCAGGGTGGTGACATCCACGACTCAGGGCATGAATCCTCATACACCTCCCACACAACCACACCCCCTGACATTTTAAGGCCCCGTCGAAGGCCAGAAACATATCGAGGTCGGAAGCCAAGGCCTCACGCACAGACATCCGACGATCATCAGAGGAAAGGTGAAGGGTTTTGAGGTGGGCGACGAGACGGGAGAAACCCTTGGCTCCGACGTCCCCATCGGGGCAGCAGTGAAGGGAGCGGAGTGGGCAGCGGGCACCGCCCGAGCCAAGGGCCGACACGGAACCCATAAAGGAGAGACGGAATAAGGAAAAAGAAAAGAAAAGGAAAGGCAAAAGAAACCGGGACCCCACAACCGAGCAGGAGCGGGAAACGACACAACGAGGTGCTAAGGTAGCACCCACCGGTATGCCAACCGGAGGTTGGCAAAACCGGGAGACGCTAGACGGAATCTACATCCCGGGTCCACGGCGGACCGGTGGCGGACCAGAGGGTGGCAGACCCGAGGACGTGGCCGGACGCCGGATCAGAGGTGGCGGCGCACCGCCGGCGGATCAGGCAGTCGGTGGACCAGGGAAGGCGGCGGACCAACGAAGGCGGTGGACCAGCGAAGGCGGCGGACCAGAAGGCGGCGGACCAGCGAACCGGCGGACCAGCAGCGGAGGAGAAAAACCCGGCGGACCAGAGAGGTAGCGGACCAGTTCAAACTGGTCCGGCGACCCGTTGGGGAGGTCAGGCGGGGGCGGCGATCTGGTCCGGCGGCCAAGCAGCAGGCGGCGAACAGGGGGTAGGAGAAGGGGCGGAGGAGGGCGGAGGGAGGGAGGAGGAGGAGGGGTCGGCGAGAGAGGAAGGAAGGGAGGAGATCTGGTCCGGCGGCCAAGCAGCAGGCGGCGAACAGGCGGCCAAGCAGCAGGCGGCGAACAGGGAGTAGGAGAAGGGAGAAGGGGCGGAGGAGGGCGGAGGGAGGGAGGAGGAGGAGCGGCCAAGCAGCAGGCGGCGAACAGGGAGTAGGAGAAGGGAGAAGGGGCGGAGGAGGGCGGAATTTAGGAATGAATTCCTTTAGTCAATGGAATTTAGGAATCCTTCACTTTAACGAAGGAAAGTTACATTACCTCAAATTCCATTGATTACAAGAATTCATTGTATTTCAAACCCCTTCCTTACCCAACTTAAGCACAACTTTAAAAGGAAAACTTTACAATTCCAATTACATTACATTCCGTGAACCAAACGCCACCCAAGATTCTACGTACCAATTTTAATAGCCCTGTTCTATTCGCACCGGAATTTTTTTTCCTTGCACCGGTCCTAAACGGGGCATTGAGGCCTCCACGCCCCATTTAGGTCCTGAACGGGGCATTGAGGCCTCCACGCCCCATTTGAGTCTTAAAATAAAATTCATGTTAAATTAACTAGTTTTATTATTTAAAAAAGACAAACGAGCAAAGAGTACGACTAACGAGTAACATATAACGAGTATTATTTTCTTTTAAATGTCAAACGAGCAACGAGCAAAGGGTAACGAGTAACGAGTATTATTTAAAAAAAGTCAAACGAGTAACGAGTAACAAATAACTAGTTTTACTATTTAAAAAAGGCAAATGAGCAAAGAGTACGACTAACGAGTAACATATAACGAGTATTATTTTTTTAAAATGTCAAACGAGCAACGAGCAAATAGTAACGAGTAACGAGTAATATTTTAAAAAAGTCAAACGAGTAACGAGTAACAAATAACTAGTTTTATTATTTAAAAAAGGCAAACGAGCAAAGAGTACGACTAACGAGTAACATATAACGAGGATTATTTTTTTTTAAATGTCAAACGAGCAACGAGGAAAGAGTAACGAGTATTATTTAAAAAGGTCAAACGAGTAACGAATAATAAATAACTAGTTTTATTATTTAAAAAAGGCAAATGAGCAAAGAGTACGACTAACGAGTAACATATAACGAGTATTATTTTTTTTAAAGGTCAAACGAGCAAAGAGTAACGAGTAACGAGTATGTTACTCGTTAGACTTTTTTAAATAATACTCGTTACTCGTTACTCTTTGCTCGTTGCTTGTTTGAGGTTTTTAAAAAAAATCATACTCGTTATATGTTACTCGTTAGTCGTACTCTTTGCTCGTTTGTCTTTTTTAAATAATAAAACTAGTTAATTTAACATGAATTTTATTTTAAGACTTATATGGGGCGTAGAGGCCTCAATGCCCCGTATAGGGCCGGTGCAGATCAATAAATGACCCGGTGCGAATAGCAGATTCCTTTTAATAAATAGTTTAGGTTGAACTATTAATTGTGATAGTGAAAACAAGAACAAATAAATCTGATTGGGTTAGGTTGGGTCGGGTCGGGTCAAGTGAATTAAAATTTTGAGATTAACGGTTTTAGATTTTTTTTTTTAAAAAACAAGTTATTACTTTCAATAAAAGTTTTAAAATAATAGAAACTATTCATGATTTAACATTATAGTAAAGTGAAGCTATTGTGAATAGCAACTCTCACCTACAACTATGGTACTGTTACGTGGCACGTTATAATTTAATAATATATTTTTTTATTTTAATGTAGTTTTATTTATTTCTTTTAAGTGTCTAATTTTATTTAATTCATGTAATAGTCTTTATCATCTTTATTTTTAATTGACTATTTTATTTTTTTTTAATTCATATTAAACCCGTTCTATTAGTTTTAGTTTTATACTATTGTCTTTAGTTATCTATTTTTTTATGTTATATTTTACTAGGGTGAATTGTTTGCCTTTTCTACCTTTATTTTTTTAAAAGTATTTTAGCAACGTCACTATTTTTACCACTCTATTTCCATGAGAACACATTATCCAACTGAAATAAATAAATTGACGAGTACTCGACAACATACATATATCAAAAAGTGAACAGTGATCAATCTGTTTGAATTTTAAAAATTTTAAATGGATTGAACTGACCTACTTGGTTTGATTAGATAGTTATTTCGATTTAAATGATTTACAAACACCCCTACATTAAACTATAATTTCTCAAATAAGCTCTTATCCCCAACACCACTAATGTTTATATTAATTGATAATTAACTTCTTCATGTCTAACTCCTACCCCATCACTTGTATACAACAACCAAACTTTGCATTATTTTTTGAATCCTTTAATCCAAAAGGAAACTCTCAAGCAAGAGAAGCAATCAAGCTAATCAATGATGGTTTTCAAGACTTCTATCCTATGTTTTCTCATTGTAATCTCACTTGTATCATCATCATCATCATCATTTGCAGGTCAATATTCTTCATCAATTTCCAAACTTTTATTCTTTAAAGTAATCTTTATGAACACATGTTAAAACCCTTTTGAGCTGTCTATGAATCAATATATATTCTTGATGTTCATGTGAGATTACAGCCCGTCGCGAATCATCCATCCCTATGACGACGAATCTTGGTGCCAACGATCAAAATCAGGTTTAAATCTCTCATTTATCGAACATAAAATGTTACATATATATGTTCATGGGCTTTTGTTCATATATATACAAAGTTGTATACTTGTATGTATGTATGTATATACAGGAATCTTTATATTCAGAAGATGATCGAAGTTCAACGAGGGACAACGATGATGTAATTCACGAGAGACTGCTTAGGGCTAATACGAAAGATTACGGACGATCAGATCCTGCACCAACGTTCGTGAAGCCGCGATTTAAACTCATACCAAACTAGCTAGCTGGCCGGCATGGTTGAGAGCTCGATGATCAATCGATCAGCTACGAGTTCTAAGCATGTTTATCGATGAAATTAGGAATGAAACAAGTGACACATATCCCCTGGATCGAGTATCACATATGTGTTACACTATAAGTTTTGCAAGATAATACTCCCTCTCTATATATATAATATATGTATGTATATGTGACTTTGTAGTAGCTAGGGTTTATGATGCCCAGCAAGCATGCATGCATGCAAAATGTTTTGAAATTATGGACGTGTTTTGTTTTAGTGAAGTTTAACGGACGAATGTTTAGTGAACTGTTCGGTAAAGGAAAGTTTGTTTATGTTCGTTTAATAAAGTAATGAACATGAACAAGAAATTTCGTTGGTTTTATTAAATGAACAAATATGTACAAAGGTCATGTTTGTTCATTTATATATGTTCGTGAACATTTGATAAGGTGTTCATTTATATATGTTCACAAGTTTACTTTATGTTCATTAATTAAGTGTTTTTAATATTACCTAACAATTAAACTAGAAACCCTATTCACTTAGACATGATCATATCAAACTTAGATATTTGAACATTATATATATGAGATAATTATATTCATGGTTCTTATTTCTAACTTGTAATTTGTTTTAGGATAATTATATATATATTACAAATTGCAAGTTTTTTATGTGTGTTGAGTTACTATGTGGTTTGCGTCGATACAAAAATTACAACTCAATTTAGTAACCAATCAAATTTTGCCGATACAAAAGTTACAACTCAATTTAGTAACCAATCCAATTTTGCCAACAATATCTACTTAGAAGATTTACACGACAAAGTAGCGTCAGTAATGCCTTTCCACGTTTCTTTTTGTGTTCTCTTTTTCATGCCACGTATTCTGTCTGATTCGTTTTTCTCTTCCTCTCCTAATTACGTATGTTGTTGTATTTCGTATACATTTCGCTTCTGTTCGTCGTAGTTGCCAATATTTTCGCTTTGTTCTCCGGTACTGGCTATCGAGGTATGGGTATTTTTTCGCGTTAGGGTTTGTCTTTGTTTGTTTGTTTGTGTGTTCCCTTTACCTTATTGTGATCTCTGATTTCCGTTCTTCACTCCCGTATTTCGATTGAGATGTGGTGTTCAGTGTGTATGTGTTATTGTTGCCCGATTGAAGTCGGATTTCTGAGTACGTTACTGTTATTTGTCTGATTTTTATCGCCTATTTTGATTGGTTACTGCATGTGTTTTACTTGCTCTATTCACTCTCTTTTTGAGTTCGAACTTCTTTTTCAATCACTTTTCGAGGTTGATGTTCTGTTTCAGATGTTGATTTGTTGTTAAAGATATTCTTTTTTGTTTTGGTATATGTATTCTCTTTGTCTGTATTTTATATCATTCTGAATGTTCTTCACATTTAGTTCCTTTGTAGGCGTTGTCTTAATAGGTACACACTTCCATTCCTTTTAATTTGTTGTGGTTTTACTTCGTTTGCATAACTGTGCATTGCTTCATTGTATGTTTGGTTTTTGGGTTTTCCCGAACTTTAATTTGTTCTGCATGTTCATATTTTGGGTGCAATTGTGTGTTGGAGTGTGTTTCTTTGTATGTCCTATACTTATGGTTTTAAAGCAAGTTTTGGTGTTCGTTTTACTTATAATGGTGACTGAAAGTTCGGAGTTTGAGATTCCTTCTCTAATTTTGTGTTGATTAAGTTTTTTATATGCAAATGATGTTGAGTTTCCTTTGATTTGTAAACTGATTTGAATTATTTTGAATTATTGATCTAAAGCAATGGCTGTCAGTTTTTTATTGTTTTCTTTGTTATTTGAGTTTATACAAGCTGTTTAAACTTGATTTCTTTATAATTTTTGCAGGTGTGATCTTTTGTATTTGTTGCTCTTAATCTAAAGGTACATAAAAATTTTATTACCTTTGTTGTTATATGTTAATCTTTGTATTTTCTTTATGTTAACGTTGCTTAAATTCCTACAAAGTATCCATCACAGAAGAAGTCCAGATTTTGAAATTCTTTTTGTAACTTTGTATTTCTTATTTCTGTTGTTTGGATTCATACCTTATATTTTAGTGGTCTCCTTTTAAGAAGGATTGAAAGTTTAAGAAGAAGCTTTAATATGTGGTTGTTACTTCTATAAATCACTTTAAAATGAATGTTGTCAGCTTCTTTTAAAATTAAATGGCCTATCTTTTACAAATTATTCTTAGCAACATTTTTTTTTTTGAGAAATGTGTGCTGCCAACTATGTTATTTCTGTATGTTGATCGGATTAGTTTCACTTTAATTGTTCATTTGTTGTTGTAATTGTGCAAGGACACATTTGTTGAAACTTAATTAGGTGCCTTCATTAAGCTTAGAAAAATTTGATATAAATATGGAATATTGGTGAAGCTTCATTTAGTCTAATATGCGCCTCATTAAATTTTGGGTTATTTGTTTTATTTTGAAGTATTACTGCCATAGGTTACTTTGTTTTTGTTGGGGTGTCTTGGGTCGTGCTTTAGTTGACCTCATTATGTTCTTTTAATTGTAACTCATTAGAACGTTATGTCTTCATTTGTCTATTTTACACTTTTGACATTGGTTATCGATCCCCTTCATAATCCTTTCTTTTAATATGATTGCTGTAGTGTACACTATCATAGCATTTCGTCTGCTGTTTCTACCCGAAGGTCTGCTGTGGTGTAAGTCAATTAATATTTTTGCTATGTTTTGTTGTTTTTTATAGACTGTTGATACCTTAGAGATCCTTCTAAATGTGTTGGTTTTGTTTATGTTATGTGTGCAGTTGGCTGTGGTTCTTGGAAGTGCATTGCGATGTAAGTTCTATAGTAATTTTAATGTCATATTTTTTTCATGTGTGTATGGTAGTGTCTTTTTCGAATAGCCTTTTGTAAATGCAATGAATTATGACCTTTGTAAATGCAATCACTATACATGACAACTAGCATAAGGCTAGAAAAAAGAAACGCCTCTTTTTGTATAGATCAGTAACCATGTACTCTAACTACACCCTGAATACTTTTACAAGTGAACATGCAGGTTAGGTTACAACCAAGTAAAGACTACTTTTGTAAATGAAAATGCAGGTTACAACCAAGTCAAGGACCATACAAGAACCACAAACACCATGATGGTGGCCCGCCGCAACGCGCGGGCGGGTCACCATCTAGTTATATATATACATAAAAGTGAAGGGAAAGAATAATATATCAACCATACTTTAGGTTATTTTATTTTTGCTATTAAAGTGTGTTCTAATATAGTTTTAAGTTATTTTATTTTGGCCATAACTTTATTTATTTCGCGTATAAAGATAAATATTAATCTATAGTAGTATACTTCTAAGTTTTCTTATTTTGGCCACCTAACATTGTTTTTTATATAACGTTCTCTACTAATTAGTGGCGAAGCTTGAAAATACCAAGTGGGGTCGGGATCTTTTTTTTCTAACACCAATTTTTGGGTAAATGGGGGATCGAAACCGGAGTATATCAAAATTTTCTACACGAAAATTATATACCCCCTACATCAAAAAAAAATTCAGGGAGTCGGACGCCCCCTCCCACCCCTTAAAAGCTACGCCACTGCTACTAATTATACTTTTAGGTTTTCTGTCCATTTTCTTTCTCTTTAGCAACTTTCACATGTGAAATAGGGAGTCTATGAGTCTACAATTTTTATGGGGTCCATAATGAACCGTTTTGGTAAGCCAGGTAAGCGACTCTCGTTTGGAGGGACTCGTTGGCCAATCCCAGATCGGTGTTTGGCCATGATAACACCACTCATGTGAGCGTGCAGTGACTCCATAGCACCCAGTGTGGCAGCCTATTGGTGCTCCACAGCGGCTAGACGGGTCTCTAGTGCCGTCAGAACGGTCCAGATGGGGAGTCTAGTGATCTCATCGTCGATCACCCCGAGGCCTGCTCGTGACATCGCAGATATGTCACCAGTAGCAGTGGTCGCACCGCCAGCGGCTGCGGTGGGAATCGTGTGGTTCGAGGAGTCGTCTAAGAGACGGGGTCACAATGGTCTCAGAAAACTCGATGGTAATGAGGACTGTCGGACAGTACCGATGGTGAGAATGTCCTGCTCTGGGCTGGACAACTCATGGTCCTCAGGGGAAGGCGTGTACTCATGCACGACTGTGTCTTTTCCAGAGGAATCAGATATGCAGAATACCTCTTAGGAAGTCATCCTTGCGATAATATTCTAGGAGAAAACATAGTTGGTAACACGATAATAACATCTAGAATAAAAGGTATAAATGCACAAGTTGTAGTGATACTAGCTTGTATAAGTAAAGCATAAGTTAACGTAACCAATATGATAAGGAATTGGTCTTGCGTGCAAACGGTAGCTTCGGGAGCGGGTTATAGTCCAGGTTTGGTTTTTGTTTATTTGTTTAACCTAGTTCGCTATAACCGCGGCTCTGATACCAATCTGTCACACCCCGGTCAACGGATTGGGTGTGAGCGAGACGGAATCATAGTCGCAGATTACACAGAACAACTTTAATTAAATTCAAACGTCATTTAAAACATAATACCATTCATGTTGCAGCGGAAAGTTGTGGTGAAATGATATTGTCTTACATTTGAATAAAAGTCATAGTTTGATATTGAAGTCATAAAGCAGTTTATTTAAGATAGGTCGGGACTACGACTCCGGTAAAGCAGGGTCGAAAGTTACAGTGAAGCCCCATTTGCACGTCTTCCATAATAAGCTTAGATACCTGAGAAATCATGAGTTTAAAAGGTCAACATAAAGTTGGTGAGGTTCACAGGTTTATGACTCTATGGTAAGTTTGTAACAACAGTTTACAGTATGTTGGTAAAACAATTTACGGTATACTTAAATGTTACGTTGGTTTACTGTCGTGGTTGTAAGATCTCCCATGAACCTCAAATTCAAATACTAACGGATTACCCACTCATGGCATTCTATCCCAAGAATACCGAACAGGCTAGAATAACTGACGTGTACCCCTTGACAATGTATGAAGTCAGGATTGGAGCTACCAATCTGGACAGGGTTGTCAACCCAAATAGATCTATTCACTAGTTATCGTTTCGAGCAGAACTAATCGAATTCAATTAATAGTGGGATTCAGTTGTACTAACGTTTATAACGATAAAGTACCAGTTGTTTGGGATGCAGAATGGAACATGTAGTCATACGGCTAACAGGTAAACCATAACATTAAGTAAAAAGCATTTTATCAGTTCATGATTTCTCCCCCATAAGTGTAAATCAGTTGTAAAGAAAAGGGGCCGTGAAACTCACATGATTCAGTGATGATGATGGATTACCGAGTGGCAACTAGCAAGTAAAGTCCTAATAAAACATAAGACAATATGCATAAGGGCCCACATAATCATTTGAGTAACGAACGTTACCCAAATGATACCGGTCAAGTCTTGACGTATAATCCCGTTTGTAGCGTTTGAAAACCCGTTAGTTAATCAGTTTAAAATCAGTAAGTGCTAATGTTCACGTATATAGGCATTTATGTAAATTGAATACAAGTAATGAACATGTGATAATGTATCATGAATACCAGTTCAATCAAGTATTAAACATCGTTTTAAATAATAATATTTATTATTATTTTTATGTTCGCTCGATCGATTGAATAATTGATCACGTTAAGTTATAATATATATAATTAGAGTTGATAATTATTATTGAAATAATTATTCTAACTTGTCGAAATAATTTTATTAAATTATTACAAGTTAAATGATTTAACACAAGTAGGTAAATATTAAAGGAAATTTTAGTATTTAAACTCATGTTATGAAAATTAGGGTTTTGAGTTAATATAAATATAATTATTATTAAAATAATTATATTAACAAACCAAAATGATTTTAACTCAAATTAGGGTTTCTAAAATTCAGAAGGATAATTATTTGTTGAAAATAATTATTTACGTTTCGTTACGTCGTAAAACGTTTTTAAATCGTTTAAAGATTTCGTTTCAATTTCAAACGTTTAAAAATAAAACATTTGATCCGGTTAAAACTTTTTGATTATTTTGATTCATTTAAAATAATCCAAAAATATTTAAAATATGTTTTTCATAATTTCTATAAGTCTTTTGATTTTACTTTTATAAAATCATTTTTAAATAACTTTATTAATCAAATAAAGCTAAGGTTTTAAATTGAAGACTTTTTATAGAAAATTTCCAACATAAAACATTTTCCACTTTTTGTATAAAATCCAAGATTTATACTTTTTATGTCAAGTGACATAAATATGTTCTTTTATCATTTTTGAACATAAAATATATCTATATATATTTTATCCATTTTATTTTTATAATATCTAAACAAAACTTTTAAGTCTTTTGTTTTTAGAATTTATATTTTTATAAAATGTGATTATTTTATATAACAACTCTTATGGTGACATTTTTATAGTTTAAATATCCAAGTAACTTATATAAAATAACTGTAACATCCCGATTTCTAAATGGTCGAAACACCGCTAAATTCATTGAGCGCGGGTGCAAAATTTAGAGTGCACCTTACCTTTGGTACCTACCAGGTATTTACATGTAAGTTGGGGTGGAAACATGTAAATACAAGAGTTGTACCTAGTTTTGTTAAAAATCTAAACATGAGGGGTTGGATATGTAAATGAGTTAATGGATTAAAACAAAAACAAAAGGGATGGGGCTGAAATCGTGATTCACGATGGCAAACCCCCAAAACCCCCTTGTTCTTGCCCTCAAAAATCGAAATCCATGATGATGAGGATGGAGCTGCGATTTTAGACTAGAGATCAAGAATCCATGTGTCTTGAGCATCATCTAGCTAATAGAACTTGTCAAGTAAGTAAACCCCAACTTAATGCTTGTCTAAATCTCGAAAATCCATGGACAATTATGATGATTAAGGCTGTGATTATGAGTCTAATGTGTTATATAGTGTTTATATGATTATTTAGAAGCATGCATGCTCAAATTCGTGATTTAGAATGTCATGTTGTGGGTGCCTAAACCCAAATGACGAAAATTAGACTCTTGGGAGTTTCGAATTGGGCTTTGGTTGCAAAGTGCTAAATTAATGAGTGTTTGTGATTTCATTGTTAACTAAACCGACATATGTGACGCGTGAAATCGGGTTATCGCATAATATGCAATAATTGGATATGAAACATAAACCAATTGGGTAAAATATGCTTGTTTTGAGTTATGCATATAAGGTGCTCGACAAAATGCCTAACTTAGATGAAATGCTTAAATGACTCTAATGAGATATGCCAATGAGTCTAAAGTATATAACTTGTCATGTAGTATAGCGAAACCAAGACAAGTAAATAAAATGTGTTGTTGACGAACGTTCAAAGAATCATAGATAAATGCTTATGATGTAATGTAGGGTTACTTAACCAAGGTAAACCATGACTATATGTGTAAGAGTTGCCTTATAGCAATGTGAGTGCAAATTATGTGATTTTCCTATGCGTAAATATGGTGGATTAGCCCATGTGCAATCACGGGTAAATACGTGAGACTTAACGGGTCAAATGGGTTGGAAATACGAAATGAATCCGGTAAGTAGCTTGCTCGTAAGAACCACATGATCCATGTATGATAATTTTGCTTATAGATAGGTGTATAAGTTGCATTGAAGGCTGGAAACACGATGGGTAAAGACCCAAAAGAATACTTGGAAAAATCTAGTAGCAAACTGGAGGATTTAACCTGAAGCCACCGTAGCTTACGCTGGCCACCGTAGCTTACGCTGGCTTCAGCATGAAAGTTCCACCGTAGGTCAGAAGCTGGCCACCGTAAGGCTCCTGGATCCACCGTAAGCTACGGTGGCGGAGTAGCTTACGGTGGCCAAGTTTAAAAATTGTCATTTTTGGCCCCTTTCTTGTATTGTAATGATGTTATAACCGTTCTAATGCACTAAACACTAACGGGTTAGTGGTAAAGGTGCAGGTAAACGTAAGGTATAGCTGGATTCTCCGAGTTGATCAAGAACCGAACGCTTAAAGATCGTTTCGTTGACGAATTTTGATTAGTGATCATATTATGTTCTTCAAACACATGATGTCATTTTGAATGATAGTATAGGCTTAAGACCATGTGGTGTTTTGAAATACTTGGAACCGTGACGAAAATTTGAAATGCTAACTTTTGTTATTATCGTTTAAAAACACCGCTACGTTATGAAAAAAAATTCTGGGACCAAATATATAGCTAACGTTTTAACGTTATTTTTCGCAAAGTAACTCGGGTGTTACAAGTTGGTATCATAGCCGAGGTTTGAGGGATTCAAGTATGCGAAAGGTGCTTGAACTCAAACTCCGAGCTCGAGGTACGGGAAAAGTGTTCGGTTCAAGCTTGATCGGGAATCCAGGTGAGTAAAAGTTTGCATATTGTGGCATAGTTGTGAGTAGCTAGTGTATGAACAAATGGTTAAACATATGTAATTATCAAATGGTGAAATGTTTGATATAATGTGTCACACCCCCAAATTTCCACTAACGGAGTATAACCGTGTGGGGTGTGATCCAGACCAGGATCCAAGACTTAAGTTACAACCAAGCCATAACAATAAATTGATAAAAGTTAAAGCACGTTTTACAAAACGAATTAATGTTTAGTTAAAACAGTTCAGTGGAAGCACGACAATAGGTTACAAGTTTAGTTTAGACAAAATAACATGTTGAAATGTTTGAAAGACGTTTTTCCCCAAAAGTTGCATAGTATTGTACTGCCGCCATCCGTGCCATCCATGAATCCACCTAACGACCTGAAAAGTAATCAACAATCAAGTGTCAGCTAAAAGGCTAGCGAGTTCACTAAAACATGCTACACAACACTATGTAGACTAAAATGCAACGAATAGTAAGGAAACAATTCGTAATCTAGTAATGCAAGTATTATCCGTATCAATAGGTAGCTAGCCTATGCTTATGCTCACCTGAACGTTCGAAACCAAAGCTGACGAATGTATCATAGGCATAACCTATGTAGTTGCCTTCCCCGTGTCTTTCCCGATCACGGTAGTCCTAGGCTAATATTGGTCTCAGTCCGACCGCCAGACGGGAGGGTGCATCCTGTGCACCGCTGAGCGGGGGTGTCAATCCCCAGTAGTACTACTCAACATTACATCGCTATTCTATATTAATGGCCCGATAAAGTAAGGACTTTTGATATTAAAAGCAATTCAGTGAAACATGTGATATATGGTGGATAACTACTATGTAAAGAAATACCTTTACCCTGTTGTTGCCATCCTTTACCGGATGCAACTAAAATAGTAAGTGGAACTCACCTTAGGGTGCACTGGTACGCGGCACTTGGTTCTACAGGTTGGTCAAGATCGACCTAATTTGGTAAATATGGCCTAACCGGATTAGAAGTTGTCACTAAGACTAATAATCACACATAAGCACCTAGGCATGTTTCATGCTTTCATACAAGTCATACAATGCACATAGAGGTCCCAATTTGGGAGAAAATCATGCAATTGCAACTTAAGTCAAAGCTGACCCAAAAAGTCAAACATCAAGTACTTATCTAGTGACATAGCTAAAATCCACAATACTTGGAATTTACTCTTTAAATTTTACAGGCATATATTAAATATCATTTAGGACTTGTAGAAAAAAGAATCAAGTAAAAAGGTTAAGAAATGAGAAAGTTATGTACATCGGAAGTTAGCATTTTCAGCATTTAGTAAACTAGTCAAAGTAAAATGAAAACTTGCATAACTCATTCAAAACTTTGAATTTATTAACCAAACCTTCCCGATCTTACTTTTAATATATAGACATCATTTACAAATAGCAAACTCGTCAATAAAACAAGATTAGCATGCTCAACCAAATTGAAAAGTATACTTTTCACTAAACTGGACAGCTTTGAGTACCCAACTTGCAGCAGTGTTTTGAGTGACCAAACGAAGGTTTTAGAAAGTGTGCGAGTAGCCGTTGTAAAGCTAAGACATCCTACTTTACTAGGGAAAAAGAATCAACTGATTTCGATAAAATTTGAGCAAGTTATGACAGCTTCAAGTTGACCAAAAATTCTGGTCAAAGCTGTCAAAATTCTTAAGTTTGCAAACGTTTAGAATTTCAATTCTATTCTAACCTTTAATCAGTTAAACACCTACTAACAAGTTTATAATCATAATAACATGCAATTTCTGGTACTAACAAGTTCATATCAAAATCATAGCAAAATTTGAACATGTAGCTAGCATACAAGAGCATAAACACCCAAATTTCATAACCAACACCCAACATTCATACAAGAACCCTCATAGCAGATTTTTAACTCAAATCCCAGCCCTAAACCCGAGTTCAAATCTGTCCCAAATCATAAGTTAACATATCTTAACCTAAAACATGAAATATGAGCATAACAACACTCCATTTAGCATATAGACACACAGAAACACACATGCAACAACAAATTCGGATTTCAAAAAGTTAGGGCTTACAAGATTGATGTAAAATCGCAGGTAGGAGTAGAAAAGGAGAAGATGAAGCTGGCTTGAGTGTTCTAGTAGCTTGTAGGAGCTTCAATCCACCTCCTTGAAGCTTGATTTCTCCAAAATCGCAAGTATTTGTGTGTGTGTATATTTTGTGTCGTGAACAAAGAGAAGAGAGGAGGAGATGGAGCTGTGATGCGTGAAATGGAGGAGGGAGGGGGGTTTATTTGGGCAGATTTCTCTTAAGGTAAATTTACATATTAGGCCCCTCAACTTTGTTTTTAAACATGACAAACATAAAACTCATTTAAGTGGGTTTTTACTAAAAAGTTGTAAGGTAAGAATTCTAAAAATGTTTCCAAGTGTTTTTAAATCATTTAACATGTAAGATTTTAGTCGGGTTATATAAATTTATCATTTATACATAAAAATCCAATTTCACACACAAAGCCCGGTTTCGCATATAAATGCAATTTTTCATATATAACACATAAAGTCACGAAACAGATTTACGAACTGTAACACCCCAAAATCTAAAGGTAATAAATATATATGTTTTTATATATTTTTATGTGAAAATATGTGTCGTATATGTGTTTATGTGATTAACATGTTAAGAAATGCGTATTTGAAGTTATAACAATAAACTATGCATAAGGTAAGTGTTTATCGGGTTAGATTATTTAAAAAAAAATATATATGTTTATATGTTAAATATATGTTATATGAATGATTAGTCACCATGCTAGGTGTCAATTCTCATGATTAATCACCATGCCAGGTGTCAATTCTCATGCTTAGTCACTAGGACACTTGTAAGAAGCATGTGAGACATTCTTGGCTATAAATAGACCATGGATCCATCCATTTTTCCTTGCTAATTCACCTAAAATCAACCTAAAACCTCTAAGAAACCTCAAGAACACCAAGAACACTCTAGCTTGCATTTTTGAAGATTCAAAGGGAGTTAGGAGCCCATCTTCTGGAATAGATCAACTTAAGGTATGTTTAACATAATCCTTCAATTAGTTTCATGATTCATAACACTTAGATATGCCTTTTAAGAATAATTCAAGATTAAGGTTCTTGAACATGTTTTGTTGAGATTGGGAGTTCTAGTGGGAATCATGGGTTGAAATTTGGTATGAAGCCTTATAATAACATGTTTTAAGAAATCCTTAAGTTAATTTCATGTTTAAAGAACGGTTGGTATGGTTTTACCATGTTGGTTTATCAAGAACAAGTAAACCAAAAACAAGAACATAAACATTGGTGTTTTGATCATAGTAATTCCGCCTCCTGGTCGTGATAACGCCTATACGGTCGGTCATGATCATCACCAAACTAAAACACAAATATGGGTGATATCTCATAGTAATCCCGCGTCCTGGTCGTGATAACGCCTATACGGTCGGTCATGAGAATCACTCATCAAGGACATAAAGGCTTGGGCAAGGGTAATAATATTCAACAAAAGAACATAATTATATATATGTACTAAGTATATATAAGTTAAAACATGGGTTTTGATAAAGTATTGAATGTACCGAGTTACTCGGATATCTAGAAGTTGGTGCGGACTGGAAGGGTGGCGCCTGTACACTGGGGTTTCTGGCATAGTGGCGTTGTCGCATAAATCCCAACTGGGACATGGCATACGCTTCACTGGGCGATCCCAGAGTGAGCGTTTACTTATAGGAATGCACCTCTTCATAAGTATCACTAAAAGAATACTTTTTCCCATAAGGACCAAAACGGTTATTTAGACAAATGGATGTTAAACCAACAAGAGATTGGGTTTAGGATAAAGGGGTTAGCCTTAATGACCGCTTGTAACCTCTAGGATGTCTTGCTAGGGACATCACGTTAAAGCAAGTTAGTTTCACGAAGGAATAAGGCAAGAAACTACTTCGCAACCTAAGGTGAGTTCTATGAGCCCTCTTTTAAATTCTTTAAATGCTTTAAACCTTTTTAGGCTGATATACATAACGTTTTGTGAAAATACTCTCAATTGTTATAATTGCTTGTTATATGTATTGATTGTATGGTGATGATTAGAGGAAATATAGATTGCCATTTCGATGTTTCTAGTAGAATAGATTAAGGATGGTAATCGAGAAAAGATTGGTGAGTAAGAGGCTTCTGAAACAAGAAGTTAAATAGTGTTGTCCCAATGGTGTCAAAACCAAGCGTCAAAGCTAAGCGGCGTCAAAGCCAGAAAGCGTCAAAGCTAAGCGGCGTCAAAGCCAAAAAGCGTCAAAGCTAAACGGCGTCAAAGCCAGAAAGCGTCAAAGCTATATAGTGTCAAAACTAAAGGGACCGTTGATACACGATGTGTTCATAAGGCAAATAGAATACTATTTCCCTAAGATTGCACTTAACATTAGGATACGTTCTTAGTGTGAGACAATGATGACAAAGCAACAGAAGGTTAGTCTATTCACGAGGTTAGGGTATGTGAATATATGTGCTATGTGCTGTGTGTTTAATTGTCTAATTGCAGAAATGTGTTTGACAGACCTAAGTGCCTTCGAAAGGTAAAGTTTTCGAAAAACGTAGAACTCACCAGCGTAAGCTGACTTGTTAAGTTATGTATGTCAGATGAGGCTGGACCTTCGGATCGAAAAGGGAAGGCTGAGATGTGAGCAGGAACTAGGGGGCGTACATTATCAAGACAATGTCAAGCTATCAAGAGAAGACATTTTCGAAGACTAGCATGGAGATATTTATTTCTCTTTTGTATTTGTCTCTCTTGCTATGTAATGCTTGGCATATGAATAAAAGTTTTTATTTCCGCTGCTTTAGTTATCTCTGTTGTACCTTGTGTTCATGAGTAAATCCGATGCGTGACCGCTCCTAGGGCCAAGTCTGGGAGTGGGCGTCACAAGTTGGTATCAGAGCCTTGGTTTAAGAGATTTAGATACTATTGCAGTGTCTAGACTTAAACTAGGACTCTGGGAAAGCCAAGTAAGATGAGACAAATGCCAGTATTGATAGTTATGCCCATAGGTAGAACGTGCATTAGGAACATAATGGACGGGACTTAGGATATATGGAATGGAAAATACACAATTGCAATTAGCTACTGCAATTTGGTATTAACTATATAAGTATATCCTAAGCACTGATTATTATATGGCCAAGTGCGAGATAGTTTATTTGATGTTAGGATACGTTATCAATGAAAGTAGGAACTTAGGATGTGGACACAAAGGATGCATGTGAATAGATGTAGATAAGTTTTGAAGACATTATATATAAATAAACGTATTGACGTCTGCGCTTATCTGTTTATCATGTATTCAAAACTTGGAAACTCTACGTCACATAAATCCTAAAATGTCACTCATGTTAATGTAGGAAATGGCTAGAGGAAGTCGTGGTAATGACAACGACGGTAGAATAGTTAGGAGAACCACGCGAGCGAATCCCGAGCCTGAAGCTAACGTCGAAACTAATACGTTCACTAGCGAACAAGTAGCGGCTATTGTCGCGCAAGCAATAGCCCAAGTCCAAAGAGGAGTTGGTGGAGCCAACGGGACGGGAGGTGAAGGAAATAACAACAGGAATAGGAATGACTCAGGGGATATGGAGGAAAGACAAGGAGGTCGAGGATGTTCTTTCAAGACATTCTGTGGTTGCAAACCCCCTTCGTATGATGGCAAGAAGGACGCAATAGCTACCTTCGAATGGATTCATGAGATGGAAGCAGTTATTGAGATCAGTGGGTGCAGAGAAGATCAAGAAGTAAAGTACGCCGCTCACTCGTTTGTATCTGAAGCATTGCACTGGTGTGGAATGGTTAGGCAGACTGAAGGGAGTGTAGCTATCGCCGCGATGAAGTGGGACGACTTGAAAAAGTTAGTCCTCGAAGATTTCTGCCCTAAGGGAGAGCTGGATCAGTTGGAGAAGGACTTCTTGTTGCTCGAAGGGAAACATGACGCATCGGGAATATACGTCCAATTTCAATGCTATGGCAAGATTGTTGCCTGCGTTAGTCACTCCTGAAGCTCAAAGGGTGAAACGATATGTCCAAGGCCTCCCTGGCCGAGTTAGGAAATTCATTAAGGCTATTGAGCCTAGAACGTTCAAGGCAACGGTGAATCTAAGCTCCAATATTTATAGTGAGATGTACGGAGTAGGAGGTAGACCAGAGGAGTCTAAGAGAAAGTGGATGGAGACGGCTGAAGGTTCGAAGAAGAATGACGGGGGTCACCGCAAAAAGCAAAAGAATGGATCAAAGGGCAGCAAGCCCTTGTGTAACAAGTGTAATAAGAATCACTATGGAGAGTGTAGGACAGTGACAACTGGATGCTATAAGTGCGGGAAGGAAGGTCAGTTTGCCAATCGTTGTCCTGATCCAAGGAAGTGTTTCGAGTGTGGAAGCCCCGATCATATCAGGACAAACTGCCCCAAGTTGGTGAAGAATTCAGAACCACCAAAGGCGAAAGAGGCTCCACAGGCGAAGGGTAGAGCTTATACCCTGACTACCAACAAAGATTGAGACGATAATGAGTTGGAAGCCACCTAAGACGCCTTCAGAGATTCGTAGTTTCTTAGGACTTGCCGGCTATTATCGTAGATTTATTCAAGATTTTCGAGGATTGCAACGCCACTGACTAAGCTAACTAAGAAGGACACTAAGTTCTTATGGGGACCTAGTCAGCAGAGTGCGTTTGAGGAGTTAAAAGCCAGATTGACTCAGGCACCGGTATTATCCTTACCGGATGGGTCTGATGATTTGGTAGTGTACTCTGATGCTTCTTATCAAGGCTTAGGTTGTGTTTTGATGCAACGGGGCAAGGTCATTGCCTACGCATCAAGGCAACTAAAACCTCATGAGACAAACTATCCAACTCACGACTTAGAGTTGGCGGTCGTTGTGTTTGCTCTCAAGATATGGAGGCATTATTTGTACGGGGTAAAGTGTACCATCTACACTGATCATAAGAGTTTAAGGTACTTCTTCGAGCAAAAGGATCTTAATATGAGGCAGCGTAGATGGTTAGAGTTGATCAAGGATTACGACTGTGAGATTATGTATCACCCAGGTAAGGCCAACGTAGTGGCTGATGCTTTGAGTAGAAAGTAGGATTATTCTCCAATCAGGGTGAAGTCATATAAGTTAGTCGTTACTCCTGATTTTCTGGTCCAACTTTGAAGAGATCAGTACGAGGCGTTGAAGGATGAGAACGTCAAGAAGGAAAGGATGGTAGGACAAGTTGGAAGCTTAGTAGAAAACGAGTTTGGAGTTAAGACTAGGTACGGTCGAATGTGGGTACCGCTTTTAGGTGAGATTCGCGGTAAGATCTTAGATGAAGCTCATAAGTCACGCTATTCAATTCATCCTGGTGCGACCAAGATGTACCAAGACTTAAAACGAGACTATTGGTGGCCGGGTATGAAGTTTAATGTCATGCAATATGTGAATAGGTGTTTGACTTGCGCAAAGGTTAAAGCTGAGCATCAAAAGCCTTATGGAAAGCTTCAACCTTTGAAGATTCCCGAATGGAAGTGGGAACATATCACGATGGACTTCATAACCAAGCTACCCAAAACAGCTAAAGGTTATGACACCATCACTACTACAAAAATGGCCTTTCTTGACGCTTTTTGCGCGTCAAGAAAGGGCCCAGATGACGCGCAAAAAAGCGTCAAGGAAGGTAGGGTCAAGAATCCTCTTGACGCGCAAAATGCGCGTCATCTGTTTCTTGACGCGCGAACAATGACGCGCATTTTATGACGCGCAAAGCGTGTCATAAAAAACGTGTCAAGGAAGCCCCCGTCATAAATATGCTTATGACACGCATATATGCGCGTCATGAATTAAAAAAAAATTAAAAAAAAATATTTGTAGATTCACTAATTTACACATTAATGACAATTAACCTCCTAATCAAAATACAATACACTTGTAGCAAAATAATACATTTCATATATAGAGCAAACATTACAAAGTTAACATTAGTTTACATTGCACTAACTTACATAAACATCTCTCCCATCTCTGTAGACATGACTGAATGTATGCTAGCAAGTGCCCAAACAGAATCTGTATGAACAACTCCAGCAAATAGGTATTTTCCAGAAGGGAAGCTGGTCTTAACCAGGTCAAGAGTCTTCTCACCACAGACCAAATTAAAAGTGTAACCGGTGACTCCAGGCAAGGTGGTTAGGACTTTGAATGCATCAGCAGGGATATCAGCAAAGTAGGTGGCAACAAGAACATTAACACCTGAGCAAGCTGATTCTAGAGCAGTGTAAGCTTTGGTGAAAGCTTGCAATTGGTGGGCCTCAAGATCCTTCACAAGGGTAGCTTCATCAAACTGGATCCATGTTGCACCGGCTGCCTTCAACTCAGCAATCACTTCCCTGCAAGATTACTTCTTTGTTAGTCTCCAACAGCAACAAAAGGCTGTCTAGCAGCAGGTTCAACAAATTGTTCTAACCTGAATCAAGGATCCACTAACCTGAATGGCCACTGGTCAGCAGCAGTTAACTCAACAAATTGTTCTAAAAAGAACTAACAGAACCACATCACAATATTATTCCTCAAATGAAACATACAAATAGTAAATGTTGTTTATAAGCAAAGAAATTACCTTGTACAATAGCCTTTATACCCACTTCATCAACTGCATGTAAACAACCTGCAGCAACTAAAAAACAGATGAAAATTAAGTAGCAATCAGACAGTTGGTACCATACAACAACTCAAAATAAATATTAACAGTTGAACAATGAATAGAAGAAACGGGAAGCATCAGAACTCATAATTTGATTTGTCACAATGTGCAGCCTCCACAACCCAAGAATAGACAGCAACATCAGACTTCATAATTTAGTTTGATTTACTTCACCTCTCCCTTCCATCTGCCTCTTTGTGCTTCAACCTCAGCATCAACTGTGCCTCCCTCAGAATTGATGACTTCAAGTCCCTCATAACCAAGTAAGCTAAAAAAAATAATAGACAAACCACAAAAATAAAAGAGTTAGAAGTTAGAACTACTAGCTTTTGGAGTGTAATTTGTAAAAAATTTCCAGCAGCTAAATAACTTAAGTAGCATGAAAATAATAATATAAACAGTGGTTTAAGAAGCTGCATATTTAATTGCAGGTGCGTTATATAGTTACACATAATGTAGTATTATGTAAACAGAGGAAAGCATGAGCATTCAAGTTCAACTATTTAGAGCGTGTCAAAGTTAGCAGCTTCAAAAAAGACAACAAAGAGCTGTGGAAAGTAAACTGTGCAGCTTCAAAAAAGACAACAAAGAGCTGTGTCAAAGTTAGCAGCTTCTATGTGTTTACTATAGACCAAGGATGAATACTTGATATATTTGTTAGATAGGTTCTATGTGTTTACTATCTTTCTAATGATGAGGTTTACCATCAGTTTCATTATGCCATATATATATATATATATATATATATATATATATATATACACACACACATTAAGCTAGACATTATCACAAACAGGACCTTTCAATTCAATTTTGAAAAGTCCATAGATATACTCATGTGGAAAAGGACTTCGATGTTAATATCTCTTTCAATAGTAATATTTTTTTTTTTAACTAGCAACAACATAAATGATAAAAACATGGCCTTGATCCTTGAAAGCAATAATATCCAAATCAGTAATAAAATTAGCAACAAAGGCAGTCAAATAATCAGCAACATAAACATGTAGGACCCAAAACGTCACCTGCAACATTCCCACCCAAATCTCAAACGACTAGTCCTACCTCACATATATTTAAATCGTCAACATTTCATACTGTAATACTTCAAGCACCTGGTGTTCATCAGATAAATAAACCATCAAAATCAACCATTAATGTCACATTTCTATGCCCAGAATTAAGTATAAAAGGCTTTAAACTATCATAAGTCTGGATGAAACAATGATAACCAATTTAAATCAAAATATATGAATAGAGTATAAACCTTATGTTCTGTGAAGTCTGATCAAACAAATCACTATTTGTAACCTAATGTTCACACCTATAGCTTTCATGAGAACCAACTCAACTTACATAAACGATTAACACATACCAAAAACAAATAAACAGCAAGAGCCTAATGATATTAACAAAATACCAAAACCTAAACTTGAAGATCGACATTCTCTGGCCATTAACATCGGCTGAAGCTGAAGAAAAGCAACAAGAAATCAGAAGATCGACAAGTAGAATCAGACTGAAACGCCAGTAATTCAACAAGAAATCAAAACATTAACAAGTAGAATTAGACTGATGTCGGCCAGAGCGTACCTAGTGATGGAGCAGAGGTTGAGCAACGGAAATTAGGGCTTTGCGTATGGGGTGTTTTTTTTTCTTTAAGCGGAGAACGAAAATTAGGGTTTGTGTGGGGACTGGATGTTTAAGCCGGTCAGACGAAGCTGATGAATCGAAGATGGTTAACGATGACTTCTTAATAATCGCGATTAAGAGCCCTCGAAAGCCCTAATTTTCTGATGAAGAACCCTATCTTGGTCCGCAGAGAGCATAGATCGATCGGGAATAAGAGAGAGAAGAAGATGCCCTAATTTTCTAATGAAGAGGTCTTGTGAGCGGGAATATGAAGAGGGAAAGGATCGTCGGCAGAGGCATGAACCATTTCAATTTGGGCATCGCTTTTAGATGAGATTCGCGGTAAGAATCTTAGATGGAGTTCATAAGTCGCGCTATTGCAATTCGTCGCTGGTGCGACCAAAATGTACGGCAAGATCTTAAAACGAGACTATTGAAAGCACAGGGTGATCACGTTGTAAATGTCGCGCATTTATAATGTGTACTCGGTGTTTGACTTCCGCAAAGGTTACGACAGCTGAGCATCATGACGCCTCATGGAATGAGCGTCATCTACACTTTGAAGATTCCACGAATTGTGACAGTTTTTTGGTGACACGTGTTTTTGCGCGATAGACTTCAAAACCGTGTGTCATCGCTCGCGCGTCAAGAACAGGCCCTAGGTTCTAGTAGTGCCATCTGGGTGATAGTGGACAGGCTAACAAAGAGTGCTCGTTTCTTACCTATAAAAGAAACACATTCTTCTGAAGAGTTAGCTATGTTGTTCACAAAGGAGATTATTGCTCAACACGGAGTGCCGGTAACTATTGTTTCTGATAGGGATACGCGGTTCACCTCGCGGTTTTGGAAGAAGTTCCATGAACAAATGGGGTCAAGATTGCATATTAGCACAGCATATCATCCTCAGACGGATGGACAGAGTGAGAGAACGATTCAAACTCTGGAAGATATGTTGCGTGCCTGCATTATTGACTTTGGAGGAAGTTGGGATAGTCACCTACACCTGGCGGAGTTCTCATACAACAACAGTTATCATGCTAGCATAGGTATGCCACCTTTCGAAATGTTGTATGGTAGGAGGTGTAGAAATCCAGTGTTTTCGGGTGAAGTGGGACAACGAGAACTAGGAAGCAAAGATGAGGTTCAAAATATGGCTCGAAACCTTGATGCAATCAAGGCACGACTAAAGGCTGCTCAGGATCGACAAAAGTCTTATGCTGATAAGAGAAGGAGGCCGATAGAGTTCCAAGTAGGAGACTTCGTGTTATTAAAAGTATCCCCTTGGAAGAATATTACGCTTTCGCAAGAGGGGTAAGTTAGGCCCGAGGTTCGTAGGACCTTTTCGAATTTCAGAACGTGTAGGAGAAGTTGCTTATCGACTAGATATACCTGAGGAAATGTCTGGAATTCACCCAACATTCCATGTATCACATTTGAGGAAGTGTGTGGTGGATGAGTCGCAAATAATACCCTTATATGAGATTGAAATCGATGACACATTATCACTTGTAGAAATGCCCGTTGCAATTATAGATCGATATGAGAAAAGGCTTAGGAATAAGACCATTCCAATGATTAGGGTGCAATGGATGCACAAGAAGGGTTCTGAGTCTACATGGGAAAGAGAGGACGAGATGCGAAATCTCATCCTGAGTTGTTTGAAGCCTGAACAGGTTTCGAGGACGAAACCTTATTTAAGGAGGGGAGAGTTGTAACACCCCAAAATCTAAAGGTAATAAATATATATGTTTTTATATATTTTTATGTGAAAATATGTGTCGTATATGTGTTTATGTGATTAACATGTTAAGAAATGCGTATTTGAAGTTATAACAATAAACTATGCATAAGGTAAGTGTTTATCGGGTTAGATTATTTAAAAAAAATATATATATGTTTATATGTTAAATATATGTTATATGAATGATTAGTCACCATGCTAGGTGTCAATTCTCATGATTAATCACCATGCCAGGTGTCAATTCTCATGCTTAGTCACTAGGACACTTGTAAGAAGCATGTGAGACATTCTTGGCTATAAATAGACCATGGATCCATCCATTTTTCCTTGCTAATTCACCTAAAATCACCCTAAAACCTCTAAGAAACCTCAAGAACACCAAGAACACCAAGAACACTCTAGCTTGCATTTTTGAAGATTCAAAGGGAGTTAGGAGCCCATCTTCTGGAATAGATCAACTTAAGGTATGTTTAACATAATCCTTCAATTAGTTTCATGATTCATAACACTTAGATATGCCTTTTAAGATATAATTCAAGATTAAGGTTCTTGAACATGTTTTGTTGAGATTGGGAGTTCTAGTGGGAATCATGGGTTGAAATTTGGTATGAAGCCTTATAATAACATGTTTTAAGAAATCCTTAAGTTAATTTCATGTTTAAAGAAGGGTTGGTATGGTTTTACCATGTTGGTTTATCAAGAACAAGTAAACCAAAAACAAGAACATAAACATTGGTGTTTTGATCATAGTAATTCCGCCTCCTGGTCGTGATAACGCCTATACGGTCGGTCATGATCATCACCAAACTAAAACACAAATATGGGTGATATCTCATAGTAATCCCGCCTCCTGGTCGTGATAACGCCTATACGGTCGGTCATGAGAATCACTCATCAAGGACATAAAGGCTTGGGCAAGGGTAATAATATTCAACAAAAGAACATAATTATATATATGTACTAAGTATATATAAGTTAAAACATGGGTTTTGATAAAGTATTGAATGTACCGAGTTACTCGGATATCTAGAAGTTGGTGCGGACTGGAAGGGTGGCGCCTGTACACTGGGGGTTTCTGGCATAGTGGTGTTGTCGCATAAATCCCAACTGGGACATGGCATACGCTTCACTGGGCGATCCCGGAGTGAGCGTTTACTTATAGGAATGCACCTCTTCATAAGTATCACTAAAAGAATACTTTTTCCCATAAGGGCCAAAACAGTTATTTAGACAAATGGATGTTAAACCAACAAGAGATTGGGTTTAGGATAAAGGGGTTAGCCTTAATGACCGCTTGTAACCTCTAGGATGTCTTGCTAGGGACATCACGTTAAAGCAAGTTAGTTTCACGAAGGAATAAGGCAAGAAACTACTTCGCAACCTAAGGTGAGTTCTATGAGCCCTCTTTTAAATTCTTTAAATGCTTTAAACCTTTTTGGGCTGATATACATAACGTTTTGTGAAAATACTCTCAATTGTTATAATTGCTTGTTATATGTATTGATTGTATGGTGATGATTAGAGGAAATATAGATTGCCATTTCGATGTTTCTAGTAGAATAGATTAAGGATGGTAATCGAGAAAAGATTGGTGAGTAAGAGGCTTCTGAAACAAGAAGTTAAATAGTGTTGTCCCAATGGTGTCAAAACCAAGCGTCAAAGCTAAGCGGCGTCAAAGCCAGAAAGCGTCAAAGCTAAGCGGCGTCAAAGCCAAAAAGCGTCAAAGCTAAACGGCGTCAAAGCCAGAAAGCGTCAAAGCTATATAGTGTCAAAACTAAATGGACCGTTGCTACACGATGTGTTCATAAGGCAAATAGAATACTATTTCCCTAAGATAGCACTTAACATTAGGATACGTTCTTAGTGTGAGACAATGATGACAAAGCAACAGAAGGTTAGTCTATTCACGAGGTTAGGGTATGTGAATATATGTGCTATGTGCTGTGTGTTTAATTGTCTAATTGCAGAAATGTGTTTGACAGACCTAAGTGCCTTCGAAAGGTAAAGTTTTCGAAAAACGTAGAACTCACCAGCGTAAGCTGACTTGTTAAGTTATGTATGTCAGATGAGGCTGGACCTTCGGATCGAAAAGGGAAGGCTGAGATGTGAGCAGGAACTAGGGGGCGTACATTATCAAGACAATGTCAAGCTATCAAGAGAAGACATTTTCGAAGACTAGCATGGAGATATTTATTTCTCTTTTGTATTTGTCTCTCTTGCTATGTAATGCTTGGCATATGAATAAAAGTTTTTATTTCCGCTGCTTTAGTTATCTCTGTTGTACCTTGTGTTCATGAGTAAATCCGATGCGTGACCGCTCCTAGGGCCAAGTCTGGGAGTGGGCGTCACACGAACCAAGTTACTATAGTCAAATAACAAGTAAACATAAGTAAACACGAAATCATTCAAGTAACGGGTCTCGGGTTCGCTAACAGAACTAACGGAACTAACGGAAAAAGTTAACGGAGTTAACTTGGGAAGTTGCAGTTGTCACATAATGCTTAAAAAATTGTGAATAGCACGGAAGATTGTAAGCGCTAGAACCGTGAATTTTGTAAATGTTAGGGACAAATAGAAATGGGTTAATGCTAAGGCAAAAGACCTCGTATAAATCCGTGAGATTATTTGATAACAAGATAGCATTGTGACAAGTCAATTGTGCATTGTTGTATCTTGAATGGAAAATTATAAGCGTAACGAGATAACATGGTGACAAGTAATTGTGCAATGTTGTATCTCGAATAGTATATGTAAAGGTAACAAGATAGAATTGTGACAAGTCAATTGTGCATTGTTGTATCTTGAATGGAAAATTGTAAGCGTAACGAGATAACATGGTGACAAGTAATTGTGCAATGTTGTATCTCGAATAGTATATGTAAAGGTAACAAGATAGCATTATGACAAGTCAATTGTCCATTGTTGTATCTTGAATGGAAAATTGTAAGCGTAACGAGATAACATGGTGACAAGTAATTTGGCAATGTTGTATCTTGAAACGTGTAAATGATGATGTGAATGAGGAGTAACCTTGATTGAGGTAAGGAAAGCTCTAAATGTGGTCTATTTTGACACCTTGATTTTTGTAGGAGAATTGCCTCCGAGCAAGTGGAAGGATAGTGAATGATTCGTATGCTTTCAAATGCATAAATGGGCAAGCTCCAAGGTACAATCAGGTGGGACTACCCAACCTAGATTACATTTTGATAAACGATAATGCATGCACATGTGTCTAAATCGAGTTATAAGGAAGAGTTGGACCCATGAGGTCATAATTTGAAATTGAAATGTGTGTATGGAAATTGGTGAAGAACGACTCTTTAGGAGCCGTGAAACCAATATAATGAATGGGGTAATTGGTGAAGAGCGACCCAAGGGAGGGTCGTGAAGCCATTAAATTGAACTAAGATTACATTGGAACACCTTCACATGTGTAAGGATTAAACCTTATATGAAACTGTTATAAGGAAGGATTAACTAATAACCATGGAACTAATGAGTTGAAATAGTTACATGCTATTAATCAATAAAACCGTTCGGACGGTTACATTACGTATAATATGCGATATCATAGATGGTTAAAAGATATCGAATTTATATAATATGATTGATTTTTAAAGTGACTCGGGATAAAACCCAAGTCTAGAATTGATTAAATTTTTGAAATGGAAATGAGGGATAAAGGGAAACGATGTATTGCACATGCTAGAAACCCGTAACCTTATGAAACTATTTGTTGAATAACAAAAGGTAAAGAGTACTTGATTAAACACATGGAAAACCCCTAATGCTGAAAAATATATTGGTTACTATATACGTCTTTAATGACGAACAGCTGTTAGGTGAATGATCGACCCAACTTCTTGGGTGAAAACCAAAAGCGTAATTGATCGTGAAAGAAGGGAGGACACTAGAAGCGTCTGTTCCCCGAAAACGCACAGAGGATTGCCATGTAAGTACGTATCCTCAGAATCTTCTAATACATATTGAAATCTGATGTGAACGTGTAATGGTTCGTAAGAACCATCTATATAGGTGCTAAATGTACTGTGACTTGTTAGTGGCTGCTAAAGGTCGTATCAATATGTTTAAGTGTTTAGAAGTGAACCTTCAGGGTCATAATATTGATCGCTTGTATATTGTTTAGCTAAATGGTTCAAAGGAACCATGGATACACAAAATTTTGTAAAGGTGTCAACATGTCAAATGAATAATAAATGGTTCGTAAGAACCATAACCTTAGATTAATATGTAATCGAACGATAAGTAGTTCATATGGATCGTGCCAATAGTGATGGGGCAAGGGCGATAAGGTCATGCTAAACGTCATATTGACATGAAATAGCTAAACGACTCGTAGGAGTTATGTCTTAATTAAAGTGTGTGTTTGAACGTGTAAATGATTCAAAGGAATCATAGTTAATGCGATGCATTGCAATGCTAGTATATGAGCCAAGAATAAGTCAATGCTAACACATTAAATTGTATCACATGGAACAGGATAATCCTAAAAAGGGTTATGGAATGGTATAAACGGCTATAGAGTCGTAGGAATCATCCGATCAAAATGTATTGTATCGTCGAATGGAAAATGCTAATGGCAAGTGACTTCTAAACACTTACAAATATTGTTACGCTGTTTAATATGTGTAGGTGCAGTTAAACTGTGCAAATAAACAACTAGCAGGAAAGCTGTAGGATGAGATCCTGGCTAGAATTATCGTCCGAATACAATGAGCACGAGGACTACATATGCAGACTGTGATGACATTGAGGTATGGATGTTATTACATTAATGTATGAACATCTTATGGAGAGGGCAAATAATTGAAATTTTGACTTTAATTTATGAGGTTTTGGCATTGGTCATTAGAACCTTGATCGTGAACGACCCGTCAAGCTGGAATCATTAAAATTCTAGAGCGAGTCAAGTGTGTAAAGTAATAGATAACAGAAGAGTTATCATGTTGGGTTTGTCCTACGGGGCAAGTAAAAACGAAATGTTAGAAATGTTATATGATGAATAACCCGGAGTTGATAAATGCAACAACTCAAACACGATTGGTAAAAATCCTAGGATTATGCGGGACGTAGAGAAGTCCATAGGGCAATCGTAAGATACGGACATATGAAGATCCGTAGCAAAGGCCGATTAGAGATGGCGATATAGAAGACCTATATCTTTACATGTTCGTATGTGCATATGCTTTGGGTGGTTAGCACGGGACGTGTCATTGTGTGACAAGACATGAAATGCATTTCGGGGACGAAACCTCTTTAAGGGGGATTGATTTGTAACATCCCGATTTCTAAATGGTCGAAACACCGCTAAATTCATTGAGCGCGGGTGCAAAATTTAGAGTGCACCTAACCTTTGGTACCTACCAGGTATTTACATGTAAGTTGGGGTGGAAACATGTAAATACAAGAGTTGTACCTAGTTTTGTTAAAAATCTGAACATGAGGGGTTGGATATGTAAATGAGTTAATGGATTAAAAAAAACAAAAGGGATGGAGCTGAAATCGTGATTCACGATGGCAGACCCCCAAAACCCCCTTGTTCTTGCCCTCAAAAATCGAAATCCATGATGATGAGGATGGAGCTGCGATTTTAGACTAGAGATCAAGAATCCATGTGTCTTGAGCATCATCTAGCTAATAGAACTTGTCAAGTAAGTAAACCCCAACTTAATGCTTGTCAAAATCTCGAAAATCCATGGACAATTATGATGATTAAGGTTGTGATTATGAGTCTAATGTGTTATATAGTGTTTATATGATTATTTAGAAGCATGCATGCTCAGATTCGTGATTTAGAATGTCATGTTGTGGGTGCCTAAACCCAAATGACGAAAATTAGACTCTTGGGAGTTTAGAATTGGGCTTTGGTTGCAAAGTGCTAAATTAATGAGTGTTTGTGATTTCATTGTTAACTAAACCGACATATGTGACGCGTGAAATCAGGTTATCGCATAATATGCAATAATTGGATATGAAACATAAACCAATTGGGTAAAATATGCTTGTTTTGAGTTATGCATATAAGGTGCTCGACAAAATGCCTAACTTAGATGAAATGCTTGAATTCATGTCTAAATGTAGAAATTATGCATTACTTGATATCCTGCGCTAAGAACAAGCTTAAGTTGTGAAATACTTATGATGGTAAAAATGTGTTAAATGTAATGGTTTAACCCAAGAGAAAGAGATGAAAATCTAGTTGTGGGACTGTTTTGAAAGTGATGTATAAGATCACTCGTATGTCCGTTTAGAATGTATGATACACGGTCGAAAAGCTTGCTGTGAATACTATGTTTCGTGTTTGAATGCTTGAAACTGAATCTGAGTAATAATGGGTCAAAATGACACGTTAATATGGCCATTTAATTTTCCAGCATGCTGTTGGAAATAAAAATAGTTGTTGTCCTGTTTTTATAAAAATCGTATAACATCGTAGAAAGTTCGTTAGAAGGCGTACGATATACGCCTGGAAATGTCTTTCAGTATACTACATTTCATCTTTGAATATGGAATGCTAGAAAAACTTCTAGGGTTGTCGAAAAAGACCGTTACAACAGCATTGTTGAGAATATGGTTCAATAATTCACTTTTCTAAAATTTTAATGGACAAGTTGAATTGCTCATATTTGATTGTATATTGGTGGTTTATGATGTCGTGTGGATCTAACAAGGATTGAATCCACTATAGGCAACCGGGAAACGGAGCATGTGCAAATCGGGTAATATTTTGAAGACCACGAGGTAACAACTTTGCTATGTTACACATTTCATATAATTATCTATAGTTGCTTTAAAGATGTGAAATGTATGCCGACTAGAAAAGCGATAGCCCTTGTGGGAAACATATGTAATTGAGATTAATTAAGATATCAATCTGTTGGAGCTAAACTCCAATGATTTAAAGATGTATCAAACAAGGTTACATTATGACATCTTAGTTGTGTAATGTTGAACCTTGTATGTTAACTTTACTTGAGAGCTACATGGCTCATAAAAACAATAGTTAGATTTAAAGTGACAACGGTTGATAAATAAATCGTAGGATTCATGCTAACGGGTCAAATGGGTTCATGAGAACCATATATAGGTGCAATTATAATTTGTTAACTACATGGTTCATAGAAACCATAATTAGATGTTAACATGAATAGATTGGTAAATGAATCGTAAGACTCTGATTAATGGGTCAAAATGGGTTAAATGACTCTAATGAGATATGCCAATGAGTCTAAAGTATATAACTTGTCATGTAGTATAGCGAAACCAAGACAAGTAAATAAAATGTGTTGTTGACGAACGTTCAAAGAATCATAGATAAATGCTTATGATGTAGTGTAGGGTTACTTAACAAAGGTAAACCATGACTATATGTGTAAGAGTTGCCTTGTAGCAATGTGAGTGCAAATTATGTGATTTTCCTATGCGTAAATATGGTGGATTAGCCCATGTGCAATCACGGGTAAATACGTGAGACTTAACGGGTCAAATGGGTTAGAAATACGAAATGAATCCGCTAAGTAGCTTGCTCGTAAGAACCACATGATCCATGTATGATAATTTTGCTTATAGACAGGTGTATAAGTTGCATTGAAGGCTGGAAACACGATGGGTAAAGACCCAAAAGAATACTTGGAAAAATCTAGTAGCAAAATGGAGGATTTAACCTGAAGCCACCGTAGCTTACTCTGGCCACCGTAGCTTACGCTGGCTTCAGCATGAAAGTTCCACCGTAGGTCGGAATCTGACCACCGTAAGGCTCCTGGAGCCACCGTAAGCTACGGTGGCGGAGTAGCTTACGGTGGCCAAGTTTAATAATTGTCATTTTTGGCCCCTTTCTTGTATTGTAATGATTTTATAACAGTTCTAATGCACTAAACGCTAACGGGTTAGTGGTAAAGGTGCAGGTAAACGTAAGGTATGGCTGGATTCTCCGAGTTGATCAAGAACCGAACGCTTAAAGATCGTTTCGTTAACGAATTTTGATTAGTGGTCATATTATGTTCTTCAAACACATGATGTCATTTTGAATGATAGTATAGGCTTAAGACCATGTGGTGTTTTGAAATAATTGGAACCGTGACGGAAATTTGAAATGCTAACTTTTGTTTCTATTATCGTTTAAAAACACCGCTACTTTATGAAAAAAAATTATGGGACCAAATATATAGTTAACGTTTTAATGTTATTTTTCGCAATAGTAACTCGGGTGTTACAATAACTAACTTTGATATTTATCCATAAAAATTCATCTAAGGGTTTTTAAGGTTATCATTTTATGTCCAAATATTATAGTAACACTCCCAATATCCAAATTAGTCCACTAATGTCTTTAAACACCAAATTTACTCCATGATACTTTGTCATTAGCAAATATAAATTCATTAACAAGATGATTAACAATTTATATTACAATTAGCAATTCTAGCAATTTTATAACATAACATAACACGATTATAATTCAAATAAACCATGCAACATATGTTAAACATTAGAAATCATCAAATGATTTAATACCCACTTAACTAGGAATTTAAATCATATGTTTTTATATGAATGAAATCATTAACAAACATCACATTTTCAAACCTTACAATCTTATGGTTTAGGAAAAAACAAAGAAGAGATTAGAAAACATAGTTTGATGTTTTTGATCATTAGAAAACTCGGGTTTTTAACGGTTTGATTGTCAAGACTCGGGGAATCGTTTGGGAATGTTAATAATGTATAAGAAACGTAAACAAAACCGGTTAAAAAGACTCACAACGATGAGGAGTTTAAACCGAGAGAAAAGAGAAGGTGACGGTGGTGGCTCGGTTGTGCTCGATGGTCCACGACAGCAGCTCCGCAGCTGTTAGCGGCGGCTGAGGGTGGTGGTTCGTGGTGGAGGACAGCAGCTACGCAGCAACAGAAACCGGCAGCAGCAGCAAGGCTATGGCGGACAGCAGCAGCAGCCTCAGTGGCGGCAGCCGCTAGGCAGGTGGCGGCGTAGTTGGGGCTGTCACGCACAAGGGAAAAGGAGGAGGAGGAAGTGTGGGTGGCTCGGTTTGGTAGTTCACGGCTGCCCAGCAGCCGCAGCAGCTTCCAGTGGCACGGGGCTGCTCCGGCAGCGGCTGTGGCCGTACGTGGTGGTGGCAGCAGCCGGCAGTGGCCGTGGCGACGGGAGAAACAGCGGCGATAGGGGAAGGAAGGAGGAGCAAGGTGGCGGGGGTTGTTGGTGGATGTGCCCAGCGGTGATGGTGGGTTGTTTTTCCGGCGGAAGAGAAAGGAGGGTGACGGTTGGTGATGGTGGTTCCAGGCGGTGGTGGTGGCTGGTGTGGTTGTCACCGAGAACAAGAAGAAGAACGGAAAAGGTGGTGGTGGATGTGGTCTTCACCGGAAAAGAAGGAGAAGAGGAGGAATGGTGCTGTGTTTTACGGTGGTGGTTATGGTTGTTTTTCTGCACCACACCAGAAAAAAAAAGGTGAAAGGGACAAGAGTGTTGAGTGTTTGTCTTTTGCTTGTCTGGTGGGAATGTACATATGTATGTATGTATATTAATTTGTTAGGTGACTTTTTTTGTGGATAAAATTCATACACAACAAGACAAGAGTAAGAGTTGGTGGATATTGTGGTTAGAAAGAGGGAGATGTCATTTCTTCTTTGGATAATCTCTTACTAATTCTTTTTCTTTCTAAATTTATAGTAAGTTTTTATAAAAACTAACACATGTAGGTGACTACTTTTTATACACTTGTCATGTTTTGTAAAGTAGGTTATGTATTTCTAGGGGTTTTATAAAATATGGGAAGGATGGTGAAGATTAAAATCATAACTTTTATAACTAATAAAAGTATAAAAGTTTTATAAGTGGGTGATTAATTTTTATAAAAATAATAAGTGGTAATCAACTTTTATATAAATTATTGTAAAGCTGATGGGTCAAAATTATTAAAAATTAATCCATTGACTTTGGGCTTGATATTGGACCAGAACATTTAAAGAGAAATGTAATCGGGCCCGTTTGTCGGTTATGGGCCGTACGGGTCCAAACGGGGCGCTGGTTTCGAGGCCCGGGCCCGTTATGCATTGGTTGAGGTTACGGATAGTCGCGATCATTCGGAATATCAAGTTTATGTAACAGGTTAGAATCTCATGCTCGGTTTCATTGTTTTTGGATTATTGGGCCTATTGGGCCAAGTCGGGCCCAATTGGTTAACGGTTGAAGTTTGGCTTAAGTCTTGACAACGATTTCGGTTTGTGATATTTTTATTTCGTAAAAACAATAGTTCGAGTCGGTTATAACAGTTTTTCAGAAATCGGAGATAGTTTTCAATTTTGTACATGGGTTACGGTTAACGTTTTCAGTTTTGTTAGGTCGTAACAGTTTTAAGCTCGACCGTCCAGATTGTTTAAAACCGAATAGTTCTAAACATATGATCGCTTATCAGTTTTTCCGTGTCGGTTATATAAACGTACGACACCAGTTCCAGTTCCAGATAAAATATATAAATACATTTTATATTAAATTTTCTTGTTAATGAAATTCCATAATTAATCCATGGAATCTTTATAGAATTTATGGGTATACGCTTCTAGTACAAACGCGAGATTAGGTTTATGTCATCAGTTAACAGTCAGGCACAGTAATTAACAGTTTAAACAGTAATCAGATCAGTTAATGCACAATAATACTTAATTAAAAGTCAAAGTAAAGGGTTTGACCTAGGTTTTCGGACGAGGTGTCACACCCAATCCCCTTGATAAGCCCACGCCTAACACCCAACACTTTCTCAAATACAAATTTGTGCAACAAGTTGTGTTTGTATTGACCCACCGACTCTCATTACAAATAGGACAATTATGCAACAAGTTGTTTTCTTTCCAGAACAGAGCACAATCATTTTTACACACGTGTATCGCCTCGTAGCCCAAACCAATCTTCTTTAAGATCTTTTTAGCTTCATAATGTGAAGAGGGAATCGTGTTGCCCTCTGGATCTGAAGATTGCAACAACTCGAGGGTCTCATCAAAAGAACTATTAGTCCATTTGTTCTTCACCTTGATATGCATAAGCTTTGCTAAAAAGTCAAGGGAAGAAAACTTAGTACAACCAGGATATAATTCTCTTTGGGCTTCCTTTGACAAGTCTTCAAAAGCATCACGAACACCACTGCTCTCTGTACCCAAGTTCCCTTCATCGATGACGATATCCTCTTCCATATGTTCATCAATAACGTCTTCCAGAGCGCCAACAATATTGTCCGTTGCCACCACGTCATCTACAACTGCAACTGTAGGAGTTAAACTTTCACCGTGATAGATCCATTTCTTGTATGTCCGACATATGCCATATACATGCATATGTTGTTTCATTTTTGTGAAGGGTAATACAAGAGTATTCTGACATTTTGCACACGCGCATCTAACACGGCCTGTGGAGTCGACTCTTCCTTTGCACATCTCAATAAAAAAGAGGAGTCCTTGCTCGTACTCAGTTGATCTACGGTTTTGATGAGTAATCCAGCTTTTATCGACATACATGATCAGACAACTGGAAACCTTAACCAATGCTTAGTATAAGTTTATCATAATTCAATACTAAGATTTATAGTAATGAAGATTAGAACGAAGACACATGTAACCAATGCTTTTTGATCAAAATTTTAATAAGGTCGGTTCAAGCTAACTACAATCAAGTGAACATGTGAGCATCATCCTTAAAATTCAAAATAATTACAATAAAATGAGCATGTGAGCATTAACCACGCAATTCAAGCTAGCCACAATCATATCTATACATAACTAATGTCAAGTTCTAGAAACATAGAAATTCTAATAGTATAAGTGAAAGAATAAACAAAATCAATGACAATTCATAGCAGAAAGAACCTAAACTCAAGCATAAGAACCGATTCATCTATAAAATTCTAAACATGAGTTCAAAATCAAAGAAAGCACACCAACTCACTTTTCAAAGCGAAGAAAGAAAGTGTTTCCGTGAATCCGAATCGCCGTCGATTCTAGAAAGAACAAGTTTAAAACAATAAAAACATTAATTATTTTGTAATTAATAAAAAGTTCAAACAAGATAGCATCCAAATAAACAAAAAGTAGACAGAATCCTTACTCTTTTTTTTTGTAAACAACGTCGTGAATGACCAAAAAATGGTGGAGCTTCAAATCAAAGGTGGCAATACGGCACTGCAGAAACAAGCTCATTTAAACATTTGAATATTTCAAACACATACAACTAAACTACATTAAATCATCTTCCGATTTAATAAGAAATTAGGACTGATTTCTTTAATATACTTTGATCCATAATTTTTACATATCTATATACTTTGATCCCAAACTAATTAATCCATTGATTCATAAGGGTTCATGAATCATTAACCAATATTGCTCATCAATGTTTCAACATGAAATCAGTCATATATAAACTCTAAATCTAATACAAAAATCAGTCATATATGCAAAACAAAAGTGATAACATTATATTTAAGATCCAAAAATCAAAAGTGATAACATTGTAGTTAACTAAATAGATTTGAAGCAACCATTACCACTAACAACATTGTATGCATATATTTTTTATTGGAACGGCAAACCAGTTAATATATATGACTAGCAAGGAGCTAGTAAGCTTACAAAACTTTAAACAAGGACAACACTACACAATCACTACAACACAACACCCGTAACACTTCATAAATCACACGTTGATTTCAAATCTTTAATCATACAAAATAAACAACCAAAAATTTCAATGTCATAATTCTAAATTAAAGTATCCATTCATGTATGTGTGATTGAAGTAATTAACATTGGTAAAGCAAATAGAACAGGAAATGTGTCTAATAAAATCACAAAGTGATTCATAAGCCTTCTGTTATCTATCAAACAAACAGAATTGAGCAGCCAATGTCCAATACAACAGCTAAAGATCAGACTAAACTACACATCGTGTGCTTGCAATAGAAATCAAAATTGTTACATCTAGTGCTCCTTTGAGGCATATATATATATATATATATATATATTATATATATATATATATAGAGTCGAGTTAGCCTACATCCAGCAAAAACGCTACATCCATTGCGGATTCATCTGGGGCGTCCATCAAGATCATCCAACAGCCAGGATCTATGGTGTTTCCGCCTATGGTGTTTTCGGTGGGGGAAAAAAACACCATAGGCGGAAACACCATAGATCCTGGCTGTTGGATGATCTTGATGAACGCCCCAGATGAATCCGCAATGGATGTAGCGTTTTTGCTGGATGTATTTTACCCTAACTCTATATATATATATATATATATATATATATATATATATATATAGGGTTAGATTCAAATGATAACTTTTTCTTTTGAGAACTAAATCTCAACCATAAATTTCAGGGGGGGATCACTACAATTCATGAGAGGGGAGATACATGTAAATAAACTTGTGGCTCAAATTAGATCTTTTTAGTTCTCAAATCAAATTGGTTCTCAAATGATCATCTCCCTCTATATATATATATATATATATATATATATATATATATATATATATATATATATATATATATATATATGGATAGGATCATTTGAGAACCAATTGGGTTTGAGAACTAAAAAGAACTAATCTCAGCCACTAGTCTATATATATGGAAACCCCCACCCCCCACCCCACCCCCATGAATTATAGTGGTCCTCACCTGAAATTAGTGGTGGAGATTTAGTTCTCAAAAGTTCTCAAAATAAAAAGTTCTCATTTGAACGTAACCCTATATATATATATATTGAATCTTCTAATAAACCTCAAAACTCAAATGTTCACAAAATACACACCAAATTCAGCAATTAGAGAAAAAACAAACACAAAATTTGAGTTGAGAAAATATATAGCAGACCCAAAACAAATCGATTTCAAAAAATAGGAGACCCAAAATTCAAGTTCACAAACCTGGTAGAGGAGCGACGACGGTGGATGTGGTTGACGGCGACAGTGTTGGATGTGATTAGAGGAGCGACGACGAGGCTAATACTCATTTTTCTTGGGAGGTCGGCAGTGAAAGGAGAGTGACGCAGAGGAGCCGATGATGGCGACGACGGTGGATGCGGATTGTTGCAGAGGAGCTCGACGATGGCGATGGCGATGGTGGATGAATGGAGCTCGGTGGGTGGCGGTAGGGTAAGAATTAGGGATCAGCGATCAATGGAGGGAACCAGAGGGAAAAGGTCGCGCTAAATAATTAGGTTTTAGCGGCGACACCTCTGGATAAAAACCCTAGCCGTCGGATGAATCAGCAAATGGACGGCCCAGATACCGTCTTATGCGCGCATACGGATCACGAAGTATTAGCGGCGACAGTCGCCGCTAATGATATGTGTCGCCGCTAATACTCATTTTTCTTGTAGTGTGGTTTGGACTTGCTCCAACGATGATTCAACCCAGTGCCCACTTGGGCTCGATTAGGGGTGTTCAGTTTTCGAATCCGACTCGAATAATTCGAAATTCGATTCGATTCGAAAATGAGCCATTCGAAATTCGGTTCAAAATTTAAAATTCGAATTCGATTCGATTTGACGTCTAATATCGAATTTCGAATCGAATTAGAATGTGAGATTTTCAATTCAAGTCGATTCGAAATTCGATTTATAAGTATATATAATATATATATATAATTAATTACTTAAAATGTTTATACCGTAACAGTTGACAATGCTAGTGTAACACCCGTAAACAATTTGATGTCAAATACAACTTTTATAACGTTAAATTCGGTCCCAGAAAATTTTCTTTTAAAAACATACACATTCACATTCATGAAATGTCACCATTGTGACTAAACTTTACAAAATAACGTTCAAGTTGGCATCCATATGGTTAAACATTGTTTACATGTTATATAACCCCAAAAGAAATGCTGATACGACTAGTGGTTCTACATGTGAATCGGTTCTTGAAGCCTTGATGAGCGTCCATTAAGCTTTCCCTTTACCTGCAACATACTCACATTCAATAGTGAGCTTCTATTGCATAACCATTTATTACAATATCAAATAGTGAAGAAAAACAATAAAAATCTGGTTTTGCATTCTGGGGCGGTACGCCCAGAATAAGTAATTTCTGGGCGGTACGCGCTGGACCCATTTTGACAGAATATTGGCTATTTTCGGGAAATTCTATACTTAGCCAATTTTCCAGCTATCTTACCCTGTTTTCATCAGAACTCACCCAGCTGGATTCTTACCCTCATTTAAGCCTTCCAACACCTATAAAGTGGTTCTAAATACAAGTTTTAGTCTTTTAAACATACCTTGGTCGATTACCCACCCAATTCGCATTAACGGGATTCATCCGACCCATTTGACCCACTAAGGGATCTCTTGTGACAACCATCAAGGGTTGTCATCCTGAATTCACCCAACACATGTAATTCACATCTAAAATCATAATGTAGGCAATATGGCAATGAACTAGTTATATGCAAAACTATCAATTAGTCCTACACAACCGTTAGGAGTTTAGCCTTATGCATTACCGTTACTACTAGTTTTGGCTTTGATCACATAGATTCCAATCTACTTATTATTAGTTCGCTAGATCATTATAGTAATTACCAAATAAGCATTGTACCACTATTTGACCCATTAAGACGGGTCAATGCCTTTGGTTTTCCCCAAATGTCTCACTTGACCGTGTTTAAGCCTTGGAATCTATGGTTCTCTAACCATTTAAGATTTCCATTCTTTTGTTACTTGACATAAGCTCTTCAAGCCCATTTTAGCCATTAGAACTTTCATACGTTCTTCGATTCATCCGAATCTTTTCTATGGTCAAGTTTAATCATTGGAGAACCTATTGGCTTTGAGCTTCACGGTTCCTAGAACCGTTCGTCGCCCATTATACACTTCGTGGTTTATTATTCCAAGTAGCAAAGACACATTTACTTATCTACATCATGTAACATAATTAATGTTACCTTTAGAGCTTGATCCACCGCTTCCTCCAATTCCGGAATTATTCCCTTGATCACCTTGATTGCCTAATGGGTCACTAACAATGTTAGGACCTTAATCACAATAGCATTCTTATCACATTTCAATAACATGATTTCTATGCTACACATACATAATACCAATTCATACGAATGGAAATCAAGCAATGTTTATCAAATTACATCTAGCTACATGAATCTTTAACATTTACATGACAACTATGGCATACATTATCCATGCTAGCTAGTGCACATAAAATCATCAAGTTGGTTAAATTTTGTGAACTTATAGCTTCCTATGGTCATCCAACATCACTACAAGCAAATTTGATGCATTTAACACATTTTTACTATTTGAGGCATTTTGTCAAACACCTTGTGTGCATACTTTGATGCACCCATAATTACCCAACCCTTGAGCCTCCAACTTGGCCCTTTTGCATAGTGTTGGTGAAATCCATCACCAATCCATCATAAATTTGTCATCTAACACTAATTTCACACACAATTCAAGCAATGGACACAATTTCTCAAACATCCTATGTGGTCATGCAACATGGAAGTTCAAGCATAGGATTTTGGTGACTACTTCACCAATTCATAATCAAATGGAGCTTTAGGCAACATATGAAGTTCCTAACATCATAAGATTCATATAACATCAAGAATTTGCAGATTTTGGCCCTTAATTTTCGAACCTAACACATGCAAGAAAATGGGTTTTTACTTACTTGCTTCAAGTATGAGTTTAGGAGCTAGAAGCCACTCCCAATTCCTCCCCAATATGATAAAATCGAGCCCTATACCTCCTCGATGCATAAATTTGGAGGAACAAAGAAGAAGAAGGAGGAGAGGGTGAGGGCTGGGTTCCAGGTCGTGATTCACGACCTCCCTCCCCTTTCTTTCCTTTTTGTTTAATTCAAGTATTGAGGAATTACACTTCTGGCCCCTATGGTTTCATATTGTGGTAATTTTTTAACTAAACTACATATTTACCCATTAAACCTCATAATTCACATGACATAGATTTTATTAACACAAGGGGTTATTTTAACTACTAAAGATTTTTACTTGACTAGACGTTAACGGGAGAATTTTAAATTATGAAAAATTTGGGATGTTACAACTCCACCCCCTTTAAAGGGGTTTCGTCGCCGAAACGACTTACGTACCGAATAAATGAGGGTAGTAGCGTTGCATTTCATCCTCGGCTTCCCACGTCAAGTCGGAGCCTTTTCTATGCTCCCATTGAACCAACACTTGGTTCACTTCCTTGTTTCGTAGCTTTTTCATCTTGCGATCAAGAATCGCAATAGGCCTTTCTATATAGTTAAGCTTCTTATCCACAACCAAATCGTCTAGAGGCACATAAGCACTTTCATCCGCCAAGCACTTTCGTAGGTTGGACACGTGGAATGTGTTGTGGATTCCGCTCAATTCTTCCGGTAATTCCAATTGATAAGCATTATCACCCACTCGGGCCAATATTTTGAAAGGTCCAATAAACCTAGGACTTAGTTTACCCCGCTTTCGGAAGCGGATCACACCCTTCCATGGGGACACTTTCAACAAGACCATATCCCCCTTTTTGAATTCAATAGGCCTTCGTCTCTTGTCCGCGTAAGACTTTTGTCTATCTTGGGCCGCTTTTAAACGAGCCCTTATCACGTCGAGCTTTTCGGATGCTAGTTTAACCACTTGCTTACTAGCTAACTCTCGTTGACCCACTTCACCCCAACACACGGGTGTTCGGCATTTTCTACCATAAAGCATTTCGTAGGGCGGCATCCCAATGCTCGAGTGGTAGCTATTGTTGTAGGAGAACTCAACAAGTGGAAGGTAGTGATCCCAACTCCCTCCAAAGTCAATAGCACATGCCCGCAACATGTCCTCAAGTGTTTGGATGGTTCTTTCACTTTGTCCATCCGTTTGTGGGTGGTAGGCGGTACTAAGTAAAAGTTTTGTACCCAACCACTCCTGAAATTCCCTCCAAAACTGGGAGGTGAACCGGGTATCCCGGTCGGACACGATTGAGACGGGTACTCCATGGCGCGATATAATCTCATTGATATACACATCCGCCATTCTTTCGGAAGAGTAAGTCTCCCTAATTGGTATGAAATGAGCACTTTTGGTCAATCTATCAACCACCACCCATATAGCATCATATCCCTTGGGTGTTTTGGGTAATTTGGTCAATAGGTCCATAGTTACGTGCTCCCATTTCCACATTGGAATTTCTAAGGGTTGGAGCTTGCCATAAGGCTTTTGGTGCTCCGCCTTGACTTGTGAACAAGTCAAACATTTCCCCACATATTTGACTATATCCCGTTTCATTCCGGGCCACCAATAGTCATGCTTTAAGTCGTGGTACATTTTTGTCGCCCCCGGATGAATCGAGTATCGCGACTTATGGGCTTCATCAAGTAACAAATTCTTCACTTCACAAGCGTTTGGAACCCAAATTCTTCCGAATCGAGTTTTGATCCCACTTTCTTCTTCTACCAAGTTTTTCACTTGGCCCACAATTCGCTCTTTCCTTTGGTTTTCACTTTTAATAGCCTCCACTTGGGCTTCTTTGATTTTGGTGATCAAATCGGACGTCACCACCAATTTCATCGATCGCACCTTTATAGGAGCGTAATCCCCTTTTCGACTACGAGCATCCGCTACCACATTGGCCTTGCCCGGGTGATAGTGGATTTCACAATCATAATCCTTGATGGTCTCAAGCCACCTTCTTTGCCTCATATTCAACTCTTTTTGGTCAAAGAAATACTTGAGGCTTTTATGGTCGGTGAAAATGGTGCATTTCACCCCATAAAGGTAGTGTCGCCATATTTTTAAGGCGAACACCACCGCCGCCAACTCCAAATCATGAGTTGGGTAGTTTTGCTCGGTCACCTTCAATGGTCTTGATCCATAGGCAATCACCTTGCCCCGTTGCATTAAAACACAACCAAGGCCCAATTTTGACGCATCAGAGTAAACTACCATGTCTTCCGTTCCCTCAGGGAGGGTTAAAACCGGTGCTTGCGTCAATTTTTGCTTAAGGCTTTGAAAAGCCTTCTCTTGATCTTCACCCCACACAAACTTGGTGTCTTTTCGGGTTAGTTTAGTCATAGGAAGGGCTATCTTCGAGAAGTCTTGAATAAATCTCCGATAGTAGCCCGCTAACCCTAGAAAACTCCGCACCTCCGTCGGATTCTTTGGGGGTTCCCATTTGATGACGGCTTCAATCTTTGCTGGATCCACCATAACCCCATCGGCGCCTATGACATGGCCTAAAAATTGCACCTCCTTCAACCAGAAGGCGCACTTGGAGAATTTTGCATATAGCTTTTCCTCCCTTAATCTTTCTAGTACCTCCCGTAATTGCTTAGCGTGCTCCGCTTCATCTCGGGAGTATACAAGAATATCGTCAATGAACACAATCACTGATTTGTCAAGCATCGGTTTACACACCCGATTCATGAGATCCATGAAAGCCGCGGGTGCATTAGTGAGTCCAAAGGACATCACTAAAAATTCATAATGACCGTATCTCGTTCTGAAGGCCGTTTTGGGAACATCTTCCTCTTTCACCTTTAGTTGATGGTACCCAGAACGTAGGTCTATCTTCGAGAACCATTTTGCCCCTTGAAGTTGATCAAATAAATCGTCAATTCTGGGCAATGGGTACCTGTTCTTTACCGTGAGTTTGTTTAACTCTCGGTAGTCTATGCACATCCGCATGCTACCATCCTTCTTTTTCACAAATAGCACCGGTGCTCCCCACGGAGAGACACTCGGACGTATGAACCCTTTATCCAACAACTCCTGGATTTGGGTCTTCAATTCTTGTAGTTCCGCCGATGCCAACCTATACGGAGCTTTAGCCACCGGCTTAGCATTTGGCACTAAGTCAATTTTAAATTCCACATCTCGATCGGGTGGTAACCCCGGTAAGTCATCCGGAAATACATCTTTAAACTCTTGCACCACGGGTAAGTCATCTATTGCGGGACTTTGAATTCTAGTATCCGCCACCATAGCCAAATAGGCTTGGCACCCGTGCATCATGAGCTTCCTAGCTTCCATCATTGAGCATATAATTGGAACGTTTTGTTTCTCACCATGAATGGTGACTTTGCTCCCCTTTGGCGAAGATATCTCTATCGCCTTCCGGTCACAAATGGCCTTTGCGTGGTTGCGGGATAACCAGTCCATCCCCACCACTACCTTGAATTCTCTCATCGCCATTGGAATGAGATCTATGAGGTATTCCTCATTGTTGATGGAGATTTTGCATCCCCGACATACATCAAAGACAAGAATACTTTTATCGTTAGCTATTTCTACCTCTATGGGTACATGCAATTTTTCAATTATAAATGAGGGATGCTTAATAAAATCATATGAGACAAATGATCTATTAGCTCCTGTATCAAATAATACGTGAGCAGGTATCGAATTTACAAGAAATGTACCTGCCACCACGTTGGGGTCTGACTTGGCTTCTTCGGCCGTGAGTTGGAATGCCCGGCCCGTGGCTTTTGGCACTTCCATCTTTACCCCGCTTCTTGCCCCCTCTTTCTTGAGTTTTGGGCATTCTGATTTCTTGTGCCCAGCTTGGTAACAGTTGAAGCATCGTGGCTCGCTAGACGGGCAGTTAGAAATAACGTGGCCTTTCTTACCACAGTTCAAGCATGGGCGGTCTTTGAATATACACTCTCCCGAGTGTCCTTTGCCACAAACTTTGCATTTTGATCCGCCCCCTCTTGTGTCCCTTTTCTTGGACGAGTCACCTACTTTTTGCTTCTTGGGGGGATTCGGATTCCCCCCAGTGGGTTTTCTTGCCTCTTGGGCCTCTTCCCGGATGACATCCATCTCTCGCGCCCGTGCGGCGTTAATCATTTGTTCCACCGTGGTGAACCGGTCTAGAGGCATGAAATTCTTTATCTTTGCCTTCAGCATGTTCCGGTAAAAGAACATCCGTGCCCCTTCAGTGGGTAGCACATCTGAGCAGAATTTTACCCTATCAAGGTAAATACCGGTGATCTCATCAACGGTTTGAGTCTCCCCTTGCTCTAGCTTCAAGAACTCTTGCTTCAATTCATTGACCGCAGAGGGTGGGCAGTGATGTTCAAGAAACAGTTCTTTAAATTCTGCCCAAGTTGGGGCATCTGTTACTGCCTGTCCTTTCTCTAGGACCTTTGCGTCCCACCAATCTTTTGCTCGATCTACTAGTAGACCCGTAGCAAAGATAACTTGATCTGCAGCCTCACAATGGCTTCTTTTGATTACCCCCTCCACATTGGTCACCCATCGGTGACTAGCTATTGGGTCGGGATCACCCGTGTATTGCGGGGGCTTACACGCCATAAAATCTTTGAAGGAACTCCCCTTCTTCTTCGGCGTACTTGCCTCCCCTTTATTCAGGAAGGCATTCTTCAATTCCTCAAACTTTTCGCTCAAGGTAATAAGTAGATCCTCCTGGATCTTTTGCGCATACTCGGGAATAGCTGCCTGAATGGCATTTCCCACTTCTTCAGAGATCTGGGCCTTCAAAGCCCGCTGTCTCTGCTCTTCTGCAAGATCAACGCCATCAAGGTCCACCATTGATCTACAGAATAAAATTTTCCATTAGCTTATAGCTTTTATTCACCCTTACCGCAACAAGGTTTTATTTATCGTATTGGTCATAGCCAATATTCCCCCCAGGTTTATACGAGGTTTCTGGCCGTAGCATTACCCCGTTTCTACCTGGGACACTTCACTCACGCACTCCCCGGTTCAGGTGTGAATACACCTCTCCGTGCGTTCCCCGAGTGATAGCTTATAACTTTGCCCTTACGGGCATATAGGAACATTCATTCATTTTCATACAATTTCAATAATTAATTTAAGCTTAAGTACCTTGCCCGGACGCTTCATCAAGCTAGAACCGATCACTTTTCCCCTATCCCTTGAGCTCAAGGTTTGAGTTCAAGTACTCCCCGAGTACTTGATTCTCTCAAACCATGGCTCTGATACCAAATTGTAACACCCGTAAACAATTTGATGTCAAATACAACTTTTATAACGTTAAATTCGGTCCGAGAAAATTTTCTTTTAAAAACATACACATTCACATTCATGAAATGTCACCATTGTGACTAAACTTTACAAAATAACGTTCAAGTTGGCATCCATATGGTTAAACATTGTTTACATGTTATATAACCCCAAAAGAAATGCTGATATGACTAGTGGTTCTACATGTGAATCGGTTCTTGAAGCCTTGATGAGCGTCCATTAAGCTTTCCCTTTACCTGCAACATACTCACATTCAATAGTGAGCTTCTATTGCATAACCATTTATTACAATATCAAATAGTGAAGAAAAACAATAAAAATCTGGTTTTGCATTCTGGGGCGGTACGCCCAGAATAAGTAATTTCTGGGCGGTACGCGCTGGACCCATTTTGACAGAATATTGGCTATTTTCGGGAAATTCTATACTTAGCCAATTTTCCAGCTATCTTACCCTGTTTTCATCAGAACTCACCCAGCTGGATTCTTACCCTCATTTAAGCCTTCCAACACCTATAAAGTGGTTCTAAATACAAGTTTTAGTCTTTTAAACATACCTTGGTCGATTACCCACCCAATTCGCATTAACGGGATTCATCCGACCCATTTGACCCACTAAGGGATCTCTTGTGACAACCATCAAGGGTTGTCATCCTGAATTCACCCAACACATGTAATTCACATCTAAAATCATAATGTAGGCAATATGGCAATGAACTAGTTATATGCAAAACTATCAATTAGTCCTACACAACCGTTAGGAGTTTAGCCTTATGCATTACCGTTACTACTAGTTTTGGCTTTGATCACATAGATTCCAATCTACTTATTATTAGTTCGCTAGATCATTATAGTAATTACCAAATAAGCATTGTACCACTATTTGACCCATTAAGACGGGTCAATGCCTTTGGTTTTCCCCAAATGTCTCACTTGACCGTGTTTAAGCCTTGGAATCTATGGTTCTCTAACCATTTAAGATTTCCATTCTTTTGTTACTTGACATAAGCTCTTCAAGCCCATTTTAGCCATTAGAACTTTCATACGTTCTTCGATTCATCCGAATCTTTTCTATGGTCAAGTTTAATCATTGGAGAACCTATTGGCTTTGAGCTTCACGGTTCCTAGAACCGTTCGTCGCCCATTATACACTTCGTGGTTTATTATTCCAAGTAGCAAAGACACATTTACTTATCTACATCATGTAACATAATTAATGTTACCTTTAGAGCTTGATCCACCGCTTCCTCCAATTCCGGAATTATTCCCTTGATCACCTTGATTGCCTAATGGGTCACTAACAATGTTAGGACCTTAATCACAATAGCATTCTTATCACATTTCAATAACATGATTTCTATGCTACACATACATAATACCAATTCATACGAATGGAAATCAAGCAATGTTTATCAAATTACATCTAGCTACATGAATCTTTAACATTTACATGACAACTATGGCATACATTATCCATGCTAGCTAGTGCACATAAAATCATCAAGTTGGTTAAATTTTGTGAACTTATAGCTTCCTATGGTCATCCAACATCACTACAATCAAATTTGATGCATTTAACACATTTTTACTATTTGAGGCATTTTGTCAAACACCTTGTGTGCATACTTTGATGCACCCATAATTACCCAACCCTTGAGCCTCCAACTTGGCCCTTTTGCATAGTGTTGGTGAAATCCATCACCAATCCATCATAAATTTGTCATCTAACACTAATTTCACACACAATTCAAGCAATGGACACAATTTCTCAAACATCCTATGTGGTCATGCAACATGGAAGTTCAAGCATAGGATTTTGGTGACTACTTCACCAATTCATAATCAAATGGAGCTTTAGGCAACATATGAAGTTCCTAACATCATAAGATTCATATAACATCAAGAATTTGCAGATTTTGGCCCTTAATTTTCGAACCTAACACATGCAAGAAAATGGGTTTTTACTTACTTGCTTCAAGTATGAGTTTAGGAGCTAGAAGCCACTCCCAATTCCTCCCCAATATGATAAAATCGCAGCCCTATACCTCCTCGATGCATAAATTTGGAGGAACAAAGAAGAAGAAGGAGGAGAGGGTGAGGGCTGGGTTCCAGGTCGTGATTCACGACCTCCCTCCCCTTTCTTTCCTTTTTGTTTAATTCAAGTATTGAGGAATTACACTTCTGGCCCCTATGGTTTCATATTGTGGTAATTTTTTAACTAAACTACATATTTACCCATTAAACCTCATAATTCACATGACATAGATTTTATTAACACAAGGGGTTATTTTAACTACTAAAGATTTTTACTTGACTAGACGTTAACGGGAGAATTTTAAATTATGTAAAATTTGGGATGTTACAACTAGTAGTAACGATACGGCTATGGAGTACTTAAAAGGTAAGTTTATCCAATGGGGTAATCTTTGTGTCTTAGATGCTAAATGGTATCATGTTCGATGTATGGCACACGTTTTAAATTTGGTTGTTCAAGATGGAATCAAAGAACTTAGTGGATAGGTAGATAGTGTTCGGGCAGCCATGAGGTATGTTAGGCATATTGTTTTGTTCAATTCGTATTTTGTTTTACTAAAAGTTATTTAAGTGTTTATAAGTTTTGAAAATAAGATAAAAATATTGTTTTGTTCAATTCGGATTCGATTCGAATTCGAAAACTGAATTCGAATCGAATCGAATTCGAATGAGATTTCTATTTCGAATTCGAATCGAGTTGTTCGAATCTACTTCGAATTAGAATCGAATGCGAATTCAGGTTTTAAAATTTAAAATTCGAATAATTCGATTCGATTAACTCGAGTATTCGAAATTCGATTCGCTGAACACCCCTAAGCTCGATTATGCGGTTGCCAGGTCCTTTTAGAAAAGAAAACCTTGTTTTCCAGTGATATTTTTTGGTTATTTAATTTTTTCTAAATCTTATATTTAAGTTTAGAAGTGTGTTTGTTGCGATATAGAGCAGGTTTAAGGCATGCATCGTTGTATCGGATTTCATTATCTTTTTGTGTACCAGCGATTACACTGCCACAACACGTAAAAATATTAACATGAACACACGATAATCTTTGTCGCAACGTGCAGGGAATAATGCCACTAGTTATGTTTATGATTATTATGTCAAATGCTTAACTTTATGAAAATGCCTGAGCATCGGATCGTCTACTCAATCTAGCTATCCGGACATCGAAACGTAAATAACCGATTGTTTTATTGATCAAACGAGAACAATTACAACCAGTAAACCACAGAGAATTGACACAGAGAAACACACTCAGAAACACACACTTAAGATTTGTTCACACGCTCAGAACTACTAAACACAAAGACCAAACTACTATATATACCCGACTGGCCGAACGTCCTCCGAACCCCAGGTTCGGCCGGTCCGAACTTCAGGTTCGGACCTAGTTCGGCCAACCCTATATTGGCTTGAACTTGGTCTTCGTTCGATACTTCACACGACGCACATTTCAGGTATCAACAAACTCCCCCTCGTCGTGTGCAGTATCTCTTCTCTTTTCTTCTCAACATCATCAAATATGTATCTTCAATCAAGCTCCCCCTCAAGTAAAAAATCCGTTTATTCAATGAAATGAATCTTCGAAATAAACTCCTCCGCAACTTAATCGTAGCTTGATCTTGAATACTTGATGATATCTAGTATATCTCTGGTATTTATCAACAGCTTCAGAAGACTTGAAGTTGTGATAGCTTGCACAACAGCATCCTGCATTAACACTTAAATAATCTTGGCACAAAACATCTCTTCGAGACTCCAAGATATGATTTTGAAAAATTGATTTTATATCACATGTTGATCAGATCGAAAATAAAGTAGAAACAAAATCTTTTTGACTTTTTGAAAATTTATATTAAAACACACCAAAAATCTTTTTGTACTTTTCTTGATATGAAATGAAATCGTAATACAGAATCAGACACTATTTTTGGTAGGAGAAAGATCACTATATGGGATCATATTGATCATAACGCACTGAACTACACTTCAATTTCAATTAATTGAAGCACACAAGTCATGTCGATTGCTGGTATAATTTGTCCATCTTAAGCTCAGACAGAATCATACTCATAACCTCTGGATATGTTAAGGTATTGATTAGATTTGCTTTGACCAGTGTACCCCACAATATCAGACATATTCAGACATTTTCTGTTTTTCTTTCTTTTTCTTTTGTGTGATTGCATTTGTGAACTTTCACATTGCATACTATTTTTCATGATACAGTCAACTGTGTTCCATGCAAAAAGAAATAAGAACGTTAAATCGTCTACCTTAAGGTCGATCTTTCGATACGCAGATAAGGCCTCGGATTTAACAAAAAAAAAAAAAACAAGTTGAAGTTGTATAACTCAACAACAATCAGGTCGGTACTCCCGTACACACAGAGAAAGTCCGATGAGTTATACGAAACACCAAAGAAACTAAAGCAGAACGTCAAACGAACAACGATCAGGTCGATCTTTCGATACGCAGAGAAAGTCCGATCGTTTGACAAAATAAGAAAAATCAAACAAGATTAAATCTTTGCAAAATGAACACATGTATACACAGTGACTTCTCATTTTGAATTTCACATTTATTTTTCTTTTTGAGTCATGAAATATGCATCAAGATGTTATCCACATGGTCAAGCATTAGCATTTAATGTATATCACATCTGAATACTTTCTGATTTGTCGAGCCTACCAAGCACATCAAACAATGATCTTATGGCCCTTTCATCTACTTTATCCATAAGTCAGATACGTATGCCAATGTACCATCATTTCCCAATGATCAATTTCTCACAATTTTATATTTTGCAAGTATTCATCTTCCTTCATTATATATTTTGCATGTATTCACCTTCTCTCCATACCATGCATTTTCTCAATTACTCCCCTTTACGTACAATTCTCCCCCTTAAAATGAAAACTCTATTTTTGGATTTTCATTTTACACAAAAATAAGACTTTATTTTTGGCTTTTTGAGAAAAAACGTAAGCAAAGAAACATGATCAATCAACACGGATATATTTCAGATTTTGAGAAAAATGTGTCATTAAAGTTAAATTAAGCAGAATACTCCTCCATCAACAATTTTTCAATCGTCGATAGGTCTTCTAGAAGTACCTGCACACTGGACAACCTGATTAGGTCACAAGTGACCCGAAGCGAATCGCTTCTGGTCGACCAGTGTCCTGATTTTGCTTTGAAACCACCTTAGGTTTCCATTCCTGTTGTGTTGGTAATTCAGTTTTCGATGAAACAGTCACAGGTGACTGTGATGATGAACCTACATTTTGATCCTTTGAAAACTTTGGAACAAAACGTGTTTGTTTTTGAAAGAATGTAGGCTCAACTTCATTAAAAACTCTGCCTTGGTTATCAAAGAACTTTGTTGTGGCAGAATTACCAAAAACTGATTTCTTATGAAATCTTTGTGACGAATTAGCAGGTGAGGGACAATCTTTTGCCATATGCCCTGGGCGACGGCAAATATAACAAATTCTTGTCGTTTTATCCCATCTTTGATGTACCTGCGAAGAACACACATGAATATTTCTAACATGATCAGAAGGAGAATCATATACCTGATGCCTGTGATCATGTACCCATTTAGAAGTTGGGCTACGAGATTGAGAGCTTTCAGAAGAAATATCAGCTTTCACAAATACTTCAGAAATTTTCCGAGCATCCACGCAGTGAAGAGGAAACTCTTTATCAGAAAACAATTGATTAGAACCCTTGAGTTTGTAGAATCTCTCAGGTTGAACTTTTTCAGCTTTGAAAACTTCCTTTTTCACCTGCTTTATCTTAAGTTTCTTGAGATTTGGTGATTCAGATGCTGGAACTTCTGCAACTTGAGTCTTTGGAACTTGAAAACCTAGACCAGTACTTTTACCTGAAATCCTTTCCTCAGTATTTGAACTCTGATGTCCAGTCTTTGCCAACCTTGTGAATTCAGCTTTGACATCAGGGATTTTCTTTTGTTCATAGAAAATTGTCTCATCAAATTCTGTTTGAGACTGAATCTTGTCACTTGATGTAGCCGATTTCTCATTATCAACAGAAAACGAACCTGACACAAACTTTGGTGCTGGAGGAATCTCAGATTGCACGACCTTTTTCTTGTTCTTCTTGGTTTTCTTTTTCTTTACAACCTTTGCTTCTTCAGAAGTAAAAACTGATATCTTTGAATAATCAAAATCATCAACCTGTTCCTTCACGTCTTTGACAGCTTCCTTGATATGAGCAGGGGGTGATGCAGTTTTATCAAACATCCTCTCAAAATTTGCATCATTTGCTAAGAAGCTTGTGAAAACCTGAGAATTAGAAACATTGTTGAACAGTCTTTTTGCATCAAGAACTTGAATTTTGAGATCAGAAATTTGCTGTTGAGCCTCTGCAAATTCCTTTTCTTTAGCAATCAAGCGCTTGGCAACTTTATGAGTTTCAAACTTTTGCAGACGAAGATTGTCAAGACCTTCATGTAGCTCCTTCTTCAGTTTATCCTCATTTCTCTTTTGAATTTCCAGATTTGCAGTTTGAACCTTGTTAACCGTAGTCAACTCCCGCTTATCATCTAATAATTTTTCCATATCAACTTGATATGCTTTGAGTTTAGCATCAGATTCTTCAATACTCTTAGTAAGCAAATCAAGCTTAATCTTGGATTTATCAAACAAATTCTGAAAATCATTTGCAGCATCTTCTGCCTCTTCCTTCCATTTCTTCACTTCTTTGACTAACTCACCCTTGTCTTCACAAACTTCAGCTTTCGAAAGTTCAACATTCTTCTTTTCTTGCTTCAATACTTCTAAAACTTTATTCAACATTTTGATTTCATCAGTCAAATCCTCATTCTTCAAAACCAAATCCTTTTCACATTCTTTAGAAATCTTCAATTCAGATTTAACCACCTCAAACTCGTCAGTCAATTGTTGAACTTTATTCATCAACAAAGCATTTTCCTTCATCAAACTCTCCAAGTTTTCAGCAGATGCATACGAACTTGGTATGGAACTAGTATCTGAACTAGTATCTGAACCTGTATCTGAACAATAATCTTCTTGTTGAACATGAGTAACTATGAAAGCTGATGAATCATACCCAAATTGTTGACCCCAATCATATACACCATCATTTTGAGCAACCAAAGCAGTGGTCTTGCCTGTATTACTAGTAGATGGTTGAGTAAAACCAGGCTTTGATGATTGTGAAATATTAGTTTTCTGTTGACATTCTTTGGCAAAATGTCCAAGTTGTTGACATTTAAAGCACTTTAGTTTTGACTTGTCAAATCCCAATTTGTCACCAGAAATATTCCTTCCATGCTTCTTAAAAAATCTTTTAGATCTTTGACACAACATAGCATATTGCCACGAAACATCCAATTCAGTCAATTGATCGTCATCAAGAGCATCAAGATCTTCACTGGTTAACTTTGCGTCAGCAACATTTTTGAGAATCAGACCAAAAGATGATGAAATCAATGCAGAAATCATTTTGGCACAATCATCGGTTGATTCTGCTGAAAAAGCATTTTGACTTGAATAATTTGGAATTGTAAAATTGCAACTTCTCGAGGAATTATTATCAGAATTCCTGAAGCTCCAGCTAGAAAAGCAACACTTGGTGCTGTATTCTGATTTGGCTTAGACTTTGCACTCATGCTTGCACTATTTTCACCATGATACAGCTCAGGATGTTGCAAGGTAGCCGTTGACTTCTTTGAGTTTAACATTTCCATTTCTCGAGCATGAAGTTTTCCAGTAAGCTCGTGAAATGTTAAAGCAGAATAATCCTTGTCATGAGTTAGTAGCAAAACATAATTTTCCCACTTTTCAGGTAATGCTTCCATAATCTTTTCCTTTAAATCCGCATCAGATTTTTCAATTCCAATAATCTTCAATTCACTAATCAAATGTGAAAATCTGGAAACTAGAGCAGTAATGTTTTCATTGTCATAATTTTGAAAATTATCATATTCTTTGTTCAAGACTTTCTTTCGACTCTTCTTATAATCAGCATTTCCTTCACATCTTGCAGATAGAGCATCCCATAATTGCTTAGATTTCTTGCAAGTACTAAATTGATGAAGCAATTCAGTAGGTAAAGCCATAGTAAGATAACCATAAACTTTCTTTTCAAGCTCATAACTTTTTCTTTCAGCACCATCAAAGTCTTGAATTTCTTTAAGATCTCCATCTTCCATTGGTCGTTCATACAACTTTCGAATTGGAATCCATAAATCAATGTCATTCGTGCTAATATACGCAGAAAATCGTTTCTTCCAGTTTTGGTAATCTTCAAGCTTTAACAATTTGGGAACTTTCTGACTTGTTCCAATTTCATTGTCAAAATTTAACATAGTTTGCATCGCACTTTGCATTGCGGCAAAAGCTTGAAAATCCGACATCGTTGAAAATTTGGAAAAAATCTGTCCTCCGAACTTGCTCCGAACCTAGTCAGCCGTCCGAACCCCTCCGAACTTAGTCCGAACCTTGATCAGCCTCCGAACTTGCACCGGACTTTGTCCGAATCTATGTCAAACTCTGAACTCTCACCGAACTAGTGACCGAACGCAGAAACTCCGAACCCTGACCGATCTACCACCGAACCCTCGCCGAACGCTCTCCGAGACACCACCGAACCTCAAGTTCGGAGCGGTTACTCCGAGCTTGCCCAGTAACCTCCGAACCTCGAAGACATTTTTCGAAAACTCGTGAAAACGGACTGATTTTGACGAAACTTGATATGGTAGATCAGAAAAGTCGATAGAAAATGGTTTAGGAACAATTTTGACACAAAACACACGTCAAAAATGTTAGAAAACACGTAATGAAACTCGAGAAAACTTCAAAAACGTTCAATAATCCGAGAATAGCAACCACAGATCAGTAGAGTGAACCAGAAAGCTCTGATACCACTTGAAAATGCCTGAGCATCGGATCGTCTACTCGATCTAGCTATCCGGACATCGAAACGTAAATAACCGATTGTTTTATTGATCAAACGAGAACAATTACAACCAGTAAACCACAGAGAATTGACACAGAGAAACACACTCAGAAACACACACTTAAGATTTGTTCACACGCTCAGAACTACTAAACACAAAGACCAAACTACTATATATACCCGACTGGCCGAACGTCCTCCGAACCCCAGGTTCGGCCGGTCCGAACTTCAGGTTCGGACCTAGTTCGGCCAACCCTATATTGGCTTGAACTTGGTCTTCGTTCGATACTTCACACGACGCACATTTCAGGTATCAACACTTTATATTTATTTAAGGTGATTATATCTAGAGTTTGAGATTAAAAATTAATGTTTATTTTTATTTTCTTAAAATACTAAATGTTTATTTTTTTTTAGTGTTTATGAACAAGTTCAACTTCTTAATGAATGAACACGATCAAGAACTTTAGTTTGTTATGTGTTCATAAACCGTTCGTGAACACATAAAATACTAATTGAATAAACAAGAACAAG
>JBCNJP010000024.1:42467344-42489344 GCA_039602395.1 Deinandra increscens subsp. villosa
ATATTCTAAAAATACTATCTAATTCAATTATTTGAAAATACTAGATACGCAACCTAAACTAATACGACCAATCAGAGTCCGAATTAGTATCGGAATCGAATTGGACATTTTCAAATCTACGTTCTTCCTCCAACACTTCCTCAAGGGCGGCCCAATCCTCATCGTATTCTTGATCCCATACATCATGAACCGGTTCTTGAACGTCCTTAAGATGGACTTCATCGTCAAATTGGAGGTTGGAGGTAGTCCTCAAGTGGCTCCTCCGGTGGGTTCTGCGGCAACCAATAATCAAACGCCCAGTTCCAAAAGACGTTATCATCATCATCAAAGGGTGGGGTTGAGCAACTGGTGCAGGTGGAGATGGAGGTTGACCAACATGGAGGGGTGGAGGTTATTCAACCGGTGGAACAAAATCAGGAGCTGGAATCAGAACCGGAGGTTGAGCAACCGGTCTAGGTCTTCTAGGACGTAAATGATTGTAGCGTGCCGGCCTTCCTCCATGGTAATCACTAAGAACATCTCATGGAGGTGTTGACATCGTGAGATTGTGAAATTTTAGCAGAATATCGAGAATACTTGGAGGTACCAACATTTGGATAGAGTAGAAGATAAGAGATTTAAGTGGTGAGTATATATGTTATGGTATGATTGAGTATCTATAGGTTAAAAGTAAAAAATAAATTGAATAATATTACCATTGAACTCTAAATCGTTCCCTTTCTCTCCGGCTACATGTAGCCGTTGGAGACACTTTTTCGCCGAAGCCACACCACCGGCGGCGGTGTTGACGAAGAAGCCGCTGGTGTCGCGGGTGTAGCCGCAGCCCACTCCGCCCAGCTTAAGGTTCCTAACTTATAAACCACTTTTGGTTTCATCTCTCAACCAATGTGGGATGAGTTCCACTTCATTTCTCTCTAAAATTCATAGCTTTCACTGCTGCGAGACCTCAACTTTGAGCTTCGATATCTCATTCATACGAGCTCGGATTTGAACGTGGTTTGGTGCGTTGGAAAGCCCTCACAACATACTACACAAACCTATAAGCTACAGAGCCAACAACTTATGTTATTTGTATTCTATTTTTGTCCAAAGTTAATAAAACACTCATTTTCATACTTAGTGAAATAATCCTTCTACTAATTTTTCTCCCAAAAATTCCAACAAACACTACTTTAATTCAAATCAATCATATTTTGGTGTTTTAGTTTTCAAAATTAAATGAATGTAAAATGCTAACCACATGATGTATGCATATGCACCTAGATACACTACGTATTTTACTTTATATACGTTAACTGGATTTTGTATTATTTTAAACGATCATCAAAGACTCATACTTATCAAAACTAGCATATTATTAGACCCGGTGGCCTTGTATTATCAGGGGCGTACCTAATTAGGTAAGATGAGGGTTGACCGTATCCCATAAATTTTTTTATAGTATGATATGTATAATACAATCCCGATCGTTTTCCAAAAAAAATTTATACCTTCCCGAATTAAATTTTCAGACTGACGCCACTATTAGAAAACTAGACAATTACGACCGTAATTTTGGTCACAAACCAGTTGCAGCTTTCCTTTTGCGACTGATTTGCGGCCAATATGGCGGTCGCAAATACCGTTGTAGCTAAAGCTTTCTATTTGCGACAGATTTGCGACCGTATCTTTTTGCGACCGGATTGTGAGCGTTAGGGTTGCTACCGACTTTTTTTTAACCTAATTACGAACGGAAATTTACGACTAACTTGCTACTGTTTGTATTGTTTGCGACGGCTGCTATTGCATTTTATTGAATTTTTATTGCGACCTGGAAACTGCTCATAATTTTGCGATGGCTACTGTCACAATTTAAACTTTTAGCTATTTATCTAAAATTTAAATTATACAAACAATCTAACTGAAGATACAAATTAAAACTTTAAGTATAAAAACCGAACATAAGTTTCAGGTAAATATCCGATTTATTAAAAATATTATAGATCCAACCTACTAATCAAAGTTTCAAAATGAAACATTAAACATCCAATTTATCCAAATATAGTAAATACCCCGATATTTAAATTAGCTAGTTGGGAACATTTCAAGACAAGTTTTAATAATGCTTCAATGCTTGCCATTCTTTCATTCATCGCCTCATTTCTTTCATCAAATCCTCAATGACTACGTTGAACCTTTGTGTCTACAAATTATAAACATGTATATACGTTCTCACTCGAATACAAAATCTCTTATACACAAAATCAAAGTGGAATTGATAACAGATTACCAAAGAGAAACAACTAGCTAATATGTCTATTCTTTATAAATGGAAATGGCGGTTCGTTTCTTCTCCTGATTCGCGCCATTCATGGTACGAAGTTTGGAAAACTTAAAATTGGTAGGCCTACCAGCGTTTGGAATCGCATTGTCTTGGTTGTTTCTAATGTTCATAATTTGGATTATTTTCCTTCTCATGTCATTTATAAAGAAGTGGGAAACGAGAATGACACTCGTTTTTTACAAGGACGTTTGGGTGAGCGATAAACCTTTATGTCATGCTTTCGCTCGATTGTTTGCTCTATCTTTGAACAAAGATGGTTTTATTACGAATTATCACGACTCTTTGGGATGGTCGTGGTTGTGGTGGCGCCCTATTAGAGGTGGCGCTGAAGAGGAGTAGTATTCTATGCTTTCGTCGTTATTGGGTATCGTGACCGCTATACAAATATTCCTAACTAACCTAGAGACAAGGAAAGTCGGGTATCAATCCAGAGGAGTTGGTGGTTATTAGTGACTTATATTTTTACTACCTAACTAAGTTAACTACCCGAATCCAGACTACTGTCACTAATCTGAATTGACTTACACTAGAACTAAACTAATTTAATCTAATGGAATACTAAAATGCCTCTTGGCTGTGAATTGATTGATTTTAAACTAACAAACTACAGATTAATAAAACCAAGACGTATGATGACAAAGGTAACCACTTTAGGATTCAGGCTGTTAGGTAGCTAGTTTATCACTTCGGGTTTCTATTCTGGAAATTACATAGACATAACCGTATATAGTTTAATTAACCTAATTACTAATTACCACGTACTTACTAGAGATAGTCCTAGAGCTATGCTTAGAAAGGTAGTCCGGGAGCGGGGGGCGCATACGATAATAACAAGCAACAGATTAAAACAAACAAACACCAAGATTAAATGAGTGTCGCAATCTCAAAATCTCATCCATAACATATAAACCTTAGTTTCAAAACAACCCTAACTAACCCTACACCCGAAGTAGTCACGAAGAGATTAGCCAGACATGCTAGTCAAAGCCAGAAACAATAATTAATAATGAATCAAAACAAAACAAAGGAAAGCAACGCCCCTTTTTTCGTGCGTCACAAGCAGCAAAGCTGCCGTCCCCCCTCAATCTCTAATCATTCTTTCATTTTTATATGGGTCATTGGCTTATAATAATCCCGACTATCAGCTTTTGGCCGATATCACTCCCAACTAACTAATTTCCCTCTGACACTCTCAACTATCACTCTATTTTCCACCATCACTCCCTCCGTTAAGTTTCTTTAACACCGTTAACCTACTGCTTAGTTGGCTGTCCTACGTGGCATAAAATGACTATGTGGCTGTCTATGTGGCTTAGGTTGACTTAAAAGACATTTTATTTTCCCTAAATTCTCAAATTGGTTCCAGAATCTCACTTTTCCAACCACCACCGCCTCCGCCATTAGAGTCATCTTCCTCCTCCACCATTCTCTGCCCTCGCCGCCGCCACCTCTGCTGGTTATTTGAAGGTGAAGGACGTGGTGAAACCAACGATGAAGGTTTTGCTGGCGCTTTATTTAAGAGAGTGTAATAACGTTTCCGAAGTTTCACGGCCTTCAAATTCCGACCGAATCTCACCTTTCAGATCTCTTCCATTCACCAATTCCAGCTTCCCTTTCCGCTTTCTTCATTCAATCCTTATAAATCACTCTTTTTCACTTCATTCTCATTTGTTTTTATCTCTATAACCACAAACTTAATGCATTCTTTTACATAGTTTACAGAAGGGGAAGATCTAGTTTCTGAAAATTAATGGATGACAATAGAGGAACCAAATTGAACGGAATTTGATAGATTGTCGGGCTCAAGTTGACGATGTTGGAGTTGCTTGGTACGGTAGCGGTGGCGGAGAGGCGGCGGAGCTGAGGGCTCACGCGCTGGTAGGGATGATAATGGTGGAGGTGATGAGGAGGATAGAGACGACTGGGGGGGGGGGGGGAGCGATTGGGATATAGGCGGTGATTTACGGTGGTGTGGGTGGGGATGCGATTTTGGTGGCAGTGGTAATCCTGGTTTTTAGGTCTAAGTCCCAGAGAAAGAGAAGAAAGGAGTTGAATGAATATTTGGCATTTTAAGTTTTTTTTTTTAATTCAAATAAGCCACGTAGGACAACCAATTAAGAAGTAGGTTAACGGTGTTAAAGAAACTTAATGGAGGGAGTAGTGGTGGAAAAATAGAGTGATAGTTGAGAGTGTCAGAGGAAAATTCGTTAGTTGGAAGTGATATCGGCCAAAAACTAATAATTGGGATTATTATAAGCCAATAACCCTTTTTATATCATGCGATTTGGGCCCTTTTTCCTTTTCTCCGAATTACAATCTGCCCCCTTTTCTCTTCACTTAGACCAAAGCCCAATTTGATTCCTTATTTCTATTTCACGACAAAACACAAAGTTATGCATTTTTATTTACTTTTCTTTCTTATTTATTTAAATAATTATTAATTCAATATAAAACAATTAAAAACTAACACTTTGATCAGTGTAGCTTATGTTCAACTTAAGATTAACAAATTAAGTTCATTTATACCATGACACACTAATTATCAAAACCCGATTACACCACTATACTTTAGACCCAACTCGGTGTGGTTAGAGGATGATTAATACTATATAAAATGTACTTTTGAACCATTCATCAACAAAGATGGTTTTATTACTAATTATCACGACTCTTTGGGATGGTCGTGGTTGTGGTGGCGCCCTATAAAGGTGGCGCTGAAGAGGAGCAGTATTCTATGCTTCCGTCGTTATTGGGGGGGGGGGGGGTTCATTTTTCAAATGCTAACGACAAATGGGTTTGGGATCTCGATGGTGTCTCTTCCTTTGCTGTTAAAGATATTTGTATTTGTATAGATCGGGGTTACCTTCCTATTGGCGATTTTGAGACTAGATGGATACGTTTTGTTCCTAAGAAGGTCAATATCTTTGTGTGGAGACTTTTTCTTGATTGACTTCCGACGCATATTTGTATAGATCGGGGTTACACCATAAAAACAAGCGTTTTTTTATCTTTAAAACCCGTATAGTGTTGCTATATAAAAAATGAAATTTTTTTTACTCATTCGATTGTATCAAAATGTTCAGATCATTATGTCATTGTGTCATTGTGTCATTGTGTCAAAGTGTTCAGATCGTTGTTGTGTCAAAAATGTTTAGATGATTGTGTCATATAGTGTCAAAAACCGAAAGAGTATTTAATTTTGTATATATCAACACTATATATACTTTTGACACGACGACACAATGACACAATGATCTGAACAAAAAATGTTTAGATCATTGTGTCATATTGTGTCAAAATGTTCAGATGATTGTGTCATATAGTGTAAAAAAAACCGAAGGAGTATTTAAATTTATATATATCAACACTATATATACTTTTGACACGATGACACAATGACACAATGACACAATGATCTGAACATTGTGTCAAAAATCGAAAGAGTATTTTTTTTTTAATTTTTTATATAGCAACACTATACTCGTTTTAAAGATAAAAAAATGCTCGTTTTTATGGTGTAATATTTTTCAGACTATAATATCGTATGTGAAAGTTATAAATGTTTTAAAAAAATGAGGGAAGCGGGTAAAAAGTCAACAAAGATGGCTAAGACTAAAATATCCCTCCTTCCTTTTTTATTAGATCAAGATCCAATGGCTGAAAATCCTTCTTATCCTTCTTATTCAAACCAAACTTCTCATTTGAACCTCTCTTATTTCATGATAATCATTAAACCTGCAATGAAAATATATTGAAGTTACATCATAAGCATTAAACCTCCAATTTGCAATCTAAGTGCAACTTGCATAGTCGATTTGCATTTTGTAAATTGCAAAACACACAACAATTTCACAAACTAATGCTCCACAATGCAACCAACAACAAGAAGTGTTAGAAATTGTGAATTGTTTGGATTATTCAGAAAGCGTCATATCACTTTCGGATTGAATATCTCGATGATTCACTCGATGATATCAATCAGATATGATCTGAGCGATCAATTGGAACCAGAGAACTTTGTAGTGATTAATTCGAACCAGAATAACAAACCGACCAAATAAACGATCAACAGTTATAGATTTGTTTGTATATATCAGAGTGCTAATAATCTCTTTGATCTTCTCGATCTTACGAACTCAAGATGTGAAACTAAAAATTCGAAATTTGTTTCTGTGATTTTTCCGAGTAATCTCAAAATCAACCAAAATCAATCTTTGTGTGTTGTTTTTTTTCTTTTTCGAGAGAGTTATTCTCCAACATTTAATTCTCTTTTCACGAAAAAAAAAATCACATGGCACACCAACCGTTTTGACGATTTCAGCAACATTATATTATACAACAAAATTTCATGGATGAATAGTTAATTTTTAGTTTTTTAAATTTTGGCCACGTGACTTTGATGTTTTGACGCTTTCTACCCCTAAACTTTTACGATTTGGTTTTTTTTAACGAAATATTAAACTTTTAGTTTTCATAGTTTGGCCACATTGTTTCATACTCTTACGTTTGGTACCGTTTAACTTTTAAAGTTTTTTATTTTTATTTTAAGTTTTGTTGTCTTCTATTTTGGTCACGAAACTTTTAACTTTTCTACTTTCATTTTTAATATATTTTTATAGTTTTATACTTTCAATACAAGACTGTTAGACTTTTATGTTTTATACCCTTAACTTTTTTACCCTCTAAAATTTAAACTTTTTTTGTTTTAACTTTTATTGTCTTCTACTTTGGCAATGAAACTTTTTAATTTTTATACTTTCGTTTTTAGTATATTTTTATAGTTTTATACTTTCATCACAAGACTTTTAGACTTTACGTTTTATACCACTTAACTTAGTATATTTTTATAGTTTTATACTTTCACCACAAAAATTTTAGACTTTTACGTTTTATACTCAATTTTTTAACACTCTAACTTTTAAAGTTTTTTTTTATTAAGTTTTTTTGTCTTCTACTTTGAGCACGAAACTTTTAATTTTTCTACTTTCGCTTTTAATATACTTCTTAGTTTTTATACTTTTACCACGAGACTTTTAAACTTTTACGTTTTATACCACTTAACTTTTTTACTTTCGCTCAGTATACAAATTCAACCCTGCAACAACGCGCGGGGTGGGTAAACATGTCGTTTTATTTAAATAATAATTAATTAATTAAAATCTTAAAACAAATCAATTTAATTACATAAATTTAACATGTTTAATCAATTACGAGAATCAAACTTAGGAGCCGTTTGTTTCAATCTTTTTCATTTGGTGCTAAATAGTTAAGCTGTCTGTATAGTAAAAAAGTGTTGAATCAATAAAGTGCTGAATCATTATGTGTTGTTTGTTTAGACAACTAAATGACTTGTCTGTATGGTAAAAAAAAACGCTAACAAATCAGTGTGAGAACAGAAAAGTTTATTTTTTTCTTTCATTACTTTATCTCATATTAGTGTAGGAACAAAACACCAAAAATTTTATTCATTACCTTGTCCCATATTGGTTTGAGAACAAAAAGTTTTTTTTTTCCTTTCATTTAGCTTGTCCCACATTGGTGTGGGAACTAAAACATTGTTAGGTTATATATGAAAACCTACATGGAATGTTAAGTTCTTATGTTGTGTTTTACTCCAGTTTCTACCCGCGCGCAGGGGGTGCAAATTTGGTAAAATTGCCTTCCCGTCCGCACGAATGCAGTCCGAAAACCGGGGGGGGGGGGCGAGCACAAAATTGGTTTTTGTCACCCTCGTTTTTGCTCAAACTCGCTCCAGCCCCTCATTTCAGCACATTTTATTCTTCCCAGCACTCACTCTAGCCCCTCCATTCCCTTCAACCAGCGCGTCTGTATGCTACAGCCTCTAAATCCAGGCTGGATCGAACAGACAGAAAAGTTTGTTTCAGTAAACAACTACGCAGCGAAACAAATACATCGATATGGGTAAAACGTCTGATTCGGTCAACATTTTTATCATTTAGACCCCCATTAAGCCGAACCAAACAGCCCCGGTATGCTTGTATTAGATAATAGTTTCAATTCTCATTAGCACTCGTGAATATTTCAGTTACCTAAAAGGGTCAGTGACACTAAATCACTACAATCCTTCCCCATTTTAGTGTAACTCGCCCTTTCATTTAAACAAACAAATTGTTATGATTCAAAGGTTGCCTCTCCATTAGATTATCAATCAATATATATACAAGTACATATTACAATGACAACCCTCAACTATCTACCGATATACAAACTAGATCAATATACAATATGTCTAATATACCCCCTCAGTCTAAGGCGGAGTACGACAAAGGCTTAGATTGTTCCGAAAATCAAGAAAAAGATACCGAGGCAAGCCTTTAGTGAAAAATATCCGCGAATTGATATCGTGAGGGCACGTGAAGAATACGAACACTACCCTGTCGAACCTGATCGCGGACGAAGTGAATATCAATCTCTATGTGCTTCGTCCGCTGGTGATGAACTGGATTCCCTGACATATAAATGGCACTAACATTATCATAATACATAATGGACGTACGGCGAGGTGGTGTGCCGAGCTCCAATAGCAAGTTACGTAACCAAGAAATTTCGGCCACCACATGGGCTACCCCTCTATACTCGGCCTCTGCAATGAACCGAGAAACAACCGTCTGGCGCTTAGAAGACCAGGAAACCAAATTATCCTCATAATAAACGCAATATCCGGACGTGGATCTCCGAGTGTCCGGGCAACCCGCCCAGTCTGCATCTGTATACGCCACTAACGAAGGAGTAGGGGAACCTGTCATATATATACCCAAATCTAACGTACCTTTAAGATACCGAAGGATCCTCTTCAAGGTGAGGAGATGAGAGGATGGACAAGCATGCATGTACATGCAAACCTGCTGAACAGCGTATGAGATGTCAGGGCGGGTGAATGTGAGATACTGGAGCGACCCTGCTAAGCTTCGGTAAGTGGTGGGATCCTCGATCAATTCTCCATCTAAGGCACTAAGTTTCCCGTTGGTATCTATGGGAGTCTGGACCGGATTGCAGTCAGTCATGTGGGCCCGAGCAAGAATATCAGTCGCGTAAGACAGTTGAGATAGGAACAAACTGCGTGAATCTCTATGAACTGAAATCCCTAAAAAATAAGATAAGGGTCCAAGGTCCTTCATAGCAAATTCGGAGAAAAGACGAGATAGAATTAGCTGATGAAGATACGGAGATGAGGCAGTAAAAATAATGTTATCCATGTACAAGAGGAGGTACGCGGTATCCCTGCCGTGCCTGTAAATAAATAGAGAATGATCGGATGAACTGTGTCGAAAACCCAATGTAGCCACAAAATTTATGAACCGCTGGTACCAGGCCCTGGGTGCCTGCTTAAGCCCATATAAAGAACGTCTCAACCTGCATACATGATTAGGACAGTTTGGGTCTCGAAAACCTGCGGGCTGATGCATGTAAACGGTTTCCTGTAAGTTTCCGTGGAGGAAAGCGTTTTTAACATCTAACTGATTGATCCCCCATCCATGTGATAATTCCGGACTAAGAACGACTCTGATGGTTTCCGGTTTAACAACCGGGCTAAAAGTCTCGTGACAATCGATTCCCACCTGCTGTGACCTGCCATCACAAACCAAACGCGCCTTATAGCGCTTAAGTGTTCCATCAGATTTCATTTTATGTTTAAAAATCAACATACACCGAATTAAATTCATGTCCAAACGCCTAGGTACTAATTCCCAAGTATTATTAACGATAAGGGCATTAAACTCATCGTTCATCGCACGGTGCCACACGGGGGAGTTTAAGGCTTCGGTTAAATTTTTAGGGATTGGGCAAAGGGAAGAATGGTTAAGGTTAAATATTTAATTAGGTTTGGTAGTCCCGACCATTCCGCGAGTGGTCATGGTTCGGGTGGGGGCGTGGGGGGGGGGGGTGATGGAGGGACGGACGGAGATAGGCTCGTGGCGGAACCGGCTGAAGAAACGGGGGTGGGTTGCGGTGAATTTTCTGGGCCAGAAGTGGACTGAGACGGGCTATGGGTGTGGGATGGAGCTGGGCTAGAGAAGGAGGACGGATCTGGGCTGGAAAAGAGATTGGGATTTGGGCCATTCGAATTACCAGGCGCCAATGGGAATGCCACAGAAGGCTAGATCGAGGGATTTAGGTCACTCGACAAGGAAGGTGGGGTTGGATTTTTGGAGGAACGATTTTTGTACGAAAAAACACGTTCGTCAAAGACGACATGTCGAGAAATAATCATCTTTTGAGTTGCGACCTCAAGGCACTTGTACCCTCTGTGGTTTGAGGGGTATCCAAGAAAAAGGCAGGCAGAGGAACGAGGTTGAAGTTTGTTTATGGTGGTGGAAGGAAAAAGAGGGTAACACAAACACCCGAAGGTGCGGAGATGGGAGTAGGTAGGATGTTTCCCATAGAGAAGATAGGTAGGGGTGAGGAGTTGTTTTGTTTTGGTTGGTAGTATATTGAGAAGGTAGGTGGACATTTGTAAAGAATGGTGCCAAAAAGAAAGAGGGAGGGAAGCGGTGGTGAGAAGGGTGCGAAGGATGTTATTTGTGGATATAATTTTTCTTTCAGATTTACCGTTTTGTGGAGAAGTATGTGGATACGAAAAACGAAATACCATACCTGTTTTATTGCAAAATTCGTGAAATTGTTTGTTATTGAATTCCGTACCATTATCACATTGCAAAGTTTTGATGTTGGTATTAAATTGAGTTTGGATCATTTTGTGGAAGTTACTAAACACTGTAAATACATGCGATTTATGGGTAAGAGGAAACGTCCATCAAAAATTTGTATAATCATCTAAAAAGAGGACGTAATACCGATGGCCCCCCGAACTGGTAACGGGTGAGGTCCAGAGGTCGCTGTGTATAATATCAAATGGTAAAGTGGTATTAGAAACAAAATCAACAACAGGCAATTTAATATGTTTGCTAAGCACGCATGGTTCACATAAATTATCCGAAAAAGTACCAACCTCAATAAGTTTACGAGAATTTAAAACACGCAAAATAGATAAACCAGGATGACCCAAACGGGAATGCCAAAGATCTTGGGAAAGAGCAGCAAAGGTGGAGGGACTAGTGAGGCGACTGGAATGTGTGTAGAGTGGATATAAGTCCCCCGAGCTGTCACATCTAAGGATAGGAATCTGCGTCTGGTAATCCTTCACAAGAAAGCCAAAAGGGTCAAATTCAATGGATATTTTGTTATCAGTGGTCAGTTGTCTAACAGATAAGAGATTTTTGATTAAATGAGGGGCAACAAGGATATTATTTATTTTTAATGGAGGAAAAGGAGGTGGAAGGGTGGTATTACCGGTTCCACTTATGGGAATGTGACGACCGTTACCGACAACAATATAGTTTTTGTTATCATTATTGACATAATCTGAGAAAGTACCTAACGTGTTGGCTATGTGATGTGTAGCCCCGGTGTCTAGAATCCACTACTGCTGATCCGGATTCAAAGTCATGGTGGGATTCATGGTTTGAGGGACATAAGTTGGAACGTAATTCCCATCCATGGCATAAGCTTGAGGCCCGGGGCCAAGAATACCTGCATTATTATTAGGACGAAACTGTGGTGGTGGTCGGGCTTGCATCTGCATGGTAGGATACGGGACTGGTGGTATATGCCAAGTCTGATTGTAGGACCACGGACCAAAGCTCTGGGCATTCCAAGGCTGTGTATAAATGTTGGACCCCCCCCCCCCTTATTGGACCTTGGACGCCCAGGACTGTTGTAGTTATAGTTACCCCCTCGACCCCGACCACCCCGGTTAGAGTTATTTCTACCCCCAGCACGTGAAAAATTATCATAGAAGGGACGAGAACCTGTTGCATGTCGGTTGGACGGTGGCTGCGGTCCCGCCGCTGGCGGCTGTTGGTTGGAGCTGCCGCGGCTCCGGTCGACGAACTGGACCCAGCGGCGGCGGCAAAGGAGGTTGCCGTAGACTGCTGCTGTGATTTCTTCCGTGTCTCTTCCAACATTAGCTTCGATCGGGTAGTAAAGAAATCCGGGAGAGGGCTGGATTGTTGCAGAAGCATAGCGACACCGTCATATTTTTCATTAAGTCCGGCGATGAGTTGCAGTACTAACATGTGATCACTAACCGGTGCTCCAACGTCGGATAGTTGATCCGATAGCGTCTGCAAGGCCTGGCAATAACCGGAAACGTCCGGGAAATCATCTATACGGGTGTTTGCGAATTTGTTTTGGAGTTGAACCGCCCGTTGGTTTTGATTATCTAGAAAAAAATTCTTCAATAGAGCCCAAGCCTAAGCCGCTGTTTTGCTGTTACGAAGGATAGTCTTGAGAAGATCTCGGGTAATGGTTCCATAGATCCACTGTAAGACTACCGAGTCAAGTCTCGTCCATAAAGCCTTTTCTTCCGGCGTTTTCTCTGTTGAAGAACCAGTGGCTTCTTGGGGCAGAATATGATCGATGACATCATAAGCTTGGCAATGGACTTTAAACAATTTTGTCCAGGCATTATACTCATCATTATTCAGATCGAGGGTCAGGGGGATGAGGAGTTTGATGTTTGAAACAGTTAAAGCGGGGTGGATGTTCCTATTTTCGGATGGTGCCGGAGAATCTTTTGGTTTATCACCTATGTTATCAATGAAGGAGAAAGAGGATTGATATGTGGGAGAAGATGGCCGGAAAAGGAAGACAGGGGTGGAGGACAATCTACGAATTAGGGTTAGGGTTGGGGAAGAAGGGTCGGCATAATTTTTGGAAAAGATTGGGAGGGGATGTCGAGAATTGTGGAGAGGATTTTAGGAATCATTGACTCATGATACCATGTTATGATTCAAAGGTTGCCTCTCCATTAGATTATCAATCAATATATATACAAGTACATATTACAATGACATCCCTCAACTATCTACCAATATACAAACTAGACCAATATACAATATGTCTAATACAAATCAAAACTTGTAACCCCCAATTAATGAGGTTCCCGACTTATAATCTTATCGATACAGGTGTGCACTACCTCGCACCTTCAAACCCGACCGATATAGATTAAAAGCCACATTGGTCGATAGTCAATCCAATTACACTAATATAGCAACAAGAAGTTCTCATTTAGAAGCAAAACACATAACATTTTCATCTGGTATATATCAAAACACACAAGAATAGCTGCAATACCTTTAACTGTTTATGTGATAGCAACAATTTTTCTTCAAAATTTATGAAATGAATGTTTTTAGTTGGTATTTGGTTTAGTTCAAATTATTTTTTTAACCATCCCAACTCGCCATCAACGACCCAAACAGGACCTAATGACCTTTGACGTTTAAATTTATAATCTAAATAAATAATTAATCTTTATCTTTAAGGAACATTTTATGACCAATTTCAACCATGGATGACCCTAACTATAGCTACAAGTTTAGTTTTTTTCTCACATTTATTTTTAACTTTAATTATTTATTCACTTTCTTTGTAGTAGACTTGTGACGAAGTTTAATTTATTAATTTTTCATATTTTTCAACGTAGTCTATTTTTTCATACTTTTACGATCGATTTGCAACTGAAATGAGATGGATGCAAATTTTACAACCGATTTGCGACAAAAATGAGTGGTCGTAAATTTTGCAACCGATTCGCGATTGTAATTTGTTTATATTTTTTATTTATTTTTTCCACATTTGTTTTGTGACTGCTTTGTGACGAAATGTGACGGTTGCAAATTTTGCAACCGCATGGCTTATAGTTGCTAATTTTGCGACAAAGGTGATTCCAGTCGAAAGTTGTCGCAAGATTTGCGACTGCTTTATCGGTGACAAATTTTACTCACAAATACCCGGTTTTGATCAGACCGACACAAAGAAAAAATAATTTAAGATTTTAAAGGTTTTACAAATATAAACTGAATAAATATTCAAATTATCAAGTTCGTTCCTTTCTTAATTCTTAAAGATTATAAAAAAAGCCATTTGTCCAAATAATCAATAATTATAATAATATTTTAAGTACATATTTATATGCCAAATTATTAAATTTATTAAACAAACTTAGCTACTCAAATACTTAATAATTATTTAAAATTTTAAGCTCACATTTTGATTTTAGTCTAGTCATTAGTTTTTTTAGACAAACTTATTTCATACAATTATATTAGCGAAATCTTAGTTGCTATCGGCGCCATTCCTTTTAAAATAGATGCTATTTCTTTTAAAACTGTACTTTATTAATTGATAATTGATTATTTGTTAAATTTTTAGAATGTTAGATTGTTGGTTCTTTGCCGGAATACTAGATTGTTGGCTGAATATTTATTAAATTTTTATTGGTTTGTCGGTTAATTACTTGATTTGGCTTTAAATATGTTAATTACCCGACCAGAATCGAAATGAGAACAAATTAATATTTAGTGATACATGACCTATTATTGAAAATTTTTAACCCCTATAAATTTTTTTTGGGTTCGCCACTCTGTATTATGTTAGTAGTTGTTTAGGTTACACAAAAGCATCACTAGTCATGGCAAGTTAATTTTATGTTAAAAAGACAGCCTGCTAATAATAACTATCACACTAATATTTGGGCTTGATTAGAATATTGTAATGTGTTACTCTTATATTCCAAGAGGCATACCATATAAGCTATAACAAATGATTTTGAATTTTGGGCCACATGATTATACTACCTAGCATCATAACGGCCTGTAACTACGAACTAGTTTTAAAATTAAAAAAAAAAATCAAACCTTGGCAGCAGAAATTTGGTGTAATAAAATTTGTTGTTAAAAAAAAGAGTAAACTTCTTCTTTCCTCTTAATAACTTCAGTCCAAACTTTAAAAAAATCCGACTTTGGTCATTAACATTTCATTTTTATTTCAATTACAGTCATTTTCTTAACAGCGTTATATTTTTCCTGTTAAATTTGTGTGATAAGACCAAAATACACATTCGATAAAACCAAAAGACTCATGTTATAAAGGCGTATTTTGGTCTTATCACATAAATTTAACCTAAAAAAATTAACGGTGTTAAGAAAAAGATCTGGAATTGAAATGAAAATGAAATGTCTAGGACCAAAATCAGATTTTTTAAAAGTTTAGACTGAAATGGTTAAATGGACAAAACCTCAGAGACGAAAACAGAATTTTACTGTTTAGAATATATTAGTGTAGAGTTAACGAGACACATGCTCTAATGGCTAGATGTTATGCACCCATTCATGTTTTTGTTCTTAACTTATGTGTTTGAGTTCTTCATGGGATGAGTCCAGTGGCGGATCCAGAAATTTTAGTGAGTGGGGGCATAAAAAATTACAAAAGCAAACATAAACTTTTCTTAGTCAAATATGGTTTGGGTCGGCTCTAATTCGCCTCATAATAAAAATATGATACAATATTAAAAAAAACAATTCAATTCCGTCTTACATGTTTTATTGATCAAGTCTCGTTGGTCTAAGACTTCTTTTAATCAAAATATCTTCCAAAAATATTTTTATATGTATACCAAAATTATATAAAAATATATGACATACAATTGATATATTTTAAATTAAATAATATTCTATAAATATAAAAATATAATAATATATAAGTTATAAATATAACAAATGACTTAAACACAGAAAATGTATTATATATAACGAGATGTTGTTTACCACCCCGCGCGTTGTTGCGGGGTTGAATTTGTATGCTGAACGAAAGTTAAAAGAAGTTAAAAGGTATAAAATGTAAAAGTCTAAAATCCCATGGTAAAAGTATAAACTATAAAAGTATACTAAAACGAAAGTAGAAAAGTTAAAAGTTTCGTGGCCAAAGTAGAAGATAGCAAAAGTTCAAGTAAAAAACGTTTAAAAATGAAACTTAAAAAGTTAAGGGGTATAAAACGTAAAATTCTAATAGTCTCGTTATGAAAGTATATAACTATAAAAGTATACTAAAAAACGAAAGTAGAAAAAGTTAACAGTTTTATGGCTAAAGTAGAAGACCACAAAACTTAAAAGAAAAAAAAACTTTAAAAGTTAAAGGGTAGAATACGTAAAAATATGAAACATATGTGGCTAAACTATGAAAACCTAAAGTTTACTATTTCGTTAAAGAAAAAAACAAAGTGTTAGAAAATATCAATATGTCAAACTCCGTTAAAGAAAAAAAAAAGTGTTAAAGTTTAGGGTAGAAAATATCAATATGTCAAACTTTGTTAAATAAAAAAAAAAGTGTTGAAGTTAAGAGAAGAAAATGTCAAACCCTCAAACTATAGTGGCCAAACTATAAGAATGAAAAATATTGCTATTCATCTACCAATTTTTATTGTATATATATATAGGGTTGGGTTCTATAGAAAACCAATATTTTATAAAAAACCAAAAAACCAAGGAAAAAAATTATTTTTTTTAAACTTTTTTTATATGTTTCTTTCATGATTTTAAGAATATTGGAAAAAGAAAAAACTTTAAAAACGTTTTCGAGTTTTTTTTAAAAATAAAATAAAATTCGAATTTTAGCTTGAAATTAATATTGCACTATGCAACAATAATATAAAATTGGTTTATGAATGTCAATTCTTTGTTTTTTACATTATTCGCATAAACCACATTCATATTTAAGTTAAGTCTCTTGTTTTTAAGTAGTTTTAATTATAATGCATTATGCAATACTATTGGTACTATTGCATGATGCAATAATAAAAAATCACTAAACTTTTTATTTTTTAAATTTTTTTTCCCATAAATAAAGCTAATAAAATTATAGAATTTTTGGTGAAATTATTTTTAAAAAATATTAATATATGAAGAAGTTATAGAGAAAAAAAGGTTGGTTTTTTGGTTTTCTGAATAATTATTGGTTTTCTATAGATCTTTCCCCTATATATATAATGACTTAAATAGTTTGCATATAAATAAATTAAAAACAAAGTAATGTAAAATAGATAGTATTTAAACCCCTAAAAAATCATATAAAAATTTAATAAATAATACTAAAGTGGTAGACTTCCTAGTAATAATATAGTATTAATGATATAGTCATAGCCTATAGGTCTAGGGTCTGTACCTCTCCAACTTTTTCATCCTAAAAAAATATAAGATATCAAATATTATGTTTTTTTTTTTAAAACCAGGTGAACTTCATCTTCTTCATCAAATAGTTGCAGGTTTTAAGCACTTCGATCATATTTTACCTTCTTCTTTTTTAGTTTTGCTTTCTCACTTTGGGTGCCTTAGAAATAAAGTCTTGGGTGCCTATTTAGTTAACACAACAAAATATTAACTATTATAAGGCTTAATTTTGAGTTGAGTGGGTGTCTTAGACCCCACTCGTGCCTTAGTAAATCCGCCCCTGGATGAGTCTCAAACTAATATAGAGCTGGCAAAACAGGTCTAAATGCGTTATACAGGTCAGACACGACAACGCACAATTAACATGAGTACTAAACATGAACATGGACCTGTTTATAAATGTGTTAGACGACACGACATGTTTAGACAAGATTAATATCCTTAGAATATAAATTAACGAATATAAAACTGAAAGAGTTGACGAATTTGAAGATTTTGAGTTGTCAAAGTTTAGGGTGGTGAAAATCAAAATGTTAAGGTGGAAATGTCAAATTATAAAAGGATTTCGACTTTTATTATGTACTTAATTCTTTTAAAAAATTATTAAAATTATAAACGTGTTTAATCGTGTCATAAATAGTTTAGACGATGTGAAACATGTTTAGACATGATTTTAATCGTGTCGTAAAAGTGTCGACCTGTTTATGACATAGAACCTGTTTAATTTAAACCTAAATCTGTTTAACTCTGTGTCATATCATAGCGTGTTAATATGTTCGTATCATAAATTGCCAGCGCTACACACTATGATTTACATGCCTAGCTCCTCACCACCTACGACAATTTAATCTATGCGGACTTAATCTAAATATCAATACAACTTTTAGCACGTTTTATTTTTTGTAAAAAACTTTTACTTCGGCATACTTCAATTTCGCATCTATCATCCTTTATCTTTATAAGCAGTAACAATATAAAAACTAACTTCTCAATTTTGTAGATGACGTAATCTATGAAACTTTGTCATTTCATCTGTGAATAACCTGCTCCAAACTCTTTCTATTTAACTCTTTGATTTTTATCATTTTTTTGTGACGCCCACTTTCAAACTTGACTCTAGAAGGGGTCACTCATCGGATTTACTTATGAACGCAAGGTATAACAGAGATAACTAAAGCAACGGAAATTAAAAACTTTTATTTATTTATAATGCCAAGTACAAGTAAGATAAAACTACTACAACAGGTTATCTATAACTAGGAAAAATAATGATTATTAGATATGCATCTATCTATATTACTTATGTCAGCAGCCCTATAGCTTCACATGAACAGCTTGCCCATCTCACTCTACTCAAACCTTAGCTTTCCCTTTTAAGCTCGGATCCTTAATATCACCTGATATACATACTTTAAAGGATCAACTTACGCTGGTGAGTTCTACGTTTTTCTAAAAGCGTTACATTTTTTTTGAAAGTTTATTCCAACGCTTGGGCCTAACGGCCCCCTTTTTAAACAAACATTTATGAGGTATAAAACATAACAGTAATATACCAAAACATAACGTTTTTAACCATTTATCAGGTATAAACCATAACAGAATTATACCAAAGCATTCAACCATTTATTCATACAACTAAGCATTGTCTATCGGAACCACGTTAGTTCCTCGGGCAACCGTCGCCACCCGAATACAATTTCAAGATTAGAGTAACCGTCGCTACCCCGGAGAACCGTCATAGTTGTACAACTACCATTTCCCCTTTTCACTTAGACAATATTTCTTAGATCAAAACCTTTTTAACCTTTTTAACCTTTTCAAAAGTCCATTTAAATAACCTTTGTATTTGGACTCATAACCTTTTAAATACCAGTCCATCACCCGTATATGGAGTAAGCGTTTCATAAATATAATGTTATTGGTCTCGTTTAAACCTCGGTGGAACCTGTAGTTTACAAGAAGGCCAATAAGATTATTTTTATCCGACACTTATTCACATACGCAAGCTTAGACCAAACCTTTACATTTTTCATTTATCAAAACTTTATTTAGAAGTTTCATCCTTTATATTACCCGTTCATTATAACCTTCCTGAAGACAATTCATAACAGGTAATCACAAATTAAAGCAATTATAGGCATTAAAACATTTCACATATGTGTATGAACACAACAGGTAAAAGGCATTTCAAATACTTTGCAAGTAAACAGTTGTATGTATATCAGCCCGAAAACGGTAAACATTTAAAACATTTAAAAGTGGGCTCATAGAACTCACCTTATTCCCTCAAGCAATTTAATTCAGTCAGAAACTACTTTACGCCTTCCAATTAAACCTAATTGCGTATTGTATGATGTTAACGCAAGGTTTTATATAATAAACACTTCTTTTGATTTTTTGTTATCTTAATAATACTTAATTATTAAGCTTATTCTTTTAAAGGTCAAAATAACCAAAATGCCCTTTAGGTCGTTATCCTTTCATTTAACGATAATATGAAGACGTGCATTCCTATAAATAAACGCTCACTCCGGGATCACCCAGTGAGGTATGCCAGTTCCCAGCTGGGATTTATGCGACACCCCCGCTTTGCCAGAAACCCTAGTGTACAGGCGCCTTACCCGTCCAGTCCGCACAAACTTCTAAATATCCGATTAACTCGGTATATATTCAATGCTTCACTAATTATCTATTTTAAACTCATATATACTTATTATATATAAAAACATATTAGTATATTAAAAATCAAGTCCCCATACCCTCTGGATTATTTTATATTAAATAATCATATTTAAAAAACCCTAATTTCATGTGTTTCTCGTTTTATTGTCAAAACTCATTTTTATTCAAAACCAACTTAGAGTATTATCTATTATAACATTTTATAATATTCTTTAAAAGATTAAATCTTAATTTAACATCGTTTAGTCAATTTGGGCAGAGTAACGTTACGAAAACCCTAATTTTGACCCATTAACAAAACCTTTACCAAATCTTTTTCCAATTGTGAAATAAACTTAGGGCTTTCTTAAAATACATTATTTTAGGATTACGTACAAAAAATTCGGACCCTAATTCCCACCCGATCACCCAATTTTGACAAAACAAGCTCAAGAACCCTAATTTTAACACATTTTTAAAAATCATACTTAGAGATCGAATTTGCAAAACTGAGATAGGTTATTGTTAATCATACCTAATGATGCTTGACTGCTGAATTTGAGCTTCTGGATCCTTGTCCTTTGGCCGAATTTGATCGAAGAAGGTTTTTGTGAGTGTATTTTGATGATTTTGTGATGAATCTATGATGTTAGAGGCTGTATTTATAGCCTATGAGCTCGTCCCAGACCCCTCCATGTGTCCATAGTGACTAGCCACTCTAAAATGACACGTAGGAGTCGAATCTTAGGCAACAAGTTAGCAAACGTGGCTCAAAAACGAGCCAAAGAAAATTTTGGTGCTAATCGCAACCCATGCGGGCCGCATATGGTTCTTTATTGCATGCATGCGATCCGCATGCCTACTCCAGCCCACTATTTTCATTTTTAGTCCCTTAGATTCGGTCTAGTGCATTTTAACCCCCCTGAACTTCTATATAATTGTTATTTTATGCCCTAAAACATTATGGGACATATTTCTAACATTTTTAAAGGCTCGGGATATGTTCGATAATATATGTATATATACCTATAGGGTAAGATTTCTTGAAAAACCATAATTATTTGAAAAACTGGAAAACTAACATTTAATATAACATTATTTGCGACCCGTTCTCGAAATTAAAAGTCACCGTCGATATTCTAGAGTCCTCCGAATGTATTGTGCGCCTCCCCCATAATAATATCTTTTATTTTTATCCTTCAGTATTGAATTTCTTGCGCCACCAAAACCAAACCCAATCATTTCTTTCTATGTGTTGTTCATGAGATCCAAAGCACACATATGACGTATCCACCTAAGCTCAGCCTCTAATTAACTAACTTTAATCAACCTAATTTTACCTACTCTATTAAACAAAACATATAAGGTTGATTTGGCACCTTATAAGGTTGTCCACATCATCAATTGATGAGCTGACATCCTCTCATTCTAAAAAAAGATCATATGTGTAATTTTCTTAATTTTTAAGTTTTTTAAATAAAACTTAATTTCCGAAATTAGCTCCATAAATTCAAAACTTTCCTTTTTTTGAAATTTAAATTAATTTGATTGATTTGTTCATTAAATTAAAATATGACCTTCTATAATTTTTACACCTTAATCTCCTATATATACATTCTAAATCTCCACTCATTCATTCATCATTTTATCAATTCACCAATCTTCTTTGTTCAATTTGTCTCTTCTTTCGATCAAGTTACCATTGAAAATGTATGTTTTATATTATTTTGAATAATATTAATTGTTTTTTATTAGTAATTTAAAATTCTGTATATTATCAATTTCAGATTCAACATTGTTCATATCTTTATATTAATGAATACAAGAATGCTACGGATTTTTTTTTGTTTCAATGTTACCCGGCAACCTTTTTGTCCGGTTTCTAAATTTTCATGTTTTGTTTGATAAACAGCTATGGATAACAAAGAAAATAAAGGAAAAAGGAAGATTCGCATGGAACAATCAACACAGAGAAAAACACGTG
>JBCNJP010000024.1:42489844-42504889 GCA_039602395.1 Deinandra increscens subsp. villosa
AATAATAACATTGTCAAATCATTAGCTTAAACTCGGTGCTTGACTTAACTCCCGTTTTATGCAAGGTTTGAGGAGGGGGTTTTATGTAGGGTTTGAGGAGGGGTGGGATCGTTCATGATCAAATAACGTAGTCTTACTCAAGTAGTTTCCTATGACTTGAATCTATGATCTTAAAATATCAGTTGCTTCAAGACCCACCCTCAAAAACTCGAACTTGATAATGTGTCTTATTTTTCCATTAGGTTAAAAATTAAGTATAGTAAGTGCAATATCTAGTCTTTTGAACCAACTAATAATTTTCAAAATTGTTGTTATGAGGAGCTTACATATATGTTTTTAGTTGTTCGAGTGAATACTTTCGTGGGGGCTATCAATGTCTGAATTGTTCCTACTCGGTCACGATTAACTGTGAAGTTCTCTCATTATCTACAGTTGGTATGCCCAAAACACGTTGGTGATATTTGAGGTTATACATTCCTTATGAACTTAGCATCTAAGATGTATATAACCAATGTGGAATTGCCCAGAGTGTTACAATCATCCCTCTTATGGACACAATGTTCTTGGTGAGTGTTGCCACACCATCCAACAGGGATATGAGGTTTGCTAGTGTGTCCCCCTAAACACCCTAGGGGACTCGTCATCCTTAATAAGGTTTGTCCCATCTTACCATATGATACATTAGTAACTCTGATACTATTTGCATTGTAGTTTGTCACGTCAACTACATCTAGCTTAGTCTTTCTTTCACTCTCTCCACCCTTATGGTCAAGTGTCATTTTGAGACAATTCTAATAAATTTTAAAGACAATAATGCAAAAAAAAAAAAGTTATGTAACCATTTAAACTCTTAAAAGATAATTGCATTGGTCAGTCTAGCCGACCACCTAACACAATCATTTGGTTTATCATTATCTAAAACCCTAGTTGTTGGTTAGCCCTAAAAGTTCTATCAAAACCAGTCAAATTATATTGTAAACACACTAGCCCTCATTGAGACCAATTATATAATTTCTCATGACAAATCCAAAATACAAACACACCATAAGATCATTAGTGTGTGTTGGGATTGATATCGATTTATACTTGTTTTTGTTGGAATTTTGGGAGAAAAACTAGTGGAAAATGGGTTTTTTCACTAAGTGTGAAAATGAGTTTTTCACCAACTTTGGACTAAAGTAAAATACAGATAGCATAGGTTGTTTCCTCTGTACTTTATGGGTTTGTGTGGTACGTTGTGAGGGCTTTCCAACGCACCAAACCACGTCCAAAACGGAGCTCGTATGAATGAGTTATCGATGCTCAAAGTTGAGGGTTCGAAAGTGTCAAAGCTGCGAAAATAAGAGAGAAAATGCTAAGTATAGCATGAGAACTCATCCCATATTGGTTGAGGGATGAAACTAAAAGTGGCTTATAAGGTGAGAACCTTACCAACTATTGTTTCCTCTAGTAGGACACATCCTTTGGACCCTGACGTGGGCGTATGAGGCGCTTTGATGGCGCACTTTGCACGGTCGCATCGACGCGAGCCGCTTGAGAGCCGTCTTATTGTTTTTGAGTTCAATTGGAAGTTGGTCTGGTTGGAGACCAGGCGGAGAAGTTCAAGCGGAATGTGAGTTGAACCGGAAAACAGGTATAAGCGGACCCATGTGGTCCGGGCGATAATGAGTTCAACCGGAAAATGTCCCGGTTGAAGTTCAAGCGGAATAGTTGAACCGGTTCTAATAGGCATGCAGATATGAGTTAATCATGAAGGACACCTAAGACATATAGTCTAGGTTATCCGGTTCTAATAACCTAAATCCCTATAACCAAGGCTCTGATACCAATCTGTCACACACCAACCGACGGCGGAAAATGTCGGGGCGCAATGATTGTCCAGATGCACATGACAACTAAAATAAGTTGTAATACTTAAACATGCCCTTTTTCATTAATCAACTAAGGATATTGTATAATAAAGTTAAACATACAAAATACATATTAACAGATTTAAAGTCTTTAATCTAGGTCCAGCAATCCTAGCGTGATCACAACATAGCTCATGTATAGGTTCCTGCAACATGTATAAGATAAAGTGTCAACTACAAAAGTAGTTGGTGAGTGAACACAAGTTTAAATAATATAGGTATGATTTCAATAACAGCGATATATCTATAACCAGATATTTTCATATATATAGTCAAACAAGCAGTGAGTTAAAGCCAATGAATGAGCGCATCAAACCCAAGACAACTAGGCTTCCAATCACAAGGCACTACACGCGAAGCATGCCAAGTGGGCTGTCAAACAAATAGATCTATTACTGTAACCCCGCCTCGGTGTGTTAATGAATATGTATGCTTCGAAATAGAGATAGTGTCCAATGCTAGTGAAAAACTAATCACAATAATCCACACATATTCAACATACATAGAACGTATCCAATCATCATATAATCGCGTTTGTGTTTAGAGAAATGATTTTGAGTAGAGATACATGTTACACCCCAAAAAGGGATAATGCAGGTATGATTTCTCACAAGTCGGATTATCATTCGAATGAGTCACCATTAGAAATGATAATACGAATTGAATAGTCATAACCAACAATAATTAAAGAGGGGGTTTAGTGAATACTCACCTGATAAGCAGATCGGAAACGAGAGATAGAACCAATCGCGAGAGATAACAATCTGGAGGTTAACCTAATGAAACGAACATGCTGAATGAATATAGGGAATAGTTCTAAGGACACGAGAAACTTAAGGAGTGTTAGGTCTTATTTGATTAAAAGACTATTTTACCCTTTATCGAGAAATTAGGGCTTTAGTATTTGTTTAGTATTTTTATTTATTTAACACTTTTGAATTTATATATACTTATTATACATATAAATATGTTCTAAGACCAAAAATCAAGTTTCAATACATTTTGGTTGGTTTGATATTTAATAATCATATTTAAAACCCTAATTTTGAAATAATTACCAAATAAATAGTAAAATATTTTATAAAATTAAATAAAATTAGGTCTTTTACTTAAAATATTATTTTATAATATATTGTAAAAGATTATCCCTAGATTTAACCGTTTGTTTAATTTTGATAAAGCAACGTTTAGAAAACCCTAATTTCAACGTATCTATTAAATAAATATCAAAACATATTATAAACTTGTAAAAACTTAAGGTTTTATTCATTATGATATATTATAATATTCCTCAAAATAGTAAATCCTAATTCAACACCGTTTACTCAATTTGGGCAGATTAACGACGTGAAAACACTAATTTTGGCACATTTTTAGATAAAATACCAAATCTTTTCAAAACTTGAAATTAACTTAGGGATTTCTTAAAACACATTATTTTAGGATTACCTACAAAGATTCAGACCCTAATTCCAACCCGATTACTCAATTGTCACAAAACAAGCTCAAGAGCCCTAATTTTAGCATAGTTTTAGAAATCATACTTAGAGATCGATTTAGCCAAAACTGAAAGAGGTTATTTTAGATCATACCTAGATAAGATTGACTGCAGAAATTCAGATCCAAAATACTTCCGGTTTGAGAGAATTGCTCCAACGAAGTTTCTGTTGGGTTTAGAGGGTTTTTGGGTTATGATTCACGAAATTAGCGAGTTTGGAAGGTGATTCGGGGTTCTTATTTATATTACCAGCTACCCCTCATGGTTCCTACACGTTCCTAAGTGACTAAGGTTCGAATTTGACACAATAGGATGGTCAATTTGTCAAAACTTGGGCTGCAAGTCAAAGAAAACGTGAGCTGTCAAGATTCTTGCTGGAATTGGGCGGAGGGTCGCGAGAGAAAGGGAGAAGGGTGTCGCGACCCATGAGTCAGTTTGGCAGAAATGGTCCCTGTACTTTATATTTACAGTTTGACCCCTGAACTTTTATTTTTGAGCAATTTTAACCCCTAAGATTTTCCAACCTTATCATTTTATGTCCAAAAATAGTTTAGAATAACTTCTCATGGTTTACTAAGTTTCGAGATACGCATAACGAGGTATAAAAATGTGTATTTAATATATATTTATTTTCTTTTTAACCGTTCGTCCTCGTTTTAACTCGTTAGCCTCTAATATTTTACGAGCAACCTATAATAGTCTTATAAAACATAAAGGAACATTAAAATATGATTTTTGAGTTTTACGTGACCCCCGGTTATTAATGAATTTGCACGAAAAACGGTAAATTTATTTATTTGTGTTTTAATTAACAAAATTGATTTAAAATTTAATCAATTGGTTTTTTTTAATGTTATAAAATGATTTTAGAATGTTCTAAAGTATATATTTTGAGATAAAGACTCCGAGATTCCCGGTAAATGATAAATCGAATACCGAAATCGCGTAAAAACTAAAAATCGCTTTATTTTTGTTTTAATCAAATCGTTTAACCTAAAACCTTGTAAATTTATTATTTTGTTTTCACAAAAATGATTATAGAATATCCCGAACATAATTATATTTTAGACAAATTCTTTCGATAATTGTTAAATCAAACTCCGACTTGCGTTACAAGTTCAAATTCGGACCGGGTTTTGTAATTGAGTCGGACACATGTGTTACAGAAAACAAATACAAAAACTGGTTTGTATTTGATGAAGAACGAAATTCCACTAGCCTAGGATGAGATTGTGTTCTTCAGTATAGAATCTAGCTAAAGAATAAGAGAATTGTGTGATGATTCAGATGTTTTATTGATTGATAGGACTTGTTACAATCTTAGAACTTAGAGAGAGAAACACACACATAAAGGTGTCTCATTTCTCATTCATCCAAAAGTTATTTACATTATAAGAAAATCTTCTATTTATACTAATTATTCTTATCGCAAGTTCTTCTCCTTTAGTCGGATGTACTTGCTCTTTTTCATTTGCTTGTAACCGCATCTTCTTTTTAAAGAGATACATGTCTTGGCTATCACTTGCAAATCCATCTTTAATCATATGCCTTTTTTTACATTTGTATATCCAACTTTGACATTCCCTCATCAATATTTATTCAAGAAATCATTGTATATACCTTAAGTTTTCTAATTGACATTTATTCAATGGACGTAATTGCTCTTGCTAGAACCAAATCAGGGTTTCCCCTTAGGTGTATATATAGAGGTATTGGGAGAGAATTTAACACCCTAATCACCTACACAAAAACCGTGAGGCGCTCTCTCCCTCTCTAAATTGTGGACCACCATCCACATTCACCATCTTAACTGTACACCATAATCGGGAACTCGATCAGGATCAAAGTGTCTTCTAAATCACGATTGATGTTGCTATGCCATCAGGTAATCATTATGTTATGCTTTATATTTATATTAATATTATCATGTTAGAGGAATCATCCAATATTTGACATCAGGGCGATGTTGCTAATCGATTCTTCATTCGTTTGATTATACGATTCTACTAACTCAGATCTTATCACCTAATTAAAATCGGTTCATAATTAATTAAAGAGGTTGTGTCTCCCAATCCCATATTTTTTACGAATTGCCAAGTACCGGATCCAAATATTACATAGGTTAGAGAAATCAAAAGGGAATGATCGGAATTTTCGACAGTCGACAGATAAAGCAGATTATGATTGAAAGTAAAGTATATATATAGCATTAACATCACTCTTAAATAAAAGAGTAAACTTCTATTTTCGTCCTTGTGGTTTGCTAATTTTAACAATTTCAGTCCAATAGTTTAAATTTTGCCATTTCAGTCCTCATACTTTCAATTCCTTTCCAATTACATCCTACTTACAAACATTAGTCTTGGTGTTGTTATATTTACTCACTTGACCATTATACCCCTGTAAAATAAAAATAAAATCGAAAGAAATTATAAATTATTAAAACCTAGCTCATCATCTCCTTCTTTCTCACACCCATCTTCCAATATCCCTATTTCCAATAGCCACCACCTAAAATACCTTTACCTAAAATGGACAGCATGCTGAGCCAACTTTGAGTCTTTCTCTGATTTTCTTGGTGAAGAAAAGGGGTGGTGGCACCACAACAGAGTTGTGGCAGAAGGTGGATAGTTGCAAATGCGATGGTCTTGAATATGGGAGGTGTGTGCGACCAGATCGAGATGGGTTTTACCGGATCGAGGTGGATTCTCTAATTTTATGGTGTGATAGATCCTCTCTTTTCAAAACCATTATTTAAAATAGGGTTTTTGGGGGGTTTTATTGAAATAATCCATGATTTGTTAATGGAGATTTGTTTATCTCTTAAATTAGGGGGATTGGTTAGAACAATCAGGTGGAATAATTAGTCAGCCACCTGCCACTTTAAAACCCATGTCCATTTTTTAGTTGCCTGATTTGGTGCGAAGAGTTCAAAATAGTTTTGGATGCCGACTTGATTTTGATACATAATGTTCGGGTTAGGACTTTGGTGAAAAAATTAATGGATGAGATTCTGACTTATTGATTTCTTCGAGCGTTGATTTCTTTCGACTGTGGTTTATTTTTCAAGGTGCAATTGGAGAAGATGGTGACGATGATTACGGGTCGAGGTGGTGGCAGTATTCAAGGCTCTAATCAATAGTGGCCAGCGAAAATCATCATGTCGGAAAATCCTAAATTTTGTCATGGCTCGTAAGAAAAAAGATAGGCTTAGTTCATGGTGTTGGCTCGCCAGAATTTAATTGGTGGTGGTGATCGGAAAGAGATTGAGTTTGACGGAGGCTGAAATTAGGTGTTTGGGAGAGAATGTATAGTTACATATATTAGCACAAATAACTAACGATTTCAATCAAATCATTTCTTAGTTTAGATTATTCTTGGACAGGAAGTTTCTATTGTAATTAATGTACTTTCCTTGTGTATTCCTTGTAATCTCCTATATGTACTCAATTATCCTGTTAATAGAATTTGTGATTTACACTCATATGGTAATCAGAGCCTAAAACCAAGAACCAGTGTCTTGCGATCCCCTCTCCTCCTCTTCCAAATCCGTCGTCCTCCGCTCCCATCGCAGCCCATCATGTCTTCCTCCACCATCTCTGTAACCGCACCCACCCACTTTCCCATCACCCTCACCAATGAAAACTTCCCTGTTTGGCGTCGCCATGTTCAATCAACCCTCATCGGTTTAGGCCTCGATGGCTATCTCACCGGTGACGTTACACCGCCATCCAAAACCACTGGTGATGGCGCTACTAAACAAGTGAACCCGGAATACACGACTTGGTTCCGTCAAGACCAAATCATCTATAGCGCTCTCCTTGGTTCATGCGCTGCTGAAGTTCAGTCGGTTATTGCGTCTGCTCAAACATCCAAAGACGCCTGGGATTATTTATCCTCCAGTTTTGCGAGTGCTTCACGCTCTCGTATAATTTCTCTCAAAGCTAGACTCGCCAAGAATCCTAAAGGTGATCGGCCGGTTACGAAGTTTCTGAATGAGATGCGAAAAATCGCTGACGAACTAGCCATTGTTGACACTCCGGTTAGCGATGAGGATCTCATGGTTCACATTCTCACACAGCTTGGGGATGAATACAACACTATCTCCGCTGCCCTCAAAGTCCGAGAAACACCCGTCAAGTACTCGGAACTATACGACAAACTTGTCGACTTCGAGCGCTCCCTTCAAGAAGCCGCTCCAACGGTGACTCCCGTAGTCACTGCCAATGTCGCACAGCGCCAACCACCCCGCTCTCAGCCGTTTCGCCAGTCCTTCCAGCCCGCAAACCCGCGTCGCACACCACCCAATGGTGCGTCTCAGCGCCGTCCATCACCTGGATACAGGGCTGCTGGTCCGTCACCCACAAACACGCGCAACTCTAGTGCTTTTTGCAACTACTGCCAAATACCGGGTCATGATACGCAAGATTGTCGCAAGCTACGGGCTTTTCTTCTTCAAAATAACATGCATCTTGCGTCCTCTAGTGTGCCTCCGGTTGCAAATATGGCGCAACACACTTCCCCGGCTAACATGTGGATGATGGACAGCGGAGCATCTCATCATCTTGCTCCCGGCCCGGACAATCTTTCATCCGTTTCGGAGTATGGTGGTCCGGATGAAATTGTCCTTGGTAACGGTACATCTCTCTCTATTTCGCATATTGGTTCCACACAACTTAATACGAACGCACAATCTCTTCAGTTACCCGAAGTATTGTGCGTTCCCACTATGCGCAATAGTCTTATCTCTGTCGCTAAATTATGTCGTACTAACCCTATCTCAATCGAATTTTTTGCCTCTCATTTTTTTGTGAAGGATCTCAAAACGGGGGCGCCTTTGCTTCGGGGGGAGAACATCCATGATGTTTACTATTTGACCAAGTCTTCTCCGTCTCCCCAACTCAATGTCATGACTTCCACCAATCCACTTCAATGGCACCACAAGCTTGGACACCCGTCCTTTCGTATTTTCAAATTTTTATGTAAAGACTTGGGTCTTAAATTTAGTTCTTTATCGCACAATGATTTCCATTGTTCTTCATGTGCCGTTAATAAAAGTCACAAATTACCATTTGGTGCTAACTCCTTTGTTGCTACCCAACCCTTACAGCTCATTTATTCTGATGTTTGGGGACCGGTGGCCCAGTCCATCGATGGTTTTAAGTACTACGTTGTGTTTGTTGACTATTATTCTAAATATGTGTGGCTTTATCCCTTGAAGCTCAAATCTGATGTCTCAAACATATTTCCTCAATTTAAATTAGTTGTGGAAAAATATTTTCAAAAACCCATCATTTCTATTTTCACTGACAATGGGGGTGAATTTATTGGTCTTAAACCTTTCTTACAGGCTAATGGCATTTCACACTACACAACTCCCCCTCATACTCCGGAGCAAAACGGTATTGCCGAGCGTCGTCACCGACACATTGTGGAAACTGGTCTCGCCTTGCTACACTTTGCAGGCTTGCCTTCCTCCTTTTGGTCCCATGCCTTCCAAAACGGCCGTGTATCTCATCAATCGGCTTCCTACACCGGTACTCCAATCCAAGTCTCCATTTGAGATTCTTTTTAATAGCACTCCAAATTATAAACGCCTAAAAACCTTTGGGTGCTTGTGCTATCCGTGGTTGAAACCTTATTCAACATCCAAGCTCCAACCACGCTCCCAACCATGTGTTTTCCTTGGCTATTCCACCGCCAAGTCGGCTTACAAATGTCTCGATCCACAGTCAAATCGACTCTATCACTCTAGACATGTCACCTTTGTTGAAAATGAGTTCCCTTTCAAAAATTCTTCCATGCAGCCACCTTCCCCAAAGTCCACTACTCCCTTTCTCAAAAAAACAATTTCCCCTGTCCTCTATACCCACTTTCCCTCCACTGCCTACCCCACCTACACCCCCTACCACGACTTCTCAATCCACCTTACCCTCCTCTCACCTCCTGACTCCACCAACCCGTCCACTCCATCTCATTCCTCCCAATCCCCTTCGTCACCCACTCCTTCTCCCTCTCACTCTTCGTCCTCGTCCTATGTGCACGGGTGACCAGCCCTCGTCGCCCCCATCGACTGCCATGTCAGCGGCCCCCTCAACCGCTACATCTCCGTCCGCTACCTCCCCTTCTCCGAAACCCGACCCTGTCACTCGCCCCACTCGGAACCGCCAACCAAATTCTAAATATTTCAACCCTCAATTCGTAAATCAAACCACTGTTCATCCGATTCCTGAACCAGTTGAACCGCATACTTATTTACAGGCGGAGAAGGATCCTCTCTGGCGTCAAGCCATGGATGATGAATATAATGCCCTTCTACGTAACGGCACTTGGGAGCTGGTTCCTCCCACTTCTCGCAGCCCAATTGGTTGCAAATGGGTATTTCGGGTTAAGCGAAAGCCTGATGGTACGATTGATAAATATAAGGCGCGTCTTGTTGCCAAAGGCTTTCTACAAGAGTATGGTAAGGATTATTTTGACACATTCAGCCCGGTGACAAAACCTGTCACTATTCGAACTCTCCTTGCCATCTCTCTTTCCCAAAATTGGTCTCTTCGCCAGCTGGATGTTAATAATGCCTTCTTGCATGGTGCACTGCAAGAAGAGGTTTATATGGTCCAACCCCCGGGCTTTATTCACCCTCAGTTTCCCAACCATGTTTGTAAACTTCGCCGCTCCCTCTACGGGCTCAAACAGGCACCTCGGACTTGGTATATGGCTCTGACGACCTTTTTACTTAACTCACATTTTACTAAATCTTTTGCAGATGCCTCTCTTTTTGTTTATAACAGGGATGGAGTCAAGTGCTACTTCATGGTCTACGTGGATGATATTATTGTCACCTCCAACAACAATGCCTTTTTGGAGCAGTTTGTCGCTAATCTGTCAGCTCGGTTTTCGGTCAAGGATCTTGGCTATCCTAGTCATTTTCTTGGTGTGGAACTTATACCAACGTCCGCGGGTCTTTTTCTGTCTCAACATCGGCATATCAGTGATCTTCTCATCAAACATCGCATGGAGGGTGCCAAACCCGTTCTCACGCCTCTCTGTTCCTCACAGGTTCTTACAGCTGATGATGGTGCTTCTAGGGTCGATCCCACGCCATATCGACAACTTGTGGGTGCTTTGCAGTATTTGGCCTTTACTCGGCCCGACATATCTTTTGCTGTTAATAGGTTGTCTCAATACATGCATCAGCCTTCAGAAATACATTGGCAGGCTCTCAAGCGTTTGCTTCGATATCTCAAAGGTACGATCTATCATGGGTTGTTTATCAATAAAGCTTCTCCAATCACTATCACAGCGTTCTCTGACTCTGATTGGGGTGGAGTTTACACTGCGGGACGTTCCACCACGGGTTACATTATTTATCTTGGATCAAACATTATTTCTTGGAAATCGGCTCGTCAAAAATCCGTCTCGCGCTCATCTACAGAAGCTGAGTACAAGGCTCTTGCGAATGCTGCTTCTGAAGTTACCTGGGTCGAAAACCTTCTTTCTGAACTTGGTCTACCAGTTTCCGCTCCTCCAAAGCTCTATTGTGATAACACTGGGGCAACTTATGTATGTGCTAATCCTGTTTACCATTCTCGTATGAAGCATGTTGCCTTAGATTATCATTTTGTCCGTGAGAAAGTTGCATCCGGTGCTCTTCATGTTCTTCACATTAATTCCAAGGATCAGTTAGCGGACGCTCTTACGAAGTCTCTTTCTCGTGTTCCGTTTTTACGATTAAGGTCCAAGATCGGAGTCACTGATGGATCCTCCGTCTTGCGGGGGCGTATTAGCACAAATAACTAACGATTTCAATCAAATCATTTCTTAGTTTAGATTATTCTTGGAGAGGAAGTTTCTATTGTAATTAATGTACTTTCCTTGTGTATTCCTTGTAATCTCCTATATGTACTCAATTATCCTGTTAATAGAATTTGTGATTTACACTCATAACATATATGTTTATTTTATTATTTTATTTAATAAGGGTAATTTAGTAGTTTTACAACAAAATAACAAAGGAATTGGATGGGTGTTAGTGAGCCGGATGTAATTGAAAATGAATTGAAAGTATAGAAACTGAAATGGCAAAATTTAAACTATTAGACTGAAATGGTTAAAATTAACAAACCACGGGGATGGAAATACAAGTTTACTCTAAATAAAAAATAGGATATTGATATTGTTTGTAAATCCCTTTGGAGCATCGTTGTATGGTGAATTGGCATTTACCATCACTCTTAAATTGAAATAGCATTATTCACAGCCTATTCCTTAAAAGTATGTGAGTATAGCCCCTAAAATTTAGGGTGTGGTTATTAGTGGTTGTAAGGGGAGGATAGAGAGAAAAAATTACTGTTCATCCTTATATTTGAGGAAAAAACTGATGATTTCTTAAAACTTGGGGTTTTGTTGTGATTAAAAGAGAGTGAAGAGTAATAATAAAGGTATAAAAAGTATTATTTAGTTGTGGTTATGAGTGAAACAAAGAGAAAAAATAATAATAAAAATATAATTTATAAAGATGGGGAAGAGGAACGGGTGTGAATACTTAATTAGATGAGAGAGGGCTAAATGTGGTACACTGAGGATCTGCACATGCACTATTGAGTGAGCAGACACGCCCCCACAAAGTCACGTGTCCTTTTAAAAGGCAAAGTAAAAGGGCTAAAATGTACAACTGATTTATGGTGCTTCTAAGAGTTGTACATTGTGCATTATAGTTTTTTCATACATGAAAAGAGTTTTTATTTCATGCTAATCACATTTGTGATATATGTGTATATATGTATGGAGATTATGTAAAAAAAAATTAAAAAGGGATGCTATGCCATAGTTATAGAGGAGTCCATTTATTTGTTGTGAGTGCGAAGATGTTTCGTTGACGAGGAGAATCTGATTTGCCAGTGGCTGAAAAAATCTATTATTAGTGGAGCTATTTTATAGAGTTTAACGGATAATGCATGATAATGTTATGACATCAAGACCTATCAACGTTGTTTTATCAAAAGACTTACTTTACTATCCAAAAAGATTTAGCAACAAAATTAACTTGTTGTCAGTCTACCTTAAGTCTACCTTAGTCTACCTTATATTTCGATCTAACCTTATATGTTGGAATATACATATATATATATATATATATATATATATATATATATATATATATAATTTTTTTTTGAACGGAAAGAAGTATTATTAAGAAGACACTAGCAAGAAGTATTATTAAGAAGACACTAGCAAGAAGCTAGAGCGAAAGAGAATTACATAGAAAAGTTATACCAATCCGACCATTGCAAGGACGGGAAATGCCCCCTAAATTTAACCCACGTGAAAGCCCCATGTTTAATATCTTCGATGATCTCGTGAATGGCCTTAGAACGATTATTAAAAAGCAAATCATTCCTCGCCTTCCAAATACCGCAAAGAGTCATAACGAAGATGCAATGATAAATGCGAAGGGTCTTCTTCGGGAGAGGCCAAGAGGAGTGGATCGTTAAACATCTTTAACCGTAAGGAGCACGAAAGAAGGCGCCTTGCACCAAAGGAGAATAATATTCCAGATGATACTAGCCCGAGAACAACTAATCAAGAGATGATTCGTAGATTCAAGAAAGCTGCCACAACCCACACAAATCGACCCCATATCTAAGCCACGAGCCAAAAGGTTAACTTTGGAGGCAATTTTATCCAAGCTCGCACGCGCAAGCAAAAGCATTCGCTTTGAGTGGGATCCAATGACGCCACGGGAAGATGAAAGGAGACGAAGGCAAAATTGTTTTTTCCACCTCAAGCCTAACCGTCTTCACGCTAAAATCAGTCCTAGACCCCGTGTCCCAACCCCAAAAACCGCTACTGCAGCGGTTAAATGGAAGGGGGATAGCAGATCCTCGATCTCCTGAAGTAACCCGAGATGGGCACCCTCTAAACAGGGGCGGATCTAGGTTGGCCGAACCGGGTTCACGGGAACCCAGTAACTTTCAAATTTTTAGTGTAAATATATATATAATACTCTGGGTGAATCCATATATATGGGCTAGTGAATCCTATAAACGAAAATCATTTAGCCCGGTTGGTTACTCCGTGTTGCTGAAACAGTGAGGTCCCTAGTTCGATTACGGTTCACTTCTGTTCTTTTTTTTTTTTTTAAACACAAATTTAACCCCAATCATTCTTAGGGTTTTAAGTCCAAATAAGAAAAACACAGACCCACTCTCACGAAGTTACGACCGAACGCCTCTGGCTCTCCCGTCTCCCTCCCCCTCTCTCAGCAGGCGACAGCAGCTCACCTCCGACCTCCACCGCTCGACGGCGGCTCTGCTCCACCACGGTCCACGGCGGTTGTGTCCACGCCTGACGCCTCTTCTCCTCCACGGTTCCACCACAGTCCACAACCTCTTCTCCTCCATGGCAAATCAGGTTTTTTTTTTTGAATCATTGATTTAGGTTTTCTTCTTTAATTAATATCTTGATGTCTTGATTGATTTAATTTGATGAATTCTTTGAATCATAAATCATTTATTTAGGTTTTGTTTACTTCACTGAATCATTAGATGAATTCATTTGCACACAGCACATACACTGTAATCTGATATTACCATTGATTGTGTGAAATTATGAAATAGGTATAATGAATATTGAAAGATATTTCTCAAGAAAACTATCAAATCCTGAATCGTCATCTTCAAGTGATAAATACCTAAAAATAGACTTGAATGATTTTCCGTATGATCCGGGCCTAAGGAAACCAATTTCATCTTATAACCCTAGCCAAAAAGATGAAATTAGACGAGTCTATTTGCAAAAAGGCCCATGTCAACCAATTTTGCCTAATTTTCCACAAACAAATTATTGTAGCTTATATTCGTATTGTTATTGTTATGAACCTTAACCGACCCAAACCGACCCAAACCGAAAATTTTGATATTTAATTGTTAGACTCCCGACCACCAAAAAAATTAGTGAACCCAGTAAAAATAATTCCTGGATCCGCCCCTGCCTCTAAACCACCCGATTGCCAAGCCCAGTTGAGGGGCTCACCGATGGAAAAGGGGAAACGATTACAGACCCAGCAACGCTTGTTTCTTTCCAGGAAGAAGAGTTAGAGATTTCGTAATCTAATCAATGAAAATGCGAACCAAAAAGGTTTCGTACCCTTTGTCATTTCATTTATTAATTTAAAAATTAATGGAATAGTTTAAACATAATGTAAATTCACTTTTTTAAAAATATTAATGTACAAAAAAAAATGGGCCGTTATATATTAACAAGCCTTTTTACTAAAAAAAGTAACTTTTCATCGGTCGTTTGAATTCAAATGGTCGTTTGGGTTTTTTTTGGGTCATTTGGACCCAAATGGTCGTTTGGTTTTTTTTTTCTTTTTTTTCTTTTTTTTTCTTTTAAATAAGGTTGTTTGGGCGTCGTTTGGGCCAAAACCAATGTTTTAAAAACCGGTTTTGAAGTTAAACCGGAAAAGTTTTTGGAGCCGGTTAGACCAGCCGGTTCAACCGGTTAGGGGTATATATTTTTATAAATATGCTAATAAACTGGTTAGGGGTATATAGTTTTTGGAGCCGGTTAGACCAGCCGGTTCAACCGGTTTTAAATGGTTTAACCGGGAAAAAACGGTCAAAACTGGCCGGT
>JBCNJP010000024.1:42505389-42569389 GCA_039602395.1 Deinandra increscens subsp. villosa
TAACCTGTTGTAGTAGTTTTATCTTACTTGTACTTGGCATTATAAATAAATAAAAGTTTTTAATTTCCGTTGCTTTAGTTATCTCTGTTATACCTTGCGTTCATAAGTAAATCCGATGAGTGACCCCTTCTAGAGTCAAGTTTGAAAGTGGGCGTCACAAAGAAATGATAAAAATCAAAGAGTTAAATAGAAAGAGTTTGGAGCAGGTTATTCACAGATGAAATGACAAAGTTTCATAGATTACGTCATCTACAAAATTGAGAAGTTAGTTTTTATATTGTTACTGCTTATAAAGATAAAGGATGATAGATGCGAAATTGAAGTATGCCGAAGTAAAAGTTTTTTACAAAAAATAAAACGTGCTAAAAGTTGTATTGATATTTAGATTAAGTCCGCATAGATTAAATTGTCGTAGGTGGTGAGGAGCTAGGCATGTAAATACATAGTGTGTAGCGCTGGCAATTTATGATACGAACATATTAACACGCTATGATATGACACAGAGTTAAACAGATTTAGGTTTAAATTAAACAGGTTCCATGCCATAAACAGGTCGACACTTTTACGACACGATTAAAATCATGTCTAAACATGTTTCACATCGTCTAAACTATTTATGACACGATTAAACACGTTTATAATTTTAATAATTTTTTAAAAGAATTAAGTACATAATAAAAGTCGAAATCCTTTTATAATTTGACATTTCCACCTTAACATTTTGATTTTCACCACCCTAAACTTTGACAACTCAAAATCTTCAAATTCGTCAACTCTTTCAGTTTTATATTCGTTAATTTATATTCTAAGGATATTAATCTTGTCTAAACATGTCGTGTCGTCTAACACATTTATAAACAGGTCCATGTTCATGTTTAGTACTCATGTTAATTGTGCGTTGTCGTGTCTGACCTGTATAACGCATTTAGACCTGTTTTGCCAGCTCTATATTAGTTTGAGACTCATCCCATGAAGAACTCAAACACATAAGTTAAGAACAAAAACATGAATGGGTGCATAACATCTAGCCATTAGAGCATGTGTCTCGTTAACTCTACACTAATATATTCTAAACAGTAAAATTCTGTTTTCGTCTCTGAGGTTTTGTCCATTTAACCATTTCAGTCTAAACTTTTAAAAAATCTGATTTTGGTCCTAGACATTTTATTTTCATTTCAATTCCAGATCTTTTTCTTAACACCGTTAATTTTTTTAGGTTAAATTTGTGTGATAAGACCAAAATACCCCTTTATAACACGAGTCTTTTGGTTTTATCGAATGTGTATTTTGGTCTTATCACACAAATTTAACAAGAAAAATATAATGCTGTTAAGAAAATGACTGGAATTAAAATGAAAATGAAATGTCAATGACCAAAGTCGGATTTTTTTAAAGTTTAGACAGAAGTTGTTATAAACCTCAGAGAGGAAAGAAGAAGTTTACTTTTTTTTTTTAACAACAAAATTTATTACACCAAATTTCTGCTGCCAAGGTTTGAATTTTTTTTTTTATTTTAAAACTAGTTCGTAGTTACAGGCCGTTATGATGCTAGTTAGTATAATCGTGTGGCCCAAAATTCAAAATCATTTGTTATAGCTTATATGGTATGCCTCTTGGAATATAAGAGTAACACATTACAATATTCTAATCAAGCCCAAATAATAGTATGATAGTTATTATTAGCAGGCTGTCTTTTTAACATAAAATTAACTTGCCATGACTTATGATGCTTTTGTGTAACCTAAACAACTACTAACATAATATAGAGTGGCGAACCCAAAAAAAATTTATAGGGGTCAAAAATTTTCAATAGTCGGCCATGTATCACTAAATATTAATTTGTTCTCATTCCGATTCTAGTCGGGTAATTAACATATTTAAAGCCAAATCAAGTAATTAACCGACAAACCAATAAAAATTTAATAAATATTCAGCCAACAATCTAGTATTCCGGCAAAGAACGAACAATCTAACATTCTAAAAATTTAACAAATAATCAATTATCAATTAATAAAGTACAGTTTTAAAAGAAATAGCATCTATTTTAAAGGAGTGACGCTGATAGCAACTAAGATTTCGCTAATATAATTGTATGAAATAAGTTTGTTTAAAAAACTAATGACTAGACTAAAATCAAAATGTGAGCTTAAAATTTTAAATAATTATTAAGTATTTGAGTAGCTAAGTTTGTTTAATAAATTTAATAATTTGGCTCAGATATAAATATGGACTTAAAATATTATTATAATTATCGATTATTTGGACAATTGGCTTTTTTTTTTAATCTTTAAGAATTAAGAAAGGAAAGAACTTGATAATTTGAATATTTATTCAGTTTATATTTGTAAAACCTTTAAAAGTTTAAATTATTTTTTCTTTGTGTCGGTCTGATCAAAATTGGGCATTTGTGAGTAAAATTTGTCACCGATAAAGCAGTCGCAAATCTTGCGACAACTTTGCGACTGGAATCACGTTTGTCGCAAAATTAGCAACTATAAGCCATGCGGTCGCAAAATTTGCAACCGTCACATTTCGTCACAAACCAGTCACAAAACAAATGTGGAAAAAATAAATAAAAAATATAAAAAATTACAATCACGAATCGGTTGCAAAATTTACGACCACTCATTTTTGTCGCAAATCGGTTGTAAAATTTGCATCCATCTCATTTCAGTTCCAAATCGATCGTAAAAGTATGAAAAAATAGACTACGGGTTGAAAAAATATGAAAAATTAATAAATTAAACTTCGTCACAAGTCAACTACAAAGAAAGTGAATAAATAATTAAAGTTAAAAATAAATGTGAGAAAAAAACTAAACTTGTAGCTATAGTTAGGGTCATCCATGGTTGAAATTGGTCATAAAATGTTCCTTAAAGATAAAGATTAATTATTTATTTAGATTATAAATTAGACGTCAAAGGTCATTAGGTCCTGTTTGGGTCGTTGATGGCGAGTTGGGGTCTTGATGGTTAAAAAATAATTTGAACTAAACCAAATACCAACTAAAAACATTCATTTCATAAATTTTGAAGAAAAATTGTTGCTATAACATAAACAGTTAAAAGTATTGCAGCTATTCTTGTGTGTTTTGATATATACCAGATGAAATGTTATGTGTTTTGCTTCTAAATGAGAACTTCTTGTTGCTATTTTAGTGTAATTGGATTGACTATCGACCAATGTGACTTTTAATCTATATCGGTCGGGTTTGGAGGTGCGGGGTAGTGCACACCTGTATCGATAAGATTATAAGTCGGGAACCTCATTAATGGGAGTTACAAGTTTTGATTTGTATTAGACATATTGTATATTGGTCTAGTTTGTATATTGGTAGATAGTTGAGGGATGTCATTGTAATATGTACTTGTATATATATTGATTGATAATCTAATGGAGAGGCAACCTTTGAATCATAACATGGTATCATGAGTCAATGATTCCTAAAAATCCTCTCCACAATTCTCGACATCCCCTCCCAATCTTTTCCAAAAATTATGCCGACCCTTCTTCCCCAACCTTACCCTAATTTGCAGATCGTCCTCCACCCCTGTCTTCCTTTTCCGGCCATCTTCTCCCACATATCAATCCTCTTTCTCCTTCAATGATAACATGGGTGATAAACCAAAAGATTATTCGGCACCATCCGAAAACAAGAACATCCACCCCGCTTTAACTGTTTCAAACATCAAACTCCTCATTCCCCTGACTCTCGATCTGAATAATGATGAGTATAATGCCTGGACAGAATTGTTTAAAGTCCATTGCCAAGCTTATGATGTCATCGATCATAGTTTGCCCCAAGAAGCCACTGGTTCTTCAATAGAGAAAACGCCGAAAGAAAAGGCTTTATGGACGAGACTTGGCTCAGCAGTCTTACAGTGGATCTATGGAACCATTACCCGAGATCTTCTCAAGACTATCCTTCGTAACAGCAAAACAGCGGCTCAGGCTTAGGCTCTATTGAAGAAAATTTTTCTAGGTAATCAAAACCAACGGCCGGTTCAACTCCAAAAAAAATTCGCAAACACCCGTATAGATGATTTCCCGGACGTTTCCGGTTACTGCCAGGCCTTGCAGACGCTATCGGATCAACTATCCGACGTTGGAGCACCGGTTAGTGATCACATGTTAGTACTGCAACTCATCGCCGGACTTAATGAAAAATATGACGGTGTCGCTATGCTTCTGCAACAATCCAGCCCTCTCCCTGGATTTCTTTACTGCCTGATCGAAGCTAATGTTGGAAGAGACACGGAAGAAATCACAGCAGCAGTCTACGGCAGCCTCCTTTGCCGCCTCTGCTGGGTCCAGTTCATCGACCGAAGCCGCCGGTGTCACACCCCCAATTTACCACTAACGGAGGTTTACCGTGTGGGGTGTGAGAACAGACCAGGACCCGAGTCAATGATTGCAACAACCCATTCAATCCATAATTTTCAATGAAATAAATACATCAATCATTCATAAGAAAACCACAATTTAAATTTTCAACGCAGCGGAAAGTAATATGCGCAAAACACTCGCCCAGTAATTTAAATTAAGATTCAAATCCAGGCAATGATAACAAAAATGTTTGTCTCCCAAAACTACTAGTCTGAAATCAAAAGTCAAGTGATAATCCGCCTCGCTTACCAATAACAGAATAAACTCCTAGCGACCTGTAAAAGTTTGGTAAAACCAAGTGTAAGCTATTGCTGATGAGTTCACTAAAAAATAGTATAATACATATACTAAGTATATAGATATAAATACTAAGCGTTAATAAGAATTAAATACTATCGTACTATCGTAGGTAGCTAGCCTAGTTGTCATGTCCATTAGGAAGTTCGCAACCGAAACTGGCTAAATGTATGTAGGGAATACCTACACGTTTTGCCTCCCCTGTGTCCATCTGTACACAGTAGTTTTGGCTGACATTAACTCCGTCCGACCTCCAGTCAGGTGGGCATCCCGTGCAGCGCAGAGCGAGGGTTGTCAATCCTCAGTAGTACTACTAAACGTCACCATGCTATTTACACTATATTAACGGTCCGATTATGTGAGGGGTTTAATAGATGGGCTATCCTATGACATGTGATAGTTTACTTATTCAAATGCATTAACGTGTGTTTTGTAAGTTACCAAATAACTCGTAAGAAAAGCGGATCACTACCCAAATGGGGTATGATCTAATTTGGGGTGTGAAACTCACCTATGGGGCGCTGCTACGAAAACCGCACTTGATCCAAGTGCTTCGGCGTTTAGAAAAACGGAAAAGAGTGTATGACCTAAGAGTGAAGGTCTACCGTGTTAGTTGTGACACAAGAGAAAACGAGCTGATTCGCGACACACGGGTTGATTATGGAAGAGACATGTGCGAGAGGGGAAAAGAGAAAGAGAGGGAAATAGGATTCGTTGAAGTCATACGTGTACAAGTGTCATATCCTCATGTTACTAGAGTGGTGTGGGTGAAACACAAAAGCAAATAGCTAGGACAATGTGATTAACTACCACGGTACATCATAAGGTCAACGAATGAACCTTATGTAGTCTTGCCATTCCCACGGGGTGGGGACCTAGGACCTGTACTGAAGCATAACTACATAGCCTAGGGGTCTAATCCAACCCTTCACGTAAGCACATTGGTACAGTACAAGTTGAAAGCATGCAAGACTAATTAAATCCTAGCTAATCATGCGGATTTGCTGCTACTAGTTTAATCTATTACAGTAAGTTTGACCAAATAAAAGTCAACATGCAAGTTTGACCACTAAGGGTCCCTAAATTCAACCCTGGGACCTTGGTCCTAAATTAGCACACAATGCACATTGCAATCACATTCACCTTGGTTGTAAAAATCTACGACAGCCGCGCATCGACTTTGTTTGGGCAAGGTCAGTGGGATACCGAATGAGTTAAGACCCCCGATTCATGCCATGTGAAAGAAGACTCCTTCTAGTCTATTTTTAAAAAATAATCACCCCAATCGGGTGAGTATTGATCAAGTTATGATGTTTTGAAGTTTGGTAAAAATAACTAGACAGATTCTGTCTACTTATCGACACACGACACAAAACCGGTTTATAACTCATTACCCTTTTGTACTTAGGTTCTAAAAATTTACAGAGTTGTCCTTGGTTATAAAATGAAAAACTTTTATGTTTTAACCAATTAAGTTATTTGTTTTCATCATAGCAAAATCCTTCACACAAGTGTGTGAAGCCAGTTTCATGGCAGAACTGAGTTCCTGTTTCGTTTGGGGCCTTAAGGGTACCAAACGAATTTCAATTCACGTGAGGCCAAAGCCACAAGAAACCTAACACTTTAAATTAACACTAGAAAGCAGAATCAAGTAATTTGGTTCATGTATGAGAAAATTATGGTACTTTGAAATTGACTAAAATTTGAGGGACTAATTCTGTCAACAGATTGCATGTGTCAACTTCCCAACACCATAGATCATTCACTAGCCCGAATTAAGACCCCAAGTTTACAAAACATTTATTTAATATGTTACCCACAAACTTTATGTTTTATGTTTTGAGAAATAGTCACGTTATATTGGCCTAATATCCGGAGCAAATCTGACTCTCAAAATTTTGACAGCCCCGTGCACCAAACTTGTGGTGCACGTTTGGGTGACCAAATCTTGTTCAAAAATTGTGTTTTTGGTACCCCTGGAAAGATAAGACGATGAAATTTCGTCTCCAAAAAGAATCACACGATTTTGACTTCTGGTTTGCGAGTTATGACCCGAACAAGATGGTAGAAAATTCTGGCGGAATCTGTTTGAAATCTTTCTATGATTTTATGATGATTTTAAATCACCCAGACCCCCATAACCCTAATTTTCGAAAATCACAGCCCTACTAGGGTCCAAGAACACGAAAATTAAACCAACACAACACCTACAAACCACGCAAAACATCGAGAAACAAGCATGCAATCGGATTGAACGTGAAGGATACCAAGAAACGAGCAAACTAGATTAGGTTTTTACCTTTGATTCTTGGTGGGAGATGTTTGGAGAAGTGTTGAGCGAAAACGAATGCACCAATGGACTACCGGAGACGAGAGGAGTAGAAAGGAGGGTGGAGGATCGCCGGTGAACCACCGGAAGTCGCCGGATTGTGGCTACCGTCGGAGGAGATCGTGAGGGAGGGGGGGGGGGGGGGAGAGCCAAATTGCCGTTCAAAAGAATTGGGTGAGGGGTCTAGGGTTTCGACCCCCCCTCCCCTTATATACATATTTATTTAATTTTTTTTATTTTTGTTTAATTAAGTTAAGTGTTAATTAGTTATATATATATATATATATATATATATATATATATATATATAAAATAAAACGTACGAGCTAGAGTTGTCGGGTTTTCTAGATAACACGAAACGAAGACATGGTTTATAGCGTAAAATTATAAATCAAGGATCGAGCCTATAGAATATTTCTATAAAGTTTAAAATTTAATAAAACGCCAAAGTCGTTTACGTGCTAGGCCTCTCGGGTAATTCGTCGGGTATGGTTGATCTACCAAGTGCATCGGAACAGACTCGATAAGTGGAGTGCATGTGACATCACGTGACACGTAAAAGAAGTTAAACACATGAGCAAATCTTAACGGAAAAAGTTTAACGGAATTCACCTGGGAAAATGACAGTTGTCCCCGCCGGCAACTCCAACCAACAGCCGCCAGCGCCGGGACCGCAACCACCGCCCAACCGATATGTAACAGGTTCTCGTACCTTCTATGATAATTTTTCACGTGCTGGGGGTAGAAATAACTCTAACCGGGGTGGTCGGGGTCGAGGGGGTAACTATAACTACAACAATCGTGGGCGTCCAAGGTCCAATAAGGGGGGGGGGGGGGTCCAACATTTATACACAACCTTGGAATACCCAGAGCTTTGGTCCGTGGTCCTACAATCAGACTTGGCAAACACCACTAGTCCCGTATCCTACCATACAGATGCAAGCCCGACCACCACCACGGTTTCGTCCTAATAATAATGCAGGTATTCTTGGCCCCGGGCCTCAAGCTTATGCCATGGATGGGAATTACGTTCCAACTTATGTCCCTCAAACCATGAATCCCACCATGACTTTGAATCTGGATCAACAACAGTGGATTCTAGACACCGGGGCTACACATCACATGGCCAACACGTCAGGTACTTTCTCAGATTATGTCAATAGTGGTAACAAAAACTATATTGTTGTTGGTAACGGTCGTCACATCCCCATAAGCGGAACCGGTAACACCACCCTTCCACCTCCTTTTCCTCCATTAGAAATAAATAATATCCTTGTTGCCCCTCATTTAATCTGAATTGACTTAACTAGAACTAAACTAATTTAATCTAATGGAATACTAAAATGTCTCTTGGCTGTTAATTGATTGATTTTAAACTAACAAACTACAGACTAATAAAACCAAAACGTATGATGACAAAGGTAACCACTTTAGGATTCAAGTTGTTAGGTAGCTAGTTTATCACTTCGGATTTCTATTCTAGAAATTACATAGACATAACCGTATTCAGTTTAATTAACCTAATTACTAATTACCACGTACTTGCTAGAGATAGTCCGGGAGCGGGGGCACATGATACATTAAAAACAAGCAACATATTAAAACAAACAAACACTAAGATTAAATGAGTGTCGCAAACTCAAAATCTCATCCATAACATATAAACCCTAGTTTCAAAACAGTCCTAACTAATCCTTCACCCAAAATAGACACGAAGAGATTAGCCAGACATGCTAGTCAAAACCAGAAACAAAAATTAATACCGAATCAAAACAAAACAAAGGAAAGCAACGCCCCTTTTTTCATGCTGCCGTCGAACTCCTCGTGAATCTCCCGTGCGTCTAACTTCTTTTTATTTTTTTTTACCTTCGTGCGTCACAAGCAGCAAAGCTGCCGTCCCCCCTCAATCTCTAATAATTCTTTCCTTTTTATATCATGCGATCTGGGCCCTTTTTCCTTTTCTCCGAATTACAATCTGCCCTCTTTTCTATTCACTTACACCAAAGCCCAATTTGATTCCTTATTTTCTATTTCACGACAAAACACAAAGTTATGCATTTTTATTTATTTTTCTTTCTTATCTATTTAAATAATTATTAATTCAATATAAAACAAGTAAAAACTAACACTTTGATCGGTGTAGCTCATGTTCAACTTAAGAGTAACAAATTAAGTTCATTTATATCATGACACACTAACTATCAAAACCCGATTACACCACTATACTTTAGACCCAACTCGGTGTGGTTAGGGGATGATTAATACTAAATAAAATGTACTTTTGAACCATTCATCAACAAAGATGGTTTTATTACTAATTATCACGACTCTTTGGGATGGTCGTGGTTGTGGTGGCGCCCTATAGAGGTGGCGCTGAAGAGGAGCAGTATTCTATGCTTTCGTCGTTATTGGGGGGGGGGGGGGGGTTCATTTTTCAAATGCTAACGACAAATGGGTTTGGGATCTCGATGGTGTCTCTTCCTTTGCTGTTAAAGATATTTGTATTTGTATAGATCGGGGTTACCTTCCTGTTGGCGATTTTGAGACTAGATGGATATGTTTTGTTCCTAAGAAGGTCAACATCTTTGTGTGGAGACTTTTTCTTGATTGACTTCCGACGCATATTAATCTTTTGCTTAGGGGTATTGAGATTCCTTCAATTCTTTGCCCTCTTTGCAACTTACATGTGGAGTCGTCCTCTCCTTTATTTGGGGACTGTTTCGTTTTTGTGAAGACCTTGGATCGTATTTGCACTTGGCTCGATATCGGGTGGCTTGCTCCTTCGTCGCCATCAGTTTTATTTCAGGTTATCGAGAATTACAATTGGTCGAGAAAAAAAGAAAGAGATTCTTTTCGTTATCTTATATACGGGTTGGTGTGCTTGGCGTTTCAGGAATCTTCATGTTTTTCAGCCTTCTAATGTTCGGACCGGGGAATTGTTTGATTTTATCGTTTATTATTCATTTATTTGGTTTAGCAAAGTGAAGTTCAGTTGAGTCGAGTGGGTTCATAATCATTTCCTTTCAATGTAATTATTCTTAGCTCGTCTTGAGATTTTTGTTTATAAAATTTTCGCCCTTCAAAAAAATATTGAAGTTTACATGAAATTGGTTTACATGGTAAGAATCAACTTGCAATGAAAATATATTGCAATTTCGTGATAAGCAATATTGAAGTTACATGATAAGCATTAAACCTCCAATTTGCAATCAAGTGCAACTTGCATAGTCGATTTGCATTTTGTAAATTGCAAAACACACAACAATTTCACAAACTAATACTCTTCACAATGCAACCAACAATAAGAAGTGTTAGAAATTGCGAATTGCTTGGATTATTCAGAAAACGTGATATCACTTTCGGATTGAATATTTCGATGGTTCATTCGATGATATCAATTGGATACGATCTGAACGATCAATTGGAACCGGAGAACTTTGTAGTGATTAATTCGAACCAGAATAACAAACCGACCAAATAAACAATCAACAGTTATAGATTTGTTTGTATATATCAGAGTGCTAATAATCTCTTTGATCTTCTCGATCTTACGAACTCAAGATGTGAAACTAAAAATTCGAAATTTGTTTCTGTGATTTTTACGAGTAATCTCAAAATCAACCAAAATCTATCTTTGTGTGTTGTTTTTTTTTTCGAGAGAGTTATTCTCCAAAATTTAATTCTCTTTTCAAGAAAAAAAATCACATGGCACACAACCGTTTTGACGGTTTCAGCAACATTTTGTTTAAATAATAATTAATTAATTAAAATCATAAAACAAATCAATTTAATTACATAAATTTAACATGTTTAGACAATTACGAGAATCAAACTTAGGGGCCGTTTGTTTCAATCTTTTTCATTTGGTGCTAAATGAATAAGCTGTCTGTATATTAAAGAAGTGCTGAATCAATAAGGTGCTGAATCATTATGTGTTGTTTGTTTAGACAACTAAATGACTTGTCTGTGTGGTAAAAAAAAACGCAAACAAATCAGTGTGAGAACAAAAAAATTTATTTTTTTCTTTCATTACCTTATCCCATATTAGTGTAGGAACAAAACATCAAAAATTTTATTCATTACCTTGTCCCATATTGGTTTGAGAACAAAAAGTCTTTTTTTTTTCTTTCATTTAGCTTGTCCCACATTGGTGTGGAAATTAAAACATTGTTAGCTTATATATGAAACCTACATGGAATGTTAAGTTCTTATGTTGTGTTTTACTTTAGTATCTACCCGCGCGCAGGGGGGATGCAAATTTGGTAAAATTGCCTTCCCGTCCGCACGAATGCAGTCCGAAAACCGGGGGGCGAGCACAAAATTGGTTTTTGTCACCATCGTTTTTGCTCAAACTCGCTCCAGCCCCTCATTTCAGCACATTTTTTTCTTCCCAGCACTCACTCCAGCCCCTCCCTTCCCTTCAGCCAGCGCGTCTGTATGCTACAGCCTCTAAATCCAGGCTGGATCGAACAGACAGAAAAGTCTGTTTTAGTAAGCAACTACGCAGTGAAACAAACACATCGATATGGGTAAAAAGTCTGATTCGGTCAACATTTTTATCATTAAGACCCTATTAAGCCGAACCAAACAGCCCCTTAGTCTTACATACAAGTATAGAGTGTGCTCCGGTATGCTTGTATTAGATAATAGTTTCAATTCTCATTAGCACTCGTGAATATTTCAGTTACCTAAAATGGTCAGTGACACTAAAATCACTAACAATCCTTCCCCATTTTAGTGTAACCTGCCCTTGAATTTAAACAAACAAATTGTTATGATTCAAAGGTTGCCGCTCCATTAGATTATCAATCAATATATATACAAGTACATATTACAATGACATCCCTCAACTATCTACCAATATACAAACTAGACCAATATACAATATGTCTAATATACCCCCTCAGTTTAAGGCGGAGTACGACAAAGGCTTAGACTGTTCCGAAAATCAAAAAAAAAAAAAAGATACCGTGGCAAGCCTTTAGTGAAAATATCCGCGAATTGATATCGCGAGGGCACGTGAAGAATACGAACACTACACTGTCGAACCTGATCGTGGACGAAGTGAATAACAATCTCTATGTGCTTCGTCCGCTGGTGATGAACTGGATTCCCTGACATATAAATGGCACTAACATTATCACAATACAAACATCTCTTTCTTCCCCGATGGAATACCGGCGGCAAAAAACTGCTCCGGCGAGCCACCACCTGCCCCGGCGAACACCCCCTCCTTCTCTGGCCGGTCCGATCAAACCCACCCCATCTTCTCCGGCCGACGACCTCCTCCAGTCCTCCTTCTACGGCCAATAATCTGGACTCCAAACCCTAGCAACCGCCGCCTACATCGTCTTCTTCCTCTCACATCGCCGTTCATCGACCTCAGCCCCTTCGAACGCCGACCTCAGCCCCCCTTTTTCGGATGAGAAACGGCGACCGACGGCGAGGGTTCCGCTGCAAATCGCGAGCCCCGAGTTCGAATCCGTCCACGAGGGTCAAGGAAACAAGAGGCAACCACCACCAGCGCCTAGGGTTTCGCTGCAAATGCCGACAAGGAAGAACGCCGAGATGTTGCCGGAATTTGGATTTGGTTTGATGTGGCCGGCGAGGAAACAGGGGAGGGGGTTTGGGCTTTTTTTGGGTTTTATTTGTATTTAATAAGTTTATATAAATGACATTTTTAACCCTGCAAGTTTATTTAAATAAAACAAGTTTTAATAATGACACTATTAGTCCTTCACGTTAACGGTGCTAGTTTTTTTAACGAAAAGATTATTAGAAATAACAGGGTGTAAAGGAAGGATCGTTTTTGGCCAAAAAATTCTTTAGGATTATTATCCGCCAAATAGGAATAGTTAGGATTATTAAAATCCATTTTTCCTAAACTTTTTTGTTCTCACACTGATTTGTTAGCGTTTTTTTACCATACAGACAAGTCATTTAGTTGTCTAAACAAACAACACATAATGATTCAGCACCTTATTGATTCAGCACTTCTTTACTTTACAGACAGCTTATTCATTTAGCACCAAATGAAAAAGATTGAAACAAACGGCCTCTAAGTTTGATTCTCGTAATTGTCTAAACATGTTAAATTTATGTAATTAAATTAATTTGTTTTATGATTTTAATTAATTAATTATTATTTAAATTTAATATTTGCTGAAACCGTCAAAACGGTTGGTGTGCCATGTGATTTTTTTTTCTTGAAAAGAGAATTAAATTTTGGAGAATAACTCTCTCGAAAAAAAAACACACAAAGATAGATTTTGGTTGATTTTGAAATTACTCGGAAAAATCACAGAAACAAATTTCGAATTTTTAGTTTCACATCTTGAGTTCGTAAGATCGAGAAGATCAAAGAGATTATTAGCACTCTGATATATACAAACAAATCTATAACTGTTGATCGTTTATTTGGTCGGTTTGTTATTGTGTTTCGAATTAATCACTACAAAGTTCTCCGGTTCCAATTGATCGTTTAGATCGTATCTGATTGATATCATCGAGTGAACCATTGAAATATTCAATCCTAAAGTGATATCACGTTTTCTGAATAATCAAAGCAATTCGCAATTTCTAACACTTCTTGTTGTTGGTTGCATTGTGGAGTATTAGTTTGTGGAATTGTTGTGTGTTTTGCAATTTACAAAATGCAAATCGACTATGCAAGCTGCACTTGATTGCAAATTGGAGGTTTAATGCTTAACATGTAACTTCAATATATTTTCATTGCAGGTTTAATGCTTATCATGAAATTTCAATATATTTTCATTGCAAGTTGATTCTTACCATGTAAACCAATTTCATGTAAACTTCAATATTTTTTTTGAACGGCGAAAATTTTATAAACAAAAATCTCAAGACGAGCTAAGAATAATTATATTGAAAGGAAAGGATTATGAACCCACTCGACCCAACTGAACTTTACTTTGCTAAACCAAATAAATGAATAATAAATGATAAAATCAAACAATTCCCCGGTCCAAACATTAGAAGGCTGAAAAACATGAAGATTCCTGAAACGCCAAATAGCCCACCAAGCCGTATATAAGATAACGAAAAGAATCTCTTTCTTTTTTTCTCGACCAATTGTAATTCTCGATAACCTGAAATAAAACTGATGGCGGCGAAGTAGCAAGCCACCCAATATCGAGCCAAGTGCAAATACGATCCAAGGTCTTCACAAAAACGAAACAATCCCCAAATAAATGAGAGGACGACTCCACATGTAAGTTGCAAAGAGGGCAAAGAATTGAAGGAATCTCAATACCCTTAAGCGAAAGATTAATATGCGTCGGAATCAATCATGAAAAAGTCTCCACACAAAGATGTTGACCTTCTTAGGAACAAATTGTATCCATCTAGTCTCAAAATCGCCAATAGGAAGGTAACCCCGATCTATACAAATACAAATATCTTTAACAGCAAAGGAAGAGACACCATCGAGTAGTCATTGAGGATTTGATGAAAGAAATGAGACGATGAATGAAAGAATGGCAAGCATTGAAGCATTATTAAAACTTGTCTTAAAATGTCCAACCAACTAGCTAATTTAAATATCGGGGTATTTACTATGTTTGGATAAATTGGATGTTTAATGTTTCATTTTGAAACCCTGAATAGTAGGTTGGATCTATAATACTTTTAATTTTTTTTTTGAACGGCAAACTCTCGGTTACTTGGGGGTCTCATCCTGGCAAATGATGCTACCCACGACACGCTGCGAACACATGCCGTGCGAGTAACCAAGACCCTCTATGTTGCACATCCATCCCAGAGTAAACCAACCGCCATAAGGCTCACTATGGTAAAACCTCTAACCCACCTCTATTTAATTCATCATTCATTTTTTGTGTCTGGTGGGATTTGAACCCTTGACCTCCACATTGGAAGACAAGGGTATATCCAGCTCCACCAAATGGTGGGGGATCTATAATACTTTTAATAAATCGGATATTTACCTGAAACTTATGTTCGGTTTTATTATACTTGAAGTTTTAATTTGTATCTTCAGATAGATTCTTTGTATAATTTAAATTTTAGATAAATAGCTAAAAGTTTAAATTATCTAAAGTTTAAATTGTGACAGTAGCCATCGCAAAAATTATGAGCAGTTGCCACTTGCCAGGTCGCAATAAAAATTCAATAAAATGCAATAGCAGCCCACAAATAGTAGCAAGATAGTTGTAAATTTCCAGTCGTAATTCGGTTAAAAAAAAGTCTGGTAGCAACCCTAACGCTTGCAATCCGGTCGCAAAAAGATACGGTCGCAAATCTGTCACAAATATTATGACTAGTTCATCGGTCACAAAAAAACGGCTGCAAATCACCACCGATCGCAACAGAGCTTTAGCTACAACGGTATTTGTGACCGCCATATTGATAACGGGTGTCGAGAGCGTTACAAATAATTCTAAACTTAAACCTATAGATAGGGTAAGTAGGGTGTTAATCCAGAGGAGTTAGTGGTTATTAGTGATTCAGACTTATACTACCTAACCAAGTTAACTACCTAAATCCAGATTACTGTCACTAATCTGAATTAACCTAAATTAAACTAAACTAATTTATCTAAGGAATTAGCTAAAATTGCCTCTTGGCTGTTTTTGAGTGAATTGGATTAATTACCTATTGCTTGACTAACTTAACAACTAAAAAGATTACTAAAGGTAAGATTACTTATGTGACAAGTTAACTACTTTTGGATCCTAGCTAGCTAACGATCTGGGCAAAACCTAATTAATCGTTAATAACACATAGACATGATCCCCAATTGCTTAGTTGACCTATTAACTTAAGTTTCTAGTGGGCTGCTTAGTTCTTGCCGCAAGAAAATGCTAGATCATGACAGTAGACCACTAAAACCATAATTTACTAGTTAATTAAACAAGTTAAGCATGCGGGTGTTTGACTGTTGCAAGGAAAACCGGAACAACTAACGACTAACGGTTAAGAACAGAACGAATCCACACAACCATTCACTAAAAACACTTAAAGAAAATTAGCCGGACATCATTACGATCAAAAATATGTTCAATAATAAAAAAAATTAGCAAAAATCATCTATGGTGGAACCCCTATTGATCGCAATTCGCAACACATATATCAGAAAGAAAGAAACTTAATTTGATGGTCTCTTAGTTTGTGTGCGTAGTGGCAGCCAAAAGGCTGCCCTCTGCTCTTTGCCTTTGCCAATTGCGGTCCCCCTTTTCTCTCGAATTGTTGCTTTTTATTTCCCCTCCAATTCCAATTCACGTGGACCCATCTTTAATTTGAGGTCCAATTTTATTTTCTTTAAGCCCAAGACAGTGGCCCAATTCTTATCGCAACCCATGTTCCAAATTTGCGATATCTTTTCTGCCATTGGTCATACTTGCCTCAATTTAATTTAGAGTAAATTACGGAATTTCATCCCTGTGGTTTACACGAATTTCAGGTTTAGTCCTTGGGTTTCATTTATTACGGATATGGTCCCAAACGTTTTCCAAATCGTTGCGGATATGGTCCCTGGGATGGATGGACGTTAAAAAATTTTGTTAAATTTTTTAAAATTACATTTTTACCCTCACTTAAAAAAACAAAAAATAATAAAAAAGAATATAAAAGCAAAAAGACACTTTTAACACCCATCAATCTTGTTCATCGTCCGGTCAAACCTAACTTCAATTCTTGACCACCATTGTAGCCCAAGATTTGCAGTTCGTCTTCTTCGTTCTCCCTACCAAGCAATCATTTTAAAGACACTTCAATTATTGACTTGGAGCTCTTTTTGTCATCGTATCTCCATCAGATGGAGGATCCGGAAGGTCCAATCGTACGGAGCGGGTTCGTGGTCGTTTGGTTCTTGGTCATTTGCTACGAGCTTTACCGGGACGAAATCGTGGGTTTACAATATCAAAATTTAGTGTCGGAATTTGCATCGACAAATGAAATGTCGGAATTTGCTGATTTCTAAATACGGTTTGAAATTTGGGGATTTAGGTTGTGCAAAGATGGTGAAAACGACGACCCAACAACTTGTGAGTTTTTTGGTACACCGGTATTAATGGCATCGAACCAGAAAGACGATTACCTGTCAAATTAAGCTTAACCAACCTAATGAAATTGATGTTGTAACTGTTGATCGAAAAGGGGCCTGAAATCAATATTGCAACACCTTAGGCATCGAGCTGCAGCACCTCAGTGCTATTTAGAAAAAAACCCACTTGTAAGTGTTAAACGAGGACATTCTAATCAGATGTTCTTGAGTCTGCAATACCTTAGGCATTGACTAGCCTCTGTCACACAGATATCAAAACGATCCCCGCCTTCAATTTACAAGATTTGAGATACGCCCACTTGAAATTTTAGTGGCTTTTGTTGGTGTTCTTCGGTACGCAGTATTTACCACCGACGATCGTAAGAGAAAATTAGGCGGGGATGATTCTTCGTTGGCGAGGATAAGGGTGGCTAGGGCTGGATCGACGAGAAGGAGATAGAGGATTCTTCGGTGGAGGGTCGTTGGTAGTGGTGGGTGGTCACAGGTTTAACATAATTAGTGAGAGTTTTTTATTTTTTATTTTGTTTTCTTTATTGAAAGGGTAAAAAAGTCTTTTCACATCCATTTAACAAAAAAAAATTAACGGTCATCCATCCCAGGGACCATATCCGTAACGATTTGACAAACGTTTGGGACCATATCCGTAATAAATGAAACCTAAGGACTAAACCCGAAATTCGCACAAACCTCAGGGACGAAATCCGTAATTTACTCTTTAATTTATGGTGATGTGTGCACAAGTCAGCTTAACATTCCATCCTCCATTCTTTCTAATTCCTTTGTTTCTTTAAAACACACGTGGACTCTTTTTAACTTTCCTGCAAGTCACAAAAGCCATATTATATAAAATCACTTCTTATAATATTTAGGCTTAAAACAAATAAGTATGAAATCAACTTTGTTAACAATTTACGACTCAAACTCAATTTATTTACAACTTAAGCTCATTTACACCATAATAAACTAAACATAAAAACTAACTAAAATAATATATTTTTAGACCCACTTTGGTGTGTTTGGAGAGTGATTAATATATATTAACTGTAAATTTTAACCTCTCATCACATATTGGCCGTAAATCAGTCGCAAAAGAAAAGCTGCGACCGGTTTGTGACCGAAATTACGGTCGTCATTGCCTAGTTTTCTAATAGTGGCGTCGGTCTGAAAATTTCATTCGGGAAGGTATCAATTTTTTTTAGGAAACGATCGTGATTGTATCATACATATTATACTATAAAAAAATTACGGGATGCGGTCAACCCTCATCCTACCGTACGCCCCTGATAATACAAGGCCACCGGGTCTAATAATATGCTAGTTTTGATAAGTATGACCCTTTGATGATCGTTTAAAATAATACAAAATCCAGTTAACGTATATAAAGTAAAATAAGTGTGAAAATGAGTTTTTCACAAACTTTGGACAAAAATAGAATACATATAACATAGGTTGTTGGCTCTGTATTTTATAGGTTTGTGTAGTACGCTGTGAGGGCTTTCCAACGCACCAAACCACGTCCAAATCCGAGCTCGTATGAATGAGATATCGAAGCTCAAAGTTGAGGTCTCGCAGCAGTAAAAGCTATGAATTTTAGAGAGAAATGAAGTGGAACTCATCCCACATTGGATGAGGGATGAAACCAAAAGTGGTTTATAAGGTGAGAACCTTAGGCTGGGCGGAGTGGGCTACGGCTACACCCGCGACACCAACGGCTTCATCGGCAACACCGCCGTCGGTGGTGCGGCTTCGGCGAAAAAGTGTCTCCAACGGCTACATGTAGCCGAAGAGAAAGGGAACGATTTACCGTTCAATGGTAATATTATTCAAATTTTTTTTTTTACTTTTTACCTATAAATACTCAATCATACCACAACATATATACTCACCACCTAAATCTCTTCTCTTCTACTCTATCTAAATGTTGGTACCTCCAAGTATTCTTGATATTCTGCTAGAATTTCACAATCTCACGATGTCAACACCTCCATGAGATGTTCTTAGTAATTACCGTGGAGGAAGGCCGACACACTACAATCATTTACGTCCTAGAAGACCTAGACCGGTTGCTCAACCTCCGGTTCTGATTCCAGCTCCTGATTTTGTTCCACCGGTTGAATAACCTCTACCCCTCCCTGTTGCTCGACCTCCACCTCCACCTGCACCAGTTGCTCAACCCCCACCCTTTGAGGATGATGATAATGTCTTCTGGAACTGGGCATTTGATTATTGGTTGCCGCAGAACCCACCGGAGGAGCCACTTGAGGACTACCTCCAATTTGACGATGAAGTCCATCTTGAGGACGTTCAAGAACCGGTTCATGATGTATGGGATCAAGAATACGATGAGGATTGGGCCGCCCTTGAGGAAGTGTTGGAGGAAGAACGTAGATTTGAAAATGTCTAATTCGAGTCCGATACTAATTCGGACTCTGATTGGTCGTATTAGTTTAGGTTGCGTATCTAGTATCTTCAAATAATTGAATTAGGTAGTATTTTTAGAATATTTGTATGTATTTTTAGTTTTTATTATTTTATGTAATGTGTTTTTTTATTAAAGTGTTTTTTGTTAAATGTTTTAACTTAAAAATAGAGAACTCATTAAAATATATTAAACTCCAACCTACAAAATTCTACCACTCCCTCTCAAAATTATTCAAATTTCTACTTCAATTCTCTTTATCTCTCCATGTGTCGCACTCTCTTATTGGTTACCACCAAAACCCTTCAAAACTTTCTATTATACCACTCTGCCCACCCTTACCAACTATTGTTTCCTTGAGTAGGACACGTCCCTTGGACCCTGAGGGGTGCGAAGCATCCCTAAGTCGCACTCGCACTCGCACATGCACGTGCACGTGTGCGCGTGGCGTGGGTGTAGGAGGCGCAATGTGGCGCTTTGATGGCGCACTTTGCACATTGTCACGAGCCGCTTGAGAGCCGCCTTATTGTTTTTATGTTTAATCGGAAGTTGGTCGGGTTAAGGTCCAGGCGGATAGGTTCAAGCGGAACCAGTTCAGTTGGAAGATTGAAACTGTGTGGTTCAGCCGGATGGTCAGAACAGAGTGCGCGGGTTCAGCCGGTTGTTGTTCCGGTTGAAGTTTAAGCGGAAAGTTGAACTGAAAATTCTTCCGGACGAAGTTGAACCGCAAGATCAGTTCTTCCAGAAAACAACTGTTACGAGGAGTTCTTCCGGAATGACAGCTGTAAACGCGTTTTGAGCAATTATGGAAATTCCACGTTAATTAGAATTCAATTTGCATTGAAGACGTTTAATGCAAAGTTTGACCACGAATTAATTTTGATTGCTCAACAAGTCTCTCATGCACTGTAAATACAGCCTCATTAGTTGAGGCAAAACACACCAGAATTCACTAAATTCTTCCTCTATCTCAATTCTCTCATCTTCTCACAAACTTCTTCTGATCTTCATCCTGTTCGTCAGGATCTTTAAGAACTCGAAGGTAACTTCAAGCTTAGAGTTATCCCGGCCGTATAATACGGTTTAGGCGATTGTACCCTGGGAAACAAAACGGGATCTTCGGTAGACCCGGAATTTGTTTTTAAGGGACCCGGGTTTTGACCCGAAGCCTTCGCCAAAGGTTTTCTTATTTCTTTTCGTTTTCTTCTAAACATTCAAGATTTTAATAAATTCATTTTACCAAACCTTTTGTTTTCATTTTAACTCTCAAATTGGATTTTAAAGGTTCATTTCATTCTACCAATTTTTCATCACTGTGTTTATTTTTTCTCATTTGTACTCATCTCATTTATTCCATTGTAATTGTAATTTATTTTCCATGTATCGTATTTATCTTTTCTTTGTAATTGTATTGTAATTTTCTTTCTTGTATCGTAATAGGAGTAGACATTTCATTTCTTGTATTGTAATAGTTTAATATTTCTTTTGTTGTAATCGTTCCATAAAATAAAGTGTTTATTTTATTTAAATTTACGAACGGTTTTCCTACAAACTTAAAACAAATTTTTAAAACACCGTTCGTTTTATATAAACTTTATTGCCTCGAGTTTTCAAAGTTGGACTTAGATTTCTCGAGGTGATTTAGTGTTTTAAAAATAAATATTTTTTTAACTCGTTTTGACTCAAAGTTTGTGTTAGAATTAAACGAGTTGTCGGTTACGACACAATAATTTTAACATCCATTAGTTGGACGTTATAAATTTTTTTTAAACTCATTAACATCCATTCGTTGGACGTTAAATCTTCTAAAAACCATTTAACCTCCATAAGTTGGAAGTTATAAACTTTTAATACACTCTAAATCCGTCCATTTGTTGGACCTTAATCTCCTTAAACGTACGCGTTTAGAGATTAAAAACTCTCTTCTTCTCCTCGAAAACCATCCATTAGTTGGAGGTTTTTCTTATGTTTTAAACGTACGTGTTTAAATAATAATTCTGAATATTAACTTGTGTAGTTTTCTATTTTTTGAAAAATGACTAACGAAGTTGAAAAGACGGCCGACCAGCCTAAGGGAACACCATCGGTTGGTACCCAAAGTGGCATAACGGCCAACACCATCGCGAGTCATGCCGAAAAACCTGAGAGGTTCTCGGGTTTGCACTTCAAAAGGTGACAACAAAAGATGTTGTTCTATTTGACCACCTTAAACCTTGAGAGGTGTCTCACGGAGTCCGCTCCCCAACTTCGTGAAGGGGAAGCCAACGTTAAAACCGTTAGCGCGGTGGAAGCTTGGAAACATTCAGACTATTTGTGCCGCAACTATGTGTTGAACGGCCTCGTGGACTCATTGTATAATGTCTACTTGGTGTATAAGACTTTCAAAGAATTATGGGAGTCTTTAGACAAGAAGTATAGAACGGATGATGCTAGCACGAAGAAATTCGTGGTGGCCCTTTTCTTGGACTATAAAATGGTGGATAATAAAAAGGTCATGAGCCAAGTCCAAGAGTTTCAGATTATACTACATGATGTCCACGCAAAGGGTATGTCCCTTTGTGAGACATTTCAAGTGGCGACAATGATTGAAAAGCTTCCGCCTTCGTGGCTTGAGTTTAAGAATTATCTTATACACAAAATAAAGGAGATGACCATTGAGGATCTCATTGTCCGTCTTCATATCGAGGAGGACAATAAGATGGCTCAAAAAGCCACCACCACCCAAGCTACGGTTAAGGTAAATATGGTGGAGGTTGGTCAGTCTTCCAAAGGAAGCAAGCGTGATGATGGGGCCAAAGCCAAAGGTAAAGGCAAAGCAGTGGAGCACTTGGCGCCAAAGAAAGGGGTTGTGAAAAAGAAGCCTCAAATTTTTTCAGGAAAGTGCTACAACTGTGGGGGGCATGATCATCGGGCGGATTCATGACCTGTCGTTGGGGTCATGCAAAAACCTTATTAACCTAGGTAGCTAGGGAAAGTCAGTATCTATCCACGAGGAAATGGTCATTCTTATATATTTATTTGATTATTTAACTACATTAAACTAAAAATACTAAAAAGTGTAAAAGTTGATTTTTGTTTGTGAATAGAAAATAATAACGAGAATAAAAATGAATAAAAATATGATCACACTAGGGTTCAGGTAAGCAAAGGACAACGAAAACTTAGTTTGATTACGCGAGAAACTGTCACATAGACATGACTTGATTATCTTAATTAATTTGAAGGACTCACACAAGACCAAGGAATCTGAGCGGATGCTGGTTAACGGTCCGAAACCAAATAACGGCTCCAGCTAAAATGTTGTCTTAGTACGTGTCAATTTGATAGAAATAGAATTGATAATTACTTAAGAGCTAAGTTGACAATTAACAAGCAAGTAGTCCAAAATCAATAAAACAAATCGATAATCAAATTAGATAAACCAATGGCTTTTCACTCAACCGTCAATTAGATGATTGAATTTACACCCACTTATGAAACAATCAACCAAAGAAATCACAAACCCTAAACTAACCCTACACCTAGATATGATCACAAGTACTCAGCCAGTCATAATAACAAAAAATTAAATACTGTCACTATAAAATTCTCCATTAAAACAATCAACTGAACACCCAAACGTTTGTATCAACTAATAAAAAAGAACTAAAAAAAAAACTTTCCTTCGTTCATGTCTTCAAGATCTAGCTTCTACTGGCTTTTCGATCGAAGTGCACTCAGGCACACTCCCGTCGAACCCCCTCCCCCCCCCACGTGAATGCTCTTTTTCTCCTTTTAATTTTTTGTTTTCGAATGGCTTCTTCAGCCCATCACGTTGATGGCCTAACTTGGGATCAAGCCCAAATGATGCTTTCCTTTTGCTAGTAAAATTCATAAATCAACAGCAGCATAAAGCATTCATGATTTGCTTTGTTTTAATTTTTTTTCTTTTAATTACCCAACACTACTATAAATAACAAATGGTGTAAGGAACAACTCCACCGATTAATAACATTTTTATTATCACTTGTTGTTGTGCTTAACCGGACCAAATGAGCTCGTTTCGCCCACTGGCGAAGCTTTGTTTAGACCGGGGGAGGCGACCCCCTCCCCCCCCCCCCGTTTTTTTTCGGCCGTAGTGTTAATTTTTGTGATTTTTAAATTTTTTTTATATATATTGAGAACCGCCCTTCATGATTAGGATCCATGACTTTTCGCCCCCCCAAAATTTTTCGCCGGAGGTTCGCTAATGGTTTCGCCACAACCTACAAAAATATAAAAACTAATTAAAGTGGCATGTTTTGTACTCATACTAGTGCATTTAGATGAAAACTAATATGAATTAAAGTATATCTACACACCAGTCATCACGATCAGTGCTCGAAGCCTTAACGTGAGTGCACTCACATGGTGGAGGATGACATGTCATTGGTGGTCATGATCGCGGAGGCATCTGCCTTCATCTCTGAAGTCAACATTGTGGGGGAGAACCCTGGCTGGTATGTTGACACTGGTGCCACCCGCCACGTCTGTGGGGACAAGACCCTCTTTAGTACGTTTAAAGAGGCAAAGGGAACCGACAAGCTTTACATGGGGAATAAAGCTACTGCCGACATCATGGGTGAAGCCAACGTGATATTGAAGTTCACTTCTGAGAAGGAACTCACGTTGAGCAACGTTCTATACGTGCCAGAAATCAGGAAGAATCTCGTTTCTGGATGGCTGCTCAACAAGTTTGGATTTCACATTGTAATCGAGTCTGAATAAGGTCGTGTTGACCAAAAAACGACACGTTTGTGGGCAAGGGCTATGCCCAAAACTCTATGTTTAAATTGTCAGCTATGGTTATTAATAAAATGGCGAAAGCCTCCTCTTCTACTTATATGATTGAGTTTTATGATTCAAATACGTGGCATGGTAGATTAGGACATGTCAATTTTAGTTCAGTACGCCGTTTAATGAATTTATAAATGTTTGCCAAATTTTAAAATAGACTCGAATTCAAAATGCGAAACGTGTGTCGAATACAAGCTTACAAGATCATCGTGTAAATCGGTTGAACGAATAACCGAACCCCTAGACTTAATTCACACCGATGTGTGTGACTTGAAAGTCATCCCCACGCGTGGTGGGAACAAGTACTTCATAACGTTTATTGATGATAGTACATAATATTGCTATGTATACTTACTTAAAAGTAAGGATGAAGCAATAAACAAGTTTGTTTTGTTTAAGAACTTGGTTGAGAATATATTCACCAAAAAAATCAAGGTTTTGCGGAGTGATAGAGGAGGTGAATACGTTTCACCGTTTGCGGCCTTATTTTCACAAAGTGGAATTGTCCATGAGACCACCGTACCTTGAAAGAGATGATGACTACCATGTTGAATAGTTCCGGAATGAGCATTGACATGTGAACGTAAGCCATTTTGACCGCTAACTATCTTTGAAATGAGATACCCTGTAATGAAAAGTATAAAACCTAGTTGAATAGTGGTCTGGGCATAACGGATCCTATAAGTACCTAAAAGTGTGGGGGTGCCTAGCTAAGGTATTAGCTCCTTTGCCTAATGTGCAAAGGTTTGGACCCAAAATTATGGGCTGTGTGTTCATTGGATAAGCGGAAAATAGTAGTGCATATCGATTTCTTGTCCATGACTCAAAAAAATCCCGATATACACGAAGGCACTATCATGGAATCAAGGAATGCTTCATTCTTTGAAAACGTGTTCCCGTGTTTGTCACGAGAACGCACGAGTTCATTGACACCATTAGTTGGTGACTAAACTCATGAAGAGCCATTAGTTGGTGATGAGACTCGTGAAGAACCATTTTTTGGTAACGAGGTTCATGAACAACCATGTGTTGGTAACAGGGTTCATGAACAGCCTGCATCTACCGAGGGTGAGCTTAAACGAAGTAAGCGACAAAGGGTTGAAAAATCCTTTGGTACTGACTTCACGGCTTACATGGTTGAGGATGAGCCTAATACCTACCGCGAGGCGGTAACCTCTTTAGATGGGCCTCAATGGAAAGAAGCCATCAAATGTGAGATAGACTCTATCTTGCAGAACCACACTTGGGAGCTTGTCGATCTTCCTGATGGTTGCAAACCACCTGGATGTCGGTGGATATTCAAGAAGAAGATGAAAGCTTATGAAACCATTGATAAGTACAAGGCGAGGCTAGTGATCAACGGATACAGGAAAAAGGAGGGTCTGGATTACTTTGATACTTACTCACCTGTTACTCGCATAACCTCAATAAGGTTGGTTCTTGCTATAGCGGCTTTACGAAATTTGGAGGTTCACCAAATGGATGTAAAAACCGTGTTTCTAAACGGTGATTTAGATGAAGAGATCTACATGGAACAACCTGAGGGTTTTTCCGCTCCTGGCCAAGAAGGCAAGGTGTGTAGACTCATCAAGTCTAATTGTATGGCTTGAAGCAAGCTCCGAAACAATGGCACGAGAATATAAATGAGTGCGACAAGTGTGTCTATGCAAAGGACACACCTAGAGGCTATGTGATTCTATGTCTCTATGTAGATGACATACTTATTGTTGGGAGTTATGATAAGATGGTCAAAGCTACAAAAGACATGTTGAAAGCGAGATTTGACATGAAAGACATGGGGCTCGTAGATGTGATACTCGGTATAAAAATCATCAGAACCCCAAATGGTAATGTCTTGACTCAATCTCACTATGTGGATAAAATCCTTGAGAAGTTCAACGTGGGAGATAAGAGTCTGTTCTAAACTCCGGTTGATACTACCCTTCATCTTGCTAAGAATAGAAGAAAAGGAGTCGCTTAGTTGGAGTACTCAATGGTGATTGGCAGTCTAATGTATCTTATGACATGTACTAGACCAGATTTGGCTTATGCTGTGAGCAGACTAAGCCGGTACACGAGTAATCCGTGCGTGGAACATTGGAGAGCAATGACTCGTTTACTAAGGTACTTAAGATACACGAGAGACTATGGACTACATTATACCCGAGATCCAGCAGTTATCGAAGGATACTGCGATGCGAATTGGATTTCGGATATAAAGGATTCTAAATCAACAAGCAGGTATGTGTTCATGCTTGGTGGTGCGACTATTGCTTAGAAATCGGCTAAGCAAATTGTTATAGCGCGGTCCACAATGGAATCTGAGTTCATCGCCTTGGATAAATCTGGTGAAGAGGAAAAATAGCTACGTCAATTTGTGGAAGAAATTCCAAGGTGGCCTAGGTCAATGACAACTATTTGGATACATTGTGACAGTAAATCGGCAATTAGGCGCACCCAATCCACGATATACAATGGCAAATAAAGGCACATTAGACATAGACATAATATCGTACGACAACTAATCTCTACCGGAGTTATCTCAATTGACTATGTGAAGTTAAACGATAGCACTTCGGATCCATTTACAAAAGGCTTAAGCAAAGAGTTAGTTTTGAAGTCGTCAAGGGGAATGAGACTAAAGCCCATTGGGTTGAAAGTCAATGCGAAGGAAAACCTAACCTATAAAAATGGATATCCCAGGTTCTAGGTTCAATAGGACAACCTAATCACATTGGCTAAGGTCACCGCGAGGGATACCCTAAAAATCTTAAAAGGGAGTTGTGTACTTCCTAGTCCATTTCTATCACTGAACAGTGAAATGTGTTAGGTTAAGCATACAATGGTCAATGACTTTGTGTATGTCATATATGATTTTGAGTAAATCATATCATACCAATGCTTTTTTATAATGATTGTGGTAATCACCTATGTGAGAGAGGAGTGTGGTCGCTTCGAATTGATTTGTTTGGGCGCAAATCCTAGAGCTCTCATAGAACCAGGCAAGTGTTCCAGGACCATGATTGGACACGACAATGAGGGCTAACCAATTTAGGAAAAGTACTATGTGAGTATAATAATGGTTACATAAACAGTTAGTTGGTTCAAAGACATCACGTCTACCAAACACAAGTAACCTAAGTATACTTCACAAAGGAGGGTTTAAATGGGACACCTACCTATCCTGCAATACTGGACTGTCGAAATTGCCTTTGATTTTTTAAGAATAGATCGATACCTATTCATGTGGGGGATTGTTGGAATTATTGGGAGAAAAACCAGTGGAAAATGAGTTTTTTCACTATGTGTGAAAATGAGTTTTTCATCAACTTTGGATTAAAATAAAATACAGATAACATAGGTTGTTACCTTTGTATATTATGGGTTTGTGTAGCACGTTTTGAGGTCTTTCCAATGCACCAAACCACGTCCAAATCCGAGCTCGTATGAATGAGATATCGAAGCTCAAAGTTGAGGTCTCGCATCAGTAAAAGCTGCGTATTTTAAAGAGAAATGAAGTGGAACTCATCCCACATTGGTTGGGGGATAAAACCAAAAGTGGTTTATGAGGTGAGAAGCTTACCAACTATTATTTCATTGAGTAGGACACATCCCTTGAACCACTGAACTCGTACGCGTACGCGCGCGCGTGGGGTGGGCGTATGAGGCTCAATGTGGTGCTTTGATGGCGCACTTTGCACATCGCCGCGAGCCGCTTGACAGCCGCCTTTTTGTTTTTAAGTTCAATCGGAAGTTGGTCTGTTTGAAGTCCAGGCGAATAGGTTCAGGCGGAACCAGTTCAGCTGGTAGATTGAACCCCTATGATTCAGCCGAATGGTCAGAACAGAGTGCACAGTTTCAGCTAGATGTTGTTTTGGTTGAAGTTCAAGCGAAAATTTGAACCGGAAATTCTTCCGGACAAAGTTGAAACGAAAGATTAGTTCTTCCGGAAAACAACAATTACGCGACGTTCTTCCAAAATGGCAGCTGTAAACGCGTTTTCAGCAATTAAGGAAATTCCACGTTAACTAGAAATCAATTTGCATTAAAGACGTTTAATGCAAAGTTTGACCGCGAATTAATTTTTATTGCTCAACAAGTCTCTCATCCACTATAAATACAGCCTCATTAGTTGAGGCAAAACACACCAGAATTCACAGAATTCTTCCTCTCTCTCAATTCTCTCATCTTCTCACAAACTTCTTCTAATCTTCATCCTGTTTGTTAGGATCTTCAAGAACTCGAAGGTAACTTCAAGCTTAGAGTAATCTCGTCCGTACAATATGGTTTAGGCGATTGTACCCTGAGAAACAAAACGAGATCTTCGATAGACCCGGAATTTGTTTTAAGGGACCCGGGTTTTGACCCGAAGCCTTCACCAAAGGTTTTCTTATTTCTTTTCGTTTTCTTCTATACATTCAAGATTTTAATAAAAATCATTTTCCAAAACCTTCTTTTTCATTTTAACTCTCAAATTGGTTTTTAAAGGTTACCAAATTTTATTTAGTGTGTTTATTTATTCTCATTTATACACATCTCATTTATTCCATTGTAATTTATTTTCCATGTATTATATTTATCTTTTCTTTGTAATTGTATGGTAATTTCCTTTCCCTGTATTGTAATAGGAGTAGACATTTCATTTCTTGTATTGTACAAGTGGGTCGACTCGCGCTTCGCAGCAGACTCGAACCATTTTTCAGAGTTCGTTATCCAAACCATGAGATATACGAGCGGTTTTGTGAAGTTTGTGTTGTAGCGTTGACATTATTAAGAGGCCTAATGTTTTAAACCAACCATATTTCCAGATCCGGGTAGCGTATTGGCCATTAAGACCTAAGGATTAAGAAGATTTATAGGATGTTCATAAATGCTATGTAAACCTCATATTTGTAGGTTATAAGAAGAATTCCATTTTGACCTCTAGAAACCATGTGCATAGTGACAATGATAGCCTAAATGGTGACCGAAATCATGATCAGCCAATTGATTCCATGGATTAAAATTGAACAGGCTATAAATTAAACATTTATAGTCAGAACAGGCAATTTCTAGCAGGCTCCATCTTCTATGATGACCTAAATTCTAATTTTATCTCTCTAGATTCACGTTTTCATCTTCCAAAGATCAGATCAATGACCCAGATGTGTTAAAAGAGGCTTACCAGACAAAGAACAAAAATGAAAGCCTGCTAAAAGAAATACATTAAAATAATATCAGATTATAACCAATCAACCATACTATAGACAATAACAAAGAACATTTTAAAGAATAAAACACCAATATTACATGGAATTTTTCAAAAGTATAAGCAGACTAATTTACAAACCACCATATACTCATATGGATACCTGACCAAATTATTTGACTGTTATATACTTATTTTGCTTAAAAACATTAATGAAAATTAGGCCATGCAGCAAGGAGTATGTTGAAGCATTTAAATGATATCATTACTATTTAGTAAACTATCGTTATCTTAAATGTTAAGCACTACTTCTCAAGTGTAAATTCAACCCAAACAATTAAGCCCACGACAACAGCCCACACACACCTGGCTCAGCTAATTCACGCCAATTTCATGCACCCATAACTCCATAAGTCATACCTTACTTATATCAAAGGGTTGAAGCCTCTCTATACAGCCCTATTTATAAAAGGGTGGCATGTTTTTAATAGTGAGCTCTGAAGCTCATGTAATTTTTTTCACTAAACATATTTAGAAGGTAAAATATAACACATGTGCATGCTCGATAATGAAAAAGCAACCGCATTAGGAAATTAAGGAATCAATTTGAGAACCACATGTAAATAAACACATGTATGTATACTAAGAGAATCAAAGATATTAACGCATTAAACTCGGACGTGAATGACATTATTGTAACTCCTTAACGGATACTAATTCATATCTAAAATAGATCAAACACATTACATAATCTGTTGAAGTCAATCCATTCCAAAAGTAAACGGAAAAATATATTTATCCTAATGCTTACTGCTGCAGGTACCATAAGCGGACAACAAATTTAACAAATTATAAAGAAATCGAAACAGAGCAGAGGTAAAAACCAAAGTAAAATTATATTTATATCCATTTTTCTTTTAATTATATGGTTACTCGAAACTACCAAGGTAAACTACTATTCCTATAGCAACAAACAACAATGATGAACCTTAAAGTCACAGAAAGTTCATATATTACAAAAATTCACGAACAACCATCTTATTGTTGTAAAAAATTACAGGAGAAAAGCGTATTTCCCTTGTATCAGACCTCAAAAAGTATATCTCCCTTGCATTAGACCCAAAAATAAAGAATATCTTTTGTAAAAACACAAAAAAAAAAAAAGTTATAGGGAGACAAAAATACCTACACAACAGATCCCTTCCAAAGAAGCAAGCAACTCTACAAGGCTAGAACATGTAGGACAACAAAAGTAGGAAAACACAGACAAGAGTATCAATAACCCGAAGGCTTATGCATGATAAATTAACCATGCATATGCATATTCAAATGCGAGACATGAATTAGAAAAATATTAGAATACGACACTTGAATTTGAAAAACCACCCAATCCCTAACTTACCAGACGTTATACAGCCCAATGTATGATACAAATAATCCCACAAAAGCTCAAAAGTAACACATTAGAACAAATTAAAAAATCACAATCAAAAGAACATAGGCATAGAATCAACATCACGATGACAACATTACCAACCAAATTGAAGAAAACCACAAAGCGAGAGAAGCTATATCAAAACACAAAAATTATGAAATTCATAATCCTAAAAGGGACAAGCTCCATGTTGCTCTTAATCGGGCACCACAAAAAATGTGAAATTCATAACCCTTAAAGATTCAACATGACAAAAACACAAAAAAAAAAAAAAAAAAAAATTAATATCTGAAGGCAAAACTTGCAACAACTCCGATGGAAAAAGCAGCGTTGATTTCTTGGCGGCGATCTCAGCTTTCGATTGTTGATCGGCAAGATGCTCAGCTAGCGGCGAGAGGCGAGAGGCTCAACTACATGGAAGCTAGATTAACAGCGGTGTGGCGGACTTTCGCTTCCCACTGTCATCCTCCGAGATCCGGCGTGTGACGGTGCTCGTTTTCTGGCATCTCAAAAAAGAAAGAATTTGGGAGATCGATCTGAGGAAGATCATTGCCTCTGGTTCTGGTTGTGATGGGGTTGTGGATAGGCGGTTCGGCGGTAGAGAGATGAGAGAGACAACCTGGAGATGAATGGATTGATAAAGTGAGACTTATACCATATAGATGATCAACTTGTAACACATGCTATACAATACCATAAAATAAAGTATTTATTTTATTTAAATTTACGAACGGTTTTCTATATTGTTAATCTGAATTGAAATTATACTAATAAAGATGAACAAGTAGGACAAAACATACATGATAAGAAACAAGCGCTCATATTCAATGACAAGATCAAAATTGTTTTCCCACAACGTACACCTGCATACTCTAGTTATGATTACAGAAAAATAATTGATTAATCAAGTAACCATAAATCTAATAAGGTCACCACAAGATTCTTCATCTAAAACAAAACTAATGATCATATTCTTTTGTTTTTCCTCCAAGTAGGATAACTTATTGGTAAAATGGTGACTTTCCAACTAAGAAGTTATGGATTCAAATTCTGTAACGTATACGTGAGGACGGGACTACAATTTTTTTAAGGAGTAACACAAAATTTTATTAGCAATAGTTCGGGAGCAACATCCCCAAAAAAAATAATTTTGATTAAATTACTTAATGAAATCAACACAAATTACTTTCTTGATATAAGTCATATTGTTTAGAATTTTAAACAAAGAGCATGGATACCTTCGGGGTTGGCACATCCAAACTTAAGTGTTGATGACACTTTGCCCGAAGTTCAAATCTTGGGTAATGCACCTACATGCATACTAAACCGTAATATAGACCTCCAGATAAAAACTAAGCTGGAAAAGTGCAAAGATTAGAAAATGTTCAGGATTCGAACACAGGACCTCCAGGTAAAAACAAGGAGCACCACATAGTCATATGTTAAGACTTTTGAATTTTTATAAGAGTATCATATGTACATTTTTTTTTTTCGAACAGCGAGTATCATATGTACATAAAAATGATAAAAGCTACAAAAATTTAAAAGAAATTTCACTTCGTGTATGAGTTTAAGGGTAGCCCGTGCTACCCCTGGACCTTATACACATCCGCCCCTGAATGCATGTGTGATGATTATAGCCGTTAAAAAAAATTAGAGTGAAGAGGTTGGTGTTAATCCGAATCATGTGATAGTAAAACTAAGACTCCCAACAACGTTGAGAGCAACTCTTCTCAGGGCTGTCTAGTCAGGGTGACACATCAGTTTTTCTCCAGCCCTTCCCACAAACAGTTTTTTTGCCACAAGACAACCCTTCCGACAAACTTCTCTTTATTTCCACATCACTATTTATTTTATCTAAAATATTAATTCTTTATATTATATAATATGTTATCTAATATATTAATTCTCTTATTTATATAATGATATAATTAATTATTTTAACTTAAATAATTAAATAAAAATAAAAACAATTAAAAATAAAGTATTTAAGTAAAACAAACATAAATCAAAACTTGAAAAAAAAAGACAATACTAGATAAATCTTAAAAATGACAATCTCAAGCTAGTGTAGCATGTTGGTCCATATATGTTCTAAGAGATTGTTTCGTAGTGCTTTGTGAGCCTCTTGGTTAGCACGTCCCTGAATCTTTGAAGTTGTTATGGTGCTCCATTATTGTAAAGCGGTGAGTCAGGTTCTTGTTCTTCACGACACCAATTACGCGTTATCGCCTTCATCCTCCACAACCATATTATGTAATATAATGTAGGCCTTCATTAATATTACCAATTATCGGTAAGGTAGCACTTCTTGATGGACCTCGTATTATTCTTCACCTCGCTTGAAGCATACCAAAGGCTCTCTCCACATCATTTCTTGCAGCTTCTTATCGCTTTTGTAGTACTTCATTATCTCATTGTTATCAGGAGAAAATGAGAAACTATTCACCAGTGTTACTCATTCAACGCACGGGTTGCAAAATCTTGTTGTGTATTACCGTTGAGAAAAAGAAGGAACAAGAAAGTAAAATTTTGGTGGGTCCCACAAAGTCTTGCCCTTGATTAAAGGCTTGGAGCCAAGGGCGGCAACCCATCTCCTTCCCCATCACAACCCTTTCAGAGGGCGAAGCTACATCGGCGACGGGCACGACAAGTGACACCAAAGGTGTCACGATGCATCGGGTCTAACTATCATATTCTAAATTATCGTTCATAATTTCTTTTAGATATTTTAAATATATTATTAAACCACTAAATTCCAAATGACATGATAATGAAAGAATGGTAACAGTTCTGGTTGGTGTTGTTCCTATGTTAGGTCAGATAAATTTTTCAACATCTCTGATTTTAAGTTATACGCAGTCATAAAGCCTTCTGTAAGACGTTATACGATATGTGAAATTCCAGTTAGCATGAGGTTTTATGACTAAAAGTGGTGTAGTCATAAAGCTCCGCCTTAATTATTACACAATTATTAAATTTTAATTTAAATAAAGAAAAAACCAACACAATTTTATTAAATACAAATATTACATAATTTCATTAAATAAAAAAATTACATGATTTAAAAAATAAAAAATACATAATTTAAAAAAGAAATAATAGTTAAAAAAAAGAAAGCTACGGGAGATTGTATTGCTGCCTAATCATTTGCTTCACCATCAATGCTAGTGACCGTTGCGGTTTGTCAACCGGAAGCGGTTTCTCTAGTTCCGCTAAACTTTTCTTTATTTCACGTGTCTGTGCGAGTTTAATTTGTTCTGCCCTCAGCAAAAATAAGCGGACGAGTTTTGTGTTAAGTTCTAATTGATGAGGGTCAGACACCTGGGCGGGGGGGGGGGGGGGGGTGGGCTTCCTCCTGAACTGGTGGAGCTTCCTCCTAGTCATCGGATATGTTCAGGTTAAATGTTCGAGCGTCCGAATTTTAGGAGTCATGCTCCGCGAAAGACAAAGTTCTTGACTTTTTTTAGGGACGTCTAGTCCTCTGTGTGATATTCGCTTGCTCGCCCCACTTGGGACTTTTGTGAGTAGTTCCCAGCATCTGAGGTATAGAAACAGGGCTTAAGTCGCTTGATACTCAACAGGGCCGGTCCTGAGAATTTGGATGCTCAGGGCGCGAGTCAAAAATTTGCCTCCTGATAAAAACTTTAAATAGTACAACACAAAAGGTTCAACACGAAGAATGCAGTATAATTAGGGCCTCGATACAAATGAATTTATACTCGAAAGATGACTTTAAGACAGTTGGTTCCAAAACACATCTACATTCAAGTTCACTGCATTCCAAGTAAAAGAAAAAACATTTGCTTACAAAAATGTTTAAGCATTTTTGGATAGCTAAATATTGCGGGTCAACATGACCCGACCCGTAAGAAAATGTTACGGGAAACTCTTTATCACCCGTGAAAACTATAAATTTGACTCGACACATATTTTACGTTGTTCAACTGTTTGACAAAATTTCTTGAAGATACATAACAGAATCTTGTGGACCAAACAAATACTGATTATGAACAAATAAGTAACTTTAACTTGAAATCCTTCTTGAAAAGAGAATGTTCCAATTTTCATAAAATTTATAATTATCTTGCAAATGATGAAGTTTAACTGGCCTAACCTCAAATAAAAATACAACAAGAAAATTATTATGTTTATCGATTAAAGTTCCTTTCTTTTTTATTGGGGATACCTTATTTACTCATCAATTAAGGCAAACAATACAACAAGAAATTTCCAAATAAATTCAACATCAATATCATAATTTCAATTAACAAATCAAATCATCAAATCTCATCCATTAATGAAACAAATAAGCAAACTCCAGATCAATTTCATGTCAAATAAGTTTAAAAAAAATGCAATTAAAAGTTACCTTCCATGTCAATTGAAACCCTAGGAGACCTGCAAGAAAACTACTAGCAATCCAGAACAAGATGCAGAGCAAAGCAGCCAAGGAACCAACTTTATAATTAAAACATACATAAGAAACAACGTAGATAGAGTGCATAAGTGATGATCGACAATCGCAATTCATGTCGTTTCAGTTTCTCTCGTTGTTCCTTATTCCTTGATCGCAAAACCTATCCACATAATGACATAAAACCGATGCCTTTTCTTAATTTGATGCCCTGGGATGGAGCCCAGTTGGCCCATGCCCAGGGTCGGCCCTGATACTCGAGCATAGCTTTGTTTTGAATGTCCACGTCCCTTTCCCCGCTCGCCCAACCCTTATGGATCCGCTTGTAAATGTCGTTAAAAAACTGACACCACGTGTTGATATCGGTCCATTTTTCCGATATGGAGTCAGACGGTTGGTATTCCTCCTTATCGAGTATCTGGTAGAATGTTCGTCGAACCTTTGTCAAAAGACCGACTTGTATTGATTGTTTGCCAAAAAGAGGAAAACTATATAAAAAGTATTAGTAAACTTTAAATTTAAATGTGTAAAAAATAAATTTTTTAAAAATTACCGGCGAAGGGGTCCTACGACACGTCGAGCAAAGCGCTCAAGCTAACACAAACTCCTCATCTTGGTCCCACAATTGAACATTTTTCTTCTTCCGATGCGGCATGACCTTCTTGTGGGACCATTCTTTTCTTGGTTTTGAACCCCCGGCTTGTGTTTCGGGCAACACTTCAGGTACCACCAGTTGAAAGCCTTGAGATTGTTGACAGGGTTAAGAAAATTGTTGAAATAGTTGAGACGATGGAAATGGTTGGGAAGATGGTAGTTAAGAAAAAGCGTTGTACACATATCCTTAGGTGAAACCGTACCCTTTATGTTGTTGTTGCGGGGGTTAAGGCGATGCCAACGATGCAATGTAATGAAACAAGTTGTCTTTGGTTGGTTGTGGTGGTGGTTGTTTGTTATTACCAACCAATCATGATGCTTGAAAACGCGGGTTATATGAACCGCCAAATGGTGAACCGTGAGGAAAAACATTTTGGAGAAAATATTTAAAAGATTTAAAAATATAAAGAAAGTAGAGAAAGTTGTGTGATTAAATTTTATAGATTTGATTAGCATTTATAGAAAGTTTGTGTGATTAAATTTTGTGTGATTAAACTTTGGGAATGCTGAATGACAGACAAATCGCAGAAAAAAAAATATAATTAATATATAAAGCAACGGAGCCATCATTGTATTTTTTAATTCCTCCGAAAGGAAGGGTGATAAGTTGATCATTTACTGATCGGGGTCTGATCGATCCTATTTTTTCTTTATTTGATGGAAGGTAAGGGTCAATTTTATTGTAAAGCCGTATGCAATGCATAATGCCCGTACGATTGTTCCATTCTATCTATAAAAAAAAATAAAAATATATTATATAGCTATTACCTAGCCGTTCAACGGTAGTTTTAATTTTCAATAAATTTTAAGGGACGCTCTATATATAACATAAGAACAAATTGTAGCTTTCATAATGCCTGGAGTGCTGGCCCTATAATCTCACTACAAATAACCTTTGGTCAATTGTTTTCAGAGAATGCCGTTCAAAAAAAAAATTTGTTTTCTGAGAATGCCTACAATTTTTGTCAAGTAACGGTTCCATATTTGTCTCAAACCAATTGTCAACTAAAGATTAGATATTTTATTAATTTTCGTTTTGAAGGCTACTTCAAGAGAAATAGCGACTTCCATATTTGTCACAAACCAATTGTCAACTAAAGATTAGATATTTTATTAATTTTCATTTTGAACTCTACTCCAAGAGAAATAGCGACTTCCTCTCCTTTCAGTCAGTCGCATTGCATGTCCTCTATCCCAAGGGTGAAGCTTTTTATGGGTCAGACTTAGCGTGGGTTTCATCTGATTTTTCGTTTTATAGTGTAATTTTATACCTGTCCAGTCTAAAAAATTTCTATATACTTAGTCCGGCTCCATCAATTTTTGTCCCCTGACTTCCGGCCCCAACTGATTTTCGGTCCAAGCTTTGCCCTTGTTTTGTCTACACTCTGTTCACGGTTTCGTTTGTAACCGTGAAACCGTTGAAACTGGCTTGTGGTATACTAAATCTAAGAAGACTAATGTAAAGAAGGACAGCAAGAACAGATCTGAGGATCTATCACAACAAACTCTCAAATACAACCGCAAAGATCTAAAACAAACCAAGACAATCCTCGAAGAGATAACGATCAAAGGAAGTCAAAAACAAATGAAGATCATCTGTGTGATGATCTTCTACAACTGACCAGGAAAAAGAACAAGATCGAATTGGAAAAAACGAGATAAAATCTCTAACCCTAGCAGAGATCTGAGAAGACGGAAACAAGTCTGGTAAGCAGAAAAATATCTCGAATCTTCTTTTTAAAGCAGCTGCCACACGCCCCTTAATATATCGGATAACCATCTCGATCTATCTGACCCAAAGCCCAACTTCTCTTCACCCGTGCAACACTTGAGCCCACGAAGCACATCAACAAGAGCCGACTAGCCCAGCTACAAAACAATACCTTTTATACCTACAAATTTAAAACAACAATTATTTAGGACCATTAAAAACACTACTATTGAGCTACATTTTTATGACCATTTTTCACATCCCATCTTAGCTCAATAGTTAAAAACATCAACCATATTCAATTTTTTACACAAATAATTATGTTGATTTACAGTTAATCCCTTTGTAAACAAGTCTGCACACTGTTCTTGAGATTTAATCCCACAAATCTTTATGAGACCCTTTGTAACTTTATCTCTCAGAAAGAATAAGTCAAGTTCAAAATGTTTCGTATGATCATGAAATACAGGATTCACAGTCATTGATATAGCAGCGGTATTATCACAGAAAACTTTTACTGGAAGTTCTATATTTATACTTAATTCTGCAAATATGTTTTTAATCCACATAAATTCACAAGTAGCTTCACTCATTGCTCTAAACTCAGCTTCTGCTGAAGATCTAGAAATTGTATTTTGCTTCTTTGACTTCCAAGAAATCAATATTTTTCCTAAAAAAATGCAGAATCCAGTAACAGATTTCCTAGTTACCACACATTTTGCCCAATCAGAATCTGTATAAATGGACACTTCTAAAGAATCATTTTTTTCAATTAAAACTCCTTTCCCAGGTGCAGATTTCAAATATCTCAGTAACCTAAGAGCAATATTTAGGTGACATTTCTTTGGAGAATGCATAAATTGACTTAAAAACTGTATTGTATAGGATATATCTTGTCTAGTGTGTGATAAATAGATCAGTTTTCCAATCAATTTTTGATAACCAGTTACACTATTAACACCTTCACTTTCTTTCTTACACACAGTAGTAAGAATAAAATTTTGCTCAATAGGCACACCGACAGGTTTAGCACCTGTCAGACCAAACTCTTTTAACAACTCTAAGCAATACTTTCTTTGTGTTAAGCACATCCCTGTTTTTGTTCTAAACACCTCAAACCCAAGAAAATATTTTAACTCCCCTATGTCTTTAATTCTAAATTTAGACTTTAACATGAGTTTAACACACTCAATGGTATTAGTACAACTACCGGTTAGTATTATATCATCCACATACACCAATAGTATAGTAATGTTTTTACTTTCAGACTTAATAAACATAGAATAATCTGTTCGACTTTGAACAAAACCAAATTCACACAAAACACTAACCAATTTTACATTCCACATTCTCGGCGCTTGCTTTAAACCATATAAAGACCTATTTAACTTACACACCTTATTTTTTCTATCAGAAAAGTATCCTTCAGGTGGTATCATATATACATCTTCATATAGGTCTCCATATAAGAATGCGTTATTGATGTCTAACTGACACAAATTCCAATCATTTTTAACAGCAATATTCAAAACACACCTTATAGTAACCAACTTTACTACAGGAGAAAAAGTTTCAGAAAAAATCTACTCCCTCTTTTTGACAATATCCTTTTGCCACTAACCTTGCCTTAAACCTATCTATCTCACCTGAAGATTTGTATTTAATTTTAAATACCCATTTTGACCCTATAGCTTTCCTACCCTTGGGTAAATCAACTAAAGTCCAGGTATTATTTCGATTTAAAGCCTCCATCTCTTCATTCATAGCATTCAACCAATTCGGGTCATGTTTAGCTTCGTAAATTTTTTTTGGTTCACTAATCCTATTTAGATTAGTCACAAAGCAAACATTATCAATGGACAGATTTGAGTAGTTTAAGACTTTCTCAAGACCATATTTACAGGAACTATTCCCCCCCCCCCCCCACAACAAAATCTTTAAATTTTGTTGACGGTTTAGAATGTCTTGTAGATCTTCTTAAAACTGACCCAGTACCCTCAGAGAAGTTATTTTTATCATCTGTATCCTCTGCTATTAGATTGTCACCTCTGCCGTCACTAAGACCAGGGGTCCGCTGATCATCAGCTATTCCACCTGAGTCTTGTGTATCAGAGATAACATCCACAGTAGAATCAGAGTCCTTATGGACCTCCCCTTCATCATCGGGTTTTGCACTTGAGAGTTCAGGATAAGTACTTGTTTCAGAAACATCAAAAAAATTCACCCATTTTTCAGAAAAGGAATCATTTTCAAAACCACAGTCAGTTTGTTTAAAAGGAAAAGTTGATTCATAAAACTTCACATCTCTTGAATAAAAAACAGTTTTCCTGTCAATACTCCACAACTTATACCCTTTTTCTCATTTGAATAACCAAAAAAGACACATTTTTCAGCTAAACTACTGAATTTATCCTGATTATTTAAGTTGGTTGCAAAACATAAACATCAAAAAACTCTCAAGTGATTAAGAGGAGGTTTATTTTTAAACATGACCTCAAAAGGAGACTTGCCATTAAGAACAGATGAAGGAATCCTGTTAATTAGATAGGTAGCAGTCAATATACATTCAGGCCAAAACTGTAAAGGAATTGCAGACTGAAACATCAAAGACCTGGCCACATTCAGCAAATGTCTGTGCTTCCTCTCAGCAATACCATTCGGCTGAGGGGTATGCACACAAGAAGTCTGATGAATTATTCCATTTGATGATACAAACTGGGTCATATTCTTATTAATGAACTCTGTCCCATTATCACTCCTAAGTATCTTTACACTTTTACCAAATTGTGTTTTAATTAGAGCCACAAAACTTTGTATACTTTAAAAAACTTCATCCTTGGTTTTAAGCAAATAAACCCAAACAACCCTACTATAATCATCAACAACAGTGAGAAAATACCTAAACCCCTCTCTACTTGTGACCCTATATGGACCCCACACATCTAGATGAATAAGATCTCCTACATTAGTTGTCTTATGTTCACTTAGAGGGAATGGCTCTCTATGCTGTTTGGCTTTATGACATATTTCACAAGGAAAACCAGAATCAAGAACTCTAACTTTTAAATCAGTTTGTAAGAGTTTTAACACAGGCATTGCTGGATGTCCAAGTCTCATGTGCCAAATATTACACATATCAACAGAACTAACACAAACCTTAGAACACATAGGAAAATGACCATACAGATACAGACCATCAATTTGTTTACCAGTCACTACAATCTTCTTTGTGAACAAATCCTGAAGATAACATGCATGTTCATCAAAAGAAGTCATCAACTTATTATCTTTAGCTAGCTTATGAACAGATATCAAATTGACAAAATACTCTGGTACAACAAACACATCTTGGAGAATTACTCCCTCAGCTAGTTTCATGTTTCCAATTTGTTTCACAACTGACACAGACCCATTTGGATGTTTAACAGTAATTTTAAACTCTGAAACATTTACAAGATTACACAAACCTTTATCTGAAATTACCATATGTTGATTTGCACCAGAATCAATTATCCATCCAGTATTGTTTGTACCAGAAGAAAAATTGTACACACAATTATTAACCAGATTTACACAATTATCAAAACTTGAATAACACACATTACCTCCTATATTAACACTATTTGAAGATTCACCAGGTCCAGTTTTATCATCCAGGAGCTTTAGTAGTCTAGCAATTTGATCAGGACTGAGTGAACTCACATTAGGAGAACCACTAACACCAACCTCAGTATTCACATTACTCTGTTTAAACCCTTGATTAACCCATTTACCATTTCTCTGTCTATACCCAGGAGGAAATCCAATCAACTCCTAGCATTTATCAACTAAGTGACCCACCTTATTGATGGGTTTCAGGCACTACAAGCAAACTTAAACAATTAAGGGTGCATGCAACCTAAAACATGATCTATGTTTTCACTATTGAACCTATAACTATGAACATATCATGAACCCTAGCAAACAATCAAAATAAATAAATAAATAAGCTACTAAGACAGATAGGGTTACATACCTCTTAGTTGTTATAGTAAACAACTATAATAATCCTTCTTGATTTTAAGGAAGCAAGCACCACAAGCGTCGTGCCTCTAATGGGATCACACCCAAGGACTTGAAGAAGAATATAAACTAAGGGTGGGATGAACTATAAGGAGTTCTTCCACAAAGAGGGAGAAAGAAGGAGGCGAATACTCAAGCCTTGATGAGCAAGTTGGAATGAATCCTTAAGGCCTCTATTTATAGCCTTGGATAACCTCCATACTTTTTAATTCCACCAATGTGGGATTAGGTCAAAATTTTCGAAATTCCCTTGCCACAAGGGATTTTCGAAAATACCAATGTGGGATACAATCCTTTCCTAATTTAACCAACTATTGATTAATTATTATTTATCCCTTTCAATTAACAAACTGTTAATTAACCTCCCAAATAGTTTTTGTCTAGTTAATTATTAGACCATAATAATTAACAAACTATTTCTTTTCCCTTTTTATTAATTCTCCATATGTCGAGTCTTGAGGGCAACCCAAAAGGACTGTGCTGCTATCAATTATAGTTATAGGCTTAGACACCTAATCCAACACTTATTACAGTGGGTACATTTAATGTTAGTGTTAGGACCTCTATTGGGTCTTTTAGTGCTATCAGAGAACGAATTAGACTTAACAACAAACCCTGAGGGCTGTCCTTTAGGACCAGAGTTATTACTCCTATGAGACTCCTCTCTTGAAATTGTAGAAAAAGCTGTTTTTAAAGAAGGAAGAGGATCTCTAGTTAATAAACTGGTCCTAACAGACATGTACACCTCATCCAAGCCTATTAAGAACTGCATAAGTTTTATCAAATTACTAAACTCAGTATATTCCTTGGCAGCATCACAAGAACAAACAGGCAACTGAATCATGTTATCAAATTGTTTCCACATAGTGGTTATCTTATGATAATATTCATACACAGAAGAACCATTTTGTGAAACAGAGTTAATTTTCTGATACAAATTTAAAAATTACAGATCCATCTATTTTATCATAAGTTTCCTTTAAATCCTTCCACACTTCTGAAGCAAGTTTAGAATAAACCTGTCCCACATAAAGTTCCTCACTAACAGAATTAAGAATCCATGTTAAAACCACAGAATTACATCTATCCCACTGATTTGCTAACACATCATTATCAGTAGGTTTTACACACGTACCATCAAGAAATCCAACCTTATTCTTAACACTCAAGGCTAATTTCAATGCATTTGACCAAACAGTATAATGGTCTACACCTTTAAGTTTAAAACTAATCAAGGTCAGAGTACATGAGTCACTAGCATGCAAATAAAGAGGGTCACTAGCTTCTATTTTACTAACAAGTGTAGCAGATGTCCCTGCTTCATCACCCTCCTTTGGAGCCATAAAGACAGAAGCAAGCAATTAACAACAACAAAACAAACAATACACAGCGGAAACACAATTACCAATACCGATTACCAGATGATACCGATCAGATAATCTTAGACCTAGCCAGGTTGTTCACGCCACTATTATGGCAGATCAAGGATTATCTAAGAATCTGATCCGTATCCAAGAAAAACAAACAACAAACCAAGTAAAACCAACACAAGATAATAGCAAGAAAGGAAAGATCTCACCCGAGACGCCTGAGTTGTCAACCTTCACTTAGGGTTAAACAACTCAGGCAGCGCTGCAACCCCAAAAGAAAAATTTGACAGCACCTCCTAGCCTCCTCAACCTTCACTTAGGGTTGAGGTCTCTAGTCCAAGTACCCGTCGGCTTCAGGAACCACAGCAACTGTACCTCTTCCGTGAAACAATCGCGCGTCAAGTATTAGGGTTACAAGCAGAAAACCCTAGACACGAAAAACTGAACGGGCGCTCACAATCGATGAAGAAAAAACTGTGGAATCAAAGCCAATCGGCTCTGATACCATGTAAAGAAGGACAGCAAAAACAGATCTGAGGATCTATCACAACAAACTCTCAAATACAACCGCAAAGATCTAAAACAAACCAAGACAATCCTCGAAGAGATAACAATCAAAGGAAGTCAAAAACAAATGAAGATCATCTGTGTGATGATCTTCTACAACTGACCAGGAAAAAGAACAAGATCGAATTAGAAAAAAACGAGATAAAATCTCTAACCCTAGCAGAGATCTGAGAAGACGAAAACAAGTCTGGTAAGCAGAAAAATATCTCGAATCTTCTTTTTAAAGCAGCTGCCACACGCCCCTTAATATATCGGATAACCATCTCGAGCTATCTGACCCAAGCCCAACTTCTCTTCACCCGTGCAACACTTGAGCCCACGAAGCACATCAACAAGAGCCGACTAGCCCAGCTACAAAACAATACCTTTTATACCTACAAATTTAAAACAACAATTATTTAGGACCATTAAAAACACTACTATTGAGCTACATTTTTATGACCATTTTTCACAACTAAGAATGATTTAAGAGCATCATATTTGTTATTAATATCTAATCAATGGTTGAGAATAAATTGATGGAGAAAAAAATAATAGAGACGCATTTTAGTATTAGGCAATTTTTATCAAGTTCCCCAAATTTTTTTAAACCTTCATAACTTTTACAAATAATATTTTTTTTTAAAAATAACACCATAAGCCTAGTGTTCTTTTATTTTGAAAACGCATACAGTATCGTTATATATAAAGTTAAAAAAAAAGTTACTTTTTGGATTTTCTAGTGCAACATTGTGTCTATTTGCTTGTCATTACATCTTTTTGCTAATTATTGTGATAAATTCATCTAATACACAATAAAATAATGACAATATAACATGAAATGAGTTAAAACATAAAACACAATGATAAATACATATTACGAAATAACCTGAAACATAAGATGCAATGATCTGAACATAGGACGTAATAATCTGAACATAAGACACAATAATCTGTAAGTAAGACACAACGTGTTTTTTTTTATTATATTCAAATAAGAAAGACACAATGACAAGTAAAAAAACACAATAACAAAAAAATCACATAAAATGAGTTAAAAAGATAAAATAATGATTGGGTCATTACTAGTTATCAACTCATTATGTGACTTTGGTAGTAAAAACACTTTGTTCTCTACTACTCGAGACCAATTAAACATAAAGAATAATGCAATGACAAGATCAAAATTGTTTTCCCACAACACCTACATATGTTAAACACGTAAACCTACTCGAGCTATTCGTCAGCAGAAATAACAAGAATAAATTCATGTTCAGTAAACTTTATAAGTTAGATTGAATCAGGGGCGAAGCTTGACCTAAATTTTTACGGAGACGATAAGTCACGGAGCGATAATTTAAGGGGGACTATTTTCAACATGTATTGAAATTTAAAAAAAAAATTATGAAAATTAGTACTACCGGACGAAAAAATCTGAGGAGCGGTCGCCTCACCGAGTCTCCACAAAGCTGTGCCACTGGATTGAATACAAAAATTTATATCTATCTATATATATAAAAGAAAAGTTTGTGGCCACCACTTGGGTCAAGCATGCCACGTGTCCCCTCAGGAGACCACTTTCAATTTAAACAAATCATTGACCCGTTCAATTACCCGAATGAACCCGACCCATTTTTTTAACCCTACCTAAATACCCCCTTTTTCATCGGCCGTTGTTTACAAAACACACATTGCAAACCCTAGGTCTCTCATCCTCACCATATGTCGATCTTCTTCGTCGAAATCTGAATCGCTTTCAAGGTAATGGTAAACTACTGATTTCTTTCTAAGAATCATCTGTTCATCCTTTAAATTTTCGATTTTATGTGTCATTTTTTGCTGATTGTTTGATTCTTCTTTCTCATCATGAAATAACGATCGACACCTGCCGACCTCCATATCTTAGTATCCAACCGTCTTTCGATCTTCAAAATCAGGTATGCGACCTCCATTAAAGAACTGTTTTCGTTTTTTATTACTGTTTTTCAAATTCTTAGAGACTGAAATCACGATTCATCCCTGAGTTTTTGAAAAACAGTTTAGGGTTTATTTCTCTTTTTTCGTTTTACTATGAAATTGTTCATTACTGACTTTTCTGTGCTAACTGTTTAGAGACTGAAATCACGATTCATCCCTGACTTTTCTGTGCCAACTGTTTAGAGACGGATTGAGCCCTAATATTTTTTGTTCGATTTTTATTTCAAAAGATCGTTCTTTCCTTTCTGTTACCTTTTGTTAATTGATACGTTGGTATTATTTTATATGTTGTACAATCTTTTTTTTCTTTGTTTATGAATCGTGTGCAGAATCTTTGTTCTATAGCAATAATTTAATTTTCTTACCCAATGGTATGAAAACAATTCAGTGATTATCATCGTTAATTTATCATGTGAACTAAATGGTTAATATCATATAAATCTGTGCTTTTAGCAAAAATTTTTGCCTATGAAGAGTTAAATTATTATCTGTATACAAACTCATATATTTGGTTTCATAATTTCTAATATATTTTGTTTTTAAATTGATGTAGAATTCTTGGTGATGAGAAGACAATATTTTAGGAATTTTTATGCTAAAAAGGCAATACATAGGGCTTCTCATGGATGTATTTCTTCCTTATTAAAATACACAATTAGTAATATGAAATAGTCAAGTTTTGATGGAGCAACCGGGTCTTAAAATGAAAATCGTCGATTCAAACACCATCGTTTCCATTAGTTGAGCTAAATAAGATGACCATTATTTCGATTACGTGTAGAATTGCAAGTTTAGTTTTTGATTCATATATCTGATTCATTCATATTCTGATGTTCATTTGCAATTGGTCCTGAATCGATTATTTGATATTTGATTCATCCATGTATAGAGCAATATGATTTTGGAGTTTTATGTTCTAAAGTAGCATGTTTAATATTTTAATTCATCCCTATGTATAGCAATCTGATGATGAAGAAGGATTCATATAAATATCATGTTGTCTTTAAGCTTTTACTGTATTTTTTCCCCCTTCCAATGGGAAATTATTTATTCAAATTCTATTGATCTTGATCTTATCAATCAAAGTGGCGACCAGGTGAGCTGTACACTACAAATCACAACTGGGTTGACTGAATTGACTTTTGTTATATTATTATTTACCTTTTACTAAATCTTGATTATGTTATCTTTGATTTTTAACGTTCATTTAGCGCGCAATTGTATATTGGAGAGAATTTGGTCAAGTATCATTAGGTAGTGCCTCATTTAAGAGGAAAAGTTATGCTTCCAGCAGATCAAACTCTTAGCTTCATTCCCCACTCTTGGAGTAAATATGTGGTTTCTCTATTCCTATTCGAGGTATGATCCAATATCTCAGTCATATGAGGTACTTAACATATAACTTTCCTTTTATCTCAAATTTGGAAATGGGTCCATTTTTAATAGCCTTTAATATTAGACAAGGATATATACCCTAATTTGATTTTTATAGCCTTTAATTTTGTATTTCAGATTGTGAAGAAGATGAAGATGACAATGACGTTGAATAGGATTTTATGAGTTTCATTGCAGTTTATCGATTTGGTTGACCTCTTTCATTCCTTAGCGTGACCGTCTCTTCATAAGGTACGCCAACTTTTTTTGGTAGCGATAAGGTTTGAATTCCTTTCCTCTTTTTTGTCGATTTTGATATGGTCATAAACAAAATGCATGAAAATTTATTATCTAAGCTGGTTGTTTTCTTTCTTAATTTGTTCCAGCTAATGTTAGGTCCATTGTCATGCATATGAAGCTTATATCATTGTCATGTATTTGAAAGATTTAATATGTGCACTGTTATTTTTAGGCTATAATTATGTATTTTTTTTTATTTCAACTCATTTACTTAGTTTGGATAATGGAATATTCTCAAAACTATTTGCAGAAATCTCTGTGTAATGTGAAATGCAAATTCAATATGAGGTTTCAAAAACATGATCTTTGATAGTCTTTATTCTATGAAAGATTCTATGAAATTCGTTTTTTTCTCTGTTTATGTAGTTTGTTAGCCATGAATGATGTTGGCCCTCCCGATGAACCGTCATAGAAACCTGAGGTTTGTGCTAATATACCTTTTCATTTGACCAACTCCACAAATTTTGGAGCAAGAATTTGGGAAACTATTGTAGTTTCATCTTTAAATATTTTAGTTTTAGTTTGTGATACCTTCTCTAAATTTTCAGTGGGAAGGACTTGAAATTGTAGTATTATGGATTCTTTTCATTATTATGATTCACTGATACTATTGATTATTTAAATTTTCATATATTTGACCCATTGGGAGGAAAAAAGAACCTAAGCAATGGGTGTGTGTTTGGTTATGTTATAATGCTAATCTACATTTAATGTCATTGTTAGCTGCTATAATATCTGCTATCTATGAGCAAAATAAGGTTTAAGACGATTCTGTCTACATGACATATAGTGATGACAACACACTTCGATTGGTGTGAAGATGTTTGGAAGACATGTAGAACATACAGTGTAAACTGTCTTTGTAATGGCACGCGACTTCAAATAACATATCTTGAAAAACGTGTAATAGAAGCCGAAGTTATTTCTGGAAATAATGTCGGTCATCGTACGTTTATTCCACAGATTACTATGTCTCCTTCAGATAAAAAATACCCTTTTAAATTTAAAAGAAGGCAGTATCCAATTGCGGTATGCTTGGGAATGACCGTTAATAAGAGTTAGGGGCAGTCACTGTCAAAACTTGGATTGTATCTAAAGAATCCATGCTTCAGTCACGGACAGCTTTATGTAGCATTGTCAAGAGTGAAGAGTATGGATGGACTTAAACTTTTGATACTGGATGAAGATGGCAACGTGGCTAACCAGACATTGAACGTTGTTTATAAATCTGTATCTTCCAATATGTAATTTCCTTTTATAACTTATTATATGTTTCGACTTACTTTTAATTCAAATGATTGAATTTTATTTTCATTATGTACATCATACTTTATACTATTCTTTTTTATATTTTCATAAACTGCCGTGCGATGCACGGGTTTCAAAAACTTGTTTATATATATAACAAAAATGATTTCTGGGATGTGACTCAAGTTATTGTACTTCATTCTGTCCATTGAGGAAGTTTAGGTGTCCACATGGCCACGTGGTGGATTGTTGTTAAATTTTTATTTTTATTTATTTTTTTATTTTTTTTGCGTTTTCATGTTTTCTGGATATCTGTATGAAACGTTTGCCTGTCTGGGTGGTCCGTCCTCTCTTCATTGTCGTAGAGGTCTCAGTTTCCATTCTCTGTTGTTACCGGTTTTTTGCTTTTTTTTGTCCTTTATTTAGTTTAAATTGTTACCGGTTTTTTTGTTTTTTTTTTTGTCTTTTATTTAGTTTGAAGAAAAATCAGGGAAACTACAGATGATAAATAATACCCTTTATTACAAATTCTAATTTATTTAAATAAAAATGAGAAACCAAAGGGAGTCTTATCTTCTTTAACAAGTGGCTATGCTTTCTCAAAATATTTTTCCCTTCCTTTTATAAACAAACACATCTCACTCCAATTATCAATCAGTTTGTATTCTCAATTATATCAACTCTTGAAGGATTATTCACTCCAATTATCAGTAAGTTTGTATTCTTAATCATATTCACTAACAACCAAGGTTTTTAAAGCCAAGTGCCTGATCTTTTATATAGATAAATAGGCATCATCCTGATCTTTTGTATTGTTAGTCTACTTAACTTACTTTCTACTCTCTTTATGAAACAAACCAAAAGCCAAATTAAAGGAAGTGACCCGCGGCTGTGAGTACATTATGTACTTTGTTTTGACGAATAAGGTGATGACACAAAGGGGGAAGCTTTTAAGGCGCCAGACCGGGCCTCGGCCCGGTCTGTTTTTTTCGCTCCGTAGTGTAAATTTATACTCGTTCAGTCTAAAATTTTTGTATATACTTAGTCCGGCCCTATCTACCTTTAGTCTGGCCCCATCCCTATTTCGGTCCAAGCTTCGCCCCTGACACGTGTTGTACATACTTGTACACGTGTTGCAATCTGATTTTTTAAAAGCTGGTCTTCGGTTATTGTTTATATTTGTTTTTTTCCGGTATTCTCCGCATATGTCTTCTTGTGCGCGTGATTCACCGGTCACCATGAGACTGAGAGGTTTCGGTTTCGAACCTCAGCTCCTTTTTTTTGAGCTACTGTTGTTAAGTTTTGAGCGTTTTTGACGCGGTATATTTATTGTTTTTGTACTTTCACTATCAATAATTCTTCACGAACCGAGCTCGAGCTTCAAGAATATGGTTCGAATCAAGCCGAGCTAGAGCTCTGTTAAATTTAAACGAGTCGGACTCGAACCAGGACAAGCTCGAACTCGACTTGTTTATACTCTAAACAAAACTATCATATTCTAAATTATTGTTTTAATTTCTTTTTAGATATTCTAAATATATTATTAAACCACTAAATTCCAAATGACATAATAACGAAAAAATGGTAAAACTTGTGGTTGGTACTGATTTGATTTGTGGTTGGTGTTGTACCGATGTCCCTACTCTAGGTCAGTCAAATCAACAATTGGTCAAACTTCTCAACATGTGCCATTTAGGTCAATCTTTTTCGAGAATATGCCTATAATTTTTGTAAACTAACGGTTCCATATTTGTCACAAACCAATTGTCAACGAGTAGATTAGACTGTTAATTAGTTTTTTTTATTAAGAACACTACTTCCAGTCAGTCACCTTGCATGTCCTCTATCTTTGTCTAGACTCCGTTATTTGTATGGGTGTTTACGGTTCGAATTGAAGTTGTGAAACCGTTCAAATTGGTCATCAATTCGGTTTTACGGTCGGTTTTTTTTAGATAATCGGTCTGTCGGTTTCAAAAAGTCCAACATGTAGTGAAACGGTTTGGTATACGGTTTATATCAAAACCCGGTTGTATGGTCATCCATAGTAGTGTGGAGTTTTAAAGCTAAAAAGTGTGTCACGCAAGATGTGATGTGAAAAAGTTGTGTAGGGTTTGTGATAGTGTGAATAGTGGTTATGTATACGTGAGGTTTTATTTGATTGGTTGAAAAAAAATGGAAGTAATTGATTGGTTAAAGATTATTAAAAAAATAAATAATTTGCACAGTGTTGTTCTAATCACGGAGGCCCGAAAGCGCCCCCGATAACCCTTAGGGAGGGGGGGGGGGGGGTGTTCAAGGGGTTTTCAGCCTTTCACGTCCCTTCCACGCTCCCATTACAAATGGTCTAAAAACTGGTCCGAATCGACCCTATATAATATATATATATATATAGAGGAAGGTTCCCATGCATCAGGCAAAGTTGCCTACATCCGGTACACACAGGGGCATATTAGGAATGTCCAGATTTCTCCCCATATGTAGTATATTTGGTAGTTATTCAAGTTCACCCAGTTTTTAAAACGATCATAACTTTTTCATACGACGTTATTTTCGAAAACGAATTTCACCATAATTCTAGTCGTGATTTTATCATTAATTTGAGACTAGGTTTGCTCGATTTGAAGAAACTTTTTTTTTTGACGTTTTAACCGGGTTTTTTCTAGTTTTTTTTTTTTTTTTTTAAATTTTTGGGTAGTACTAGCTGCGATTTAGGGTCCTAAAAATTTTCAGATTTTAATTCGAAGCGTAGACATCTTTTTATTAATTTAAAAAAAAAAACATTGACATTGTACACCAGCATAGCACAACACATACCAGCATAGACCAGCGCTGAAAGACCAGTCTACCAGCACAAGAGCACAATTCCACCAGCACAGCCAGCACAGACCAGCACAGCCAGCACAATTCCACCAGCACAGTCAGCACAGACCAGCACAGCCAGCACAGACCAGCACAGCCAGCACAGACCAGCGTCGTAAAAAACGTGAAATTTTTTTTTCTCCAAATCAAGCAAACCTAGTCTCAAATTAAAGACAAAATCACGACTAGAAATATGGTGAAATTCGTTTTCAAAAATAACGTCGTATGAAAACGTTATGGTCGTTTAAAAATTGAGGGGGAACTTGAATAAATATTGTTTTCCACATTTACCCTTCCAGTTTTAAGATTCCTCCACTCCTTCTCTCTCATCTCTTTTAATCTTATCCATCCATCAAATTGATCTAGTGATCCAGATTTGGCCGCACCAGACTTAGGCAAATGCCCCTGCCGCATTTGATCCGACCCCTATATATATATATATATATATATACTAGTGGGGCGAGAAGCGCGCGTTGCGCGCTGCTGTGGCTAGGTAATTTTTCTAATCCTATGTAACATTAGCCAAACACGTAATCTTAATGTCATGATTGTTTACTCCTTTTTGAGCATCCCTAATCAAACAAATCATGACACAATCCTATGGTAATTTGATAAACATCTATGACAGAAATAGGATCACCTAGGAAACATCGAGAGAAAAGAGAAACTGCACACAAAAAATAATACCCTCAATGAGGAGATATGTCCCATTGACAGGTTGATGGGGTGAATAGTACTCTACTGTGGAAGAAGGTGGAACAACCAGGGGAAAATATTAAGAAAAAAGCACCAGGACCCAAAGAATAAACTGAGGCTAAAGTTAAAAACACTTCACCGGCTTCCCGAGCTGAGTAGCTCGGGCTGCAAGAAACGCAGCCATACTATCCATAGTTCCCGTGCACACAACACAATCATCAGGAAAACCTGTAAAAGAATTCAACCCGACATCAAGCATCGTGTTTTAACTAACCTTTATGGTAGAGTGATTAAAACAATATTTTAGTTGGTATAATAGATGAAATATAACTATTTTTCCTAAAGAGATTACATAATATACCAAGTTTTGTTCCTAAAGAGGGAGAGTGTTTAAGAGACATGAAAGGGCATGATATCTATGGAGAAATTCACAAAGAAAACTCATTTTTTGGTCAAACTTGGACATTCATATACATTAGTGTAAGGAACATTCAACGATAATTGAACAATGAGGGTCTCTATAACATGTGAAAGGCTTCAGCTAACAGACAAATTAGTATGGGTAGTCATCAACAACAACGATCCCCCTCTAAACCATAACCCTCGGATTGGTAGAGAATTTGTTTTTATAACTAATATAATAGGCCATGGCATTACAGTTCCCAACTCATCCATGTTATCTATAGAAATGGATACAATGATCCTTGATGTTTCAAAAAGACAGTAAGTGGCATCTTAATGCCCACAGTTTGCCTTCTTAGCCAAAAAGGTTGAAACATACATGAAAAAACCCAAATCTTGATATTATATCATATGACATACCTGCTTCCCTGCCACACTGTTATTGAAGCTCTCGGGACCATTAGCTGTGTAAGAAAGATAATAATGCAAAGTAAATTACATACTATTAACACACAACACAGTTTTTTTTCTTCAATTAAATGATTTAACCTAAAAAGCTTCAAAATTAGTAACTTATGATTCTCTAATCTATAACGTTTAACTAAATCAAATATCATAATAAGCAAAAATGGCAAAGTTAGCATAATCTGAATAAATAAAGACATAAATTCTATATGTATCTAATTGCTTGGCCTAAATAGCTCAAAAAATAGTAACGTCTGATTCTATAGTCTACAATTTCAAACTAAATCAGAAATAAAAATCAGAGAAACCTAGTAGAAATATCATAATTCATCAAACATGAAAGGAAAAAAAAGAATATCTAACTAACTAACCATCAGACTGTGCATCGTTCTTCGGGAACTCCTCTTCAACATCACGATGAAGCATACCAGCAAAGGTATAACATTAACAAAATACTAAAGAATTATAATACAAAGCAAAATAAGAAAGTACTTAAAGAGTTACAGTGATTAGCAACAGAAAGCAAACTAAGAAAGAACAACAAAGAATGAAAATTGTAACAACAATCAACTTCAAATGAACAACAAAGATTGAAAATGGTGTACTCATGAAAACTGAAGCACCCGCCTAAACCTAAATTTCAAGAACACAGACCTTTCAAATTAGAGAAATCAAGATACATACAACCCCAAATCAGAAAACCAAGTTCAAATCGAAAATATACCTGTAATTTTTCAACGGTAGTGCCTGTGTCGGACGGTGAACTGGAGGTACAACGATCGTCCACTATCGCCGGAGACATTTGTATCTTGATACGGTTTGGATCAACCGAGAAAAGGTTCAGATTTCCTCTACTGACGGCGCCCTAGACCATTGCAAAATAAGATGAACCGATGTAACTTGCAAAGAGATATGAGTACTTTCGTTTAAAGATGAAGAAATGGTGGAGCAGGTATGTACATGGATGAGTGGATGTAAACCTGCTTGTCAGTAGCAGGTATGATAAAGGGGAGTGTATTGTAAACATCGTTTAAAGAGTTGGACATTCAACTGAAAAAAGAAAACTGCATAATCAACTTGTACATTGCGCTTGAGGAGAGGTAATTTCTACTGGTTACTATTCATCTAATGGTTACTATTCATCAGAAGTTTAAAATTGTTATATAGGGTAATATATATATATATATATTACGGGTGAGATTATTGTGAGAAGTTTAGTTTGGATAAGAAAAATAAGAAGGAATCATAGTCATTAAATCTTCAATTAAATGAAGATCTATTGCTTAAAATTTCCCTGGGTAAATTAGAGAGAAAAACTAAAGAAAATTAAAGATGAAAGGGTATTTTTGACTTTTTATCAAATCCCCCCCCCCCCATTTTTTTAAACCTTCATAACTTTTAGATACGACATTATTTTTTTTAAAAAATTACACCATAAGAACGAGCGTTTTTTTTTTATCTTTAAAACGCATATAGTGTTGCTATATAAAAAATTAATTTTTTTTTACTCTTTCGATTGTATCAAAATGTTCAGATCATTGTGTCATTGTGTCGTTGTGTCAAAATATTCAGATCATTGTGTCATATTGTGTCAAAATGTTCAGATCATTGTGTCATATGGTGTTAAAAACCGAAAGAGTAATTAATTTTATATATAGCAACACTATATATACTTTTGACACGACGACACAATGACACAATGATCTGAACATTTTGACACAATGACACAATGATGTGTCAAAATGTTCAGATCATTGTTTCATATTGTGCCAAAAACCGAAAGAGTATTTAATTTTATATATAGCAACACTATATATATTTTTGACACGACGACACAATGACACAATGATCTGAACATTTTGACACAATGACCTGTGTCAAAAATCGAAAGAGTAACTTTTTTTTCATTTTTATATAGCAACACTATATGCGTTTTAAAGATTAAAATATGCTCGTTTTTATGGTGTTATATTTTTTTTAAAAAAATAATGTCGTTTGTGAAAGTTATGAATGTTTAAAGAAAATGAGGGAAGTAGATAAAAAGTCAACAAAAGTGGCTAAGACTAAAATACCCCTCCTTACTTTTTTATTAGATCAAGATTCAATGGCTAAAAATCCTTCTTATTCTTCTTACCCAAAACAAACTTCTTATTTGAATCTCTCCCTATATATTACACAATCAGTGGTATTATATTGTCAAATTCATTAAAATATTCATTTATATTACCTAACTATTATAATAATGCAATTTAATAGAAACCAACTTGATTTTGTTATCGATAGCCGATAGGTAATAGGTAATAATCAAGTTTTGTTTTAGTTTTAATAGATATTCTAATACTATATATTTATCTAAGGGTGTTAAACGAATCGTGTTTGCAAGTTGACGGGTGAACTCGACTCGAACCCGAAAATCATGTTACAAACATTAACTCAAACACGACAAGAATATTATGTGTTGATCTGAACACAACTCCTTTGACCTGATTTTTTTATTTTTTATACATCTTAATGCTTTAAAATTTAAATTTACACCAAAACTTATATATATATATATATATATATATATATATATATATAATTATATTTTTAATCATAAAATCTTATGTTAGATTCTCTTTTTAGTTTTAAACTTCGATAAAAATTATAATCAGAGCTTTATATATGACATAAAAGACGTTTAAAATTATTAAAAATAAATAAATAGTTTAAACGGGTCAACCAGTCAACCTGATGGGTTTAACCAAAAGCTGACTCGAACTTGTTTATACTAAACTCAAGCCTGCAAATTTTTTAGGTTGATCCGTGTTGTGTTTTCAGATCGTGGCAAAAATTCATACCACCAATTTTACCTATTCAATGGGTTATCATGTCTATATATATATATATATATATATATATATATGTCTATATGGTATTACTTTCCTGTTTTTATTTAATAATGATCTAGATTAAACTTGTTAAAATATATTAATAATTTAATTAAAACAACATAGCAAATTCACTTTCTTTTTAGTAGCGGAGAAAATCATCCAATACACATCACAGTAGAGTGTCAAAGCCACCTTCCTCCTATTTTTTAATATAAGAATTTGATTTTATTCGGAATAAAATATTGTCAACGTAGTAAGTAAGCATGTTTTAATTAATCTTTATAAATACTAGCTCAATTACAACCATTAATCATCATCTCCTTCCAATTAATTCCAATGACACAAAATTGTGAAATGAAACTACTCGGGTCAGTTGGAAGTGCATTTGTGACCCGAATTTTGTTTGTTTTCAAACTCAAGTCCATCGAGTACGAGTACATTGAGGTAGATCAACGTAACAAAAGCGAGCTACTGCTTAAATCGAACCCCACTTTACAGAGGGTTCCTGTGCTTCTCCATGCCGATGAACACCCCATTTCCGAGTCTCTTGTCATAATGGAGTACCTCGATGAGATCCGACCCGATATCCACCCTCTCCTCCCTTCCAACCCTTCTGAAAGGGCTCAGTGTAGGCTCTTAGCCTACACCTTTGACACCCTGGTATATTATGACCCAAACCTTTGACCTGATTCGTTGTCTATACAACCAATGTGAAACAAGTCTTACAATGATTTCGTATGGTAACAAGTTACATAAACTAGGGGTGAGTATGGTTCGGTTTGGTTCGGTTTTTGGCTCTAATCGAACCGAAACCAAACTTTTCGGTTCCTAAGAAAAAAACCGTTCGTTTTGGTTTTTTTCAGTTTGGTTTTTTTCGGTTTTGTAATTTTTTTATAGTATGTTGTTAATATAATTTTAAATTTTATATGTCTAATTTTAAAAGATCGATAAATAAATAATAGTAAAAAAAAGGTAACGTCATAACTTTGAATTAAAAAACAAAAGTAGTCACGTGAAGCGTTTGACCATACAAAATACGAAGTGACTTAAAACTTAAAAGTTTTTAACACTGCAAATCTTGGCGTAAACTATTAAGTGTTCACTTAAAATATAAATTAAGGGAACAAGGGCTACTAAAAATTTAACGTTAAATGTTAAGTGTTAAGTGTTACGTGTTAACTTAATATATAAATTAAGGTTGAAAGATTTACAATGTGCCATATTTTCGATTTGGTTTTTTTTAGGTTTTTCTCCGGTTCGGTTTCATTAGTTTTTTGTTCTGGCTAGGTTTTTATTGATTTTTTCTCACCCCTAAGTCATAAACCATAGAAAAATCACACATATATATTTGTTACTACATAATTAATTAATTGATTAATATAGTTGCTTATATGTCCTTTTTCTTTTAATTACTAACACAATCTATTTATGTTACATATGTGTCACCAAAAGTGCTACCCATGGATGAAAGAGTTTATGATAACACGAGAGGCAAAGAGAAGAGAAGAACTGACACAACTGATCATCGGAGGATATATAATGCTGGAAGAAGCATTCGAGAAGTTGAGCAAGGGAAAGGCTTTCTTTGGTGGAGATGATATCGGTTATATGGATATTGTTGTTGGAAGCTTTCTGGGGTGGACCAAATTCTATGCAACAATATTCAACTTCAATGCGATTGAAGAAGACAGAAACCCAAAACTTACAAAATGGGAAAAAAGTATGTGGTCACATGAAGTGGCTAGGAGTGTGATCCCAAATCATGAAACTCACATGGATTTCCTTAACATGATTATAAGCAAGTTGCCATCTTTGCCTGATTCCGCTTGATCAACTAAACATTTATGTGTATTTACACATCTATAGCTATATAAATTTCATCATGTATCGTCATTATATATGTATAGATCGTGTGTTTGATATATGTACTTGGTTTTAATGTTAATAAAGATCACAACTGTGATCCCTGTAACATTTCGGGTTTTCCGATTTGTCAGATCTGACCCGAATCCATGTAATCAATCTCGTGATCGATAATAAATGAAGAGTTATGTTTTATATGATGTTTTATACCTCAATTGTTGTGAATTGATTCATTATTATGTTTACTGAGTTGATTTATCCTTATTTCGGATTTTATGCAAACACGACGCTAATTACGTTTTAACCGGGAATTTTATCAATCTAAACATGTATAACACTTGGGTGTGAAACTAGTTAAGCACACAAGTGAATACAAGTGAAGGTTGGTGTAAATTCAAGGTCTAGGACGAAAACGGTGAAAGTTCGGTAAATCCCATGCGATTTCGATTTAAACCGGGAGATCACGTTTTTAAGTTATATATCAAATTTTATCATGTTAGGAGTCATATGATCACAAACCATGTCATGAGTCATCACACACTTGATCGGATCGCAAAACGTTGGTGATTTGATTAAAATCGATAAAAACAACAAAACCGACCTAAATTGCATTTTATGTGTCATTTTATCATTCGATAATCATAATGGGTCAAATCATATATCAAATTGAGTGGATTAAATGTGGTTGGCATGTTAGAGGGCTTAAATTAGAGAAAATGGGTGAAAACGGGGGTCAAACAGATTTTTAACGCGAAAACTGGAAGCAAAACAATGCGTGCACGCACCCAGAATGTGCCGCGTATCGCGATGGCTCCTGGGTGGTGCGGCGCCATACGCCCATCGACCACGTCGCGACCAGATTCTTTTTTTGCCCTAAAATCGCCTATTTAAGGTTCTAAACTCGTTCCAGCCGTCATTTCTCTCATTCTAAGCATCTTAAAACCCCTACAACGCCTGGAGAGACTAAGGATTAAGGTCTTGGAGGATTTGGGGCTAAATTTGAAGAAAACTAGTGTCGAATCAAGTCGGTTTTGCGGTTTTTGGTGCGTTTTCTTGGTTCTTGTTTCTACCCTCTTTTTTTCTCTTCAAGATCTAGCCATGATCCTTCCTTTATCTTCTTTTAAACCTAGATCTAGATCTTGGATCATAGATCTAGTGTTTTTACATAAAAAGATTTGATTTTTATTAGTTTTTCAACAAATTTTATAAACTTTTTGTGGTTTTCTTGACTAGATCTTGATTGACCAACTTGGTTCTTGTTATGGTTGGTTAAAGATCCCATTTTTATGCATGTTTTAATGTAAGGGATCATCATTAGAGGTGTTCAAAAATATCCGAATTTGAAATATCCGAAATATCCAAAGTCAAAATATCCGAAATTCGGATATCCGAATTTTCGGATTCGGATTCGGATATTGAACATTTTCGGATATTCGGATATCCGAAAAATATCCGAAATATATATTTTTTACAATATTAAATTATATATATTATTTAGTTTTACATACTTTAACTTAAGAAACCCTAAATCTAAAGTTCTAAACTCCAATGTTCACTCTCTTTGCCTCTTTGGATCCCTTCGTCCTCCAAATCTCGACCCTCACTGGCTCATTGCCTTACACCACCGATTTGTAGTTTGCCATCGAGCTTGTTGCACACGGATTCGAGCTTCAAAATCGAGACATTTTTTTTATTTTTTTGTTGGTGTTTGACTATTTAATGTACTTGTGTTTGACTATTTGCTCATTTGGATGTTTATCACTAGTAATTTTAGAGATTGAATATATATTTTTTTAGTTTTTTTTTTTGTTTTGAAAATTCGGATATCCGATTCACTATCCAAATCCGTATCCGAAATTTCGGATATCCGAAATTCGGATATCCGAAATTTCGGATACGGATTCGGATAGTGAAAATCAACTATCCGAAATTTCGGATATCCGAAATTCGGATATCCGAATTTTTGGATATCCGGTTTTGAACACCCCTAATCATCATACTTGATAGATCTAGAGTTTGTGACCTAGGAACTTGATTTTTATGATAAAAGCTTACTTTTTCCTAATCTTTCTTCATGGATCTTCATAGATCTAAGGGTTTCATGGCCATCAATTACTTGAACCTTGCTTAAATGTATAAAATGAATAAACTTGAATATAGATCTTGGTTTAGATCTAGTAAAAATCATCATCTTACCTTTAGATCTAGGGTTTTGTTTAGGAAATATGCATTTTGATGAGTTTTCTTGAAAAATAAATGTATATATGTTTAGATCTATAGATCCATGGTTGTTTGGATGATGTGAAATACTTAGATCTAGGTTATAAGACCCTAGATTATCATAAAAATTATGTTAAGGAAGTTGTGCATGCTAAAAATGAAACCGTAGTTGATTTATGATTTGAGATCAAATTAACTAGAGATATTGTGATAAAAAAAATAATTAATTTTGGGTAAATTGTTGGGTTAACGTTTGAATCAAGACTTGAAATTTTATATGACACATCTATGTGTTTAGATCAGCCCATAACTAATTTTTGGGGTCTAAATATGGTTTGAATGATTTTATAGAAAATAAGGAATATTTGAGACGTCGTAAAACTTTCAAGATAAACAGATAATTGTTTCCCAATTATTTGACCTAGATTTAGGTTTGACCCATTTAATTATTTAAACCTCCACATTATCACTCAAATAAATCACCAAGTTGCGAATCCGATCATGCCTATCGTGTCGTTTCGAGTCGCTCGCTTTATCTAATTATTTACATTAAATATTTATTTTTGGTTTGTCGCCGCTATCTCAGTTTCTCACTCGTTTGCTTCACCATCAGGTGAGTATACGTAGCCCCTCTTTCATTTTAATGTTTTGGGGTGCAACATGTACCAGTATTCAAAAATCTCTAAACGCTTTATTAATCAAACATGCGATTCTATGTGCTCTATGTGTGATTGTCTGATTATGTGATACTTGTGGATTATTTGTTGTGGTATTCTCTAATCGCTAGTCGCTAGTCTCTAATCGCATGTGTACCATTAACCATCGAGTCGTTGCAACAATGATAGATCTATTGGCTGACAACTCACCTGGCCTGTCTCGCGTGTGGCGTCAGGTGATTGCTCCCTTACTTGTCTAGGTTTGCTGCACATCACTTCTACATGTTGATCATGATTTAGATGTTTACACTTGACGCATGAATCGCTTTATTCAAATTATATAGATATTCAAACCTATGATTACTCACCAACTCTTGTAGTTGACCTTATTTTCTACATGTTGCAGGTGGTGTTGTTTGATCTTATTATCGACGCCTTAGGATTATGCATGGGATTTAGCAGACCTTTTAAATAAAACTAGAACTTTTATGAGATGTATGAACTCGATGTTTCGTGACATGTTTATGTTTGACTTTGTTAGTTGTTTTATGAAAATTGGCATGATTAAATATAACAATTTAAATAATGTTGTGAGCATCTGGACAATCTTAGCACCCCGACGTAAATTCCGTCATCGGTTGGGGTGTTACAATCTCTTTGTTGTTTAACGAGAAATTGACCCACCCGCGCGTTGTGGAAGGAGAGTCCTTTTTGACATGTTCTGGTTGATTGTTTGCGAGTATAATTGATAGCGGGTGACCAGTCCGTGTATTGTTTATAAGTATAATTAATAGCTGGTGACCCGTCCATGTGTTGTGACGTTTTGTGAATTATGCTTGCCAGTATTATTACATATTTCCAAATACATTAACATATTTATTAAAAAATTATCTTAATCGCTTTGATTTTAGATAATAATAGTTGCTGACCTGTCTACTAACCATTTTACAAATTTAGAAATGTAGAAAGTGGATTAGGATTTATACATAGCTTCGCATAAATTATTAACAATATATTTCATCATCCCATCAAACACACACTACATCCATTTTTTAAATATGTCATCTTTAAGAATTCCATAAATTCATTATTTATTAAATAAATTTTAATCAACTTTTTACAAAGATTAATTATGACCCTCTCTAGTTTCATGCCATTATTTATATAACTAAAATCCTTCACATTTTTCTTACTCAAATATAAAGCAAGTGCTGAGAACATTGTTAGTAATCTCTACTTTCAGTGAAATCACACCAAAAAAAGAAGCAAACGTATGATTTATTTGGTCGTCATTTATCTTATAGAAAGAGTAATATTTGAAAAAAATAATTTGATGAAAATAGTTTTTTTTTAATATGAAATTTGAAAGGTGGAAGATATAACATGCTTGTGTTTTGAATTTCGGTTAGGCTCAGGTTTGTAAAAGTCATATCATAAACCCAATTCGGGCCCCACCTACACGTGAACTTTCAGCACTTTTACAACAAATAATCATCATAGCCATTTAAAACGGACAAAGAATCTCATGAAAAATTGGAGAGTCAACGTCTAAGCAAATTTCATCGCCACCATGGTCAGATTTAGGACAGGAATACAGAAAGGTCATAAAACCATAAGGACAACCAAGTAAACCCCACTTTGGGTTCTTGAAAACCCACATTCAAACCAAAACTGGTAGAGTCAAGGTTCTTCAAAAGACCAAAGATCAAACATCCAACAACCAACAACCAACAACCAACACCACATTAGGCCACCATACAATAATGATGCCCATCGATAAAAAAGAAACCCAAACAGTTGGCATCGCTCAAGGCCAAAGCTAACCAATAAGAAAGAAAGTTCTGATATGAATAATGTAGTTATGTGAGTAGAAACGTGGACTATCACACTTCTCTAATTGATATATACGCCTCAAAAACAAGGAACATATATAACATAATTAAGCTCAGATCATCATAGGTGGGTTATAGATCATCGTAGGTGGGTTATAAAAAGAGGAGAAAGTAAGAGTCCCGTGGCTGCAAAATTAATTACCACGCAAAATTAGACACCCAAATCTCCTATGCCCTCCTACTTTGAACGATCATCACTGCTTTGAAGAAACCATCAGACAAACAACATAAATCTAATGAGAAAACAATAGCATCAGGAAGTTCTTCCAAAACTATCAGCAAGTTCTTTCAAAACCATCAGCGATATGTTCCAAAATCAGTATAAAAATTGGAAATCAGATCGGGAAAACCCAAAGTGAACATAAAGCTTTTGAGAGTAAAATCAACCTAGATCATTAAGAAATCGCGCATACACCGTCGGCGAAGGCGACGAACGGTAGACCACCGCTGGTAAGATCATCGCCAAACATAAGAAACCCAATCTGCTTTAAGAGTAAAATCAACCCAAATCATTAAGGAATTGCTTATACACCGACGATGAAGGCGAAAAATGGTACACTATCGTCGGTAAGATCATCACGAAACATAAGAAACCCAATCGTTAACCACAACGTAAATAACTCAAAACACCGGCAACTTTGTAGCCACCAAACAGTCGACAACCCGGGTCACGACAGATGGTCATTACTACCTGAAACGGATCAACGGAACGACAAAGAGTAGCTATGAAAGCTTCATTTAAGCGATGAAGAGAAACATCTATGGAAGCTTTAAGCAAGAGAGAGAGAGTGTGAAAGCTTAAGCAATAGAGAGTAGACAATGAACGGCAGAGAGAGATATAGAAAATGAAATATGGTATAGAGATTAAATAGAAAACCCCAAATACGAAACCCACAGAAAAAATATCCAAACAATGGGCACCGCCCAATCCAACCAATTAATGTAAATAATTTTTTTTAAACTCTCAAGATGAGGCTTTCCTAATTAATATTTATATAATCTCAATAAGGAGTAAATTTGTCAAGAAAAATCTCAATAAGGACTAAAATTGTAAAGAAAGAGAAAAAGTTATGGTCAATTTATAAGAAACAAAAGAGCACTATTAATCTTTCAAATTTGGTTGTATTATATATAAATATATACATAACCTTATAAAGGTTAAACGTTATCAGTAGAATACATAGCTAATGAAAAAGATAACCGATTGTTGTCCAACAACGATAACTGATGTCGCAGCCCTGTGTCGGGCATGTGACACGGGATCATAGTTGATGTTACATTGAAGACCTATAAATGATTAAACAAAAGGAGCCGTTTTGAGATAAATGGAGTTTCATTTTGCAGCGGAAAAATGGCAGGTTTTGTCTTAAAGTTCACCAACACAATTGTCAAAAGATTTTTAAACATGACATCAAAATAGACGTCATGTAGGAAAATCATCAAAAGTGTTTCGCCTATGACTCCATGTACTGAAAAGATGTAGGTCCTAACATGATATGTCATC
>JBCNJP010000024.1:42569889-42608169 GCA_039602395.1 Deinandra increscens subsp. villosa
TTTAACTGTTCCTTCTGGATCCTTAGAATATCATCTATCAGATCCACCTTTACATCCAACCTCATGGCACGTACTCGTAACGGTTTTACCCATTCTTCTCTACTTAACGCATCTACCACTCCATTAGCTTTTCCATGGTGATATTTAATTTCACTATCATATTTACTCAGCAACTCCATCCAACGCCTCTGTCTCATATTGAGCTCTTTCTGACTAAAGAGATGCTGAAGACTCTTATGATCTGAATATACTGTAAATTTTGTCCCATAAAGATAATGCCTCCATATCTTTAGGGCAAATACCACTACGCCTAACTCCAAATCATGTGTAGTATAATTCTTTTCATGATTCTTTAGCTGTCGAGAAGCGTAAGCAATGACATTGTTTCGGTGCATGAGTACTGTCGCACCCCCAAAATACCACTAACGGAGTTTATACCGTTAAGGGGCGCGACTAGACCAGGATCCACAACCATAGTTACAAATACTAAACGAATCAGGGTTAGTTCAAACACAAGATAGAAATCAAAGTCTTTAATTACATACGCAGCGGAAAATTAATTGTCTTTAGCACTAACCACGTGCCTTACATAAATGTTGTTTTAAATTCCCAAAATAATTCGATTAAAATAAAGGTCTTCACGTGCCATGCCAACCCGCTCCGGATACTCCTTAGCGATCTGCAAAAGTTTAAACCACGCAAGTGTCAACCTAACGGTTGGTGAGTTCACAGTGGGCTTGTCATGCATTGGCCCGGTCTCATAATCATTGTTCGTATCAAAATGTACTTACAAAATATTCATTTGTGAAAAGCAATGCTCGTATTTAATTTTCAGTTTATAAATGGTTTGTCCGTGACCACGTCATCGGGTATGTACTAGTTCCGTAAAGTTAAAGGACTCAACCGATATCGCGGGTAGCTAATCCGTTGTTCCATGCTCTAAGGAAGTTTGTACCAAAGCTGACTTATTTTGTGGGGGCCGAGCCATCCCGTACGGTGCGGACCAAGTCATCGCGGTTTCTGCCTCCCCCGTGTCCTCTCGGGACCACGGTCAAATAGGCTGATATTGTTCCTCCGTGCACTCCCCGTGCCACGGGGCGGAGTTTGTCAAACTCCAGTAGATCTACCCAACATCCCCTCGCTTTCACAAATTAATGGCACAATTAAGTTGAGGACTTTTAAGTTATAAGGCATCCTTAGAAAACATGTGATATCATATGGTTTAGACTTTAACCTACACTAGCCATATTAAAATGTTTTCAGTTTTGTTTCAAAAGCAGTTTGATCAGAATTCACAAGTGTTCCCATAAAACACTTCAGTTCATCAAGTGGGTGCCGAGCATCCCGTGTTCTCAAGTTTATCAGTGAGGTGCCTAGCACTCTCGAGTTTGTCAGCATTGTTTTCGTTAAGTTATTCTGTGTGGCCCAACGGACTCACGGTAAGCGGGTTAGTGACACTCACCTTTGGTTGCACTGCTACACTTCAAGTAAATCCAAATATTGTTGTTTAACGAAGACCTAGAACACGTTTAGGTCTTAAGTATTAGTTTCGTGTCTAATCTTTACTTAACGTCACTATGGCCCATAACATAGCACGTTGCAACTATGACTCGACATACCGACACACGACACCAATGGTTGATCATAAACAAGGGTTCATATAAATCAGATATCAAACATGTTTCATCATGGCATAATCATGTAAGTCATGGCATAACACTTAAGCAAATTTCACAAGTTTGGTTTTTAGGTCAAGTCTTAGTTTCGCTAGCATAGTTTCGCTAGGCAGTTTCGCTAGGTGCACGGGCAGCACTTTCGCTAGGCAATGCCCGGTAACACAGTTTCGCTAGGCTAGTTTCGCCCGAAACTGCTGACGCAGTTTCGCTAGCCTAGTTTCGCAGGGAAACTGGTTTGAACTTTCGTTCAGGTATTTCGCTCGATAGTTTCGCTCGAGCTGGTCTGGTCAGGTTCCCGGCGACACTATAGTTTCGCTGGTCAGTGTCGCTGGAAGGAGATGCAATTTCGCTACTTAGTTTCGCCCAGAGAACAACAGTTTCGCTGGTCGCGAAAAACATACGGATTTGCCTAAAAATCAACCTAACAGCTTCTGATCATACATGCAATTCATTATCTAGCATCCATAGGCATTTACTAACATAAATCAAGCAACTTTAACAAGTTTAACATGCATTTTGATCATCAAATCTCTAAAATAGGTTCAAAACCCTAAAATGACCTATTTTGCACAAATCTCTAACATGGATGGATTTCACACGTAAAGTTATCAACTTTATTACAGATCTAGCATCCTAAAGCATATATACAGAAGATCAAGCAATATCATGAAGGTTTGAGCATGCTTTAAGAAGAAAACATATAGAAAACACATAAAGCATAGTTTTTGGGACTCACGGTTGATTCTAGAATCGATAGATGAGATGAGATGATGGTCTAGAGGCTGAGATCTTGGTCTCTTGATGGTATTCTCGGCTGACCAGGTTCCAGAGAAGTGTATGTGTGTGTTGGTTGTGAAATGAGGCAAATGAGGCTACTAGGGTTCATTAAGTTTATTTATATCAGAGGCTAGTTTCGCTGGCAGTTTCGCTGGCTGGCGAAACTGGCTCTGATCTCGGGTACATTGATCAGTCTAGCCAGCTACCGGGCGAATCTGTAGTTTCGCTCGGTAGTTTCGCTGACTACCAAATTTAGGCAATTTTCACATAATCAAGTATTTACAATTAATCATGCTATTCACAATAATAAGTCATGTATTTAAATCACATTGCACATAAAGACAATCAATGATGAACACATAACACATATGGACGGGTTCGGTGATCAACCAAAGGTCGTGGACGTATTCGGCCTAGTTATGCATTAGCTACTTATAACGTAACTAACGGGTTTGTCTAACGGAAGTTAACCTTGAAATTCTCGGGTGTCACATCATTCCCCTGAAATTGGAATTTTCGTCCCGAAAATTATTCTTGTGTCGTAGCGTTCGCAGCATCAGCTGTCGTCGTTGCTATCGTCGCTGGGGAAAGAAAGCAAAAAGTTTTAGGGTTGTCACATCCTCCTCCCGTTAAGGAATTTTGGTCCCCAAAATTAAATCATACCATGAGTTTCCGTGGACGTTTGCTCGAACAGGTGAGGATACTTTTTCTTCATCTGATCCTCACGTTCCCAAGTATATTCAGGTCCACGTCTTGAGTTCCATCGCACCTTGACGATCGGAATCTTGCTACGTTTGAGGGCTTTCTCCTCGCGTCCCATGATTTCTACTGGTTGCTCAATAAATCTCAAATGTTCATCGATTTCCAATTCCTCCAGAGGGATTATTTCGATGTCTTCAGCTAGACATTTCTTCAGATTGGAAACGTGAAACACGTTGTGAACTCCATCGAGTTCAGCAGGGAGTTGCAATCGATAGGCCACCGGGCCTACTTCCCCAATAATTTCAAACGGACCGATGTAGCGAGGATTTAACTTTCCACGCTTTCCGAAGCGTATCACTCCCTTCCAGGGAGATACCTTCAACAATACTTTGTCACCCACCTCGAACTTCAGAGGTTTTCGGCGTTTGTCGGCATAACTCTTTTGTCGATCACGCGCTGCAGCTAACCGTTGCCTAATTTGAATAATCCGTTCGGTCATATCATGGATAACTTCCGGTCCAGTGAGCCCTTTCTCACCTGTTTCAGCCCAACACACGGGCGATCTACATTTTCTGCCATACAGTGCTTCAAAAGGTGCAGCACCTATACTTGAATGATAACTATTGTTGTACGAGAACTCCACCAGTGGAAGGTGAGTCTCCCAATCCTTTCCAAAATCCAGAACACAAGCTCGGAGCATATCTTCTAAGGTTTGAATCGTTCGTTCCGTCTGACCATCAGTCTGCGGGTGATAAGCTGTGCTCATGTCTAGTCGGGTTCCCAATGCTTCCTGCATTGATTGCCATAACCGGGAAGTGAATCGAGGATCTCGATCAGAAATGATAGTCTTAGGCACACCGTGAAGCTTCACAATTTTGTCGATGTACAGTTTTGTCAATTTATCCATATTATCACTTTCCTTCATCGGAATGAAATGTGCAGATTTGGTTAACCGATCGATGATAACCCAAATCGCATCCGGTTGATTTGATCGATGAGGTAATCCCGTTACAAAATCCATTGAGATGTCCTCCCATTTCCATTCTGGGATCTTTGGTTGTTGCAGTAAACCAGAAGGCTTTTGGTATTCAATCTTGACCCTTGAACATGTTAAACACTTAGCCACATATCGAGCAATGTCGGCTTTCATATTCGGCCACCAATAAAGATTTTTCAAGTCTTGATACATTTTATCTGATCCAGGGTGCACCGAGTATCTTGACTTGTGAGCCTCGTCCATCACGAGCTCACGGAGATTTCCAAACATTGGAACCCAGATTCTGTCATTATAATACGTGAGTCCATCGGACTTAACTTCAGAATGGCCATCTACACCACGCAGTGCTTCAGCTGCGAAGTTTTCGGCTTTCAAAGCTTCTTGTTGGCAGTCACGGATCCGATCCGGTAATCCTGAATGTATTGTAAGTTGAAGCGCTCGTACCCGACGAGGCTTTTCGTATTCTTTTCTGCTTAGGGCATCAGCCACAACGTTGGCTTTTCCAGGATGATACTTAATGGCCAAATCATAATCGTTTAGTAACTCGACCCACCGTCGTTGTCGCATGTTGAGGTCTTTCTGATCGAAGATGTGCTGTAGACTTTTGTGATCGGTGAATATCGTGCACTTTGTTCCATATAGGTAATGTCTCCAAATCTTAAGTGCATGAACAACGGCTCCCATTTCCAAATCATGCGTTGTATAATTCTTTTCTGTATCCTTTAGTTGCCTGGACCCATAGGCAATTACTTTATCTCGTTGCATCAACACGCAACCGAGTCCTTGGATTGATGCATCGCAATAAACTACAAAATCGTCAACTCCATCGGGTAACGCAAGAATTGGAGCCGAACATAACATATCTTTGAGCGTTTGGAATGCGCGCTCTTCCTTCTCACCCCATCTGTATTGCACTCCTTTGTGCGTTAAGGCCGTTAAGGGTTGAGCCAGTTGAGAGAAACCTTTAATAAACCTTCGATAATATCCGGCAAGCCCTAAAAATTGTCGGATCTCTGTTGGCGCTCTTGGGGTAGACCAGTTCTTAATTGCTTCCACTTTGGCTGGATCTACATGGATTCCTTCCTCATTTACAATGTGTCCAAGAAACTGGACTTCGCGGATCCAGAAGTCGCACTTCGAAAACTTAGCATAAAGCTGTTCCTTGCGGAGCAATTCCAATATAAGTCGCAGATGCTCCTCGTGTTCTTCCTTTGACTTGGAGTAGATCAAAATATCGTCGATGAAGACTATCACGAACTTATCGAGGTACGGCTTGCACACTCGATTCATTAGATCCATAAATACAGCAGGTGCATTGGTTAGCCCAAACGGCATAACCAGGAACTCGTAGTGTCCATACCGAGTTCTGAAAGCTGTCTTGGGAACATCCTCTTCACGAACACGAAGTTGGTGATATCCAGACCGTAGGTCAATCTTTGAAAAGTAGCTTGAACCCTGTAGTTGATCGAAGAGATCGTCGATTCGAGGAAGTGGATACCGATTCTTGATCGTAACTTTGTTAAGTTCTCGGTAGTCAATGCACATGCGGAACGTTCCATCCTTCTTTTTAACAAACAGTACCGGAGCTCCCCATGGAGACGAACTTGGACGAATAAACCCCTTGTCGAGTAGCTCTTGCAGTTGTGAGGAGAGTTCGTTGAGTTCACTTACAGCCAAACGATACGGAGCGCGTGCAATCGGAGCGGCACCTGGAGCTAAATCAATCCCAAACTCAACTTGTCGAAACGGAGGCAAACCAGGCAGATCTTCAGGAAATACGTCTTGGAAGTCGCGAACTATCGGGTAATCATTAATTTTGCGCTCGGGATGTGTCGTGTCAGTGACGTTTGCAAGAATCGCGAAGTGACCCTTACGGAGGCATTTCTGAGCTTTGAGAAACGAGATAATACCAGTTACTACTCCACCTTTTTCACCTTGAACCGTTAATTCTTTGCCGTCTTCGAGTGGAATACGAACCACTTTTTCCTTACATAAAATTTCAGCCCGATTCTCGGATAACCAATCCATTCCTACTATAACGTCGAAACTACCAATTGGGAAAGGCATAAGGTCGATTCCTAGGGTATGGCCCGCTAGTTCTAGCTTACAATCCTTAACTATCTGGGTAGTATCATGAAGTTTACCATTTGCTAGTTCTACCACATATTTAGCGTCTAGGGCAATCGGTTTAGCATTAATTATTCTAGCAAATTTAGTGGAAATAAAACTTCTTCTCAGCACCAGAATCAAATAAAACATTAGCAAAGAAACCGTTCAAAATAAATTTACCATTGATCACGTTGGCGTCATTGCGAGCTTCACCCTGGCCCATGACGAAAGCTCGACCTCTACCATTTCCACCATTCCCGTTTCCACCATTTCCATTGCCATTCCCATTACCATTACCTCCACCGTTACCATTCCCACCGTTATTTCCCTGATTGCCATTACCTTGTCTTCTTAACTGAGGGCAGTCTCTCTTGATGTGACCTTGAGCACCACACTCAAAGCAGCCACGGGCTCCCCCATTGTTGTTGTTCTGGTTCTGACCGTTGTTTCCATTACCCCGATTGTTCCCATAGTTATTGTTTCTTCTGGGGCGATTTTGTTGCTCGGGCAAGGTCGCCCAACAGTCTTTTGCTTCGTGGCCTCCCTTGCCACACCTTTCACAGTTCACACTCTTCCTACAAACACCAGCATGATGCTTCCCACATCTGTTGCACAAGGGCAGGTTACCCCTGTAGTTGCCTTGACCATTGCCACCCTGGCGGTAGTTGCTACTGTTGTTCCCTGATCTCTTGCTTTGACCTTGGGAGTTGAAAGACCTCCCAGTGCTGTTACCCACACTCTGAACATTCATCGAGTTCTCCGGAGCTTCATCTTCAGCTTTTCTTTTGCCACTTAAGGCAGTCTTTTCAGTGGCTTTCGCAGGTAGCGTACCTTTCTCGACCTCTTGATCAGTAAGCTTGTGAGCCAAACGAATGGCTTGCTGCACGTTAGCAGGGTTGCTGGCAGTCACTAATCCTTTGATTTGAGGCGCGAGGCCTTCCAGGTAACGCTCGATGCGTTTGAACTCAGCGTCGACCATTGAGGGGCACAAGACCTCATACTCGTGATATCGTGCAGTGTACTGTTCAACTTCAGACCCAGACATCTTCAAATTCAGGAATTCGCCTTCAAGCTTCTTGACTTGGTCACGTGGACAGTATTCTTCCATGATCAGCTCCTTAAATGCTGCCCACTGCATGTTATCAGCCGCTTCTAGCCCAACCATCTGAATCTCAGCGTTCCACCAGGAGAGTGCAGCTCCTTCGAAAGTACCAGTAGCAAACTTAACCTTGCTTTCAGCTGGGCAATTACACATGGAGAAGACCTTCTCGGACTTCTCAATCCATCGGAGGAGTCCTACAGCTCCTTCTTCGCCGGAAAACATCATCGGCTTGCAGTCCATGAAAGACTTGTACGTGCAGTGGTGTTGGTTTCCTGATGCATAAATAGTTCGGACTTTAAAATTAAACAGGTCATGATATAATTGCTTTGTGCCTTAACCGGCATAATAGTTACCCTGTGCGGCATATGCAGCTTGGACGGCTGCCACCGCGGCTTGCACATGTTCAGCAATCATTGCTTGCAGCTGTGCAGGCGTCATGTTAATACCGCCTCTTCCGTTTCCTCTTCCAGACATCTTGCTGAACAGTTAAAGTAGCCAGTGTTCAGTCACAGTTATATCTTATACATATCCCATAATATGTATATTAGCCAGTTCCCGTTATCCCGCTATTAGTCTAGAAAAATTTTCGTGCAAATTGAGGCGTCGTCGAAGAACGTCGTAAATGCTATCGTCGAAGGTCGGCTTCCCATAAAGTCACCGTCGGCGTAGTCGTCGTAGTAGAAATCAGGACGTAGCGTGTAGCATCGTTTCGTTGTCGCTTTCCCCAGAGTAGTGTGCGTATTCGAGTTCGCGTTTCGTATTCGTGTGAAAATTTCCTAAGGTCTTTCCGTTAGACTACTTAGACACGGTCTATATATATACTTATATATATATATATACATATATCTGTACGTACTAAGCTTTTACTTACACAGCAGAGCGAGTATCCCAGGTTGGCACGTAAAAATTTTGTCTTTGGGAATTTGTTTGTTTGTTTTGTAACCAAGGTTTTCAAGTTGCAGTTTCCAAATCGTTTTCAAAAATGATTCCAGTTCTCTGCAACCTATGGCTCTGATACCAATCTGTCGCACCCCCAAAATACCACTAACGGAGTTTATACCGTTAAGGGGCGCGACTAGACCAGGATCCACAACCATAGTTACAAATACTAAACGAATCAGGGTTAGTTCAAACACAAGATAGAAATCAAAGTCTTTAATTACATACGCAGCGGAAAATTAATTGTCTTTAGCACTAACCACGTGCCTTACATAAATGTTGTTTTAAATTCCCAAAATAATTCGATTAAAATAAAGGTCTTCACGTGCCATGCCAACCCGCTCCGGATACTCCTTAGCGATCTGCAAAAGTTTAAACCACGCAAGTGTCAACCTAACGGTTGGTGAGTTCACAGTGGGCTTGTCATGCATTGGCCCGGTCTCATAATCATTGTTCGTATCAAAATGTACTTACAAAATATTCATTTGTGAAAAGCAATGCTCGTATTTAATTCTCAGTTTATAAATGGTTTGTCCGTGACCACGTCATCGGGTATGTACTAGTTCCGTAAAGTTAAAGGACTCAACCGATATCGCGGGTAGCTAATCCGTTGTTCCATGCTCTAAGGAAGTTTGTACCAAAGCTGACTTATTTTGTGGGGGCCGAGCCATCCCGTACGGTGCGGACCAAGTCATCGCGGTTTCTGCCTCCCCCGTGTCCTCTCGGGACCACGGTCAAATAGGCTGATATTGTTCCTCCGTGCACTCCCCGTGCCACGGGGCGGAGTTTGTCAAACTCCAGTAGATCTACCCAACATCCCCTCGCTTTCACAAATTAATGGCACAATTAAGTTGAGGACTTTTAAGTTATAAGGCATCCTTAGAAAACATGTGATATCATATGGTTTAGACTTTAACCTACACTAGCCATATTAAAATGTTTTCAGTTTTGTTTCAAAAGCAGTTTGATCAGAATTCACAAGTGTTCCCATAAAACACTTCAGTTCATCAAGTGGGTGCCGAGCATCCCGTGTTCTCAAGTTTATCAGTGAGGTGCCTAGCACTCTCGAGTTTGTCAGCATTGTTTTCGTTAAGTTATTCTGTGTGGCCCATCGGACTCACGGTAAGCGGGTTAGTGACACTCACCTTTGGTTGCACTGCTACACTTCAAGTAAATCCAAATATTGTTGTTTAACGAAGACCTAGAACACGTTTAGGTCTTAAGTATTAGTTTCGTGTCTAATCTTTACTTAACGTCACTATGGCCCATAACATAGCACGTTGCAACTATGACTCGACATACCGACACACGACACCAATGGTTGATCATAAACAAGGGTTCATATAAATCAGATATCAAACATGTTTCATCATGGCATAATCATGTAAGTCATGGCATAACACTTAAGCAAATTTCACAAGTTTGGTTTTTAGGTCAAGTCTTAGTTTCGCTAGCATAGTTTCGCTAGGCAGTTTCGCTAGGTGCACGGGCAGCACTTTCGCTAGGCAATGCCCGGCAACACAGTTTCGCTAGGCTAGTTTCGCCCGAAACTGCTGACGCAGTTTCGCTAGCCTAGTTTCGCAGGGAAACTGGTTTGAACTTTCGTTCAGGTATTTCGCTCGATAGTTTCGCTCGAGCTGGTCTGGTCAGGTTCCCGGCGACACTATAGTTTCGCTGGTCAGTGTCGCTGGAAGGAGATGCAATTTCGCTACTTAGTTTCGCCCAGAGAACAACAGTTTCGCTGGTCGCGAAAAACATACGGATTTGCCTAAAAATCAACCTAACAGCTTCTGATCATACATGCAATTCATTATCTAGCATCCATAGGCATTTACTAACATAAATCAAGCAACTTTAACAAGTTTAACATGCATTTTGATCATCAAATCTCTAAAATAGGTTCAAAACCCTAAAATGACCTATTTTGCACAAATCTCTAATCATGGATGGATTTCACACGTAAAGTTATCAACTTTATTACAGATCTAGCATCCTAAAGCATATATACAGAAGATCAAGCAATATCATGAAGGTTTGAGCATGCTTTAAGAAGAAAACATATAGAAAACACATAAAGCATAGTTTTTGGGACTCACGGTTGATTCTAGAATCGATAGATGAGATGAGATGATGGTCTAGAGGCTGAGATCTTGGTCTCTTGATGGTATTCTCGGCTGACCAGGTTCCAGAGAAGTGTATGTGTGTGTTGGTTGTGAAATGAGGCAAATGAGGCTACTAGGGTTCATTAAGTTTATTTATATCAGAGGCTAGTTTCGCTGGCAGTTTCGCTGGCTGGCGAAACTGGCTCTGATCTCGGGTACATTGATCAGTCTAGCCAGCTACCGGGCGAATCTGTAGTTTCGCTCGGTAGTTTCGCTGACTACCAAATTTAGGCAATTTTCACATAATCAAGTATTTACAATTAATCATGCTATTCACAATAATAAGTCATGTATTTAAATCACATTGCACATAAAGACAATCAATGATGAACACATAACACATATGGACGGGTTCGGTGATCAACCAAAGGTCGTGGACGTATTCGGCCTAGTTATGCATTAGCTACTTATAACGTAACTAACGGGTTTGTCTAACGGAAGTTAACCTTGAAATTCTCGGGTGTCACAAGTACACATCCTAAACCGTTCACAGATGCATCACAATAAACAACAAAATTTTCTGACCCATCAGGTAGTGCCAAAATAGGAGCGAAACTTAGTTTCCGTTTCAATAGTTCGAAAGCATCGATATGCTTTTGCGTCCATACGAATTTTTCATTCTTTTGTGTCAAAGCAGTTAATGATGTGACTATCTTTGAAAAATCTTGACTAAATCTTCGGTAATAACCAGCCAATCCCAGGTGTTGATACATGAACCTTGTGTGGCCGTTGGACCCTAAACCTTTCAAGTTTCATAATTGAAAATGTGAATATTGAAAAGCAATCAATTCAGGGATGATGGTAATTTTTGATCTTCATGGAAAGGTGGTGTTTTCTGATGTTCGTGCGAACCGATATGTCAAAGTTTTCGGTTATGGTTTGGAACTCTCTAATCAAATGCCCGATATAGTGTTAAGTCATGAAGTTAACGTTATAGCCTTTGATCGTTGATATATTGTGATGGATTTCATTCTGAGGGGGAATTTCTATGATTGAAGATGCTGATTGTGTCTGTTTTCATAAAGATCAGAATGTATAACAATTCGGTGAAGATTGAAGATTTCTGTCAAATGCAGTGATGTTTGTGGATTTTGTTTTTTATTCACGATGATTAAATGAAGTGATCCTGCATCTTGATGTCATATCCGGTGGTTTGAAGTATCTCTCTATGTGACTGATAAGTTCTGCCATGGAAGTGCTTGAAGAAAGGGGGAATTTTATTGATTGTTGTGATTATACAAGATTACAAGTTGTTTCCTGCATACCTGATGATTCGGTCAAGGGGAGTTTGCTAAAGATAGAGGCGTCTGCAGCAAGCTGACTGAAGATTGCTAGAAGATCAAAGTCTAGATTCGACAGTAACGTCCAAGGGGGGAATTTGTTGATACATGAACCTTATGTGGCCATTACTGTTCGAATTGTCAAACAGACTGAGTTGACTTGAACATGAACTGTGGTCCGAACCCTAGCCGAACTCTGTGTTCGACTGTGTCCGAAGGTGGTTCGAACTTCAGGTTCGGATGAAGTTCGGACAGAATGAAGAAGTATAAATAGTTTCGTCTTTGTATTTCTTTGTAAGTTTATGTCTAGAGTCTGTCCAGTTCAATGTGTTGAGAGGGGAGGTTCTGTCCAACCTCCCCTGGACCTTAATCGTTTGTATACTCCTTCGGTTTATGTAATCATTCAACACAATATATGACAAAACTTCCGTCTCGATATTATCTACCATAGAATCAATCCGTATATGCTTTTTCACAATCTGTCACACCCCAACCAACGGCAGAATACGTCGGGGCATTATGATTTTTCAGTTGCACACAACACTTCTAATGAAGTGATATTCTTAATCACCCAATTTCATCAATACAAATAATACATAATTCTATTGTCGTAATACAATACTAATAACACATTAACTTTTTACGATTAGGTCTCACTAAGTCTGCATGCGTCCTAAGGTGTCATCATCATAGAATCATCATCTTGCAACAAAGCCCTACAACATGTACAAAATAAAGGTGAACTACGAATAGTTGGTGTGTAAACATAGGTTTGATATACTATGATAGATTAAACATGCGATCCATAAATGATATGAACATTCTTGATATGATAAACAAGTACTGATATAATACACACAGAGTGCATAATCCAACCCTTGACAAATAAGGCTTCCAATCACCCAACACCAGTTACCGGTCAAGTTAGATGGGCTGCCAAACCAATAGATCTATTATTGTAACCCCGACCTTTTTAGGGTTAATAATCCACACAATACTGATCCACACAAGTTCAACATACTAGAACACACATAACAATCATAGAGCTCGCATGAAATTTGAAAGTAATGAAATGGACATTTGAGATTGATACGGTGTACTATGCTGCACCCCAAAATGATAAAAGAAAATTTGCTATGAATACTCACCTAGAATGGAGACACTAATGAAAGAATGACACCAAGAATTGAAACGGTTGGAACCGAAGAGAACCTTGACGACTAGATGAGATAGAAATAAATAAATAAATAAATATACTTCACGACTCACAATGACACAAACGACTCAATGACACGTTGGTAATGGTGATACGTACGTTTATGAGGGTCAATCCTAAACTAAGGATGCAAACATAATGTCCTAGAGATAAGCATATTCTTCACGAAAGTCAATTTGGGTCAACAATATAGCTATATCACAACGTGCACAATCTTTCATACAATATCGACATGAGAACCCTAGATCTATCATCGGGATACATGCATGTCATATATTTAGTCATATTACCACATAAAGATCCAATCTTGATGATAAATCACATAGATCTATCAATAACAAGCATGCATGGCTTAGATCTAATCCTAATCCAACATAAAGATGCAACCTTTGTCATGAATCACATAGATCTATTAATAACAAGCATGCATGGCATAGATCTAACCCTAATCCAACATAAAGATGCAACCTTGATCATGAATCACATAGATCTATCAATAACAAGCATGCATGGCACAAATATAACCCTAATCCTTTATAAAAATGCAATCTTGATCATGAATCACATAGATCTAGCAAGAATCAACATGCATGATATAGAGCTAACCCTAATCCATCATAAAAATGAAATCTTGATCATGAGTCACATAGATCTAACAAGAATCAACATGCATGATATAGATCTAACCCTAATCCATCATAAAAATGCAATCTTGATCATGCATCACATAGATCTAGAAAGGATCATCATGCATGACATAGATTTAGCCCTAAACTATCATAAAGTTGCAATCTTGATCATATAATCCATAGATCTATCATCATACATCATGCATGGCACAAATCTATCCTAAATGCATGATAAAGCTCAGATCTTGACATGTAATTTCAAAGGTTTACAAGGAACTTACCAAAAACCAAAAAAAAGGGTTGAAACAGGGTGAAACAATCTTGGATCCTTGATGATTTGGCTCCAAAATCAAGATGGAATAAACGATGGATGAAGATCAGCTCTCTATAGCCGTTTGGGAGGTGTGGGAGGTGAGGAATGAGGAGCATGGGGGCTAATGGGGTTTAAATATTGAAAAATTAGGGTTCTGCTAAAATCTTCACTCTAGGCGTATCGCCTAGAGCATGTGTATGCTCCAAGAGGTACTATTGGAGCTCCCCCGAATCTTGGGATGCCCGAGTCCTCGTTTCGCGTGCTCGTTTTGTCGTTTTTTGATGTTTTCGAGTCCTGTTTCCATCCAAATCACCCAATTCATCATCCCATAATATTAACCACATCTAATCCACTCAAAACAAATATAAATACGTCACACAACTCGTAATGATGCACAAATTAGGTCAAATTACACATTTTGGTCGATTTTGACGTACGTATCGATTTTAGGCAATTCACTAACGTTTTGTGACTCGATTAAGTGTGTGATGACTCATGACATTATAAACGATTATCATACTTATAAATATGCCTAATGATACACAAATACGAGATTCCCGGTAAACGATGAATCGCGTACCGAAATCACGTAAAATCCATAGATTGCTTTATGTTTGCTTTAAGGCATCCAATTTGAATCCAATTGATTTTAATTAAGTATTTCATTTTGGAAAACAATCATAACTCATTTAAAAATATTATTTGGGTTATAAACACCCAGAAATTCTCCCGGTATTTAACAATTCGCAACTTGTTAAAACGTAAGGTTTCAAAATGGGTCGGGTTTTATATCCGAAAAATATAGATGTTACTAGTACTCTATAGAGTTAGCAGACGGTAAGTTAATAGAGGTTGCTGAAGTTATCAAAGGTTATTTATCGGAACTATTGGAACATTTTTTTGACATTGATCTATTGCATGTCGAGCTGGAAAGCTTTGACATCGTTGTTGGAATGGATTGGTTGTCTGCTAATCAAGTAGAGACTGTCTGTCATGAGAAACTAGTCAAAATACCACATGCAAATGGTGAAACTCTAAATATACAAGGTGAGAAGAGTGGAACCAAGCTAAATATTATTTCCCACATGAAGGCCCAAAAATACCTTTATAAAGGATATCATGCTATTCTGGCTCATGTTGCCGAGAAGAAGTCAAAGGAGAAACGAGTTAAAGATGTATCGATTGTTTGGGATTTTCTTGAGGTCTTTCCTGAATATTTACCTAGTTTACCCCCTACTAGACACGTGGAATTCCAAATCAACTTGGTGAATGGTGCTGCACCCGTTTCCCGATCACCATACAGACTTGCACCCTCTGAAGTCTGAAATAAAAGAGTTATCCAGTCGACCACAGGAGCTAATGTATAAAGGTTTCATAAGACCGATCTTTTCGCCATGGGGAGCTCCGGTTTTATATTTCAAAAAGAAGGATGGATCCTTTCGGATGTTTATAGATTACCAAGAGTTGAACAAGCTAACGATGAAGACCCGCTACCCATTCCCGAGGATCCACGCTCTATTTGAAAAGTTGTAAGGGTCAAGTTACTACTCAAAGATCGACCTGCGGCCAGGTTAACATAAGTTTAGAGTTCGAGAATAAGACGTACCAAAGATGTCATTTAGGACTCGTTATGGATACTACGAGTTTCTAGTTATACCTTTCGGTTTGATGAACGCAGCGACCGTATTCATGGACTTGATGAACCGTTTATGCAAACCATATCTAGATAAGTTTGTTATCGTGTTTATCGATGATATCCTGATCTACACTTGTAGTAAGTAAGAAAACGAACGTCACTTGAGACTAATCCTTGAGTTGTTAAAAAGGGAAGAATTGTACGCAAAAATTTCCAAATGTGAGTTTTGGATCCTCGTGGTACATTTCTTGGGTCATGTGATCAACGATCGTGGTATTCATGTTGACCCGTCTAAAGTCAAAGCCATTAATAATTAGAGTACTCCCACGATCTCGTCTGAAATTCTCCAATTCCTAGGTCTCGTTGGCTATTACTGTAGATTCATTGATAATTTCTCAAACATAGCCCAACCCCTGACCACTCTGACTCAAAAGGACAAGAAGTTTGTTCGGGATGAGAAGTCTGAGGTTGCCTTCCAGTTGGTGAAGCAGAAACTTTGCAATGTCCTAATCCTATCATTACCCGAAGGAACTGAAGACTTTGTTATGTATTGTGACATGTCACATCAAGATTTTGGTTGTGCTAATGCAACGAGAGAAAGTTATCGCCTATGTCTCTTGGCAATAAATATACCTTTTATGTCAAGTAATTACCAACAATACTAATGGGTTACCAAAGTCAAGACTTAACCAAACTTATTGGGTAACATAGATGTCAACCCAATCTGTCGGATCATAAGTTGTCTAATATTTATTTTAGGACACAACTAGGTTATCCATTTTGGTATCATAACATTCAGATTCGCCTTAATTAGGTAACTCACGGCCCCTCTTTTAAACTATTTAAATACTTTTGGGGGATAATTCGTACAAAATCATATCATGTTTGACATAGTAGATAACTGTAACACATATTTATTACATGAGCTTTTCATCCATCCATTTATATCATGTTGATTCATGCTATGATGAAACCTCACTATTAATTGAATTTGATTAGTTCCGTGTGAAATGATGACCAGTGAATAGATCTATTAGGTTAATGCCCCTGCCAGTGATTGGTCAGTCCAATCTAGACTCTCGTCTTATAGTCGCTAGGTACATGACAGTTATATATATATATATATATATATATATATATATATATATATATATATGTGGCTTCGGTATTTTTTAAACAGAATACCATGAGTGGGTAAATAGTTAGTTTTGGAGTTCAAGGTTCATGGTAATAATATTTCATTATCTTATCTAATGTCAGAATGATTATCTTCCATTTCAAGCTGGTTATCAACCATTGTTTATGAAACTATTATCAATCGAGTCATTTAAACATGTGAACTCACCAACGTTATATTGACCTTTTAGTATAACAATTCTCAGGTATTTGACTGCTGCATTCGTGTGTGGATGGTGTATCATGTTAGGACCTGCATCTGTTTAGTACATGGAGTCATAGTCCCAACCGAAACACTTTTGAAGATTTCTTTGCATAACGTCTATTTTGATGCCATGTTTAAAATTCTTTTGACATTTTTGTAAAATTTAAGACAAAACCTGCCATTATTTACGCTGCAAAATGAAACTCCATTTATCTCAAAACGGCTCCTTTTGTTTAATCATTTAGAGATCGTTCAATGTAACCTAGATTATGATCCATGATGTCACATGCCCGACACAAATTTTACAGGCTGTGACGCCATTTATCATTGTTGAACAACAATTAGTCATCTTTTTTTGTTGGCTATGTATTCTACTGAAACCGATTAACCTTTTTAAGGTGATGTATATATTAAACAACAACGGGATCACAATTGTGATCTTTATTAACATTTAAACCAAATACATAGTTCAAACACATGGGCTATACATATATAATGACAATACATAATAACATTTATATAGCTGTAGATGTGTAAACACGCACGAAGGTCTAGTTGATCAAACGAAAACAGGCAAAGGTGGCAACTTGCTTATAATCATGTTAAGGAAATCCATGTGAGTTTCATGACTTGGGATCACACTCCTAGCCACTTCATGTGACCACATGCTCTTTCCCCATTTTGTAAGTCTTGGGTTTCTGTCTTCTTCAATCACATTGAAATTGAACACTATTACAAAGAATTTGATCCACCCGAGAAAGCTTCCAACAACAATATCCATATAACCTATATCATCTCCACCAAAGAAAGCCTTCCCCTTGCTCAACTTCCCAAATGCTTCTTCCAACATTATATATCCCCCGATGATCAGCTGTTTCAGTTCTTCTCTTCTCTCTTCCTCTCGTGTTATCATAAACTCTTTCATCCATGGGTAGCACTATCGGTAATATATATATAACATAGATAGACAGTGTTAGTAATTAAAAACATGAGGATATATAAGCAACTATATTAACCAATTAGTTAATTAAGAGACATCTCCATCGTATATGTAATAACAAATATATACATGTATATATATATATATATGTGTGTGTGTGTGTGTGTGTGTGTGATTTGTCTATGGTTTATGTAATTTGTTACCAAACGAAATCATTGTAAGACTTGTTTCACATTGGTTGTATAGACAACGAATCTGAGGTTTAAACCAAACTGATCAACTCGATTGATATTGTTGTATAATATCCGCGATCGAGAAAAAAAGAGAATCTAGATTTAAATAATCACAAGTTTCATCAGTGGTCGGCTCTCACATAACGAAATGTTTGCCAACACTCTCAACTTTCACACTATTTTCTCCCATTAAACCCAAACTAACGGATGGATAACTCTGTTAGTATTTTGATGACGTGACAGTCCAGGTGGCTTTTTTATTTTTTATTTATTATAACCCCCTTTTTGTGAAAATAGAATAGATGAGGGGCCTGAGTGTAACTTTAAACCCAACCCCACCCACCGACAAACTCATTAGCCGACCATCGTCCCTAAATACGGTAAATCTTCGGCGACCTTATCAGCCTCCACCACCACTCCAGCGACCTCCAAAATCAACCACCACCACCACTCAAGAACCCCCCCCCCCCCCCCCCGCCTAATGATTTGATCGCTTCCCAATCCGCTTTCCATTTCCTCATTTCAGGATCCCCTAAATACGAAAAACCTCCGGCTCATCGTCACCACGCGCCAACCCTGTTGAGCTTGGCGGAACCCTAATCGGGTTTTACAGGCGCCGCCATTGTAAAGAGAAGTGGGAACGAGGTTGTTGTTAAATAACGGAAAGATAGGGAGAAGAATAGGTCATCGCGACCTTCAGATGAAGAAGAGTGGCCGGAGGCCAGGCTCGCCAGACCGAGGTCGTCGCCAGACTCGCCTGTTGGTGGCAGAATGAGGAGGATGATGAAGAGGGGATGATTAAAAGGGTTTTTTTCTTTCTTTTAAAAAGTTACATTGAGGCCCCTCATCTTTTCTATTTTCATGAAAACGAGGTTAAAATAATAAAAAATAAGTAAAAGCCACATGGTCCGTCATGTCATCAAAATACTAACGGAGTTAGTTATCCGTTAGTTTGGGTTTAATGAGGGAAAATAGTGTGAAAGTTAGGAGTATTGGCAAACATTTCGTTATGTGACATTAATGTCTACCAATTGATGAAACTTGGATTATTTAAATCCAAAATGCCAAAAACAAAACATGTTAATCGTATAAAATAAAGTCGTATGGTTTGGGTCATAAAAATACCAGGGTGTCAAAGGTGTAGGCCACGAGCCTACATTGAGCCCTTTCAGAAGGGTTGGAAGGGAGGAGAGGGTGGATATCAGGTCGGATCTCATCAAGGTACTCCATTATGACAAGCGACTCAGAAATGGGGTGTTCATCGCCATGGAAAAGCACAGGGACCCTCTGTAAAGCGGGGTTCGATTTAAGCAGTAGCTCACTTTTGTTACGTTGATCTTCCTCAATGTACTCGTACTCGATAGACTTGAGTTTGAAAACAAACTGAACTCGGGTCACAAATGAACTTCCAACTGACCCGAGTAGTTTCATTTCACAATTTTTTGTCATTGGAATTAATTGGAAGGAGATGATGATTAATGGTTGTAATTGAGCTAGATATTTATAGAGATTATTTAAAACATACTTACTTACTACGTTGACAATACTTTATTCCGAATAAAATCAAAATCTTATATTAAAAAAACGTTGATAATATTTTATTCTGAATAAAATCAAATTCTTATATTAAAAAATAGGAGGAAGGTGGTTTTGACACTCTAGTGTGATGCATATTGGATAATTTTCTTCGCTACTAAAACGAAAGTTAATTTGCTATGTAGTTTTAATTAATTTTTTTAACTCATATTAACAAGTTTAATCCGGATCATTATTACATAAAAACAGGAAACTAATATCATACAGACATGTAGACATGATAACCTATTGAATAGGTAAAATTAGTGGTATGAACTTTTGACCCGATTTGAAAACACAGCATGGACCCAACTCGATATATTTACAGGTTTGAGTTTACTATAAACAAGTTCAGATCATCTTTGGGTTAAACCCATCAGGTTGACTGGTTGACCCGTTTAATTTATTTATTTTTATTTTATATTTTTAAATGTCTTTTATGTCATATATAAAGCTCTGATTATAATTTTTATCGAAGTTTAAAACTAAAAAGAGAAATTAACATAAGATTTTATGATAATAAATATAATTATTATATATGTATATATATGTGTAATTTTTGGTGTAAATTTAAATTTTAAAGCATTAAGATATATAAAAAAATAAAAAAATCAGGTCAAACGAGTTGTGTTCAGGTCAACACATAATATTCTTGTCGTGCTTGAGTTAATGTTTGTGACATGATTTTCGGGTTCGATTTGAGTTCACCCGCCAACCTACAAACATGATCCGTTTGCCTTAGATAAAATATATAGTATTAGAATATTTATTAAAACTTGATTGATCAAATTTGGAATAAAATATTATATGTGACTTAACTATAATAAACTTAAAAGTTGATTATTACAATTACCTATCGATAATAAAATTAAGTTTGGTTCCTATTAAATTGCATTATTATAATAATTAGGTAATATAAATGAATATTTCAATGAATTTGACAATATCATACCATTGACCATTGATTGTGTAATATTTATATATTTATGTATCTATCTATCAATTTATATATATATATATATATATAGGGTGAGGTTCATTGTAGACACTTTCGCATGTGAAATAGCTCCTTTTCACATGTGAAAGTTTATAATTAATGAGAAAAAAGAAAAAAAGAAAAAAGAAAATTAATCACAACCATTAGATCAAGAGATCTAATGGTGAAAAAGGGTGTCTACCTGTCTACACTTATGGGGGTGTCTACAATGAACTTTTCACTATATATATATATATATATATATATATATATATATATATATATATATATATATAGAAAGGTTAGAATGAAAACCATCGCGAGTTGTGAAAACCACGAAAACTTTTTAAAATCGGGGTAAAAAATTGTTTTTTTTTTCAAATTTTTTTATGGTGGTTCTTTGAGTTACAGACTACCCTCGAGTGGAAAAAAATAAAAAAAACCGCCAAGTAGTTTTTTTTTTAAAAAAAATATACAAAAACGTCATGTTACATATGTTACATTTTGCATTTTTACGTAACATAAAAATGTAACGAAAACTTTTTAAAATCGGGGTAAAAATTTATTTTTTTTCTTCAAATTTTTTTACAGTGGTTCTCTAGGTTATAGACTACCCTCGAGTGGAAAAAAATAAAAAAAACGCCGAGTAGTTTTTTTTTTTAAATATAGAAAGACGTCATGTTACATATGTTACATTTTTATGTTACGTAAATATGCAAAATGTAACATACGTAACATGACGTTTTTGTATATTTTTTTTAAAAAAAACTACTCGGCGGTTTTTTTATTTTTTTCCACTCGAGGGTAGTCTGTAGCATAGAGAACCACCATAAAAAAATTAAAAGAAAAAAAACAATTTTTAACCCCGATTTTAAAAAGTTTTCGTAGTTTTCACAACTCGGGGTGGTTTTCAAAGTAACCATCCCCTATATATATATATATATGTATATATATATATATATATATATATATATATAGGTTTAGGGTAAAATACATCAAGCAAAAACGCTACATCCATTGCGGATTGATCTGGGGCGTCCATCAAGATCATCCAACAGCCATGATCTATGGTGTTTCTGCCTATGGTATATATATATATATATATATATATATATATATATATATATATATAGTGAAAAGTTCATTGTAGACACCCCCATAAGTGTAGACAGGTAGACACCCTTTTTCACCATTAGATCTCTTGATCTACTGGTTGTGATTAATTTTCTTTTTTCTTTTTTTCTTTTTTCTCATTAATTAGAAACTTTCACATGTGAAAAAGAGCTATTTCACATGCGAAAGTGTCTACAATGAACCTCAATATATATATATATATATATATATATATATATATAGGGAGAGGATCATTTGAGAACTAATTGGGTTTGAGAACTAAAAAGAACTAATCTTAGCCACTAGTTTATATATATGGAAAACCCCCCCATGAATTTGAATGCTCCCCCTTGAAAATTAGTGGCCCAAATTGGTTCTCAAAAGTTCTCAAAAGCAAAAGTTCTCATTTGAACCTAATATATATATATATATATATATATATATATATATATATATATATATATATAGGAAGAGGATCATTGGAAAACCTGAAAAACATAGGTATTTTAGTAAAATACCTATATAATATTTTTGGTTGTCCAACTTTGATTTGAATTTTATTAGTTATATCTCCATTTCAACTCTCTTTACGTATAACACCAGAAAACTTAGTTATTATTGTTACACACAAGCTTTTTAATTGGCGTGATGCTGCCAGCATGACGGAGACGAAGCAGTGTGGAAACACGTCGAATAATAGTAAGCAAAAAATAGAGACGCAACACCGAACATAACTATTGAAAGCCATTGTTACACGAATGCACCTAAAGCGTTTAATGTTTGAAATATATAAATAACATTTCAAATGCTTGTATATACAAAAACTACCGTTGAGATGGAGGCATATGAACTTAAGGAACTTAAAAAGAAAGACCCATTCATACCTGTATGGCGGGTCGCCACTGTTATTTGTTGGAGAGCAGAAAATTCATAACTGGCAATCCCTTTGCATAGTCAATCACTATTTGACCCAATGAATTATGATATGCTATACGCATTTCAACATATAGCAACTCATCCAAAGTACTATTTCCATACTATATTTTAAAAAGCCGCAACATAACTACAACTATTGCATCTAAATCCACCATATTCACAAATATATTTATATTAGATCAAAACAGCATAATTCTCATTTGAGGTAAGTTTGAGAAATGAGTCAAACAATTGAAAGAAGAATTTATATACGTGTAAAACCTATCTTTATAGCCAATAATATTATGAGGTGGTTAACATCATGATTTCTTCTCCACATACACACAGAAATAGAACATATGGTTTCCAAACAAAAATACATGGAAAAGGATAACAGAAAGCACTCACCAAAGTCACAACTTCACTTTTAATTGCATATATCACAATGCCATAGGTACTGCACGTTAATTCGGCACAATAAGCAATAATGAAATCATTATCCTTATACAATGTATAGTTGCATATCTCTATAATGAAAGAAAAAAGAAAAGCTAAAAAATGCAATACTCTACACAGTAGGCATAGATTTATGCAAATCTTATTTTCCATAATGAAGGAATAAACTATAACACATAAGGTTGCAGAAACTATAATACATCAAGCTCACTCAAAATATGTTGGTTATCCATTCAAGTATTTGGAACAATTATTGGTTCACTGGATTTGTTTTCTTGTATAAGTATCTCTTACATAGACAAGAACAAATAACTTATTTTTTTGTTCCAAACTTTCTGCAATCTATCTCAAACAATATGTTGTGTCCAGTCACAACTAAAGTTATAACTTTCACAACAGAAATCACAATTTAGAGAGCTAGATAAGTATAAAACAAACCTCTAATCTTTGGGGAGTTGATTATTTTGTTACTACCACTTGAATACCCTTCTAGTAACATCTTCACACATTGAGTAGGTGTTCACCTCCACGTCGTATGCTGCACAACATAAAAATATCGAACAAAGAATACAAAATACAATTTTATGGCGCAAACAATGGACATTAGAGGCATGGTGGTACAGTGATAAAGTGAGAATCCAGCCAGATTCTGAAAAACATTTTTGTTGTGGCAGGTGGATAAAGTGAGAAGCCAGTTAGATTTTGAAAAACATTTTTGTTGTCGCAGGTGGTACAGTGATAAAAAAAGTTAATAATCCAAATGCCTTATGTTGGTATAAGGAAGCATATAACCTTTTTGTGGCAACCCTAAAACTTTTGCTTTCTTTCCCCAGCAACGACAGCTGAGACTGCGAACGCTACGACACAAGAATAATTTTCGGGACGAAAATTCCTGTAACAAGGGGAGGATGTGAAATCCGGGAATTTCAAGGTTTACTTCCGTTAGACAATTTTCGTTAGTTACGTTATAAGTCTTAACTTGGTAACTAATGCTTAACTAGGCCGAATACGTCCACGTCCTTTGGTTGATCACCGAACTCGTCCATATGTGTTATGTATTTATTTATATGTTGTTATTATGAGAAACGTGATTTAAATGCATGATTAGTATTAAAAAGCATGATTAATTGTTTACTTGTTAAATTATGTGATAAAATGTTTAAATTGCCTAATTATGTGATTATATGTTTAACCGGGTAATTAAGTGTATGCATACATGTCTAATGATTGGGCTAGTAATTAGTTAATGATGGATTAATCATTGGGCTAATGATTGGCTAATCATTTGGGCCCAAATCCCAATGAAAGCCCACCATGACCATTAGTATTTAAATGGTCATTAAACCCTAACCTCATTCTTTACTTGCATCACCATCAAAAACACACACACTTCTCTCCTCACTAGACCAGCCGCCATCATCACTTGACCACCAAGATCTGCAGTAAATCACAGTGATCTCAGCCCTTGAAGATCAACCCTCGAGCTTGGTGAGTCCCATGAACCATGTTCTTGCTTCTCTTATGTGTTTTCTTCAATAAAGCATGCCTAGATCATTATGTAATCGTTAGATCTTCTGTTAAGATACTTAGGAATGCTAGATCTATCATAAAAACAACAACTTTACGTGTGAAACTGATCCATGATGAAGATTTATGCTAGAATAGGCTAATTTATGTAAAATGTGTTCTTGAAGATTTGATGATGAAAATGCACGTTTATGATGTTAAAAATGCTCCTGTGATGTTCCTAAATGTTTATGGATGCTTGGAAATGAATTACATGAAGTTTGGAAGCTGTTAGAAAGATTTTTGTTAGTTTTTCGGGTTTTTCTAGCGTCTAGCGAAACTGTGCATTCATCAGGAGAAACTATCCAGCGAAACTATGCATATCTCCTTCCAGCGAAACTGTTCAGCGAAACTGTAGTGTCTCTCGTGAACGAAACTGACCTTGTCCCTGAACGAAAGTTCAACCAGTTCCTGGCGAAACTAGCCAGCGAAACTAGCAGTTTCCCTGGCCAGCGAAACTAACAGTTTCTCTAGCCAGCGAAACTAGCAGTTTCTCTAGCAGTTTCTCTGGCCAGCGAAACTAACAGTTTCTCTAGCCAGCGAAACCAGCAGTTTCTCTGGCAGTTTCTCTGACAGTTTCTCTAGCAGTTTCTCCAGCAGTTTCGCCTAACTAAACCCAAACTTGTGCAACTTATTTAAATGATATTCCATGACTTACATGATTATACAATGATGAAACATGCTATGATTTCTGTAATATATGAACCCTTGTTTATGATCAACCATCGGTGTCGTGTGTCGTTATGTCGTGTCGTAGTTCCAACGTGCTATGTTATGGGCCATAGTGACGTTAAGAAAAGATTAGACACAAAACTAATACTTAAGACCTAAACGTGTTCATAGGTTTTCGATAAGCAAACAATACTTGGATTATATAGCAAGTGTAGCAGTGCAACCCAAGGTGAGTGTCACTAACCCATTTACCGTGAACCCATTTGGGTCACGCTGAATAACTTAATGAAAAACAATGCTGACAACCTTATGAGAACTATGCACCTCTCTGATGAACTTGAATTCGGGAGTGCTTGGCACCCACTTGATGAACTTGAATTCGGGAATGCTTGGCACCCACTTGATGAACTTGAAGTGTTTTATGGGAAGCACTTGTGAAATACTTAAACAACTAACTCTCAAACGAAACTGAAAAATGTTTTCGGGATTCATAAGAACCCCAAAGTAAACCGTTTTAATATGACTAGTGTAGGTTAAAGTCTAAACCAATGATATCACATGATTTCTAAGGATGCCTTAAAAACTTAAAAGTCCTCAACTAAATTGTACCATTAATTGTAAAGCGAGGGGATGTTGGGTAGATCTACTGGAGTTTGACAAACTCCGCCCCGTGGCACGGGGAGTGCACAGAGGTACAATATCAGCCTATTTGACCGTGATCCCGGGAGGACACGGGGGAGGCAAAACCGCGATGACGTAGGTCCGCAGAACAGAATGGCACGGCCTCTACCATATTGGTCAGCTTTGGTACAAACTTCCTTAGTGCATGGAACAACGGATTAGCTACCCGCGATATCGGTTGACCGCTTTAACTTTACTTAACTAGTGCATATTAGGTAATACATCACTTGGCAATGTTTATAAAACTAATACTTATTACATGTTGATGAATACGATTATGAGACCGGGCCAATGCATGTCATGCCCACCGTGAACTCACCAACCGTTAGGTTGACACTTGCGTGGTTTAAACTTTTGCAGATCGCTAAGGAGTATCCGCTGGAGGTTGGCATGGCACTTGAAGATTTCTTATTTTAAACTCAAACTTGGGAATTTAATAACAATTCATGTTTTGTAATTTAAGCACGTGGTTAGTGCTAAGATACTTATGTTTATTTTCCGCTGCGCACTTTTAAAAACTGTTTTGATTATGAACATTTGGACTTTACTCTGATTCGTTTAGTATTTGTAACTAATGGTTGTGGTCCTGGTTTGCTCGCACCCCTTAACGGTATAAACTCCGTTAGTGGTTGATTTGGGGGTGTGACAGTTTTAAAATTAGATAAAAAATGTAGAACACAAAATATTCAAAACAAAAATCCAAATACTACTTACCTTCCCTATTGATACCAGCCCCTTCATCGCCTGTTTTAAAATCTTCATCCATTAATCTCAAAGTTCTGCTTTTTCTTTTGGCCCGGTTTCCCCTTCTAAATGTCACATAAACAAACATAAAATGTCAATTAAAATAAAACCATAACAAATACCCAAACCCACAAAGCACTACCTCCAAGCTAAGAATGTTACAAACTTCAATTTCAATTATAATACTAATCAACCACTCATCGTAGAAGTCATCAGCATTAATATCAATTAGAAAAAGAAAGCAAACCTTAACAGATATGTGTGACCATGGAAGCAGCAGTGTCTCTCACCTTGATCTTTCTAAAAAGTCCAAATCCAGTCATCTGAGGCATACAATAATCTGCAATAATCAAAGCCACCTCCAATTCCTGGATCAATTCATAAACATAACAAAATTAACATAATAGAAAACACTCATATAAGACATGAGAAACTGAAATAGAAAAACATCTCATTTTAACGTTTGGAAGTCTCACCTTAATCTTCAAATTCAAATATGAACAAATGTCATACACAAACTTTAACAATCATGTGAACTCTTAGGCCACTACCATTAGCCAAAAAAAAAAAACAATAAATTATAGACACTGAAATATTGAATATAAGTAACCAAGGATGGACTTTGCTAGCTTGATTACTTGACAAAGTCACTGAATAAGCAACAAAGACTATTATTTCCTTTTTTATTACATCAACGACAGTTACGACACTCTATAAAACATGAGTGAGATTGAAGAATTATATACCTTCTATGACGATGAAATCATAAATTGACTAAACCCGACCTTCACGGAAGCAGGATCCAAATAATTATAAGGCTAATCTTTGGATACCTGCACGTCAGAAAATCAAAACCCTAATGAAACACACAAAATATAATTTAGCGGAATTTTTACAGCAACACCATGTGAAACATACATACATTCCAAATGAAAATCCGAAAACTGATCTTACTTTTTGCAGCAAAACATGTGTCTTCCTCGAAGTCGTCGTCATCAATACTACCATCCTACAAATCAAAATATAAAATACACTCAAAATTTATCAAGTTGAAACTGAACATTCAATCACTAATAGGGAGGAATAGAATCAATCATAAAAACCTCGATTTCGAATACATGTTGGTCATTTATCTTCATCGGAGTCCATGACATCGTCATCTACGTTCAGTAGTGGAACAACATCTCTCTGCTTATGAACTGAAACGAAAGTGGAACAAAATCACAAAACGAAACTGAACAAAAGTAATAGGAAAACCCTAAATCGAGCCAACAAACCTTCAGCCGGAACCACCATCACCACCACTGATATGACGGCCAGCCATACAACACTGCCTACAACGTCACCCTCGCACCATCAAACACTCCGATACACAGATCTGGAGTACAGATCTATGGGAAGGTACAGTGGTGACGGGGCAACATGGCGATTCTTAAGCCGATAAGCAACGACGCCCACCGTAAAACCAACAACCACGGGCGACGAAATGCAACATAGAAACCGGCCGTGTACCAGAAGTTGTGGTGTAAGGGTGGCCGGAAATAAGATCGATCGCCTGTCGTCTGATAGAGAGAAAGTGGTAAGCTCGTGGAGTAGAATTTTATGATGTCTATCATACATGTTTTCGGGAGAGTGGTTGGGCTGCTCGGCATGGCAGACAGGGAGGAAAGCCAGATTCAAAAGCAACCCCAAAAAGCACGTCTTGTACATACCGCATGCTCCATTGTAAACTCGAAAAAGGCTTTAAAGACTTGTACAGCCTGCTAAGATGATTGTAACATGTGCTTCATGATAGTAACTTGTGTATCAATGGTTGTAACAAAAGTTGGGAAATGTTATATAGTAGAATATGTAACTATAGCGATGATGGTTAAACATGTATAACATAAATGACTACGTTACAACTGGTGTAACATGTTTAAATAAGGTGTAATTTCTTGTTTAGGACTAATGTTACACTGGTGTAACTGGTTTTCCAGGTTTTTCAAAAACGTTGGGTTTTCCATTAAACCTCATCCTATATATAGTCGAAGATGTATGAAGTGATTCGAGCCAATTTCTCGACTCGGTAATCTAGTAGAAGATGTATGAAGTGAGTTGCTTTGATCAATCGATCACGATCACCCAAATGATGTTGTGACCATTGGAAGTGTGTTGAAGTTTAGTAATGAAATCCATGACTATGTTTTCCCACTTCCAAACAAAAATCTTTGGTTGTTCAAGCAAACCAGAAGGTCGATGATGTTCGACTTTGTCTAGTGAATAGATCTGTTTGTAACACATAGTGATTACAGGAGCTTTTCGTCCATCCATTTATATCATGTTGATTTATGCTATGATGAAATCCCATTATTAATTGAATCTGATAGTTTCTTATGAAACTATGACTAGTTGTCACACCCTCAAATTCCACCTGCGGAGTATTACCGTGAGGCGTGTGACAAACTAGGATCTAAGTCATTAGCCATACCAAACCAACAAACATGCAACTAAAAACACACCAAAAATAGTTTAAGTAATGCGAAAGCATAAAACGTAAGTAAATGTGCAGCGCAAAACACGCGCCCAAAACCATATAGTAAAAGTAACTCCAAAGAGAAACAGGTTTCAAAACATCGATAAAATGTTTAAGACTCCATGCAATCATACACCCTAAGTGCTCGTACCTCAGTGACCTGCGAAAGACATGATTTGAGGGAGGCGCAAAGGCTGGTGAGTTCATAAATACCAATGAAAGAAAGTAAATGCTTGTAACAATGTTTGCACCAATGTAATCATAATTGTACATGTAGCTAACTAGGCCAATATCGCTATAACTATGTGGTTCGCAACCGAAGCGTGGCTATTTGTGTTTGTAATGCCTTTCCTCCATCGTCTAACACGGACGGTGATGATACTATCTAGGCTAATGTTACACCCGTTCGACATCCAGTCGAGTTAGAGAGACTAACATGGGTGGGGTTTGTCAAACCCAGTAGTACTACTCAATATAACCTCGCTTTCTCAGAAACTAACGGTCCGAAAATGTAAGGACTTCAAATATGTGTTATGTTCGCACATACGTGATCAGCTATACAATTATATTACCAGAAATGTTTGTACTATATTTTTCTCTCTAAAGGAGATACTTAGAGAGAAAAATGTTAGAGAACTCACCTTTAAGAGCTCGGCAAGAAAGTATAAAATGAAATGCAACCAGATGACTTCCTAAGAATCACCTAAATGAGAGTGCGTGTGAGATATCGGTGTATGAACACTTAGATTGACTTAATCGATCCTGATGACACGTTGGTGACACAATTAACAGTTGCACTCTTTGTTTGACTCTACCTCCCACTTATGGAAGGTTTCTATAAATAATATGTAGAAACCGGGGTCGGTGAGCCAAGCTAACCCCGGTGGCATCGGTGCGGAAGCAGATCGGAGACTTTGTGAGCTCGTCTTTGTAGAACAAATATAAACACCAGAAAGAACATAAAGGACCGGATCTTCAACTTAGGTGTTTGAGATGTGATGATGATGATGAGGATAAATATAGAAGATGTGATAAAAGAGATAATGTAGAGATAATCATAGATGAAGTAGAATGATTACACTTACCTACACCACTCATACCCGGTTCATGAACAAGTGTTCATGAACCCACACAACTTCAAAGTTTCATGTCTAAGCTCTCTCAAGCTATCACTCATCAAATCTTTCACATGAGAAAGACTTACATTATATACTAACCAACTAAGACTAAGGGCAAACTAGTAAATAACACAACTAGACTAGTGACATAAATAATAAAGTCACTAATGCCAAGTCTTCGAGTCATAAACTTCACTGTGTTGTGCAAACGATTGATGATAAGTGGTACGTTGAGTTTCATCTAACCAAATCTCAAACTTAAGGACTAGGAAATTCCCAACAATCTCCCCCGATTTGGTAGATGAACAAACGAATAAATAACTCAACTCTTGTGACAATCGGTTCCCTTGTATTCTTGCAACTTGACTTCAAGAAAATCTTCATACGGTTTCAAATCTTTCACTCATCTTCCCCCCTTTGTGAAGCTCCCCCTAAGATAGGGTGTTTCCCAAAAATTAACAAGCACACTACTCCAAGGATGTCACCATCATCCTGAGTGTTGTTAAAGGTAAACAAGATAAAGGATCAAAGATAAGTTAGAAACTTAATTCCACAATTCAACCGTCTTGAAAATACTTGGCAAAAATACCAAACCGATGCTTTACCTCAAAGAAAGTACCACTACAAATTCTTTTCAAGCCTTGAAAAGTTGCTATTACCTCTTTCAACTAGAAACCTTGCCTTCGATTTTGTCGCAATCTTTTATGGCTCAATGACTCTTCAAAGGCATTCACAAAGTCTCATCAAATACTCCCCCTAGAATTTTGATTCACTAGTAAAGAAAGTAAATAGCTTGTTCTTGATTTGCTATGTGTTCTTGTTGTATCAAATGAACCCATTTTGTAGCAAACTCATCATAAAAGAACCTTGCAAATATCAACCAGTTTAAAGAACTTCTAAACCACAACAGTAGCATATCCATTTCTTCAATAAGTCAACCCAAACTTCTGCACAACCCCCATAATCAATTTAACCTCATAACACGTCTATCATAGCGAAGAAAAACTGATACGGAAGTATAGTTTAGATATACCTGAAATGCGAGAACTCCGAGTTCTCGAGATTGCCCAAAACTGTTGAAGAAAAATAGAAGAGTTGGTATGGATTCATGCGACTTTGACGGTTGCTTCGGGTGGATACAACAAAGAAAAATCATCTTCCAGATCTGTTTCTCCGGCGAAACCCGTAATTCTGGCGACATAAAATTTCGGTCAGAAGCTTCTCCGGCTACTTGAAACTTGACCAAAACCTTCTCCGGTGACTAGGGATTGATCAGAGGTGGCAAACCGGCGGCCATGAGGCAAATGCCGGTGATCAGAAACCACCAGTAGCTTTTTCGACGATCGGAACTCGAATAGGGGTGTTCTCCGGCGACAGATCTTCAAACAGAAGCCATTCCTGCAGAAGTTAGAACTTCTGGAACGTACCTGAGTTCACTCGGAAGTGGTTATCTTGGAAACTTCGAGTTCTCTCGGAAGAAATGGTTCCCTCAGAACTTTTTCTGGTTCCCTCGGAACTTTGGAGTTCACTCGGAAAACTTCTCTTGGAACTAAGAAGTTCTCTCGGAACATAGGAGTTCCCTCGGAACTAGTTCTCTCGGAAGTCTCGTTCCTCTGGTGAAGTTCTCACGGAAGGTTCTGTCGGAGGGGTTCTCTAGGAACAACAACAGTTCTCACGAAAACTGCAAGTTCTCTCGAAGAGATGTTAATCCGGAAAATTTCTCGTTCTCTCGGAAGTAAATGAATTCACGAAGACAGAGAAAAAAAAGGCGCATGGGGGACCAACTGAGTCTCGATGAAGAGAGAAAGAGAATGGGGACCAGCTGTCAACAGTAACCTGTAATTGACTTTTTCTGAAATTTATCTTCCTCTGAACCCTAAACATGAGCTGTCGCTTTCATCCTTGTGACTGTCATCGAACAGTAACAACCAAAACCCATAACTTATATTGATCCATGACCAACAACGAGTTTCATGTAAACCCATATACACGTCAAGCATTTCCTCAACCCTGAAAACCCTCGACGTCGACCATCTGAATTCAACTCATGAAACCTAGAACATGAACTAATACCATCGACGATCTTGAAATAAACCCAGTACGAACCACTATTACGTTCGTCTTCTTTATGGGCAACCCTAATGTCGTCACCCCATAACCATCACCATAGACGATCTTCTATTTGGCTTCAAACCATCGTTACTTTCATTACCAATGTCGACCCAGAACAAAATGAAACGTAAATCAAGTGAGAAACAGTCTCATACTCGATAGCGTCTTCGTCATCTTCACGAGTAACCTTTATCACTCAAATTTTTGTGTATAGCTCTCATTAATTTTCGAGGATAGAGAAAGAGTAGACTTCTTTGAAGTGATATGAGAGAGGGGTATGGGTTTGACATAATTTTCTTTCAAGAAAGTAGGAAAGAGAGTAGGTGGATGACACATAGGAAATGACAAATTTAGGTTCAAGGTACAGTGTGCAGATGGAGAAAAAAGAAAATACTGTTTTAGGAGAGAGTATAGTCTCCTTCACGTGGGGTTGTTGGTTATGACAAGGATAGAGACAACTCATGTTATTTTTACTACTCAAAATAGTTTGACATTATTATGTTTGAAAGTTTCAAAAACAAATCACTAATTTTGTATATTCTGTTCAAAGAAATCGGATAACGTAAGATGTATAGTTGTTTGAGCAAAGAGTAAAAAAAACAGTGATATATTTTGGGTGGAGTTTTGAGTTTAAGTAAACTCACCATAAACTCACTTTTGTTTTGAAGATTCAAACACAAAAATCAAAATATTTTAAGAACATAGCAGAAAATAAGGTTTTGAACAAATTTGGGAGGAGACTTCAAAAACCTTATCAAGAACAAAAAGATAAAACATCTCTATTTGTTACAAAAACAAGCAATATGGACCCAAAGTTTGAAAAAACCAACCGTTCAGTTGCGTTTTCTCGACCATAGCTCTGATACCAATTGTAGAAACCGGGGTCGGTGAGCCAAGCTAACCCTAGTGGCATCGGTGCGGAAGCGGATCGGAGACTTTGTGAGCTCGTCTTTGTAGAACAAATATAAACACCCGAAAGAACATAAAGGACCGGATATTCAACTTAGGTGTTTGAGACGTGATGATGATGATGAGGATAAATATAGAAGATGTGATAAAAGAGATAATGTAGAGATAATCATAGATGAAGTCGAATGATTATAATTACCTACACCACTCATACCCGGTTCATGAAAAAGTGTTCATGAACCCACACAACTTCAAAGTTTCATGTCTAAGCTCTCTCAAGCTATCACTCATCAAATCTTTCACATGAGAAAGACTTACATTATATACTAACCAACTAAGACTAAGGGCAAACTTGTAAATGACACAACTAGACTAGTGAGATAAATAATATAACAATAAATAATAAAGTCACTAATGCCAAGTCTTCGGTTAGTGAGAGTCTTCGAGTCATAAACTTCACCGTGTTGTGCAAAAGGTTGATGATAAGTGGTACGTTGATTTTCATCTTGTCACACCCCGGTCAACGGATTGGGTGTGAGCGAGACGGAATCATAGTCGCAGATATACAGAACAACTTCTACTAAATTCAAACGTCATTAAAACATAATACCATTCATGTTGCAGCGGAAAGATGTGGTGAAATGATATTGTCTTACATTTGAATAAAAGTCTTAGTTTGATATTGAAATCATAAAGCAATTTATTTAAGATAGGTCGGGACTACGACTCCGGTAATGCAGGGTCGAAAGTTTCAGTGAAGCCCCATTTGCACGTCTTCCATGATAAGCTTAGATACCTGAGAAATCATGAGTTTAAAAAGGTCAACATAAAGTTGGTGAGGTTCACAGGTTTTTTATTCTATGGTAAGTTTGTAAAAACAATTCACAGTATGTTGGTAAAACAGTTTACGGTATACTTAAATGTTACGTCAGTTTATTGTCGTGGTTGCAAGATCTCCCATGAACCTCAAATTCGAATACTAACGGATTTTCCACTCATGGCATTCTATCCCAAGAATACCGAACATGCTAGAATAACTGACGTGTACCCCTTGACAATGTACGAAGTCAGGATTGGAGCTACCAATCTGGGCAGGGTTGTCAACCCAAATAGATCTATTCACTAGTTATCGTTTCGAGCAGAACTAATCGAATTCAATTAATAGTGGGATTCAGTTGTACAAACATTTATAACGATAGTGTACCAGAGTTTGGGATACAGAATGGAACATGTAGTCATGCGGCTAACATGTAAACCATAACATTAAGTAAAAAGCATTTTATCAGTTCATGATTTCTCCCCCATAAGTGTAAAATAATTGTAAAGAAAAGGGGCCGTGAAACTCACATGATTCAGTGATGATGATGGATTACCGGGTGGCAACTAGCAAGTAAAGTCCTAATAAAACATAAGACAATATGCATAAAGATCCACATAATCATTTGAGTAACGAACGTTACCCAAATGATACCGGTCAAGTCTTGACGTATAATCCCGTTTGTAGCATTTGAAAACTCATTAGTTAATCAGTTTAAAATCAGTAAATGCTAATGTTCACGTATGAAAGCATTTATGTAAATTGAATACAAGTAATGAGCATGTAATCACGTATCAAGAAGGCCAGTTCAATCAAGTCTTGAATATTGTTTTAAATAACAATATTTATTATTATTTTTAAGTTCGCTCGATCGATTGAATAATTAATCGTGTTAAGTTATAATATACATAACTAGAGTTCATAATTATTATTGAAATAATTATTCTAACTTACCGGAATAATTTATCAAATTATTACAAGTTAACGATTAAATAATTAGACACAAGTTTAGCAAAACATTAAAGTTTATTTAATATTTAAACTTATGTTAGGATAATTAGGGTTTCCATGTTAATATAAGTATAATTATTATTAAAATAATTATCATTAATAATCATGATGAGTTTAACTCAATTTAGGGTTTCTAAGCTCATACGGATAATTATTTGTCGAAAACAATTATTTACGTTTCGATACGCCGTAAAACATTTTCAAAACGTTTAAAGATTTCATTTCATTTTCAAACGTTTTTAAAAATAAAACATTTGATCCGGTTAAAATGTTTTGATTATTTTGATTTATTTAAAATAATCAAAAATGTTTAAAATCTGTTTTTCATAATTTCTACAGGTCTTTTGATTTTAATTTTATAAAATCATTTTTAAATGGCTTTTTGTATTAAATAAAGCTAAGGTTTTAAATTGAAGACTTTTTATAGAAAATTTCCAACATAAAACATTTTCCACTTTTTGTATAAAATCCAAGATTTTATACTTTTCAAGTCAAGTGTTATAAGAATGTTTATTTACCATTTTTTTCCATAAAATATATCCATATATATTTTATCCATTTCATTTTTTATAAAATCTAAACAAGTCATTTAAGTCTTGTGTTTTTAGATATTATATTTTTATAAAATGTGTCCATTTTATATAATAAATTCCACGGTGAGATTTTATGGTTTAATTTATTCAAGTAATTATTATGAAATTACTAAATTAATAATTTAACCATAATGGATTTATTTAAAGGTTTTTATGCTATCATTTTATGTTCAACATTATGGTTAACACATCCTAACGTCCATATTAGTCCAAATGTGTCGCCAACACCGTTTTCAGTCCATGATAATTGTTATTAGCATATATTAATCCGTAAATGAGATGATTAACAACTAACATCACCATTAACAATTCTAGTCGTTTATAACATATAACACATGATAATATCAACATATAACCATGCAAATATATATATATATATATATAAATCCTCATAAAATCACTAAATGATTTAATTGAACCGTTAAGTTTATAACATAAACTTTAGATTTAAAACACCACATAAACTCATTTTCAAACCTTATATTCTTAAGGTTTTCAAAAGCAAAGCGAAAGAAATTGGTTTAAGTATTTTTGGTCGTTAGAAAAACTCGGGTTTTTATCGGTTTAGCTGTCAAGACTCGGGGAATCATTCGGGAACGTTATCAACGTATTAAAAACACATAAACGATAACCGTTTAAAAGACTCACAATGCGGGAGGAGTTAAAACCGTGAAGAAAAGAGAAATGTGGCGGTTTGCTCGGTGGTTCTCGGCGGTTCGCGGTGGCGGCTCACAGCAGCCCTCCGGCAGTAGCATGATGGCGGCTGAGGGTGGCGAGAACAGCAGCAGCAGGAGTCTCGATGTTGGTGGTGGCGAGCTGTGATGGATAGCGGTGGTGGTGCGGCTTGGTTGGTTGTCGAGTACAAGAAAAGGTAAAGAAACAAGGTGGCGGGGGACTGTGGTCGAAGGTGGTGGTGGCAGTTCACGGCTGCCCACAATAGTGGCAGCAGCAGCAACTGTGACCGGCGACAGCAGGTGTAACCGGCGATTAGCAGCAGTCGCACAACAGCAGTTAGCGGGGTGGTGACGGTGGTGGTTGTTTCAGCGGCGACATCAGCCAAGGGTGGTGGTGGTTCTGCACTTCCCGACGGTGGTTCAGTAGCAACACCACAGCAGTGGCGGCACAACAGCAGCAGGGTGACAGGTGCACGGCGGATGGTGGTGGTGTGTTTCCGTCAAAAAGAAAAACGCAGGGGTGTTTGGTTTGCTTGACGTCCATCGAAAAGAAAAAGAAAAGGAAAGGGATGAGGTGAGTGGCGGTGGTTGTTGCTCGTCCGGCAGAGAAGGAGGGAGTGGTGGCGGTGGTGTTGTTCACGACTTCACGACAGGCACAACAGCGGCAGCAGGAGCAGCTCCGGCCAGTGGTGGCAGCAGAGATGGTGGTGGCTGTTGTTGTTTTGCCGGTGGATGAAGAGAGGGAGTGGTGCTCACGTAAAGAAAGAAAGAGGAAGGTGTGTTCTTGTATGCTTGGTCACTAAGAAAAAAAAAGAAAGAAAAAGAAGAATGGTTGGAGGTGGGTGGTTGTTCTTGCTTTACGTGGAAGAAGAAGAAAGGAAGGAGAGGTAGGTGGAGTTGGTGGATGTGAGGGTGTGATATGGTGAATTTATCATCACAATTCACATAATAAAAATCTCCTACTAAATTTTATAAAAACAAAAGTTGGTTAGTGACATTATTTTATAAACTTTGTCATGTTTTATAAACATATGTTGTGTAGTAAATGTTTATAAAACATAAGGTTATTTGAGGAGAATTAATACACAACCTTTATATTTAAACAATGTCTAGAAAATATACAAGTTCATGACTAATTTTTATAAATATAAAAGGTGGTAACAACTTTTATAAAAATTTATGCAAAGTTGATGGGCCAAATTATTTAGAATTAACCCATTTGGTTTGGGATTTATATTTGGCCTAAATGTTTAAAGTAAAGACGTAATTGGACCGGTTCGTCAGTTATGGGCCGTACGGGTCCAAACGGGCCACCGGTTCGAGGCCCAAGCCCGTTGTGCATCGGTTGGGGTCACGGATTGTCACGATTACTCGGTTTATCATAATTATGTAACGGGTCAAGGTTTCGGGTTCGGTTAAATTGTTTTAGGCTTATTGGGCCTATTGGGCCAAGTCGGGCCCAATTGGTTAACGGTTGAGGTTTGGCTTAAGTCTTGACAACGATTTCGGTTTGTGATGTTTTTATTTCGTAAAAACAATAGTTCGAGTTGGTTATAACAGTTTTTCAGAAATCGGATATAGTTTTCAGTTTTGTACTCGGGTTACGGTTAACGTTTTCAGTTTTGTCAGTTCGCAACAGTTTTAAGCTCAACCGTCCAGATTGTTTAAAAACCGAATGATTTTAAACATATGATCGCTCATCAGTTTTTCCGTGTCGGTTATATAAACGTACGACACCAGT
>JBCNJP010000024.1:42608669-42820963 GCA_039602395.1 Deinandra increscens subsp. villosa
CAACACTATTACTTTTTCCCTTTTAATTAATTCTCCATTTGCTGAGTCTCGAGGGCAACCCAAAAGGACTGTGCTGCTATCAATTATAGTTACAGGCTTAGACACCTAATCCAACAGAAACTCCCTTTAAGGGGGGTGGAGTTGTAACATCCCGGTTTTTTTTGTATTAATTTGAGATGTTAATATTTTATTATGCTTTATTTGAGTTCTGGGCGAAATAAGCGGGTTTAGAAATTAACTCGATTAACTTATGGAAATTCTTTTGTTATTGAATTACCTTTATTGATAAATGGCTAACTAGAGAAAAGTTAGAGGGTTGAGTGTGTAAATTAGAGTTTTAGTCAAGAAAGTGCAGAATTATAAACATGAGGGGCCATAGCTGTAATATAGGGATTAAAACAAGTCTGGGATTTACCCCAGACTCATATATCACGACAGAGAGAGAGAGGAGGGAGGGGAAGGCCAAGTTCTTGAGGAAAAACCATAAATTGAAGCTGTTGGTGGTGGTTTTTGGCAAGGGGAATCCGAAATCCTACATAGGGAGGTCCATAACTCGTGATTTTGGGGTCTCCATTGAGTATTCTTAGTCAAGTAAGTGTTCTTGATGATAGGGTAAATATAGGGGCTTCACCTAGAGGTGAAATTGATGCTTGATTCTGTGTTGTTATGTGTATATGTGCTTAGATGAAGTTAAATTATTGCTTGCATGACTGAATTGTGTGTTATCTAGAGAGGTTGAGGTGGTGTCAAACCCCACCTCATGGATTTCGACATCCATGGTGAATGGGTGATGTGGGTTGGTTAATTGAGCACCATGTATGCTAGTAAACTGTTATGAGTAATTGATTTAGTGTAAAAGCTGAAACTTTGTAGTATGAGGATTTGTGGGTGTAAAGTAAGCATGAAAGCTTCTAAAATTTGTAGAACATTATGTATGCATATAAGGTGTTTGATGAAATGCTTGAATGAAGTTGATTATGTCTATGAGCTGAATTTTTATGAATTAAGTAGTGATGGAGTGTAGAATGTATGCATGATGAATGTGGAATTGAGGAATTTAATCAATGATTTGGTTATAGGTGAAGCTAGTGGATGTGCAAATCATCATCGTGAAGGCAAGGCTAAATCCTAAAGGTAACACGCAGTAGCTAGTGGTTAGTATTAGATAGTTGGTTATAATTTGATATTCAAGCGGAAGTTGGATGACTTATATGTGTTGAGGGCATTGGGTAATCAAATTGGGAAGTTGGTTATGTAATATGACTAACTAGGATTGCGGTATATGACCCAATTTGGGTTAAGCTGGATGTTAGGGCAAGACGAGGAACCATGAGAGTTTTGGACCTCGGATTGCCCCAACATGGAATTCAAGCGGATTAATACCTTGTGCGTGTGCTAAGGGAAACTAAAATGAAGGAAATTCTGATTGAAAGTCTAATCATAAGTTGGTTTTGTGATGGGTGTGTTAGCGGGTCAAACGGGTTGAGTTTTTGGTAATTAGATTCTCAATCGTTTAATACATAGATTAGAATGTGAAAACAAGTGTTGTGAGGGTCTTTCCTAAATAAAGATGTGGTCTTGAAGAAATAGGAATGAATGGAAAAATTTTCGTAAAACTTGAAGTTAAGTATGAAAATTAATCAGGACCACTGTATCATACAGTGGAACTGGGAGTATGATACAGTGACCAGATTGGGGTTACGGTGGAATGATTCTGTGATACGGTGGATCATACGGTGAAAGATGGAATTTTTCTTATGTTCCAAACGATTGGGTTGGCGGGTCAAGATAGGTTGATTGCTGTTGTGTGCCACTAATACTAACGTGTTACTAGTGTTCTTGGCAGGTAAACTATTGTAGACGGGTCGGGATCGAATCGAAGATCTTAGGAACCGAACATCACATCTTTTGGGACCTAGATGCACATGTTTGTTAATGTGAATGTTATGTAGTATTCTTATGAAGTTAATGGTGCCAAACACCCGATTTTGTAAATGTGGCATGGTAATGGATGAAAGTTCTATATATGTAATGAAATTTCCAAACTCTGATATTAAAAACGAGGTTAATACGCATGAATTGGGATTGGGGCCTTACAATAAATAGCTATATGCAATTGTTCAATAACTTCTCATTCCTTTGTGGTTCAGAATCTTCAGCATAATGATATCTACAAGGCTAGATAACATTCAACAACTTAGTATAAATCCATTAATGCAAGCGTAAACCAAGAATGAATATAAAAGTTAACATTCACAATGCATGTACAATCACACACCCAAGATAGAATCATAATAATTAATAATTGCAGTTCAGGGGAGTTGCACCAGATATATTAAAATATTAAAACATTCACAATGCATGTACAATCACACACCCAAACATCGATTAAACTAATAATGACAACACTATAAAGTATAATATACCACATCAGAAAATCCTAATGAGTTGAAAATGAAAAAAAATGAAAAATATAAAGTAATAATGTTTCCCAGTGCAGTGCAGAAACGTAGCATGTTCAAATTTAATACAAGTGAAAACACAGAAAGCCAAAAACATGTATATTAAGTATATTATACGTTCCATGTCACTTTAATCCATATACCAATTGTTAACTCTGGTCAATACATTCTAAATATTCAATCAATAACACTTTTATCTATCTTAATATGATAAAACAAATTAATGTGATTATGAAACATATTGAAATTTATAGATTTCTTAGCTTTATTTGGCAATCTATAAGAGATTAAAATAGAGTGGGGGAAACCTTGATAGTAATCATACCGTATGAAATGCTCGTGTTTACTTAAATCTCAATATACCTGTAAAAAATAAAAATAAAAAAGATAGAGAGACCTGTGAAGATAAAATTGTTTTTATGACCCGTTAACGCTTGTGCAGCGACATATAGTACCAGTGTCTCTTACTATACAAATTCAAAGTAATTTGTATCAGTTTCATCACAAACGAAGAATTGAAGCACACTTAAATTCTTGTTAGAAAGGAAGTTGTTAAGCAAATGATCCTATGTACTTGTTAATTATCAGAAACATTTTAAAACCAAAATTTTAACATCTTGATACGGTAAGTTCTGTTTGTTAAAAAAAACTTACGAAAAATTAAGAGGAGAATATGAGATGGTGCTTAGTGCTTACTTGTGAGATCTACCAGTCATCAGGAGTCCAGTTGGTTAGTACATGTGACACTTGTGGTTTTAACTTGCTCACTGAAAGCAACCTGTGTGTATCATAAGTATACACACAAAAAAATATTGTGTTAGTGAAATTGTTAAGAATACCAAAAGATTGTGGCAAATAACCAATAGTTATGAGAAGCTACCAAACTGGTCTTGAGCATGTCTATGTTCTTTTGCTTGTAGATGCCTAATGATGCGGCCTAAGTAATCTGCACAGTAGCATTTAGTTATTTAAGCTTTTTAGAAATTTTTGTTTAGACCGAGATAGTAAAAACAAGATCTGATAGAAACTTTTTTATGATTACATCTTCAGTTGTATGAATTTTTTTTGGGTAACTTGAATGCAAATTAGCACATGTTAATGACTGTACTCAATGCAAGTTAGCATTGTTATGTCATATGTTGTTTGGGTTGTTTTAATAAGGGTTAGGTAAACACAAAGAAGTAACAGTGCATATGAAATAATCCTACATGTAACTCGGTAGGTCTAACCCGTTTTTTAATTAACTGTCAAGTGATCTGTCCTACCTGTCAAGTGATCTGTTCCTTGCTATGATTGAGCCAATGGCCCGTGCGCCCTGTTCTTATTATCCTCTGAAGTTGATTGGTTTTCACCCATATAATATCCTTAACGCCACAGTTCCAAACTGCATGTGGGCAATTGAGGACGCAAAATATCAAGAAAATTATCCACCAACTTCATTAAAACAATAAATATAAAAAAGATTCCATGGCTCTTTCAGTTACCCAAAGAAAAATAAGACCATCAGTCTGCAATGCTTGAATATTGAGGTTTCTCATTTCATCATTAGCCATAGTACCATAAGGTAATTCCATATGAATCCCATGGTGGGTCTGCCATCAAATGAGAAAGATTAGAAAAATATGATCATCTTTCTTAATCCAGGATCATAACTTTTTTTTTTAGAAAAATAAGACTGATTTAGAGCTAGATTCATATGTACCAAGTTAAATGAAAAGGAACAGACTAACTTCCTCATGTACCAAATTCCTTGCTTATTATGCTAAATCACCACACACTGTCATATGCTAAAGATCTAGTGCCAATGAAAGCCTTAAAATAAAACTAACAATTGATAATTACAAGTCAATTTGACACTCAAATTGCTAATGAGATGCTTATATAACACATAATCATATCGGTATTAACCTAATGGTAAGCATAACTTTTTCAAATCACAGGTCTTAATCCATCAAGTACAAGAGAATGAACTCACGTACCAACACTACAATTCCAAATTAAAGATAATTATTTAAGAACTCTGTAAATTGAGAATCATAAAACAATAGATATGAGAACTAATCTAAAAATTAGAAAAAAGGAAAGAAACGAACTAACTTCAGAGCAAGTTTTCTAAAGAAGGTCCATTTAAACCCTCAAAACCTCATATGAGTCTCTTTGACTTGCACCTACATGAGTGGAGTAAAACAAAAAAAAAAAACTAAAACCCTACTTAGGGATTTTGCTCTAGCAAGAGCATCGACAATGGTGGAAACAATAGGGAGCAAACTCACAAGAAAATAAGAAATACTTCTGAAGCGGATTTTGATGATTGGAGACTGATAAAGTAAGATACAGAGCAGATTTGATATTCGTGTACATCTTCAAGGCTTCTGTTATGGTGCTTTATGCTGCATCTTCAAATTAACAATTACCCCACTATAAAAAAGCCCTAGTATCAATGGAAATTGGGGTTCTTTATGTCTGCATCATTAAAGTGATCGGAACCAATTGAGGTTACAAAAATAGGTCATGACAATTCAGGTACAAGTAGCCGGTGATCAGAACATTACCTCCGAGGAAAACGGAAACACTTTGCGAGGCAGCTGTGGAGTCTACGGTCGTGACGGGCTGCTCGGAGTGAAATTAACAACACAAGCAATGTTTTGGTCAAAATCTATGATGGATCCCTGAAGTAATTTCAACAACGATTGCGTGGAAAATTACCTAAATGGCCAAACACGAACATCAAATTGATGTGAAAACCGACACATTTCGTTGAATGTGTGGAGAAAAGTACGATAATAAGGAAGCGAGTATTAGGAAACTTACAGACGAGGAAAGAACGTGAAGAACTTCAATGGCGTGGTCGGAGACGCCGTCGGTGTGGCCGGAGCTTTGTCGGCATTCCAGAGGAGCGGAATGAGATTTGGAAGATTAGGGCAAATTTTGGGGTAAAGCTTAATTTTGGGGAAAAGCTTTGAGTCGCGGGAATGGGTCTGTGAGCACAAATTAAAAATTTTGGGCAAAATTTTGGAGCCAAAAATTAAAAGACGACACTTTCTTCTTGACACGCGGTTTTTATATGTCCTCCGTGTTTTTTTTTTCTAAATATGACAGAAATTCTTGACACTCAAAAATGCGCGTCATGAATTCTTAAGAATTACCTATAAATGACATTTTATTTTGACACTTCAGTTTTTGCACGTCAAGAATTATCGAGTGTCATCGTTCGCGTGTCAAGGAAGGCAGTTTTTGTAGTAGTGTGGATCGGAAACCCGTGTTCCGATCGTAAACCCCTTTTCCGATCGGAAATCTATCGTAGATCGTAAACCTTTTCCGATCGGAAACCCTAATCGAAAAGTGATGTTCTCGATCGGAAACCCTATTTCCGATCGAAAACTATATAATTGGATCAAAAACCTCTAGCCGAATTGGAAACCCTTATTTTAGGTCTAAAATCTGATTTTGTGATCTAAAATTGAGAACCCAAGTTTTGTTAATCAACATGTTGTACCTTTATTTTAAATGTTAAAAGGAAGTAAAAAACCATGATGTTTCATGCAAATCGTTCATGGTTATTACTTATATCAAAGAGGATTAAAATTAAAATTATGTTAGATAATTAGAAAGCCTAAGATTATGTGATTATTTGATAATTGTGACATAATAAAAGGTTTTAAATGCAAATTTGTTTTATGAAAATCGAAATTTGCTAAATGAACTATAGAAATATGATTTTGTTTATAAAATAAAATTTGTGTCCTAAAAGTCAAAAGAAACACCGGCTCACCCATTTGAACACACTCTAAGAGAGGTATAAGTCGGGTCGCTCTGCTTCCCTAAAGTGGTAGGTTTTTAATTGCAAAAGTTGCAAACCTCACCCCTACGCTTCTTTGTGTGTTGCAAATGGAGCTACCGAGCTCCTTTGATTTGGAAGACAAACTAAGAATGTTTATAAACATATTATGTGATGAGGATGTGCATGAGTCCTCACACATAACTTTTTTGATCACGCATCAAAATTGTTTTGACCCAAACCAAACTTAAGTCTTTGCCATCCACCTTGAAAAGGACACTTGTGGATGTCATATTACTCATTGGTACACAATGGTAAAATGGCATTTACATGGCAAATTCCCACTCATTGGTACACAATGGTGGACAGTTTGTGCGTTCTTAGCTGGACGACTTAAAATGAGCTAGGCGGTGAGACCCCTGGCCCGTGGCAAAAGATGGGATGAAACATGACTACAAATCACTTGGTGCAGGTTGTAGGTCCCATAAAATCTAGGAATTGTACTTGGAGTACAATTATTGATCGTCACTTACCATTTGAATGCATCATTTCTAGCAGATCAACTGATGAAATGATGGCATGTCAATTGGATCCTAGCTGGTGTTGAATTGTTCGACCTAGTTGTGGAACTCCACGACTTGAAGCTTGAAACTGGTAAATCGATCAGTAGTCATGTGCTCAAGATGAAGAGCTAATTTGACAAATTGGAATCGCTCAATTATGGGTATAATCGTGCTGTGGCAGTTGGCATGATCCTACAAATCTCTTACGAAGGATTTTGTGCACAAAACCCTCAAAATCCTTCGTAAGAGAGAAGTCCCTGTGTTGTCTTACTTAAGAGTCTGGGGATGTGAGGCACTTGTGAAGCGTGATACGCCTGACAAACTACAACCCAGGACTACTAAGTGCATCTTCGTGGGATACCCAAAGGAAACAATGGGTTACTACTTCTATAATCCTTCCGAAAACACTGTTCGTGTTGCTCGATATGCTGAATTCTTTGAAAAGAATTTTATAGCTCAAGAGAACAGTGGGAGAATTGTAGAACTACTAGAAGATGTGTCACCTTCTGAAACAACTAGCAATCATCAACTTGGGGGGAAAATGTTCAAAGTGATGAACCTCAAGTCAATGATGTTGCGATTCCACTTCGTAGATCCGAAAGGGTCGTACGTAATCCGGATAGATGGATTGGTCTAGTCGAATCCGAGGATAACGTATCAGGAGATCTCAATGAGCCTCCGAACTTCAAAGCTGCATTATCAGATCCGGAATCTGACAAATGGCTTGAAGCTGCGAACGTGGAAATGAAATCCATGCAAGATAACCACGTTTGGACCCTGGTTGATCTTCCTCCTAACGCAAGAACTGTTGGGAGTAAATGGCTCTTCAAGAAGAAGACCGACATGGATGGAAATGTACACACTTATAAAGCTCGTCTCGTGGCGAAAGGTTAAACTCAACGTTTTGGCGTTGACTATGATGAGACCTTTTCACCAGTAGCAGACATTAGAGCTATTAGGATTCTCTTAGCCATAGCAGCGTACTATGACTTTGAGATATGGCAAATGGATGTTAAGATTGCCTTCTTAAATGGTTACTTGGATGAAGAAGTCTTTATGGATCAACCTGAAGGGTTCATTGATCCAAAACATCCCAACCAAGTATGCAAGCTTCAAAGGTCCATTTATGGACTAAAGCAAGCATCGAGGAGTTGGAATAAACGGTTTGATGAAGAAATCAAAAAGTTTGGTTTCGTTCAGAATCCCGATGAGCCATGTGTATATCGCAAAGCTAGTGGGAGTAATGTTACTTTCCTTGTCTTATATGTAGATGACATATTGATAATAGGAAAACACATTCCAATGTTGCAAGATGTAAAATCCCATCTTGGAAAGTGTTTTGCTATGAAAGACTTGGGAGAAGCAGCATTCATTCTTGGAATCAAGATCTATAGAGATAGAACTAAGCGGTTGATTGGACTAAGTCAAAGTGCTTATATTAATAAGATCTTGAAGCGATTCAAGATGGAGAATTCCAAGTGTGGTATAGTACCAATGCAGGAAGGACTTGGTCTGTCGGTCAAACAAGGTGCTTCTACACCTGATGAGGTGAAGCGTATGCAGAGAGTCCCTTATGCTTCGGCTGTAGGCTCTATAATGTATGCGGTGAGATGCACTAGACCTGATATAGCGTTTGCGCAGAATATGTAGGGATATGATCATGTAATAGTAAGCGTATGTCCGGATATTATTTAAGCCTACGGGGTCACACGTCTCGACACCAAATGTATTAATATTAATTAATGGTTAATTAATATTTATCACGAACATTTAACGAGGTTTCGTTAAAAACTGACAGTTAATTGTTAACAGAGGGGTGTTAGTTGTAATTAGAGATAATTGTAATTGGATTACAATTGAGAAAAGGTTGTGGATAAGGCCTCTAGGCCGATTTCGCTAGGGCTCTTATGCCTATCCCTTTTGCTTGTTTATCAAGTATTCTAATCCTATAAATAGACCCTCTGGGTTTAAGGATTAGTTGCTGCTTTATGAGATAAAAGCAAAACCCTAAATCTCTCTCTAATCTCTCTAATTTTCGGCAACAAGAAAACCCTAGGGGTTTGCGATTTCTTGTGTGGTTCGACCAAGCCTACATCAAGAAGAGGTTCGTGATCGGTTGCTAGCACATAGCATTGGTGTGTCGTGTGTGCGATCGTAGAGGGATTTATATCAAATCCTCCAAGAGATCAAGTCTTGCCGAGCTAAAAAGGTACACGTTCTAATACCGGTTAGTTAGATTAATTCATAGGATTCTTTCCGCTGCGTACTCGTGTTTTGATAAAAGTTATATAACCCAACAGAATATCGTTAGCCGTTATCAACAGAATCCAGGTGAAAGTCACTGGACTGCTGTTAAGACCATTCTCAAGTACCTACGGGCTACTAGAGATTTGTTTTTGGTATATGGGGGAAATCCAGATCAAGAGCTCAAAGTGACCGGATACTGTGATGCTGGATTTCAGACTGATAGAGATGACACGAAGTCTCAGTCTGGGTACGTCTTCGTTATGAATGGAGGCGCTGTGGATTGGAAAAGCAAGAAACAAACCACAGTTGCTATGTCTGCAACAGAGTCTGAGTACATTGCTGCTTCGGAAGCTGCAATGGAGGCTGTCTGGATAAGGAAGTTTATTAGTGGCCTTGACATTGTCCCCACAAGTAACTTGCCGATCGACATGTACTGCGATAACTCGGGTGCATTGATCATCGCCAAAGAACCTGGAGTTCAGAAGGGCGCCAGACACTATGCCAGGAGATATCACTATGTTCGTGAGCAGATCGAACTAGGTGAAATCAAATTACTCAAAGTTCACACAGATATTAACTTAGCTGATCCTTTCACAAAAGCTTTGTCGAGGCCGAAGCTTGAAAGGCATGCCGAGGGCATGGGACTTAAATTAGCTAGTTAAATCATGTATGTCTGATGTTCGGTATTTGGATAAGGGTGTTAAACAATTTCTATTTGCATAATGAAATAAAGTACTTGATATGTTTGATTTCATTTAATAGTAAATTGTGTCCTGTATTTGCATGTTTAATCCTTGAGTACTTGTCAAGTATTCTGAATTGTCCATTGTCGATTAACTATATGGGAATATAGTTAAACTAAGACAAAATCTGAGTGATTGGTTAGGATGGTCCCACCAAACTCACATGGTATTCATTGGATGCATACTGGATTGACCCACTAACGAATTGTCACTTTATGGATCGGCGTCAGTAAGTGAAATTCGTAAATGGTTGCTTTACTTATCCTTAGACTTGAGATACAAGCAGGTCATGCACGTATGGATTGCACCTACTTGATATAGGTCTAACTATCCTGAATAAGGTAGTACAAAAGAGCTATTTTCAGTAAGTGTAGTGAAGTATGTGACTTGACACGTGTAGTCAAGAGGATTTGTTCCTTCAGCTTTGTGCTGAAGAAGATACCACTGGGCCCCTCATTGGACTAATTAAGATGTTTGCATGGCCGTGCCCAAATGAAATCTAGAGATGTCTCGATTTGCAATTTGGTAATCTTAAGTTGGTTGTGAGAATGAGAAACAGAATCGTTAAAGTATGGAATGACTTTGATCCATATCCATATTTAACACGGTATCGGTAACAAAGGGATAGTAGATGACTGTACAATTTAAATACACTTTGAGAAACTGTACTTATATATTTCTGGGAGCATTGGCGTGTTGTTAGACGCTAACCAATGTTATTACCTTTACTATTGGAAGCTCAAGTGGGAGCTGTAGGGATATGATCATGTAACAGTAAGCGTATGTCCGGATATTATTTAAGCCTACGGGGTCACACGTCTCGACACCAAATGTATTAATATTAATTAATAGTTAATTAATATTTATCACGAACATTTAACGAGGTTTCGTTAAAAACTGACAGTTAATTGTTAACAGGGGGTGTTAGTTGTAATTAGAGAGAGTTATAATTGGATTATAATTGGGAGGAGGATGAGGATAAGGCCTCTAGGCCGATTTCGATCTAGGGCTCTTATGCCTATCCCTTTGCTTGTTTATCAAGTATTTTAAACCTATATATAGACCCTCTGGGTTTAAGGTTTAAGTGTCGCATTTATCTGATAAAGGTGCAAACCCTAATCTCTCTTTCCTCTCTCTCGAATTCGGCAACAAGAAAACCCAAGGGGGGGTTTCGATTCTTGTGTGGTTCGACCAAGCCATCTTCAATATAGGAGTTCGTGATCAAGTGCTAGCACATAGCATTGGTGTGTCGTGTGTGAGATCGTAGAGGGATTTGCTTTAAATCCTTCAAGAGATCAAGTCAATCCGAGCTCATAAGGTAAACATGTTCTATCCGGTTAGTTAGATTAATTCATAGGTTTCTTTCCGCTGCGTACTCGTGTTTTGATAAATAGTTATATAACCTAACAATGTCTTGTATGAGCTCCAATTTCTGGAAAAACATCACAGGCTCAGCAAAGGTTTCCATTGAATTCAGTAACAGATTACCCACAGCCATAAGCCTTTTAAGAAATCATCAAAGCCTCTTATAACACTTTAGTGTAACATTATACACTATACACATGTGAAGGCTAAATATCAGGGAAATGTTCAACTTTCTTAGAAATCATCATAGCCTCTTATGAAAGTTTAAGATCCAGAAAAGCCAAAATAAGGATTCGAAGAGAATCCGGAAGACAAATACGCATGAATAAGCTGGCTCAAATGTAGCAAATACAAACACAACCCAATATCAAGTGGTTGATTACTGTTGGTTGGCAAAATGAAATGGCTGAATGTCATTGGCCTAGATGTAGTACAGCAAATGTGTGAGAAGCCCAAGCAATTGGAAATGTTATTATATACAAAATGACATCTGCAAGAATGCTAATAAAGAGCCTCAAACTGTCATTTGGAGATGAAAAAGAAGATTAACGGCCTGCATGGCTGCAAATATGTATTTGCCTCGCCATAAGAAAGGCCATGACTTCAAAACAACCAATTTTAAAAACCAACCAAATAAAAGTCAAGTAAAGCCCACACTAATGCTCTGCCAGTTCAAACGAACGTAGACTAAAGATAACCACCAAAGAAACTCAGGTAGCCAAAAGGTCAGAATGCAAAAATCAAACACCCATAAGGCATAATCCATACCGAAGCAGCAAAAATCAAAGAAAATAGCATCAGCCTCTAATAAAGTTGTAACAGAGGCATAAAGGTACATATCTGACTAACAACAAACAAATCGAATCGCAAAAACCAACATCGACTTCGTAACATAAAAATCAAATCCTCATCGTCACCAAATTCCGTCTAGGTTGAAGCGCGGCGGCGATAAAGACGCCAAGCCACCGCAAAAACCATCATCGCCGATGAGAACCTTCCGAATCGTCACCACCAAAACCCGGCTAGGTTGAAGCGTGACGGCGATAAACACGCCAAACCCTCGCTAAAACCATCATCGCCCATGAAAAAGACATATATCCGATGAGCAGATTGTGTTTCTTAAAGCTTTAACCCATCAAAGAGCTTAAAAGAAAAGTGAATGTAGAGAGAGAAAGTCACAGAAAAAGTGAGCGGGGGAGAGCTTTTAGAGAAAGAGAATGAAAGAAAGTCTTTTAAAGGGAAAGTTGAAAGTCATTTGGGATGAGAAATAGATGAGAAACACCTATCATGATAAACCAAATAATCTACTTCAATATTATGGGTTTGAAAGGCCACAAACACAGCCCAATATTAATATTAATGAACCCAAATGTGAAAAATACAAACCCAAACACATATCACAATACAAACACAGCCCAATATATGTGGCTAATTTCCATTGATTGACAAAATGAAATGGTTGAATGTCATTGGCCTAAATGTAGTACAGTAAATGTGTGAGAAGGCCCAACAAATTCTAAATGTTATATTATATAATTATATATTATATGTATACTTACATCACCACCAATGAAGTTGATGGTAGTTGATCTAAAAAAATTGCACCGTACAACCTGGTTATGCGCACATTGAAATCAACTTTTGAGGAGCAGTACCATAACTTGTGAATGAAGCTTGTTGTAATCCTAAAATACAGATGAAAAACAAAATCAATCACAATTAGAAACCAGATTAGGCAGATTCAATAACAAGTTAACAGCTAGTCTATAATCGGATTTGAACATTAAGAATATTTATTGACTTCGAGAGTATATATCATCGGGAAATCAAATCGATCACAATAAACAAGTTTGAATCGGCACCTGAGCTAGATCGGCGAATTGTATAGGAGTATGTTGGAGTCAATCTATACTCTACTGGGATAACTTCGATTTAAACATGAAGGCACCAGAAATTCTTCTCAAACGTCAGTCAGACAACATTAACTCGGGAAAACGAAAATCCGATTATCTTCAAACTCCGATTTTGGAATCTGGAATGACGTCAATCTTTAACAAGCTTGTGGAATTGGGTAAACTTGGATTCTACTGAAAACGTTTAACATTTTTAAGGTTACGCATATATTAAACAACAAAGAGATCACGGTTGTGACCTTTATTACATTAAAACCAAATACATAGTTCAAGCATACGACCCATACATATATGATGACGATACATGACTACATTTATATAGCTGTAAATGTGTAAACACGCATAAAGGTCTAGTTGATCAAAGGCAAACAGGCGAAGGGGGCAACTTGCTTATAAGCATGTTAAGGAATTTTATGTGAGTTTCATGGTTTGGGATCACACTACTAGCCACTTCATGTGACCACATACTCTTTTCCCATTTTGCAAGTCTTGGGGTTCTGTCTTCTTCTATCACATTAAAGTTGAACACTATTCCAAAGAGTTTGAGCCACCCGAGAAAAGATCCAACAACAATATCCATATAACCGATATCATCTCCACTAAAGAAAGTCTTCCCCTTGCTTAACTTCTTGAATCCTTCTTCCAGCATCACAGATCCCCCGATGATCAGTCGCTTCAGTTCTTCTTTTCTCTCTTTCTCTCGTGTTAGCATATACTCTTTCATCCATGGGTAGTACTGTTGGTAATAGATATGTAAGAAAGATTGTGTTAGTAACTAAAAGAACAAAGGATATATAAGCAACAATATCAACTAATTAATTAATTAATTAATTAATTAAGAGACATCTCCATCATATATGTAATAACAAATATATATCCAGTGAAACTCGATTGACCTAATTATTAGAACAAAAAGATTAAACGTGACTTAATTAAAATAAACTTGAAACTTGTTATAATGATATAGAAAGTTATAACTCCCTCTTATTCCCCCAACTTATTTGCATTTTTAATATGGTGTTGTTTTATCACTTATTTAACAATAATATTATTTTTTATGTATTACTATTGCTTTATTATTCAATATAAGTTAATATATTTGTTCACTAATTATGCTTATTACTAAATAGTTTTTTTTTTAATTTTTATTTAACTCGTCTGGTACATGAAAATCTAACATTATAGAACTATAAAGTCATATTTTAAGTAAGAGTTCTCATGATGGATATGTATGTTTGTATAAAATTGTGGGATGAAAATATTTTACGTACAATAAAACTACATGAAAAAGGGAATGGAAAAAATAGCATTTAAACACCAAGAAGCAAACAAAAAACAATATTTATTCGACGGAAATGAATATGAACTAAGAGACATCTCGATTGTATATATGTAACGACAATATATATAGAGAGATAGGGTAAGGATCATACGTAAATACATTCTTATTACGTAAACTAAAAACGTATAAATAAATATTAAGATCTCTATAACTTCTTCATACGTTATACTATGCGTCAATCGCTATTGTCCATAATTTCGGGGAAAAAATAAAACTGACATATGAGTCTCTATTCTACTAATTCATTGATATGTCCACTACCGCTCGCGCGGGTGCTTCACTCTAAGGTGGAACACTCCCCTACACGTGGATCATTATCATTAGAACTGCATAATGGAAACTCTCATGCGAGAAAATACTCTTTATGTTAAAAAAATACATAAAAAAAACACTAAAAAATTTATGGTACTAATGATAATGCTACATAGTGCACATGTGCAGCATGAAATAAAAAAAATTATAAAACGTTAAATATTTTTTTTCAGATGTAAAGATAACATTATTATAAAATTTATGGTGCAACTTTTTTTAAATATTAATGTATATCGTATTTATGAGAATTTATTTTAATAGTACACATGTGCGCTATTAAAAAAAAGAAACGTTAACTTTTTTTCTTTTTCTTTCTAGAATTAAAAATAACATAATTCTAAGATTTTTGGTGTAATTTCTTTAAGAAATATTAACGTATGAAGAAGTTATAGAGATTTTAATATTTGTTTACGCGTTTACGCAATAAGAATGTGTTTACGCATGATAATTACCTAATATATATATATATATATATATATATATGTGTGTGTGTGTGTGTGTGTGTGTGTGTGTGTGTGATTTCTCTATGGTTTATGTAATACATTACCAAACGAAACCATTGTCAGACTTGTTTCACATTGGTTGTATAGACAACGAATCTAGGGTTTAGACCAACTGATCAACTATAGATTAATATTGTTGTATAATATTCGCGATAGAAAAAAAAACATGTTAATTGTATAAAAAGTTATATGGTTTGGGTCATAAAATACCAGGGTGTCAAAGGTGTAGGCCAAGACCCTACATTGAGCCCTTTCAGAAGGGTTGGAAGGGAGCAGAGGGTGGATATCAGGTCGGATCTCATCAAGGTACTCCATTATGACAAGAGACTCGGAAATGGGGTGTTCATTGGCATGGAAAAGCACTGGGACCTTCTGAAAAACAGGGTTTGATTTAAGCAGTAGCTCACTTTTGTCATATAGATCTTGCTCAAGAAACTCATACTCGATGGACTTGAGTTTGAAAACAAACCGAACCCGGGTCACAAATGCACTTCCAATTGCCCCGAGTAGTTTCATTTCACAATTTTTTTGCGTCATTAGAATTAATTGGAAGGAGACGATGATTGATGGTTGTTGATTGATGAAAAAGAGTGAACTAGGTATTTATAGAGATGAAAACATACCTACTTACTATATGACAATATTTTATTCCGAATAAAATCAAATTCTTATATTCAAAAATAGTAGGAAGGTGGTTTTGTCACTCTAATACGCTAACCCAAAAAGTCTACGTTCTCTTTTTTGGTTGTTAGGAAAAAAGAGCGAGTGCTTAAGATCAATCAAGCATAGATACTAGACTTTGAAGTGTAGGCCTATTAAGGGGAATGTGAGCACTAGTGGAGTATTGGTTTTACAAATCTATTCTATTTTGTTGTCTTTCAATGTTTGTTTAGTTTTGTATTCTTTTTCCGAACTTGTGTATTATTTTAGCGTCTTACTAATTTTTTTCTATATTTTAGTTGGTCGTTTGAAAAAGAGTTATCTATATAAATAAAAACATACTTACTTAATTACGACGTGACAATATTTTATTCCGGATAAAATTAAATTCTTATATTCACTAGTACAAATCTTGTTTTTTAATGCGGCTTAAAAATTGCTTTTGATGCGGTTCATATTAAAGCCGCATTAAAAAATCATAGTTGAAATTTGAATACTAATAAACCGCATCAAAAGATAAAAACCGCATTAAATTATTGACGTTTGATGTGGCTCAAATAAACCGCATTAATAGATATTTTTTTACGGTTTTTCAGAAATCACATTAAAAATAAGTTAAATACAAAAAAATTTGCCTTTACAAAAAAAAAAAGTTATTCATCAAATATGCATTTATAATTATTTTAATTATTTTTGTAGTCTCAATCTTTCTTTTACTTCTCATAAAGAAACATCCTTTAAAAATCCTTTAAAGCTTATAAAAACAACTATTTAATTTATGTTCAGATTAGTTATGATTATATTTAATTATTAATTTGTATCGAGTAGTTAATATAATATTATTTATTATATTTTTTATTGGATTTCTTTTGGTGTTGGATCTTGATTTAGATCAAAAACCATCGTCAATGTGGAATTAGTCCACTTGGTAGAGGTTTGTCCCTCTTAATTGGAGGTCATGGGTTCAAACCCTGACAATTGTGTATTTGCTATAAATAAATATTTGTCATTCAAAAAAAGAAAATCTATTAAATCGGAGAACCACCGTTTAATATTCTTATATATTACATTTTTATTAATATATATATATATGTACTACGTTTTAAATATAATTTTTTTGAGTATTACATGATGTATATGGATTTTTTAAAATGTATGTATATATACTTGGGGGTTGTATCCACTAAATACACATTTTGTAAAAAAAGGAATATGAAAAGATTTGATCCATTAATTTTATAAATCAATGCTTGAGATTGAAGTATAATAAAATAGGAGAAAAATAAAAGGTAGAAGGGTACTTTTGGTATAATTTAATTTATTTTTTGTTGACTTCTTTTAAGTTTCCCCTATTTTTTAAATGTTTATAATTTTTTATACGACGTTAATTTTTTACAAAAATTACACCATAAATCAAGTATTATTTTTCTTTTTAATATGAGTATAGGATTGATATATAAAAAACTAAAATTATTATTTTTTATTTAAAAAATTTTATTGTTTTATAATTATATGTAATGTTTTATAATTATATATATTGTTCTGTAACTATATGTATTGTTTTACGTTAAAACAATATGATTTGTACAATTTTGCATTGTACGTTTGTATATTTTTTTGTTAAAACAACTATTTCTACGTTGTTTTGTATTAAAACGAACATTTTATGTCTTTTAAAGTAACGGAGGCACGAACGTTGAGGATCCCAAAGATGTTCAGGAATCCTCGACGCAACCGATCAAGAAATATCTACAAGATGGGGAAATTCGTAAGGGTGAAAATCCTAAGGCTTTTCGCGCCAAGTATACCTTATTTTATCTTAGATAACATATTATTTAGAAAATCTTGCAGGTGTCTACTTAAGATGCCTAGAAAAGTCAGAGGCTCTTGAGGTTCTTGAGGACATTCACGCAGGTGATTGTGAAAACCAAAACTGGGGGCAGAGCACTATTCTCCAAGATCCTTAAATTTGGTTATTATTGGCTCACAATGAAGAAGGATGTCATGAGCTTCTCCCAGAAATGCGATGTCTGCCAAAGGCACGATAATATTCTGCACCAACCTGCTGAGCATCTGCATTCTATAATCTCTCCTTGGCCATTTATGAAGTGGGGCATGGATATTGTGGGAAAGATGCCCAAGGCTCCTGGAGGGAAGGTATTTATGCTCGCTATGACATATTATTTCTCCAAGTGGATTGAAGCAGAAGCCTACGTCCAAGTTAGGGAGAAGGAGGTGATGTCCTTCATTAAGAGGAACATCATAACCAGATTTGGGATTCCAGCAGAAATGACTTGTGATAATGGCTCCTAGCTTATTGGCAAGAGAACAACAACTACCTTCGGTGAACGGTTCGTAAACCCTAGTTTTTCTGATTTATTCTGATGTGTGGTTCAATTCTTAATCTTGATTGGGAATTTTTGTATACTTTATCTAACTAATCAACTAAGCAATTCGTCACTGGCATTATAAACCGTCATATCTTGGGAACAACGATCTAGGGTTAGTCGGTCTTTGTGAGTGATTTAGAGTTTAGGTTGGATTGGTAGGTGAAAACAAGACTATGAGTATGTATGGAATCCATTAAATTAATCTGAATTAACTAGGGAATAGCAAACTGGATCCTAAAGGTAGTTGCTTTTTAGTCTGATAAGTTTTCTACAATCAACCGGAGAGCTGACACCTCCGGTTATCATTCAGCACAAGCGTCAGTTTTTTTACCGAGCAGATGAGGATTCACCAGATTACAAAAGTTGACCCAGACTCTGATAATGAGGGAGAGTTGAGTGATCATACATTGCTTCAGTTTATGAAGGGGGGTCCTAAGTATTTCACATGCGCGAGTTTGCTAGATGTTGAGATGCTACAGTGTCAAGCATTTGACTGGGACTTATTAGATACTTTAGGGCAGCGACGGATGATAGAGGGTTTTCTAACTGAGAGATGGAGTCGAGTGTTGGCGTGTGAATAGAGGCAGTATAGGGAGTTGACTATGGAGTTATTTTCTCTATATTTTCACTAGACTCGGTCCGATTCTCAAAGCAGTACGCAGTTTTCTTCAGGCGGGGGTGTACAAGTTGAGTGTTCAGCAATTTGCTGTGGCGACAGGGTTGTACACGACAACAGAGGTTAAGTTGTCGGAATTTGAGAGAGCCCCAAGGGAATGGTTTTTGAAACTTCATCCTCGGGGTATTACTAATGGTCAAACTGGAGAGTTTTGGAGGACGATCGCAGACTGTGGGTATGCCTGCTCAGTTCTTGCTTCATTTACACGCAATTCGGTCCCCCACTATCTACATAGGGTTATTGCATGCACTATCTTCGGACGCAAGTACGGAGCCGATAAGTGCAACGGGTTGGATTTGATTTGTATACCTACTATTTTGGGGCCCCATGACCTCAACCTTGCGTATATTCTACTGCTGTCATTTTCGAGGTAGCACCAAGGGGGTCAGACATCGAGACTTGATATGGGGTCGTGTATCACGAGGATTGAGGTGCATCTATGTGTTTTTACACGTTAATTATTGTGCTTTATATTTATCGAGGGGCCATTCGCCGTGGGGTTTGGATTATCAAATATGAGGGTTGCTAGTATGGTTACATTGACAGACCCACCAGCTTGGGTATCGGTGCGATGAGGCTTTCAGGAGCACCCACCGGCAGGTACTGACGCCACGGTGATGTTATATGGGGCTGGGGGGTGCCTCCATATCGACAGAGAGTACAATTTAGTGTTGAGCTCCCCCACCCGATTTTCCCATTGAGGCAGCCTAGGCCGGTGTCGATGTCGTTTGAGATGTTGAGAGATTAATTGATGGATCACATGATCATAAAATTAATGAGCGTTTTGATAGGTTGGAGGGTATGCTGAGGTTGCAGATGACACACTAGGGGACGGAGATCCCTGAGGGTTTTAGAGAGCGTGTGAGATATCAGAGGGATACTGGAGCCGATACTATCGGGTCTGGAGGAGTTGATACTGGGAGTGTTCAGGTTGAGGATATTGGGGTTGAGGATAGTAAGGTTAGATTAAATTGAGAACCATTTTGAGCCACTAAATTCAGGGGGGGGGGGGGGGCACTCAAATTCATGGAGGGGTTTCCTTATATATATAACTATTGGCTCATTCTAAAAAGTTCTCAAAATCAAATAAATTGAGAACCATTTGATCATGAGAACTGTTAAAAACCAATATCAACTAGTAAATTCGGGGGGGGGGGGGGATGGGTCTTTATAATATAACTAGTGAATCAAAATGATTTTCAATTATTTTTTGAAATCAAATGTTTTCAATTCAGGGGGGGGGGGGGGGAGGTTATGTTTTTAAATGTTTTATTCAAGAGTTTAATTTGAACCGCCACTCAGTTTTCAGGCTTAATTTCATTTTATCGATCTTCCGGACTTCATGTCTCAACAAAAAGGTCTTATTTCTTTTCTTCTTCATTTATTCATCGTGTTCATATTTATTTGCACCAAAAGTCTTAGAATTATGTTATCTTTAATTCTGGAAATTTTTTTAAAAAAAATTTAACGTTTCGGTTTTTTTCGTGTGATGCACATGTGCAGCAAAAAAAAAACTCATACTTTTAGCATAAGTTAATATATTTTTTTTCTAAGTCGCACCATATATCTTATATTTCTATTATTTTTTTGTATTTTTTTAATGATGCACATGTGCATCACACCAAAAAAAACCTCATACGTGTTGTATGCATTAATATTTTTAATAAGAAATTGCACCCTAAATCTTATAGTTGTGTTATTTTTAGATCTAAAGACAAAAAATAACATTTTATAATTTTTTTTATTCTATGTTGCATATGTGCACTATGTACCATTATCATTAGTACAATAAATGTTTTACTGTTTTTTATAAGTTTTTAACATAAGGAGTGTTTTTTCGCATGATAATTCGTCTTTGTGCAGTACTAATGATAATGATGCACATGTGCAGCACACGAAAAAATCACGAACGTTAATTCTTTTCTACTTTTTTTTCCAAAATTAAAGATAACATCTTTCTAAGACTTTTGGTACAAATTTTATGAAAAAACATTAACGTATGAAGAAGTTATGTAGGTTTTAATATGTGTTTACGTGTTTTCGCAATAAAAAGTGTTTTCGCATGATCCTTACCCTATATATATATAGAGTTAGATTAAAATGACAACTTTTTATTTTGAGAACTTTTTATAACTAAATCTCAACCACTAATTTCAAGTGGGGACCACTATAATTCATAGGGAGGTTTCCATATATATAAACTAGTGGCTCAGATTACTTTTTTTAGTTTTCAAACCAAATTGGTTTTTAGATGATCCACTCCATATATATATATATATATATATATATATATATATATATATATATATATATATATAGTGAAAAGTTCATTGTAAACACCCTCATAAGTGTAGACATGTAGACACCCTTTTTCACCATTAAATCTCTTGATCTAGTGGTTGTGATAATTTCATTTTTTCCTTCTTTTTCTTTTTCTAATTGTTCAGAGCATTTCACATGTGAAAAAGAGCTATTTCACATGTGAAAGTGTCTACAATGAACCTCACCCTATATATATATATAGTGAAAAGTTCATTGTAGACACCCTCATAAGTGTAGACATGTAGACACCTTTTTTCACCATTAGATCTCTTGATCTAATGGTTGTGATTAATTTTCTGTTTCTTTTTTTTTCTTTTTTCTCATTAATCAGAAACTTTCACATGTGAATCACATGTAAAAAAGAGCTTTTTCACATGCGAAAGTGTCTACAATGAACCTCACCCTATATATATATATATATATATATATATATATATATATATATATATACGAAATACATATATATATATATATACAAAATACATATATATATATTTAGTAAATATATTTTGTCTAACATTCTCCCACTTGGCCGAGTACTTGTTTATAATGAGTTATTAGCTAAGTCTGATCATAATTTAATATTCTTTTCAACTTTAAACTAAAATTGCAGCAGAAAAATACAGTCATAGAGTTGATCATCCAACTCAAGACTCCCATTAATCATACTACAACTCCAAATTTAAAAAATGTAACTTAAATTCAGAATCAATCACAAAAATAAGCCCTTAACGTTGATTTATAATAAAACTATATATATGTCAATAATGCATGCATAACATATTTAGAAACAAAATCAAACGAAGAGGAAATTATATTAAAATAAGAAGTACGATATGCTAGATAAGGTCTTTTGTAAAGCCCATCCTCGAAACAAGTTCTTCGAATACTTTAGTTGGGAGATCCTTAGTCATCGGATCCACAAGCATATCCTTAGTACTTATATACTCAATACAAAGAACGTTTTCCTCAACTCGTTCATGAACAAACAAATACTTTGTATCGAGATATAGTCGAGCGCCTGTCGAGCTATTACTGTTCGAGAAAGTAACGGCAGCTGAATTATCACAATAAAGCTTCAATGGTCTAGAATTGGAATTAACAATTTTGAGTCCAGTAATCAGGTTTCTGAGCAACATTCCATGACAGGTTGCGTTGTAAACAGCAATGTACTCTGCCATCATAGTGGATGTTGAAGTTAGTTGTTGTTTTGTAACACCCCAAAATTTCATGACTTAAATTATATACGTGTGCTATATTTGTTAAGCAGCTGAAATATATGTGATATAATATATATAAGTATAACAGAGAAACGTCACGATTCGCGTACGAATATTTGATACGATATTCGAGGAAACGTCAGGAGGCAAAATTATAGAATATGGTAGATAACGTAAAATAAAGATCGTGGGCGCTGACGGATCTGAAATCCGAGTTATAACGAAGCGGAAAAACACGAAATAGTGATTTGGGCCCGGTTAGTAATAAACAATATTTAGGCACGAACGTTACTAAAATAATACCGAAGCAAAGTTAGAATATCAGGCATTGCTAAATACTTGATTTATAATCGTTATAAAATATAATTTCGGTATTCGGCACGAAAAACGGTGAAATCAGTAACCATCGTTGTTACGCGATATTAATCGAAATTAGTTCGGTTAGCCGTTCGATATGATTTTAGTAACTTGGCAAAGCATAAATAGTTATTATAATAATAATTAAGTAGTTCAATGGAGACAACGTAACCGATCGATGAAACGGTCGTGACCGCAACACCGTTTGAACACGTAACTAAATAAAAATTCAGTGGTTGGTGTTATAACCAAAAAAATAAATATATTTATTAGAGTCCCGTAACATTTTAAATGTTCGGGAAATTTTATGAACCGTTTATAAAATACTAAGCTATTTAACGAATATAGAATACGAGGCATAATACCTGTTTATTAAAAGTTATACAATATTAATTCAAAATATCTAAACAATAACTTGTTCCTTACTTCACGTTTGATATCTGTCGAAATTAATCATATGATTCAGCGAGTATTTTGATTTCTCAACAACCTACGTATACAAATTTTATGAACTTACTTTGCATATAAATACATGCACACAAATTTCATTTCAAACACACACAAACACATTCAAATACATTTACTACACGACGAAATAAAGGAACAGAAAGAAAGCAAAGGAGAGAGAGAGACAACGGCAGCACCGTACTCCCCTCCCTCTCCGTCCGAACTCACGCCGGAACCCGGCTCCCTCCGCACCTTTCTCGTGTTGTTTTGCCGGCAATCAAACCCAGGGCCGGTCCTGAGAATTTGGATGCTCAGGGCGTGAGTCGAAAATATGCCCCCTGTTAAAAACTCTAAATAGTACAACACAAAGTTTTAAGGGTTTGGAACCTAGTCAAGCTAGGCGGCTCATCCCCACGCTGCCTAGTGACAAAAATATATTTAAAAGTAGAATAAATGGAACAATATCACCTGCAGTGACGGACCCAGAAATTATTTTCATGGGGGTCGGAAATTTTTGAGTCAATTTTCTAACACTATATATTATTTTTTTCTTGGTAAAGTAGAGTCGGGTCGGGTTGTTATATTCTAAAAAAGAACAAATAAACCTCGAATACATAATAAAAGTTCTATATCCACAAAAATATACCTGTTGTTAAAAAATATTATACGTAATCTTCATAAAGCAACATTATGTGACAAGAAATCCTGATTATATGTAAGAATAAATAAGTCAATTTATTAACTAGTAATCAAATCAAATAAAATAATATAATGATAAAATTAATAAACTATACACTCTGATGACTCTAAACAAGCCTGAAAAGAACTTTTGACCAATGATATGTTGATATTAAATAAGGTTTTACCTTTTACAAATGGTGAGATAACAAACACTATGGTCAAAAAAATTAATGTTCAAGAAAGATAAAATAAGCCTTGTTTATTCACTCGGTAAATTATGTGGTCATAATAATTTTTTTCTTTTGATCTATTAACTAGTGCATATTGTTTTCACTAATATGGTGAATTAAATTAGAGATAATTTGATATAAGGTTAAAATAAGTTAAATATTTAACAAAATGAAAACAATTTAAGTATTCTTAATAGATTCAAATTCCGAGGCAGTAGTAGTAGTAGGTTCCTGACAAAAATAGGGATGCATAGGGTCATAGGTGATACTTTAAAATAAATAATAAATAATAGAAGAATCATTTAATCTTCTTCTTCCTCCGAACTTGCTTCCTTCTGCACATATCCATATCACATGTATATTGGGCTTAAAACCCTTGCTGCTGCCCCTTCCATTATGATGCCCTGGGCTGGAGCCCAGCTGGCCCAGGCCCAGGGCCGGCTCTGATCAAACCCACACTTTCCCCGTTCGTTTTTCTGGCCGAAGAAACCGGCGACTGCAACAGCAGCTACGGCAGCCCCTCCCCCGTCTCCCTGGTCCGCTCGACGCCGACTCTTCACGGCGACCTTCCGGCGCAACCTTCCACCTCGCAACTGAAGACCGGCGAACCCTTGCACTCTGTTCCTCTCGGATGAACGTAACAGCAGCCGCGACTCAGAGCCGTGAAGCCGGCGACCTGCTACTCTCGATTTTCCGGCAGCCTCCACCAAGCAGAAACCGGCGATGTAGCTCCACCTTGCTCGAAGCCCGACGACCGCTGTTATGCCAGCAACCCAGCAACCTCCGATGACCTCGTCACCTTGAACCTGCAACACCCAGAACTCCGGCGGGCCAGCGGCAGGTCTCCGACCACCAGACGGTGGCAGTAACAGGCGGCGGAAGATAATGGTGGTGGGAGCTGGTTATACGTGGTGGTAGGCGGCGGCAGTTGTGGGTTAAGCATGATGAAACCGGAAGTAAACCCGGTAAAACACAACTTCACCGTCCCCTCTTTCGTTTGATTTTCGGTGACGTACGGTTAATGACGGGTGACAACAACAACGTTAGTAAATACTCGGGATGGCGGAGAATGGTGGCGGTGATTGGCGGTTGTTAACGGCAGTCGTAGGTGGTCGTAATTCGAGCTAGAAAAAGGGACGTCGAGTAACCCGTCTTCACCTTCGGGCGACATTTCGGTGGCGTAACGAGGTCCAAACGACAAACCGACAACGGGGAAATGCTCGTGGCGAAGAACTAGTCAGGAAGGACTATTTATTTGTCCAAATCGGACAATCTTTATTATTCGGTTATTCGGACTCGTTTCACGACCCGTCAAGAGGTAAACACGTTATATTTGTTATTATTACAAATATTTAAGTTAAAGTTTATATTTAATCATAATAAAACGGGATAAGTAATATAAATATATATTTAAGACAAATAAATATATATATGATTATTAATCAGTTTTATAAAATTGATTAAAAGAATATATATTTAAATATTAAATATATATAAATATATATTTAATATAAAGATTAACGATAAATAATAAAGTATTCCAAATACCGAGTTAATCGGATATTTAGAAGTTCGCGCGGACCGGAAGGGTAGACACCTGTACACTGGGGTTTCTGGCAATAGCGGGGGTGTCGCCATCCCATCTGGGCAATGGCATCCCAACACTGGGCGATCCCGGAGTGAGTGTCTACTTATAGGAATGCGCATCTTCATTATTTATCAATAAAAGATAAGGATAATGGCCTAAAGGGGCATTTTGGTCATTTTGACCTTTAAAAGGAATAAACTTAATAACTAAGTATTATTAAGTTAATAAAGAGTTAAAATAAACATAGAAAGTGTTTATTATATTAAACTTTGCGTTAACGCCATATAATACGCGATTAGGTTTATTGGAAGACATAGCGGAGGTTTTCTCTGAATTAACTGCTTAAGAGAATAAGGTGAGTTCTATGAGCCCACTTTTAAGTGTTTTAAATGTTTTAATGTTTTCGGGCTGATATACATGCAATGATACATATTCAACTGTTTACTTGAAAAGTATTTGAGGTGCCTTACTTGTTTTGTGTTGATACACATACGTGAAAAAGTTATAATACTTATAACTGTTTTAAAGTTATTATTACCAGTTATTACTCTTTTCGGGAAGGTTATAATGAACGGGTAATAAAGAAGTTAAACTTTTGAAGAAAAGTTTCAAAAGAGGAAAATGAGTTTTTGAGGATAAAGGAAATGACCTTTGGGGTTATTTTAAAGAAGTTTTAATCTAAGCACAGATTGTCTGGTAAGAGGGGGGTTGTACAATCCAAGCAGTGGAAATGAAGCCACTGGAGTAACGACGGTTACTCAAGAGGTCGGGAGGCGACGGCCAACCGAAAGGGGCTAAAGTAGTCCCAGAGGATAGACAATGCTTAGTAAAAAGAGGTTTTGCTTATAATGTTTCGTATGACTTTATTATACGTAATGATTATTTGCACAGAGGATGGGTCCCGGAGGCCCAAGGTATTTTAGAGTATTAAATGATTTTTAATACTGACGAGTTAAACGTTTTGGTATAATTCTGTTATGTTTTATACCTGTTAAATGTTTATAAAGAAGGGGCCGTCAGGCCCAAATGTTTGAGGTATGTTTTAAGGTATTAAATGATTTTTAATACTGAATGTTTAAATGTTTTGGTATAATCCTGTTATGTTTTATGCCTGTTAAAACGTTTATAAAAAGGGTCGTTAGGCCCAAATGTTTAAGGTAAACCTTTCAAGGAAAGGTAAAAGTTTTAAATACTTAGAACTCACCAGCGTAAGCTGACATTTAAAAGCATGTATGTCAGGTATCGGTAATATCTAAAGTAGCAAGGGAAAGGCTCTAGCAAGGGCAGATTAGATGGGCAAGCTATCATGAATGACTCGGTAGTAGACTGGCATAGTTATAGATAAGATCTAGTTATAGATTATATTGTTATCTTCCTTACTATTGTAACTTGTTATTTATATAAATGAAAAGTTTTTTTTTACTTCCGCTGCTTAGTTATCTCTGTTGTACCATGTGTTCATGAGTAAATCCGACACGTGACCCCTCCTGGAGCCAAGACTGGGAGTGGGCGTGACAAGTTGGTATCAGAGCCTTGGTTTAAGAGATTTGGATACTAGCACGGTATCTAGACTTAAACTAGGACTCTTGGTAAACAAAGTAAGGTAAGATAGGAGATGTGAATGCCAGTCAGGATAGTCATGCCCATAGGAAAAATGTTGCACGAGGAACATAGGAGGTAGGACTTAGGGTATGCAAGTACGGAGAATACCCGATTGTAATTAGCTACTGCAATTTGGTATTTTACCCAAATGAACATATCATAGGTTCTAACTGTTATGTGGCCTAGTGCGGGGTAGGTTAATTGACAGTGAGATACGTGGTCAATAACTTGTAAAGAATGCCTAGAGAAAGGTAGTTTTAAAGGACCGGTTTTAAAATTCCGGTAAAGAATAAAAGGAATAGTATGAACACCAGGGATGACTGTGATAAGAATAACTGGGTTTTGAACGCATCATAATTATATAAGTGCACGTATATAATTATCATGAATTCAAAATTTGGAGACTTCACGCCACAAGAGTTCTAAAGTGTCAGACTATTTTGATCGTAAGATCAGAAGATTAGAAATCATAGTCATGATAGGAATGCGAATAGGACATCTGATACGAAATCTGATGTCAGTAAAGACGAGTACCTTCAGCAAAGAAATGAAAGCCGTTATGTTAGAAATAGTGGCAGAAGCATTGAAGGTTACGTTTCTATCGATTGTTAATCAATTTCCGGAAGCTTTGACGAGGAGAATGTCCAATAAAGCGACCGCTAGTGGAGCTAGTCACGAGGAAGCTTCTGGTAGAAATATACTCCCGATGAAAGGTAAACGGAAACGGTACGAGGGTGAAGAAGGTCTTGAAGACAATGACGGCAGATGCCACAAGAAGGCTAAGGGAGCTTCTGAACAAAGAAGGCCGATATGCTAGATGTGCGAGAAACGTCATCATAAGAATTGCATTGGAGAACTCAGGAACCGTTGAAGATGAAAAGAGGTGTAGACAAACCTGGAATGTCGCCTTAAAGCAAGGAAACTGTAGACGTGATAGACGCTATCACAGTAAAGAAGAAATAAAAGTTGCTATGGCGAGAATAGTGGAAACAACGTTCCAAGCTACGTTGCTACCTTCAAGAAGACCATCACTATAGGTGATAGGCCGGAAGGCTCAAAGCAGAAGCTAGTAGTTTGAAGTTAAGAATAGTTCAAAGAAAGATGACGAAGGTTACCACAGAATAGATCGAGAAACCACAAGCTTAGGAGTATGGAAGTCCAGAATAGGCCAAGAAGAACTTACGTCCTAAGGGATGCTATTTCTTCAAATGGCAAGATGAAAGCACACGATGAGTGGATGAGCTACACGAAGAAGAATTCCAGCATAAGGATAGGAAAAGCATTGTCGAGGAATCCCGTAGTCAAGCTACCTTAGACAGCTTAGGATTACGTCTTCCTTAGGACAATTGCGAAAGCCATCAAGATAGATGCTCTCGAGACAAATGTTGATACGCGGACGAGCCTGACGATTCGATATTAGCAGCAATTGCAAACTTAGAAGTCTGAATTCGATATTAGGAATTGTCACACAGTGTATTGCACCAATGCAAGTAAATGATCAGTATTTGACAAATGTTCTTCTTAAGATCAATGTCAAAGCTAGAGATAACGATAGATAAACTGAGACGTTGAATGAATTGACTCGCGAGATGCTACGCGGAAGAAGACTCGACTTCATATGCTAAGATCGTGATGGCTTGGCAGTAAAGATCACAAAACAAGGAAAGTACATGGGTCAAGAGGTAAGTCATACTCAACGTATGCCATTGACTCAGAGGTGAACTTAAGAAGCTGAAGAACGTACCAGCGACGCACCAATTTCCAAACGAATTATTCAGAAGGTCCAAATGAGCAGCCCGTCAGATCGAGAAATGGAGTTTCAAAAAATCAATTCGACGCCAGAGACAAACGCTAGAAGCAACGCCCGAAACAACGACGCCAGAAGCAATAAGCATTGTACCAGTTATCTCCAACAGAAGTCAGAAGATTTCTTTAGACCAAATATATCGCCTTAGGATATTCCAGCAATTTCAAGAAGAAAGACGGAAGCCAAGGATATGCATAAATTGCAAGAAGAAACTGTCAGTAAGAAGCAGACATCCTCTGCCAAGGATCAACAAACTATTTCAACTAGCTACAAGGAGCGAGACGATTCCCCAAAGATGATCTGAGATCAGATTAGCACCAGCTAAAGGAGTAAGAATAAAACTGTAAGAGAATGACTTTTCGGAAGCAAAATAATCATTACAAGTGATTAGTAGTGTTGATTGAAATGACGAACGCTCCTTCAATCCCAGAAATCTCATAACTGAGCATGCTGACAAATGACGTTCTAAAGTTCTCAAGGATGATGAAGAATGCGTAAGGCATTGGAAGGAAGTAGCAAACGGATTAACTTGGGCCTCGGTACGATCATTACCGATTAGGCCTAATGGAAAAAGGAAATTGCAGGAAAAGTGTTTACACTCAAGAGAAGCAAACACCAAACGAGGTTGTACGCAGAATGTCCGAATTAGTTATTTAAGTAAGTAATAGATAGTCATGAATTATACTAATTTTGTTGTGGTTAGAATAGTAATATCGCCCTACACCAGACTAGTAATAGTACGCCTCTAGTTGTATCAAGGGTGTGGTGGATACGCCGTTGGTACATCCTATATATATACACGTAAGGTACAACCAGAAGTGGCACTAGAATTAGCCTCGTGCAGGTAGATATTACGGGCCACAGTGGAAAACGAATAAGTAGCATTCATGAATACATATCACTTACTAACAAGTGACTGAGGGACTGTTGATGTCCAGAAGAGAAGTTCAAATCTTATAGCATACGGATAAATGTTTAAAGTACGCAGAAGGTTAAAGCAGAATGAAAGAAGCTTCGCGATAAATTTCAACTTTAGAAAATTCGAAGCATATGCTGGTGGGATTCATAATTAGGCTACCCTATATAGCTGAAGAGTTATGACACCACCTAGATAATGTGTGACTGATAAAAGAAAGAGTTCCTTTATTTTGAGAGGCGTATTCTCCCAAATCATTAGCTAGACTGTTCATTAGGGATTCATTCCTAAAAGTACTAGCAACAGTTATAGAAATGCGGTTCACATTCTAATTGTGAACATTATTTTGTGAATAGAATAGTTAAAGTATTACCTTATAGGTAATAGAGTTAAATGATAGATGGTCATAGAAAGTTTGTTACGATGTTAAAATCGTAGCCTAGGAACCAAGTGGTTCATATGATATGGATGCAATAAATGCATAGAAAAGTTTCCGGATTAATCCGGGAAAGGAAAGAAATTTGAAAAGGTAAAGAACTCATTGTAAGTTAAATCGCAGTTTGAGTAAGTTTCGAGGACGAAACCTTTTTAAGGGGGGTAGAGTTGTAACACCCCAAAATTTCATGACTTAAATTATATACGTGTGCTATATTTGTTAAGCAGCTGAAATATATGTGATATAATATATATAAGTATAACAGAGAAACGTCACGATTCGCGTACGAATATTTGATACGATATTCGAGGAAACGTCAGGAGGCAAAATTATAGAATATGGTAGATAACGTAAAATAAAGATCGTGGGCGCTGACGGATCTGAAATCCGAGTTATAACGAAGCGGAAAAACAAGAAATAGTGATTTGGGCCCGGTTAGTAATAAACAATATTTAGGCACGAACGTTACTAAAATAATACCGAAGCAAAGTTAGAATATCAGGCATTGCTAAATACTTGATTTATAATCGTTATAAAATATAATTTCGGTATTCGGCACGAAAAACGGTGAAATCAGTAACCATCGTTGTTACGCGATATTAATCGAAATTAGTTCGGTTAGCCGTTCGATATGATTTTAGTAACTTGGCAAAGCATAAATAGTTATTATAATAATAATTAAGTAGTTCAATGGAGACAACGTAACCGATCGATGAAACGGTCGTGACCGCAACACCGTTTGAACACGTAACTAAATAAAAATTCAGTGGTTGGTGTTATAACCAAAAAATAAATATATTTATTAGAGTCCCGTAACATTTTAAATGTTCGGGAAATTTTATGAACCGTTTATAAAATACTAAGCTATTTAACGAATATAGAATACGAGGCATAATACCTGTTTATTAAAAGTTATACAATATTAATTCAAAATATCTAAACAATAACTTGTTCCTTACTTCACGTTTGATATCTGTCGAAATTAATCATATGATTCAGCGAGTATTTTGATTTCTCAACAACCTACGTATACAAATTTTATGAACTTACTTTGCATATAAATACATGCACACAAATTTCATTTCAAACACACACAAACACATTCAAATACATTTACTACACGACGAAATAAAGGAACAGAAAGAAAGCAAAGGAGAGAGAGAGACAACGGCAGCACCGTACTCCCCTCTGTTGCATCAGAATGAGATCGATAACTCAAAACAGTAACAATACACGAACTCAAATTGAATCAAGCTTATACTATCACAATTGAATTCGAACGAGAGAGTTTACAATCAAGAACAGAAAACAAATTACAGAGAATTAGACCTAATTAGAATGAAGAAGACAATCCCCCTTTTATAACCTAACGGCTATTAACGGCCTAATTGCAATTAACTAATCTTGAGCTCGACTTGACAACATGCACCCTGCCACAATGTGATATTGACAACTCCAGCCCCTCCGGTTACTTTGCCTCAAACCCGCGTATAACACAGACTCAGCGACCCGGGTTCGAAACTCTAAACTCACATAAATAATCTAAAATCACATTTCAACATTCTCCACCTTGATTTTAGAAATTGCTTGATTCAATAAAGGACACTGGAACAAAACCATCATTTAACTACAGATCATTAGCATTGAATAGCAGAGGTTCAATGAACTTATCTATTCTAATGTGACCTATAATCAAAATCAAGTTTAAACCAAGTGACCCAATAACAGATTAAGTTACCCAATACCAAAAACTTTCATATAAGCTTGAAACTTTGATATGGGTAATGACTTGGTAAACATATCAGCACCATTATCTCCTGTGGGAACATATTCAACTTCAATTTCTTTTGAATTGACAATTTCCCTGATAAAATGAAGCTTAACCCTGATATGTTTGGTTTTATCATGAAACACAGAATTCTTTGATAAGTGGATTGCTCCCATATTATCACAGTTCACAATGGTTCTATCTGTCTGCAATCCTAACTCCAAAGAAAACCTATTCAACCAAAGTGCTTCCTTAACAGCATCCACTAATGCTATATACTCAGCTTCAGTGCTTGAGAGTGCAACTACACTTTGTAAACTTGCCCTCCAACTAACACAGTTTCCCATTACTTTAAACCCATAACCAGTAATAGACCTTCCCCTATCAAGGTCCTTAGTGTTGGGTTACGACAGTGGCATTCGGGTCTCGGTAATAGCAATTTTTTTTTTTTTTTATTTAGAAATAATTATTTACAATAAATAATTATTAAACAATTACCGAGTAAATTAAATCAGATAATTAAATTAACTATTAATTTAATAGGCAGCGGAAACATATTAATTTACTAACGCGAAAACCAGGTAATTAGCGTAAACCAAAACAACAGGATTCGACAATCACCAAGCGCGCAAACACCATAGACGCGTTTAAACAAACGCGAAATAATTACAAAATAAATAAGTACTTTAATCTAAACTAATTACGAGTTTAGATATACCTGAGCGGTGATTCAAACAGACGTTCGAGACACCGAAAGTCAACGGGTGACGCTAGGGTTTCGCAGAATTGATTCGTCTGACGAATCTGACTTTCCTCGCGAACACGGATTTACTACGCGGTGAATCAAGCACTGAGAAAATCCCGAACGTCGGATTGGGCGCGAACTAGGGTTTGCGGACGACGAGCCGAACACACCAATAAGTGGTTCACGGCTAGGGTTTGTCGGCGGTGAACCGGCGACGGCGAGGGAGTGCGGCGGCCGGCAAGGCGGCGGCGGCTTAGCGACGGTGATGGCGACTGCGGCAGCAGGGCGCACGGCGGTGAGACGTGCGGCGGCGGCTGCAGAGTGTCGGCGACGTGGGTGCGGCGGCGGCTAAGAGCGGCGGCGGCGTGGATGCGGCGGCGGCTAAAAGCGGCGGCGGCGTGGAGCGCGCACGGCGGGGTGGACGGCAGCGGCTGCTAGCGAGGCGGCGGAGGGCGGCGGTAGCTAGCGAGGCGGCGGACGGCGGCAAGCGACGGACGAGGGGTCGGCGGAAAAACAAGAGGCGCGGCGGCAGCGGGGTGCCGTCGGCGTCGGTTGCGTGAGAGAGAGGGAGAGCGACGGCCAAAAAACCCTTTTTGGTGGATTAGGTTTTCGTCTCCCTAAACAGTTATATTTATAACTGATCATGTTTCCGTTTAACCCCTCGATTTAATTTAATTCCAATTAAAACATTTAATTTCCAAAGTTAACCTTTAACCTTTTAAATGTTCGTTGCTAGCCGAATATTAGTCAAACTAATAATCCGTCAATCCACGTTCTATACGTTAATCTTATTTAACGTTTTCGTCGCTTAATTAATCTTAATGATTAACATTGATTCAAGTGATTAATTATGTATTAATTAAACTATTTAATAAACACATAATTTAATCTTTCTGCGAATTTGCCGGTTATCAAAGTAAGCGGTCTTAAATACCCGTTGCCTCCGGTGTAACTCTTACGGGTCTTAACCGGGTCGGGTACTTGATTTAGTCGGGTCAGGACACTTAAATCCAACAGTCTCCCACTTGGACTGATCGCGACAATTAATCAAGTTACAGTCAGAGGTGCTCTAGCTACACGTGATTGTCCCAACCAGTCATGACACTTTAAGTCTGAACAACCAAGGCATATCATTAAACTTGTGATATAGTTTAGACTTAAGGTATTTGTAAAGTCATCAGATCCTTTCTGTATGTGACATCAATCGAGACAGAGACATGGATCTTTGCATTCTCTTTGTGTTCGATCATTATATTTCTCGTTTTACTGTTCGAAGTGGTCCAATCAAACACACAGTAAGTTTGGGTAAGGCCTTACACTTAACACTTGGAACTAACGAGAGGGCCCATGATGTCAAACTGTTGCATTGAAAAAATGCAAGAGTACAGAATCCCATGTTGACTACATACAGCTCCCACTAAGCTTCAGATCCATTCCCAAAAGTAACCGTTATGGCTGGCAGTTACGCGACAGCGTTAAGCTACAATCAAAGAATGTTCTTTGGCAAACGGGAGGTCGCTCATGTATCTCAGGTCTAAGGATACTGTTGAGTATACCATTAATCAGATTTGTCTTATGCTAAGATCCATGAAGACATTCTGATACGAGTTACGTCCCGACGTCATTCTACAATGAAGCCTTGTGAGTCTGGAGGTCAACACCTTGAATCCAGAGTCAGAATAGTCTTGCTTCAGGCGTTGCTCCCGCAATGTCTGATCGACTACGGACTTTTAGAATATTGAACCAAATATTCATGGATAATAAAACGTATAAAATTCGAACGCGTTACGCAGAATTCAGACTCTCGTCTAACAACTTAGAGGAGGTCGAATGATATGGTGCAAACGATAGTGTTCGACATCCAACACTAAAATCGAATATCGAAGTGATGCAGAATTCGTGTACAGAGTAGTAGATCAATTTCGCAGATCTAGCCCGATCGCAGAAATTATGGGTTCGCTATCACGTGCTCGAATTTCGATTTAGAATTGCCAGTATCTGTTGTTTCTTGAGATTCAGCGTTTATCATGAACGGTGAATCTTCTTAAGTGAATCGAACTTGTGATAATGGAGCGCCCTTGGTAAGCACACGTATGACTGTGTTATCACGCGAGCATATTAACCGACTATTTATAGAGTCGAATTAATCCTTGAATGTTTTATAGCATTCTTAGTTCAGATTCAATTAAGTTGGCTATTAATGTTCAACGAATATATTTTGTACTCAGTTGGCGAACATATATAATCCTTCATCAGTGCTTAGCAGTGATGGTGTGATTTTCCATCTATGGTCATGGCGTAACTTCTTACGGCAACATGCTATGCAATATTCAAGTATTGGATTCATGTCTTCATCATATTCAGTATGATATGAACTGTTTCAAGAGATTGATCGTGTGTGGTTGCTCAGTCACGTCACGATCAATTCTTAACATTATCTTGAAACTTATAATTTTGAGGTGTCATTTAACGTATTATCTCAGAAATTTAAATGATCTTTAGATCGGCACTCGATCGTTATTCCAGTAAGGATCTATGGCGATGCTCCCACTTGCTTGAGGCAGATTGACATTCCTATCTTCATCTTTCTTTCAAACCGTGTGGATACTGATTTTGCGCAGAAATGCGATAATCAATTTCCGTTTTCAAGAACGAAAAAGCTCGAATTCGTAGTTTGCGGTACGGAATTCGAATGCTTAATATCCATATGTTATGACTTATTCATAAGTTCAAAAACGATTGTCAAAGTCTTTTCAGAGTTTGATAGCATGAAGATGCGTTCGTCTTTGATTGTTTGAAAGTTTCTCGTGATGATCGAGATGATGATTTGTTCTATCGGACTCAGGAGTCCGACACTAGAGGATGTTTCCTTATTCAGGTAAGGTTAAAAACATGCCAACTCCAATTGGAATGTCAATATGATCCGCTGCACAACAATCCATTGTTGGCGAATCATTGTTTATCTGGCTCGTCCCGTTTAGTTGCGAGAATTGCTTTACATAGTCCAGCGACATGTTTGAGTCGCTTTGCTTCAGATATTTAGAGATCTAGCTTTGGACGTGTAATTTCTAAATTCCATTTTCGCAAGATTCCGGTCTTGGGATTGGAAGTTAGTTATGCAAGTGTTGTGTGAAGGGGTGTCATGGTTATATGAAGTCAAGGGATTTGTTGTGGCAAGTTATTAGTCTTGTGTGTTACCAGTTTCATAATGAAATGTTGAATCGACGTATAGAACACTTAGTGTTTGTCGAATTAAAACACACGTGAGTACAACTATTGTAGTCTAAGACTTCCAAGATGTGTCTAGGCATATACATTTAATGGTAATGTGCACCACAATTGGTGTGACCATACTACAATGTTGTAATCATCAGGTGATTACCATTGCAGTTGTTTAGCTGGTGATTCGAACTTATATGTGCAAACGTCTACATGAAGTAGAGGATTGATATGCTCATACGATTGTAGATCGAAGCTGCGATCTTCAATCGGTTCGACTTGATTTGATATTATCGACGCTGGATGGTTTTAAAATCACAGGACTTTATGAACCATAATTGCGTCGTGCGTTGTCACGTAACTATTACGATATACGCTTATGACATTAGAGCTTAAATGGGATGTGATAACCAAAAGTTGTCATGTCGCATTTGAGCTAGTCTTAATCAAATCAAGTGCACCAGGTTGGAAGATATGTTGTTATGGGATTTTGAATTTAATCTAACAAAAGGTTGAATCAAATTCAAAGTAGATTAAAACCAAATATGAATGTTTCGAAAAACAACCATTGTCAAAACATGTCATAATCAAAATCCAGAGAAAGCAAATTGTTCATCCTGGAAAACAGCCAGGGGAAAACCAAAACAAGACCAGTTGTTTTAAAACACCAAGAGTTGTTTTTATATCAAAACTCAGGACGCGAACTTTATTAGGGTGCGACAATCGCAGGGTAGTTCAGCGTCGTCTTGGCTTGCTTCCTTTCAGCTTCATGCACCTACAAAATGTAAAGTATGTCAAACATATATTTTGTAGGAATAAGTGAAGCATCATACAACATAACTTATGTGTATACCTGAGGAATTACCCGGTTGGGCTTTTCCGTTTTTCACCTTCGCAAGGTATTCTGGGCAGTTTCTTCTCCAGTGCCCCATCTTGTGGCATTCAAAGCACTCGCGCTGTTCAGGCGGTGGTGCTCTGGATGCCTTCGGCTTGCTTTTCTGGGAGCTTCCAGACGCTCTGGTTACAGCTGCCTTGCCCTTCTTCTTGTTCCCACGTCTGCCCTTCTTTACCTCAGGCTTCTTGACGCCTCCTGATCGGATCGCGAGTACATCGGGTGCCTTACCGTTAACAAAATTAACTTCAGCGGTTTTAAGCATACCGTGAAGTTCAGTCACTGACTTTACCATGCTATGCATGTTAAAGTTCACCCGGAAAGGAGTGAAGGCACTGGACAGTGAGTGAAGAATTAGGTCAGTCGCCATTTCGGCGGGAATGACGTAATTCAGCTTTGCTAAACGGTCGATGTAACTCTTCATCTTCAGGACATGAGGGCTGACAGGACTGCCCTCGGCCATGCGACAACTAATAAGTGTCACAACGGTGTCATAGCGTTCCTGTCGGGCCTGAGTTTCAAACATGCCCCTCAGATCACCGATCATCTGAAAGGCCGTCCTGTCAACCATGTTTTTCTGAATCTCAGATTCCATGGTGGCTAACATAAGACATGCGACATTTTTGGCATTTGTACGCAATGTGTTATGGGCGTTTCGCGCCGCTTGCGTGTCAGCTTCAGGTTCCTCAGGAACCTCAGCATCTAACACGGTTTCCATGTTAGCCATTTTCAGGACGATTCTCAGATTCCTTTCCCAATCAAGGAAGTTGGCGCCATTTAGTTTCTCCTTCTCAAGGAGAGACTTGAGATGGAAAATCTCTTGGTTTGCGCGGTTAGCCATCTGAAACAACAGGCAAATGTTTTAGTGTTTCGATGTTTGATTCGTATTCAAGGATGGCAAGCTAATCTTGAATAGGAATTGGGAATTCAATTAGTTAGACAATTTCTCCAGACAGCGTAAAGTGCTTTCAAAACTTCTATGTAATTGAATGGACAACGATTGTCTCTTGTGAGTCTACTATCACAATTCCCGTTATGGGGCTTTCGTGAGCGGATCAACGAAATACGTTTAGCCCCATCCATGCCCACTTTGTCTACAAGCCGACCAGGGGTACGGTGTTGAAATACTCCAATACCAAAGGTGCGTGTAAAGAAAATAGTAGTTGTCCTAAGTGGTCAATGTGTGCGTACGGTGTTGAAATACTCCAATACGCTCACCTTGGAAGATACCCTAAACACCACGTGCGGTGTTGAAATACTCCAACACGGATGCATCGGTCAATATGTTCCAAGTTAGACTTGACATAGGATGGCATAGACTACCGGTTTTAGGCTTACCAGATAGGATTATTAGGTCAAATTTTAATATTAAATGTGACGATAAATTTATCAAATCCTATCTCACTCGGGATGATCAATTAAATAACCTAAGTATTAATGATCTACGTGTCGCGAGTCGATAACCAATTTCTTTTGAAGTTCGATTACATTATCGAAAAATCCGAATTTAATGTCGAATTAAATTGGTTATTTAAATTTTGAGAAGTCGTAACAAAATTAGGACTTTCATTTAATCGATTGAAAGATTAGTTTCACTTTGGATAAAACTAAGTTTGGGTTTCGAGTTGGCGTGTTAATCCAATTAAGACAAGCAACCAAAAACAAGCAAACACACATGTGCATATTCGGCCATGCAGGGCTTTCGATATTGTCAGAGCCTATGACAATATCAAATAGGGCAAGGGACATAAAAGTAAATCAACCACGAGAATAGAAAAACTCCCTGATTGACTTAGTTGCTCCCACTGGCTTCAACAAGCTCCTGCGTGTCATTGGGAACCGTCGGTCTTGTTTTGACTTCTAGCCATTTTCGAAAATCCCATAAAGCGATGATCTCAAAACGGGTCTTTGAATCAAGCTCGTCTCGTTCGTACAGGCGAAGGAGAGCAATAACAATTAAAATAAAACTATTCTATTTTAAATAATTACAACTTTGAACCCAGCAAAATTGGGCCAATCCAAAACAAAACATATGGGCCTAATGGGCCAAACCATAACGAAACCATGACAAAATAACATAGGATGGGGCCGAATATGCACGAAAGATAATTCAATCAATTGTGTTGAATCGAATTATGTTTAGTGGATCCAAATCGACTAAACATATTTAAAAGGCGATTCATTTAATTTCGCGACTTTCGGGTTCAGAACCCCAGTTCGCGAATGTGTGTGCCGGTTTAAAACAAACCGGCCTGGGTTTGCGTGTGGTGATCAAGGCTCTGATACCACTGTAGGGTTACGACAGTGGCATTCGGGTCTCGGTAATAGCAATTTTTTTTTTTTTTTTATTTAGAAATAATTATTTACAATAAATAATTATTAAACAATTACCGAGTAAATTAAATCAGATAATTAAATTAACTATTAATTTAATAGGCAGCGGAAACATATTAATTTACTAACGCGAAAACCAGGTAATTAGCGTAAACCAAAACAACAGGATTCGACAATCACCAAGCGCGCAAACACCATAGACGCGTTTAAACAAACGCGAAATAATTACAAAATAAATAAGTACTTTAATCTAAACTAATTACGAGTTTAGATATACCTGAGCGGTGATTCAAACAGACGTTCGAGACACCGAAAGTCAACGGGTGACGCTAGGGTTTCGCAGAATTGATTCGTCTGACGAATCTGACTTTCCTCGCGAACACGGATTTACTACGCGGTGAATCAAGCACTGAGAAAATCCCGAACGTCGGATTGGGCGCGAACTAGGGTTTGCGGACGACGAGCCGAACACACCAATAAGTGGTTCACGGCTAGGGTTTGTCGGCGGTGAACCGGCGACGGCGAGGGAGTGCGGCGGCCGGCAAGGCGGCGGCGGCTTAGCGACGGTGATGGCGACTGCGGCAGCAGGGCGCACGGCGGTGAGACGTGCGGCGGCGGCTGCAGAGTGTCGGCGACGTGGGTGCGGCGGCGGCTAAGAGCGGCGGCGGCGTGGATGCGGCGGCGGCTAAAAGCGGCGGCGGCGTGGAGCGCGCACGGCGGGGTGGACGGCAGCGGCTGCTAGCGAGGCGGCGGAGGGCGGCGGTAGCTAGCGAGGCGGCGGACGGCGGCAAGCGACGGACGAGGGGTCGGCGGAAAAACAAGAGGCGCGGCGGCAGCGGGGTGCCGTCGGCGTCGGTTGCGTGAGAGAGAGGGAGAGCGACGGCCAAAAAACCCTTTTTGGTGGATTAGGTTTTCGTCTCCCTAAACAGTTATATTTATAACTGATCATGTTTCCGTTTAACCCCTCGATTTAATTTAATTCCAATTAAAACATTTAATTTCCAAAGTTAACCTTTAACCTTTTAAATGTTCGTTGCTAGCCGAATATTAGTCAAACTAATAATCCGTCAATCCACGTTCTATACGTTAATCTTATTTAACGTTTTCGTCGCTTAATTAATCTTAATGATTAACATTGATTCAAGTGATTAATTATGTATTAATTAAACTATTTAATAAACACATAATTTAATCTTTCTGCGAATTTGCCGGTTATCAAAGTAAGCGGTCTTAAATACCCGTTGCCTCCGGTGTAACTCTTACGGGTCTTAACCGGGTCGGGTACTTGATTTAGTCGGGTCAGGACACTTAAATCCAACACTTAGCATAGTCAGAATCTACAAAGCCTTGCACCACTTCAACATCCGTATGCTGTTTAAAAATTAGCCCTTTGCTTTGAGTGCCTGCCAAATATCTAAGAAGCCACTTAACTGCCTCCCAGTGAGTCTTGCCAGGATTTGATAAAAACCTACTCACTATGCTAACTCCATAACTTATGTCTGGCCTTGTGCACACCATTAGGTACATTAGTGAACCAACAGCATTAGAGTAAGGCACCTTATTCATATAATCAGTTTCCAACTTGGACTTTGGACAATCTTCCAATGATAATTTGAAATGAGGAGCAAAAGGAATATTCACAGGCTTGCATCCTTGCATACCATATAAACTCAATACCTTCTTCACATATCCTTCTTGTGTAAGATACAACTCCCTTTTGACCCTATCTCTCTTGATCTCCATGCCCAAAATCTTCTTTGCAGGGCCCAACTCTTTCATTTCAAACTTCATCATCAGCATATCCTTTGTTTCCTGTATCACCTTCATAGACTCACAAGCAACAAGCATATCATCCACATAAAGCAACAAATATATAAATTTATGATCATCATATTCCTTCATATAAACACATGGGTCATATTCACTCCTAACAAAACCATTTCTAACCATATGATCATCAAATTTTTTATACCACTGCCTAGGGGACTGCTTTAAACCATAAAGAGATTTCTGTAATAGACACACCTGTCCTTCCTTACCAGTCTCCTCAAAACCTTTTGGTTGCTCAATGTAAATTTCTTCATCCAAGTCTCCATGTAAGAAGGCCGTCTTAACATCTAATTGTTCTAATTCCAAATCCAATGATGCAGTAATAGACAGTATAATCCTAATAGAAGAATGCTTGACTACAGGAGAGAAAACTTCATGGAAATCTATTCCTGCCCTTTGCTTAAACCCCTTAGCAACTAGCCTAGCCTTGAACCTAGGAGGCTCATCCTCACTCATAGGTTCTTTCAACTTAAACATCCATTTACAAGGTATAACTTTCCTATCCACAGGTTTACTAGTGATAACCCAAGTGTTATTCTTATGTAAAGAATCCACTTCTTCCCTCATAGCTTTTAACCACTGATCCTTACACTCAGATTCTATAGCCTCTTCATAGGAATTGGGTTCTACAACATTTTCATAACCTGCCATTGATAGGAACACAAATGCAGAAATATCCTCTTCAGTCCTAAACCTTTTTGGCTTAACAATTTGCCTCCTGGTCCTGTTCTTAGCAATGCTATAGTTAGGAGTAACTTCTTCATCCCTACTAGTGGACTCCACCTGGTCACTAACTTCCTGAGATATCTCCTGACCATCTACCTGTTGTCCATCACTCTTCTTTAGAGACTCCACCTCAAGTTCAAGGTCCTGTTCTCTACTAGGTTCTCTCAGCTCACCTTTGCTATCAACATCCTTATATAGGAAATTTTCCCTAAAGGTAACATTTCTGCTTATTATCACTCTAGGCCTACCATCACCTATTCTCCATAGCTTATAGCCTTTCACCCCCTCAGGATAACCTATGAATATACACTTTTCAGCTCTAGCATCAAGTTTATCTTGGCTTATATGAGAATAAGCTAAAGACCCAAACACCCTGAGATTGTTGTAATCAGCATGCTTACCACTCCACCTCTCCATAGGAGTTTTCATACCAATAGCAGTAGAAGGAGACCTATTAATTAGGTAGGCTGCAGTTGTAACAGCTTCTCCCCAAAAACTCTTTGGTAATCCTGAACTAAGCAACATACACCTCACTTTGTTCAGTAATGTCCTATTCATCCTTTCTACCAATCCATTTTGCTGTGGGGTACCTGGGATAGTCAAGTGCCTAGCTATACCTTTGGATCTACACAATGAGTCAAACAGTTGGTTACAGAATTCAAGGCCATTGTCAGTTCTAATCTTTTTGACTCTTACACCAGTCTGATTTTCAACTAAACACAACCAACTTTTAAAGCTCTCATAGGCATCACTTTTCTGTTTAAGCACATTAACCCACACTCTCCTAGAATATTCATCTACAATGGATAGGAAATATCTAGCCCCTCCAAGGGTTTGTGTCCTAGCTGGCCCCCACAGGTCAGCATGAATATACTCTAATATTCTTCTAGATGTATGCCTACCCTTAGAGAATTTCACCTTATGTGCCTTTCCTAATACACAATGCTCACAAAATCCAACCCTGGTATCCTTTAATTCACCTAAGACATGCTGTTTATTCAACTCATGTAACCCTTGGTCACTCATATGCCCAAGCCTCTTATGCCATAGTCTAGCATCAACCTCCTTAGGTCCTAACACTGCATGACTAACTTCTTGGTCTCCCTTAATATCTAGTTCATAGATATTATTTCTACACCTAGTACCAGTCAACACCACCCTTGAACCCTTTACAACCTTGGCTCTCCCATGTCTCAAACTTATAACATGACCTCCCTTTTCAAAGGTACCTAGAGATATCAAGTTCCTAGTTAACTCAGGTATGTACCTAACCTGATCAAGAATTAAATCACTACCATTAGACAACTTAATCTTGACAGAACCTACCCCCTCTATCTTACAAGGTCTGCTATCCCCAAGTTTGACATTTCCAAGATCTTGCAACTCAAGGTTACTAAAATTTGACTTACTAGGTGTCATATGGTATGAGCAGCCTGAATCTAATATCCAGTCATTCCTACATGACTCACTAGACACCATCAACACATCACTGCTTTCATACCCATCACATGAGCTTTCCTCATAATGAGAACAATTTGCCTGAGGTTTACTATGACTCTTATTCCCTTCATTCCTGTAATTTTTCCTGTTGGGACACTCTTTCTTGAAATGTCCTTCTTGCCCACAAGCAAAACATTTAAACACTCTATCAGACTTATACTTTTGCTTATTGTAGTTTTTCTTATTCTTATAATCAGACTTCTTATGGTCATATTTTCCCCTCACATTCAACCCTTCCCCTCCTGACTCCTCCTTGACATTACCTCTATGCTTCAATTCCCTAGAATTAAGAGCAGAAGTAACCTCCTCCATAGAAATTGACTCTCTACCAAACATCATAGTCTCTACAAAGTTTTCATAGGAGGAGGGCAGGGAAGTCAAGAAAATAATAGCCTGATCCTCATCCTCTAGAGTGATGTCAATGTTTTCTAAATCTAGAATGATTTTATTAAATTCATCTAAATGAGAATCAACAGTCTGACCTGATTGCATCTGAAACGTGTATAGCCTCTTCTTGAGATACAATCTGTTAGCCAGGGACTTGGTCATATACAGGGACTCGAGTTTCGCCCAAACTCCTGCTGCCGACTCTTCTCTTGATACTTCTCTCAGAACTTTATCTCCCAAACATAGGATGATTGAACTGTGCGCTTGATCCATCACTTCTTGCCAATCGTGATCTGACCAGTCTTCAGGGCGACCTGCATCTCCTCTCAAGGCTTCCGCGAGTCCTTGATAAACCAGAAATGCTCTCATCTTCACCCTCCATATACTGAAGTCGTTCTTCCCATCAAATTTATCAACTGAGAACTTTGTTGATACCATTGCGCCTTCAATTTCACCTCTGTAGTCTTGAATCGATCACTAATTTGAGCCACCAGGCTCTGATACCAATTGTTGCATCAGAATGAGATCGATAACTCAAAACAGTAACAATACACGAACTCAAATTGAATCAAGCTTATACTATCACAATTGAATTCGAACGAGAGAGTTTACAATCAAGAACAGAAAACAAGTTACAGAGAATTAGACCTAATTAGAATGAAGAAGACAATCCCCCTTTTATAACCTAACGGCTATTAACGGCCTAATTGCAATTAACTAATCTTGAGCTCGACTTGACAACATGCACCCTGCCACAATGTGATATTGACAACTCCAGCCCCTCCGGTTACTTTGCCTCAAACCCGCGTATAACACAGACTCAGCGACCCGGGTTCGAAACTCTAAACTCACATAAATAATCTAAAATCACATTTCAACACCCTCCCTCTCCGTCCGAACTCACGCCGGAACCCGGCTCCCTCCGCACCTTTCTAGTGTTGTTTTGCCGGCAATCAAACCCACACTTTCCCCGTTCGTTTTTCTGGCCGAAGAAACCGGCGACTGCAACAGCAGCTACGGCAGCCCCTCCCCCGTCTCCCTGGTCCGCTCGACGCTGACTCTTCACGGCGACCTTCCGGCGCAACCTTCCACCTCGCAACTGAAGACCGGCGAACCCTTGCACTCTGTTCCTCTCGGATGAACGTAACAGCAGCCGCGACTCAGAGCCGTGAAGCCGGCGACCTGCTGCTCTCGATTTTCCGGCAGCCTCCACCAAGCAGAAACCGGCGATGTAGCTCCACCTTGCTCGAAGCCCGACGACCGCTGTTATGCCAGCAACCCAGCAACCTCCGATGACCTCGTCACCTTGAACCTGCAACACCCAGAACTCCGGCGGGCCAGCGGCAGGTCTCCGACCACCAGACGGTGGCAGTAACAGGCGGCAGAAGATAATGGTGGTGGGAGCTGGTTATACGTGGTGGTAGGCGGCGGCAGTTGTGGGTTAAGCATGATGAAACCGGAAGTAAACCCGGTAAAACACAACTTCACCGTCCCCTCTTTCGTTTGATTTTCGGTGACGTACGGTTAATGACGGGTGACAACAACAACGTTAGTAAATACTCGGGATGGCGGAGAATGGTGGCGGTGATTGGCGGTTGTTAACGGCAGTCGTAGGTGGTCGTAATTCGAGCTAGAAAAAGGGACGTCGAGTAACCCGTCTTCACCTTCGGGCGACATTTCGGTGGCGTAACGAGGTCCAAACGACAAACCGACAACGGGGAAATGCTCGTGGCGAAGAACTAGTCAGGAAGGACTATTTATTTGTCCAAATCGGACAATCTTTATTATTCGGTTATTCGGACTCGTTTCACGACCCGTCAAGAGGTAAACACGTTATATTTGTTATTATTACAAATATTTAAGTTAAAGTTTATATTTAATCATAATAAAACGGGATAAGTAATATAAATATATATTTAAGACAAATAAATATATATATGATTATTAATCAGTTTTATAAAATTGATTAAAAGAATATATATTTAAATATTAAATATATATAAATATATATTTAATATAAAGATTAACGATAAATAATAAAGTATTCCAAATACCGAGTTAATCGGATATTTAGAAGTTCGCGCGGACCGGAAGGGTAGACACCTGTACACTGGGGTTTCTGGCAATAGCGGGGGTGTCGCCATCCCATCTGGGCAATGGCATCCCAACACTGGGCGATCCAGGAGTGAGTGTCTACTTATAGGAATGCGCGTCTTCATTATTTATCAATAAAAGATAAGGATAATGGCCTAAAGGGGCATTTTGGTCATTTTGACCTTTAAAAGGAATAAACTTAATAACTAAGTATTATTAAGTTAATAAAGAGTTAAAATAAACATAGAAAGTGTTTATTATATTAAACCTTGCGTTAACGCCATATAATACGCGATTAGGTTTATTGGAAGACATAGCGGAGGTTTTCTCTGTATTAACTGCTTAAGAGAATAAGGTGAGTTCTATGAGCCCACTTTTAAGTGTTTTAAATGTTTTAATGTTTTCGGGCTGATATACATGCAATGATACATATTCAACTGTTTACTTGAAAAGTATTTGAGGTGCCTTACTTGTTTTGTGTTGATACACATACGTGAAAAAGTTATAATACTTATAACTGTTTTAAAGTTATTATTACCAGTTATTACTCTTTTCGGGAAGGTTATAATGAACGGGTAATAAAGAAGTTAAACTTTTGAAGAAAAGTTTCAAAAGAGGAAAATGAGTTTTTGAGGATAAAGGAAATGACCTTTGGGGTTATTTTAAAGAAGTTTTAATCTAAGCACAGATTGTCTGGTAAGAGGGGGGTTGTACAATCCAAGCAGTGGAAATGAAGCAACTGGAGTAACGACGGTTACTCAAGAGGTCGGGAGGCGACGGCCAACCGAAAGGGGCTAAAGTAGTCCCAGAGGATAGACAATGCTTAGTAAAAAGAGGTTTTGCTTATAATGTTTCGTATGACTTTATTATACGTAATGATTATTTGCACAGAGGATGGGTCCCGGAGGCCCAAGGTATTTTAGAGTATTAAATGATTTTTAATACTGACGAGTTAAACGTTTTGGTATAATTCTGTTATGTTTTATACCTGTTAAATGTTTATAAAGAAGGGGCCGTCAGGCCCAAATGTTTGAGGTATGTTTTAAGGTATTAAATGATTTTTAATACTGAATGTTTAAATGTTTTGGTATAATCCTGTTATGTTTTATGCCTGTTAAAACGTTTATAAAAAGGGTCGTTAGGCCCAAATGTTTAAGGTAAACCTTTCAAGGAAAGGTAAAAGTTTTAAATACTTAGAACTCACCAGCGTAAGCTGACATTTAAAAGCATGTATGTCAGGTATCGGTAATATCTAAAGTAGCAAGGGAAAGGCTCTAGCAAGGGCAGATTAGATGGGCAAGCTATCATGAATGACTCGGTAGTAGACTGGCATAGTTATAGATAAGATCTAGTTATAGATTATATTGTTATCTTCCTTACTATTGTAACTTGTTATTTATATAAATGAAAAGTTTTTTTTTACTTCCGCTGCTTAGTTATCTCTGTTGTACCATGTGTTCATGAGTAAATCCGACACGTGACCCCTCCTGGAGCCAAGACTGGGAGTGGGCGTCACATGTTTATGACTCTTCCATGAAATGGGCCCGCCTGCTAACATAAAGATGTATCCCGAGGTGAATTTCTTATCATCTTTGCATTTAGCAAAATCGGAATCAGAATATTCGACTAATTCCAGATTATCACTTCTTCTATAGGTTAGTTTGTAGTCTCTCGTCCCATTCAGATATCTAAGAACCTTCTTAGCTGCTGTCCAGTGATCATGGTCATGATTAGTCTGATAACGGCCTAACATGCCAGCAATGTAAGCAATATCTGGATGAGTACAGACTTGAGCATACATGATGCTACCAACTACAGATGCATAAGGTATCATTCTCATTCGTTCCTTTTCTTTATCTGTTTACGGACATTGGAAAGTGCCGAAAACATCTCCTTTAACTACCGGAGCTTTAGAGGGGTTACTATGTTGCATGTTATATCGAGTAAGGACGCGCTCAATGTAGGCCTTTTGGGACAAGCCTAAGATCCCTTTGGCTCTATCTCGGTGTATTTTGATGCCTATAACGTAAGAAGCCTCTCCGAGATCTTTCATGTCAAAGTTGAGCGAAAGTAATCGCTTTGACTCATGCAACATATCTAAACTATTACTTGCCAAGAGACTGTCATCTACGTATAGGACAAGTATAGTAAAGTTGCTCCCACTCATCTTAAGAAAGGTGCATTGGTCCATTTGATTCTTCAAGAAACCTCGTTTCTTCATGACTTCATCAAACTTTAGATACCACTGATGCGATGCTTGTTTCAACCCGTATATCGATTTCTTTAATTTGTAGACTAAATGTTCTTGACCTTCTAGTTTAAACCCATCAGGCTGCGTCATGAACACTTCTTCATACAAGTCACCATTCAGGAAAGCAGTTTTAATGTCCATTTGATATAGCTCTAAATCGAAATGAGCTACTAGGGCCGCAACGATCCTTAAGGAATCCTTTCGAGAGACAGGAGAAAAGGTCTCTTGATAATTAATTCCCTCTTTCTGAGCGTAGCCTTTTGCAACCAATCTTGCTTTATAGCGTTTAACGTTTCCTTGAGGATCTAGTTTGGTTTTGAAGCCCCATTTACATCCTACGGGTTTTGAACCGTTGGGTAATTCAACTAAATCCCAAACGTCATTTTTCTTCATGAAATCAAGCTCGTTAAGCATAGCTTTATTCCATTCAGAAGAGAAGACTGATCACTGTTCATGGCTTCTTTATAAGAGGTGGGATCGATGAACTTTTCACCATCCGTTTTAATTTCGCCAGGTATGTTTCATAGTCATCAAAGTTAGTAGGCTTTCTTACTCTAAATAACCTCCTGGGTTGAACAATGGGTTCAGCGGGTGCAACATTGTTTTGTGATTGTTCGTTTGAAGTGTCTTCATTTCCTGGTAAGGGAGGTTGTGTGAGAGGTTGTGTGGGTGCGGTGTCGGCAACAGAGGTGTGTACAAGAGTAATCGGAGTGAAGGTAAGCGACGAGTCCCCCCCCCCCCCCGGCGTCTTGTACTTCTCGCAAATCATCTGGAGAAATTTCACTGCTCCCACTGTTGTTATGATCTTCAAGGAACACGACATTTCTTGTTTCGACTATACGAGTGACATGGGAAGGACAATTAAACCGATTACCCTTTGAGTGTTCGGGATAACCGATGAAGTTACAGGTTACGATTTTCATATCAAGTTTCTTTAAGAAGGGATTATAGAGTTTGGCTTCAGCAAGACAACCCAAACTTTCATATATTTTAGACTCAGTTTCTCTCCTGTCCAGAGTTCATAAGGAGTTTTAGGGACAAATTTTGAGGGAACTCTATTAAGTATATGAACGGCTGCTTTTAAGGCCTCAGTCCAGAGGAATAGAGGTAATCCTGAGTTGGCTAACATACTTCGTACCATGTTCATTAAGGTTCTGTTCCTTCTTTCAGCAACACCATTCTGTTGAGGAGTACCAGGCATGGTATATTGGTTCACGACCCCCTGGCTTTTACAAAACTCATAAAAGGGTCTAGGGGCCTGACCCAAATCTGTATGTCTACCATAATACTCACCTCCTCTATCTGACCTGACAACATTTATTTGAAGACCACATTATTTTTCAACTTCAGTTTTATAGTCTTTAAAAGTTGTTAGTGATTCAGATTTTTCTTTGATGAGGTACAAATACATATAACGAGAATAATCATCTATGAAAGTGATAAAAGAGTTATGTCCTGTAATTCTAGTGGTAGTGTAGGGGCCACTAATATCAGTATGAATAATTTCTAATAATTTAGAACTTCTAGTGGTGCCCTTCTTATTAGTTGATGTCATTTTGCCTTTAATACATCCGACACATGTTCCAAAATCATTGAAGTCAAGAGATGGTAAAATTTCATCTTTCACGAGTTTCGACAAACGATCACGTGAGATATGGCCTAAACGTTGATGCCATAACATAGATGAAGTTTCTAAGTCTCTTTTGGGTTTTCTGTTTGTTGATGTTTTATTAAAGTTATATGACAATAAAGAATTAGAGAAACATCATCTAGTTCTAATCTATAAAGATCACCATGCAGATAACCAAAACCAAATACTTGAGAATTAAAATAGATAGTAAGCTTGCGCCATGGCCATGAGAAACCTCAAAACCGTCCATGTTTAACTTTGGTCGTGATACAAGATTACGAGCAATCTCAGGAACATATAAGGTATCATAAAGTTTAATACATAAACCAGTTTTCATTATTAAATCTAAGGTTCCCACAACTTTAACGGCTAAATCTTTTCCATTCCCAAGCTTAAGTGTTCTTTGGTTTCTTTCCAGCATCTGGATTGTATGGAAGCCCTGAGTAGAATTAGTTACATGAACTATAGAACCAGAATCAAACCACAATGAATTAGTTGGAACATTTAAATTAAAGGACTCAGTTATCATATTTAGATGATTACCTTTCTTAGCCAGCCACTCCTTGAAACCTTTGCAGTCCTTTTGTTTATGTCCAAGCTTGCGACAGAACTTGCAGTAAGGTTTGTTCTTGGAGTTATTAGAGCCGGATGATGTACCTTCATCCTTCTTCTGAACCTTAGGATACTCCCTTTGTGGAAACTTGTCCTTCCTCTTGTTGTTGGAGTTAGCAATCACGAGGTAAGCAACTTCTGGTTTGTCAAGCTTCTGACGTTTTTCCTCTTGCACGCACATCTCAATCAGCTCGCTCATTTTCAAACCTTCTGACGTTTTTCCTCTTGCACGCACATCTCAATCAGCTCGCTCATTTTCCATTTGTCCTTCTGAGAATTGTAGTTGACTTTGAAGGTTTCGAAAGACGCAGGAAGAGAGATCATAATGAAGTGAACCAGAAACGTCTCGCCAATCGGCATATCTAACACCTTAAGCTTGTTGGCGATGTCGTTCATTATCATCAGGTACTTACGAATACTGCCCTTTCCATCATACTTAGTAGTCAACAACTTGAGAATGAGGTTTCCAGAATGCACTTTTGAGGTTCCTTTGTAATACTTCTCCACGGACTCCAGGTAAGATTTCCATTGTCAATATACTCATATACAAGCAACCTGCATCAGAGTGTATGAGATTTTTTCTTCATGTTACTTGTTAGGCTATTAAATGAACGCTAAAGCTATAATTTTCAGTTACTATGCATAACTGTGTGGACAATATGGTGCATAATCGACAGGGGTAAGGATCCAAATTCCAAAAAGAAAGTTGTAACAATTTACATAATGGCAAAAAAAAATTGTTGTCACAAACCATTGTGCAAAAACCTTAAGGCTTAAACAACCATCATTTGACTCATACAATTTGTTTTAACTACAAATGGATCAATTGGGACTTGGGAGATATATGTTTTATTTTTAACAAATCAAATGGGCGGGTTAAGCTAAAATGTTAACAACGGGTCAAACGGGCCAAAAGTGTTCTCACATGTATTCAAATGCAAAAACCTTATAAATCAATTTATTAAAAAAAAATTGTTGGATTTAATATGTTTTACACATTAATTATTTTGAGATCATAAAAATGTTTCAAATCACTATGTTTTGATAAAAACCTGTTACCTAAACCATCTGACTCGTCAACTTTTGGCACACTCTAGATGAAAATCGACGCAAGATGCAAGCCATATTTACCTTTTAGCACCATCTGTACAAAATCCAATTAGACCTACAAGGTTTTTATGCCTTACTTTTCCAATTGCTTCTACCTCTACCTTAAATTCCTTTTCTGCTTAGCCCCTACAAGTCATGAAATTATTAAAGTCAGATAGCAATAAAGGATGCATTATCTTTATCATAAGAATAAATTACAATTTTGTCCTTTAAACTTTATCAAATTTTGGGTTTTGTCCTTTTTAAAAAAAAAACTTTCATGGTTTATCCTTTATTTGAAAAATTGTATTAATTTTTAACCTTTAAACTAACAGAGTTAACTTTTTTCTGTTACCTATTTGACTTGCCTAACATACATAAGGGTAATTATGTAATTTGCCTCATAAAAAACCCTTTATCTCCATTAATATATTAGCAAATCGAGCAGCAGTAGGCATGAACCCTTCCTCAAAATGCATTGCCTTTTGTGACCATATATATATATATATATATATATATATATATATATATATATATATATATATATATAGTGAAAAGTTCATTGTAGATACCCCCATAAGTGTAGACAGGTAGACACCCTTTTTCACCATTAGATCTCTTGATCTAATGGTTGTGATTAATTTTTTTTTTCTTTTTTTCTTTTTTCTCATTAATTAGAAACTTTCACATGTGAAAAAGAGTTATTTCACATGCGAAGGTGTCTACAATGAACCTCACCCTATATATATATATATATATATATATATATATATATATGTGTGTGTGTGTGTGTTTGTTTTGTTTTATTTATAAGTTTTTTTTAAAACAACATTTTATTCACCACAAAAAACATCAGGGAAGCCCCAACAACGGGATGAGACAAAACAAACACCAAGAAAACAATTACAACTTTACATGAATTTTTTTTCCCATTCCCTTCATTCAGAATCATTCAGCGTGGACCTGCATTTGATCCAGACTTCATCCTAATTCTAGCTCATTCAAATACTAGTTAATATAGGTAATTAAAATCATTGATAATAGCATTGATTGACTCCTTGATTTCCTCCTAGTCTAGGTCCAAGATTACCTCTAATCTTGTGTATAAAATCCTTGTATTGTACAATTGTAAATCAAGTTGAATACATCCAAAATTCAGACCTACACCACGCATATATATGAACCAAAAATTGGTCAAATTGACACCAAAATGTGTCGACAAAAGTAAAAAAAAAAAAAACTCAGACCTGCATCACACATATATATGAACCAAAAATTGGTCAAAATGACACCAAAATGTGTCAACAAAAGTATAAAAAAAAAAAAAAAACTCAGACCTACATCACACATATATATGGACAAAAAATTGATCAACATGACATCAAAATGTGTCAAAAAAAAGTCAAAAAAAACTTAGACCTGCATCACACATGTATATGGACCAAAAATTGGTCAAAATGACACCAAAATGTGTTAAAAAAAAAGTCAGGACTTGCATCACCCATATATATCGACAAAAAATTGAGCAAAATGACACCAAATTGTGTCAACAAAAGTAAAAAGAACTCAGACCTGCATCACACATGTAGATGGACTAAAAATTGGTCAAAATGACACCAATATGTGTCAAAAAAAGTCAAAAAACCCAGATCAAAAAATTGAGATGTAGATGAATGTCGAACTTGTCTTACTAATCAATCGTTTCTAGAAGCAATGCTGATAGGTACCAGTTCCGCAAGTGTTTGAATCACCTAGCCTTTGAAGGAGTTGGGTTACAAGTTACGGGTCAAACATGGTCCAACCTGACTCATTTAGTGATCCAAAAGTTTAATTAGAAAAAAAAAACGAAAAAAAAACAAAAAAGAGAAAAAACAAAAGCCATGAACATGCATGCATACTTAACCTCCCACGTTGTTTCGAAGTTGTTATTTCCATTTCTAAGGTTAATTTCTTTAGTTTATTTAAAATATGTTTTAGGCACTTTAGAACACTTTGATTTCCTAGAATTTAGCTACGTGGGGATGTCTCTAGTTTAACACTTTATGTACTATTAGGTTAGTAACCCGTGTACTACACGGGTTGAATAAATGTTTATAATATGAGATAACTATAAAAAAATGATATGAGATTTAAAAATTATGAATGATATAATTGTGAGATCATACAAAATAATTATTTTATAGTAGTTAAGTAAAAAGTACATTTTTTATAAAATAGAGGAAATTGGAGTATTTCGTATATCAAACTTGGAAAATAAAAATACTGTTGGCAATTACAATAATAAAAGTTATTATTATTTAAGATTACTTGAATTTTCAGAGAATGTTAAAGGATAATTAAAACATGTTGAAGATTATAATTGAACTCATAAAAGTTAATTTTCAGAATGTAAGAATATAAAACGGTGTTTGATATTTTAATATTTAAATTGAATAAATCAACCACACTAATATATAATATTTTTAATTAATAAATATTGGTAACTACTATTAAAGATTCAAAATTTAACTTTATATCTCTTAACATAAAAAAAAATTCAAAATAATTTATGTAAATTTTGTAAGTTAGTTAATAAATAATTTGGGTAACTACGTAGTTAATAAATATTAGTAACTATTTATAATTAATTTTAAGAAAATGCAATGTTGAATTTTAGATTTAGAAAGTTGAAATATTATAATTGGAAGAAAAATTGGAATTGAGTGTGGTGTTGACAAGTGGACAAAGCTTAGCTGGAGGCCCTAGAAAAATGACATGTGGCACCTAAGTTGGTGCTTTATTAGAATGAAAGATTCGAATGAAATGAAAAAGGCAGTGAATTTTATGTGAAAAATAGTTTCTGTATTTTTCTCTAAGTTTAGAGAGGCTGCGATTCATCCATTGCTAACTCAAACCGGCACTTTGAGTGGTGATCTTTGGAGTCTAAATTGAATTCAAGTGGTGTGTCTATATCTTGTTTTCGGTTTAGTTTGCTCAATGGAATCCTTTGAGTGGTGAAATCTATATCTCAATAGACCTGTTGCCTGTCTATTCGTTTTTGTTTCCCGATTCTACTCGTTCCGTTACCGAATATATATAACAAATGCGCTCATCAAACGATGATGTGTGGAGAAGATGATGTGTCGAAGGGGCTGATCAAACGATGATGCGTGGAAAAGATGATGTGTCCCTTGTGCTGATGATTATCGATGTTTCCAGAGACGTGGAAAAGATTGATGCGTGGGTAAGGGTTTTTTATGAGGTTAATTTACATGATTACCCTTATGTATAATAGGCAAGTCAAATAACTAACTAAAAAACTTAACTCTGTTAGAATAAAGGTTATAAATTGAAACAACTTTTGAAATAAAGGACAAATCATGAAAGTTTTTTTAAACAAAGGACAAAATCCAAAGTTTGGTAAAATTTAAAAGACAAAAATTATGAAGGCGGCTGCAGCTGATAAGGATTTGTGGTCGGCCGTTGAGGATATTGTCGTGTGTGGGGGTCCCTTCTTTGGAGACTTGCAATGGTGGCTAGCTTCTTTGCCGATTCGGCATGGGGGGCTTGGGGTCTATTCGGCGGTTGAGGCGATGTCATACGCCTTTGTGGCCTCGTGTGCCCAATCTTGGACGCTGCAAGACCATATCCTTCGGGAGAGTGTGGCTTGTGGTATGGGTCCTGACTACGAGAATGCGCTGGCTGGTCTCCATGATATATTACCGGGCTTTGATCTGAGCGGTTTCACTAATAAGGACACCGCCCCACCAAAAGCCTAACACGTTTTGGCGAATACCCAGTTTGGTAAAACCTTGCTCGATATGGAAGCTACCTATGAGATGATAGTCATGCAAAAGGCCGTTTGGGAATGCCTTCGACAACCACATGCGCAAGATTTCCTCCATACTCTCCCCATTGATGGCTTGGGGCAACACATGTCGGCCGTCGAGTACCGGACAATACTCAAGTATCGCCTCATGGTCCCCTTGTTCCCCGTTGATGAAAAATGCCTCGTCTGCAACAAGGCGTGTATGGATTCGTTTGGGGAGCACGTCGTTCACTGCAAAGAGCTCTCGGGATTTAAATATCGACATGATGTGGTTCGGGACGTTTCGTTTGACATTTTCCGGCGGGCCGGAATCTCTACAAGGAAGGAAGCCCCTGTTAACTTTCTGTCTGACCCCTTGGATGGGCGTTCAACCCTCAGGCCTGCCGACATACTTGTTTTTGGGTGGCAGAACGGGAAACATGCCTGTGTCGATTTAACGGGGGTCTCTCCCCTTGTTGGGTTGAGGGCCAGTACCTTCGTGGCAGGACAGGCGGCGTCCAGAGCGGCTGCCGGAAAGGTGAACAAACACGAGAAAGCGTGCATCGAGAACCAACATGTGTTTGTCCCCTTCGCTTTTGATACATTTGGGCATCTTGAATCGAAGGCGGCTGCCATGTTGCGCCGGATCCAAATGGTCATGTACGGGAACATCGTGACCTCTAGATTGAAGAATGTGGTTTTCATACGTCTACGGTTTGCTATCCAAAAAGGGCTGGCGGCGCAACTTGTTGCTCGCCTACCCTATGTGATGACTTGAGTCTTGTATGTTCATTTTCAATTAAAAAAAGGGTTATTGGCTTGTATTAATCCCAACTATCACGTATTGGCCGATAACACTTCTAACTTTACTCCCTCCATCTGCCACCACGAACTATCATCATATTTTCCTTCATCATCCCCCGGTTAAATTTACTTAACGAAATTGGAATTAAAAGCCGGGTAAACTTACAAAACAAGGAATTCAAATGGGGTTAAGTAATTCACGGGGGAGTGATGGAGGAAAATATGATGATAGTTCGTGGTGGCAGATGGAAAGAGTAAAGTTTGGAGTGTTTTCGACCAATACGTGATAGTTAGGATTGATACAAGCCAATAACCCTAAAAAAAGAGACTCCATCTATATGTTTTATCAAAAATATGATTCTTAGTATTATTTAGTCTCCGACTCTCCGGTGAATGAAGACATGTAGTGTTACTTAAAGTTTTCGTCCATTTGATTTGTCGAAAACTATAATGTATTCCAATAGTATAAAAGTTGTAATTCCCATCCTTGTGATTGTCTTTCCCTAACAATCTTAACACCATTTCTTTTTCTATTAACATTTTTTATCAAACGAATAAAAACTACCCCACCAGGTTAACCGTAGTTTTGAACAAACCACATAAAAAATGCAATTAACTTAAGAAATAAATTTCTTTATATACTTGTTGGTAACCAATTTTTCTTCTGGTCTATAATTGAAGGTGATTTATCATTTTAAAATAACCATGATCTTTAACTACCAAGAGTAAATTAATGAAGTGTTGGTTGTTGCTGCAGATCGAGGGTACAATTAAAGTATTAAACATATTACATATGTAACACTCTGTCTCCTAACTTTGGGATATTTTATAATATTATATTATAGTCTTTGCACAAATGACCATGTGATCCAATTTTTAATTTATTCCATTGTTGACTTGTTTCGGAGCTCATGTTCAAAGATAGAACATATATAATTAATTATTATAATTATTATTTTAAACTTTGTGTTTGGATTCTTATAACAAACAAATCAATATCATATAAATAAAGTATTTTACTTTACAACAAATAAATACATTAAAATAGGTCAAAGGCCTCTTTAGCATAAAAATTGAACAAGTTGAAGGTGTATAATTAAAGGAGAGGTGAGGGGAATAAAGATTAAAGATTATGAAATAATTTTTAATTAAATTAAAAGTATAAAACGGGTTACATTTCAGCCAAAAAGCGGGTGAGTTTTATTAAAAATCGGTGTATAATAATTAACAAGCAATTTATCCCAATAATTAAAGTTGTTTCCTTTATTTCCTTTAAAAAGAAAGAGGGATGATAAAATTGCCATTTTCTTTACTCTTTTTCGAAAATTAAGTATAATAAAATTTTTATAATAAAACCTATAAAATCAATAATTTTTTAAGGGATAAATTTATTAAATATTAATAAAGTTCTACGAAGAGGCTTATAGTTCAACATACTTTTTTTTAACGGCACTTTTTGGCTCAGCGGTGTATCGGGACTGGTTACTCTGAACCTACTCATTGTCCCAAGTCCGAACCTCATAACGAGGGAACCCGGGAGCGCCTCGCATTTGCACCATCGGACAGGAACCGAGCAAGCCCGTAAACCATCCCTTGTGACTCAGGATCAAGCACAAGACCTAATCCTTCATTGCCCACCAATATCTCACAAAGTGGTGTAAATAGGACTAGAACTTGGGTCTCTTCAACCACAAATTTAGAATTTTAACCACTACATCAACTTTTGCTTGATTTATAGTTCAACATACTAATAGATAAAAGGGTTTAAGTCGTGTATTAAACATAGAAACACCTTAATTAAAGAGTGACTTTGTAAGAAAAATATTACTGAAGTTTTAATATCATTACTCATTCTTTTTTCAAACCGTAAAATTCATTTTATATAGAATTCACAGTAGCTTCTTTATCTTTATAATTTTTTTTTTAAAAAAACATCTATCGATAAAATTTATAGATTTCTAAAAAACAATGCATATCTCATTTCTTATCCTTTAAAACCACATGGATTGATATATTTATCAATTTCTTATCTTCATCCCTGAAAAGACCATATGGTCCGATCGAAAAGCAGGGACCAAGCCACATGTTTCGATCGGAAAGTTAGTTATTTAGTCGAAAAGTAAGTTTTTCGATCGAGAATTTGTATTTCGATCGAAAAGATAATAATCTCTAGAAATCAGTTAAGGTTTTTTTTTATAAAAACGAATTAGTTTTTTATGATTAAAACCGATTTAATGATTAAAAACGAATTAGGGGTTTTCATGCTTTAGGTTAGGTTCGAAAACCCTTGTCTGATTTCGAAAATAGGGTTAAACGAATTCAGATTTATGATTCGATTGAGCAACACTGGCTTTGATACCACATGTTGATCGAATCCTGAACCGTTATCATAATAAACAGATAATACATATGTAAATATTACTTGTTGTCATCTGGTTGAGATCAACAGCAGTCAGGTTGTCCATCATGTGAGTAGCCTTAGTTCCCCTTTAGGGTGTATGATAATGATGGTAATAATCGTAAAGGGGATTACGATTGAGAGAGGGAGAGAGAGACGAGAGAGATAGAGACGAATTATGTGTGTTGATTAACATCTAATCTCTCTAATAAGGCCCTATATATACACCAAAGGGGAAACCTTAGTCCATCAATTAAGGGCAATTACGTCCATCAAATAAATGTCTGATAGGGTTAAGTTGGTAATTGATCATTTAAGATAAATGATTAAAGGCCACATATTATATTTAAATATATATATATATATATATATATATATATATATATATATAGGGGAGAGATATAATGAAAACCTCTCCGAGTTTGAAAAACCGTAAAAACCAAGCTAAAAAATTCGTTTTTTGTTCTGATTTTTTTATGGTGACTCTCTAAGTTCAAAAAACTCCCTTTATGCAAAAAAGTAAAAAAAAATGCCTAGTAAATTTTTTAAAAAATATATTTTATAACCGATGTTACATATGTAACAGTACCCTGTTACAAAATATATTTTTTTTTAAATTACTAGGCGTTTGTTTTACTTTTTTGCATAAAGGGAGTTTTTTTAACTTAGAGAGTCACCATAGAAAAAATCGGAACAAAAAACTATTTTTTTAGCTTGGTTTTCACGGTTTTCCAAACTCGAATAGGTTTTCATTTTATCCTTCCTCTATATATATATATTTAGTAAATATATTTTGTCGAACATCAAATTCGTTTGTGATTATGGTTTAATGTGTGTGTTTTTTAGCTTCAATTGTGTGTTGTAATTTTTGAGTAACATCATTTTGGATTTGGTTGTTCTTAACAGATATTTGTTTTGCTAACTAGAAGGAAGAAGCATGTTAGATTCGTATTTTAAATTAATATGTGAAATCATTGCATATATAATCATAGCCTAGAGTTTAGGTTAATCTATATCGTTACATACATGTAGAAATTAATTCTTCCTATGATGTTTTATCTAATTATTATGACTTGCTATGTTGTTTCTAAATAGACAGGTTTGCATTTGTGTCAAATTTAGGTAATCAGATTCAAGAAGTAATAGAAATGATGTAGACAACCCAAAGTATGATTTCACTCCACAAAACATATTCTTACAACTTGATAAAACAATAAGAACTAAGATCTCTAATCCTCATTTTGAGGATCAGGAATGAATCACACACAATAAGCCAAAACGAGAGAGGAAGCCACTGACAAAAATGTGTGTTACCTAAACCCTAGCTGAACCAGTTGCTATATATGAACCCATCAACCCATCAGCTCATTGGATCTTGAACCACAACCCGCATACATAATTAGCGCAACCCAAATCATCATAAGCCCATTTCAGCTCCAAACCCATCCATCACCATGTTACGGGTCCAACGAACACATGAAATGAAAAAGAAACAAATCACAATAATGAACCATGAATCAAGGGTTGAATTAATATTAATAATAAAAATGAATATTCATTTTTAACAAGTTGTTTAATTCAAAATGTATTGTCTTTGTATTCTAAATACACAGTAATTTTAACAAGCAATCCTTCAATAAGCCAAGTGTTAATCTTTTGTTTACCTTTTTACTTGTATGATGCAGGAGACCCAGAAAGGCAGAAAGGGAGAAGCAAGCTACAACAAATAATGAATGTGATGTTGAAAGTGATATATTGATCTATAATAATGATACGGATAATCTCTAATTCTCTATTCTCGCTCGTGGATTCTCTTGTTGACATAATGTTCCTCACCTGTTTGTAAATTTGAAATTGCAACATGCTTATATGGTTTGATATATTGAAATGGGAAATGGTTTAAGGTATGTTTTTTTTTTGGTTATTTAGTTATTTCTTATAATTCAAAATTTGGTTTTTAATTCAATGCAGTGTAAGCTAACTTCATATATGTGAATGCAGATGTATTACTATACTAGGTTTGTAACCCGTGTGATACACGGGGTTATATGATTGAGACAACATTTAAGAAATTGAACGAATTTCTTTGCAACATTTATGGTATATTCCATAAGCTCAAATACCACGTATATCTCTAAATTCTCTTCTTGAAGTTGCACATATCATGAGGACATTATCAATAGAAATATAAAGTTGACAATATAGGAAGGTTCAAGTTAGACATTTCAAAAGATTATTAAGAGTTCTTGGCACGCACCAATGATCTCTTCTTATGTCAATGTCTTCAAGCTGGTAATGAATCTGCATGGTTTATCCAATTAGCATATATAAATGGTAACAAAAGAATTTCCAGTTATGAAACCCATGAGCCATACACCTCTATTTATATACATTTAGAAACATAATATATTAGGTTAACCCTTTGATGACCAATAATTAGAAGTAAATGCTATTTGGAAACTTGAGAGTCCAAGTGATACCTATCAATATATGGGTATAATTTTCAAATCCGAATTTTCTTTTGTCAAATTCATATTGCAGCCAAATCAAAATAATTAAACTTGCTCTTTGATGCTGGCATTTCTCTTTGATGCCCACACTAAAATCCATACTTCAGACCACTTACTTTGGTATGAAGTGGCAAAAGAGAAAGTCTAGGTGGCAAATCCGCCCTTTATGTAATACATTTATGAGCTTAAAACAATTTCACATGACGGACCTTATATGACCTAACAATTACACATGTTTTTTATAACTAAGAGAAAAAATAGAGGGCCCTATGACATATGTATTTTTTTTTTAAAAGTAGTGAACATGCTGATAATAGTTTTAATGTGTATTGATCACAATATTCTCTCTATTATTCTTCTTTTCTCTAGTTTTCTTGACACAATACCCACATAAAGTTAGATAAAAGCCATGAAAATAAAAGCAACATTAAGTTACTTGTTGACCTGAAGCTAATCAAACCTTCGTATCAAAACCCAAGGAAGAGCAGCTTCAATTCTCTCACGGAGTTCCTTTTCCAATTCCTGAGCTGAAAGAACAAGGCATATATATCACACAAGCGTTTGACCGCCCGCGCGTTAAGACCATCATTTATTTATGATATGAGTGCCATCCTTTAATAACATAACATATAAATTGTCGCCGATGAGTTTCCGCGCGCATTATGTCTGTCAACCTATTTAACAATATTTTTTCTGTTTCCATTTTTTCAACCACATAACATTGAAAGCATTATAGTAGTGAATCACCTGGATGTACTATATTTTAGTAATAGATTCCTTACCATTTTACTTTCCTTTCAGAAAGTTTTCAATCAAAAGAAATCTCTCCAAATTAACAAAGACACATAGAGCAGTGGACAAAGCAAGAACCCAACTTGTCATTTTTCTTTTATCAATTTGAAAACAATGAAGCACAAAAGCAACTGACAGAGCTTCATTGATTAAAGTTGGATTTCATTCTAAGGAATTCATTGAATCAAAATCCAATATATGTAAGGACACTAAAGATACCAAGGTAATGTTTAGGGGGCATTTACATACGTGTCTGTAAGAGATTATCTAATCACTTTCAAAACATAACCCAAGACCCACCCGCTATCATTCAAACAAACTTTTACATTACCATGAGTTAGAGATTTATGGAATGAATATTACCCTATCTGCTAAACTTTGAAGGATGTCAAGAACTTTGCAAGATGCATACCAGAGAAATCAGTTCTATTTTGTGGTTATGTTTACAAACTCTTTTCCTCTGCACATATCAATGGCATCTAAATGAGTTTTCAACCCTAGGATGAACTTTTAAGTTAAATCATCAAAATAACATACCAAGAACAAAAAATTGCCGTTAAAAACATTTGTTCAATACACCTTGTTAGTTCCCGGAAATAATCATATTGTTTTTTTTTTTTTTTTTTGCTTATTCTTAAAACCTGTTCAAAATGGAGAAACATTGAAATTTATTCTACATAGTTCAACACATTCAAATTGAATATTATAACAACTTAAGTAGCTACCTCTCATGAAGAATCAAATTACCTCAATGGCAAGCCTCCCTGTCGTATGGTCAATGGTCGGGATGTGCAGGCGGCACTGCTCTTTCTCATAAGCCAGTAACTGTAAACGTTTAACTTTCAGATTGAATTGAAAGTGAATGCCTGCATTTCATGTCAAAGCTTGTCACTGATCTTAAAATGATAGTATTAGTAATTCAATACAACTACCATCACATTTGCTACGTATTGACATCCCATTCCAAAAACATGCCAGGTAATTGAACTTGAAGATGTATACGAACTACTTTCGACTTTTAAAACAGTATAAGTTCACAAAAAAACAGTACATCACGAAGCCTTCTTTTAAAAAAAAGTGAAAACTGGGGCCAAATTTCAACCAGATCAATAATAGATAACAGAAAACCTGAAAACCCTAAAACTAATGTAAGAAAGAATTACGAACATACATCCTAAAATCGCAGATACTACTGACAATCAAGAAAATGAAATTAGCAAACACATTAGCCATTACAATTAACAACACGAGGCAGCCAATTCCCCAAAAACAGTCCGTGATAGAATAAAATCCAATCAGCAATTACTTCCAAAAGCCAAAATAAACCTACCGAAACGATTAACAAACCAACTCACCAAAGACGAATCATCAACAACTTGTTTCCGGCTATCAGATCCGGTGAGTGCGGCGGCGTCATCACCCCCATCACCAGCTTCGGCGGCGTAAATCGAAGATACGACATCAAAAGCATCAGGAGGAAGTGGAAGATTCCAAGAGAGGAAACTGAGAGCGGATTGTACCCGGCGAAAACTTTGAGAGCGGATTGTACCCAGAAGATTCGAATTGTGATTTATGGTGCGAGACCTAAACCTCCAGCGATTGGGATGCCCAATTGACCACATTGATACTATAATTAAATTCGAGAACGGGAAAATTTCACCGGCTAGAATGGAAGTGATCTGGCGATGTTTGATATCCTCAATTTCATTAAACGGTGGAGAAGAGAGGAGGAGCAGAGAAGACGCGGTTGAACGTGAGCAACACTTGTGGAGGAATATCAACGGTTAAGGAGACGGCGTAGAAGGAGAGACTCTCGCTCAATAAGAGGGTACACGTGGCAAGCTCATAGAGAAGGGCTCACGCTCAATGAGAGGGTACACGTGGCAAGCTCATAGATAAGGGCTCTTTAGAATTGTGCTTTATTAAGTAGGGTAGATGTCTATACAACATATGCTTGAGTTTTCTATTGATATCAACAATTCAACATGATCTTCGTGATGATGTGAGTATTTATTTATATATATTGTCTACACTACATTAATCTAAAATGGAATTTACGAGTTTGGGTTTCGTATAGAGTGGTTTGGCTGAGTTTTGGATAACCCCTTTAGCTTAACGGGTCGTGTTTTGTATCAAACCTGGTGGGGTCAACCTAACATGAGTTTCATTGTGTACATATGTGTGTCAAATATGTCATGTTCGGTTAACCCTTATATACTCGTGTCATGTTCGGGTTGGGTTCTAAATGGGTCGTGAACCCACCAACACACTAAAGTGATCTATTTTAACACCTATTTGTACTCTCTATATTAATCTCACTTTTTATATTTATTTGTTTTAAGATTTGGAATGATAATTTGTGTGTGGACCATGTGGAAATCAACTAATGGATGGATAGTTTTATATCCCTATATACATGGAAGATTTGTGAGAGACTATGTTAGTATAGTTTAAAGATACAACTCGTTAAGATTCGTTTAGTTTGGAATTTTGTAATGTTAGTTTTTGGTGAAAGTTGTATATTTGTATATTTTTTATTTGTGACATTATTGTTGAAATTTTCTTGAAATTATTGAATTTGTAAATTTGTTATTTTTTCATTCTTTTAACAAATTGTCTGGAAAAATATTAAAATAAAAAAATCTAATAAATAGTTTTTGAAGCGGTTTTAGAAATTGTCTGGAAAAATATTAAAATAAAAAAATCTAATAAATAGTTTTTGAAGCGGTTTCAGAAACCGCATTAAAAGCTATCTACAATAACTAATAGTTAAAAAAATTTAGAAATTTAAAATATTTCTTTGAATTTAATGTTTTTAATATAGTTTTAGAACCGCATTAAAACATGTCATTAATTATTTATATATTAATCAAAAGTTCTTTTAATGCGGTTTATATGGTTTTTTATGCGGTTTTAAAACCGCATCAAAATGTCTCCCTATTTTTTGATGCACCATTTTTTAATGCGTTGTGAAACCGCATTAGAAGATCAAAAATACCGCATCAAAAAATTGAAATTGTACTAGTGATTCAAAAATAGGAAAGGAAGAAGTGGTTTTGTCACTCTGATTTACGCTGAGTCGCTGACCTACAATTTATTCGATAAAAGTCATATTTTCTAACTTCTTTTTAATAGTATGTTTGAGTTCAGCGACATTGTCTTTTCATATATCCCTATCCAATTAGTGGAAAACCTGGTTAATGCTGGAAAAACCGTTGTCTTCAACCCGAGAAATACTTTTGCTCACGCCCGATTTAACCCAAGACCTTAGATTCTCAAATTCCCCCAAACACCATATCTTCTACTAAAGAGAAAGTTTTGTTGCTACGTAGTTTTAATTAAAATTCTAACTCATATTAACAAGTATAATCCAGATTATTATTAAATAAAAACAGAAAAGTAATACTTTAGACATGATAGCCAATTAAATTGGTAAAATTAGGGGTGTGATTTTTTTGAACGACACGAACTCAACGCGAAAATTACAGGTTTAGGTTTCGTATAAATAAATTCGTGTCAGTTTTGGGTTGAACCCATCGGGTTGACTGGTTGACCTATATAAGCTATTTAAGAACTTTTTTACATGTTAGTTTCTTTTTTTGTCACAACAAAGTTTTTATGCATGCGCATTATAGCATGATTTGAATAAACGTATTACACCATTTAGACGTTGGGAAAGTTATATTATATAGCAAGAAAATGAAAGACGGCCGTAATTTATATATATAACATTTTGAATTGCTTTCTTCTCTCACACTTTTACTGTACTACGTCTAGGCCAATGACATTTGACCACTTAATTTTTTCAACCAGTAGTAATCAGCCGCATAATTTTGCATTTGGGCTTCATTAATATTGGGTTGTGTTTCTATTACTTACATTTTAGGCTATCATCTGGGCCTGCTTACGTAATTGTGTGTAGTGGCATACTGGCATATTTTATACATTTGCTCTCAACCCTACACATATTTTGAGTTGCTCTCTCTCTCTCTCTCTATCGTGATATCTCTTCTTCTTTTCTCTCTAACACCGTCTGAAAGAAACAGTTTGGCGGCGGCGGTAGGTCTTCGTTTTTGGGTTTCTCTTTTATGGGAAATCCGGTTGGTTGCCATTTAAGTCTCGCCTGAAAGAAACCCTTTGCCGACGGAGCTCGATTTCCGTTTTAGGGTTTCTCTTTTATGGGTAATGCGGCGACCGACGGACTGTGACTTTTGCTTTTCTGATTTTGGGTTCATTCTGAGCGGTGATGATGGTGGTGGTGGCGGCGGCGAGGTATGTTTATCGCAGCCGCCGCTTGAACCTAGCCTTCTCAGATTTGAGTTGTTTGTCGATTTCCACGATTAGATCTGTACTTTTCTGCTGTATTGTTGCTTGGCTACGACTTTTGTAGATGCTAATTTGTCTGATGGTTATTCGATCAGATATGTATTCTTGGAATTTTTTAGATGCCGATGTCGTTTGGTTCGATGTTTGCTGCTCAATATGAGTTTTTTCTAATGGATATTAACTTTGACTTGACTTTTATTTGGTTGGTTTTTTTCTTGAATTTTGCCTGTGATATTTGTCCAAAAATTGGTTGTTTAGAAGACATGGCCTTTCTTATGGCGAGGCAAATACATTCTTGCAGCCATGCAGGCCGTTTATCTTCTTTTTCATCTCCAATTGACGGTTTGAAGCTCTTTATTAGCATTCTTGCAGATGTCATTTTGTATATAATAACATTTTGAATTGCTTGATCCTCTCACACGTTTACCGTGCTACATCTAGGCCAATGACATTTGGCCACTTCATTTTGCCAACCAGTAGTAATCGACCACATTCTAGATCTTAAAGTTTCATAAGAGGCTATGATTATTTCTTAGAAAATTCAACATTTCCCTTGATATTTAGGAATTACTTCATGGGTTTGGATGTCTCTTTTGGCAAGGCAATGTAGTTTTGTAGCCATAGAGACTACACCCTCTTTCATATTAATTTTGTTTTTTATAGTTATCTGAGCCTCTGGGTTTTTAAACCCTTTCTTCACCTGTCTGTTTCTTTGAACTCCGAGCCACTAATAGTTTTCTGTTGAGCTTCAATACCTATGATGAATGTTTACTTCTGAGCCACTAATAGTTTTCTGTTGAGCTTGAAAGGCTATGATGAACATATTGTATGTTGAATTCTGAGCCACTAAAAGTTTTCTGTTGAGCTTGAATACCTATGATGGTTGTTTACTTCAGAATGAAATAAGTTCTTTTAAGTTTGGATGGCTATGATGATTATTTTCCGAGCCTAAATGTTTTAAGATGAAAAATAGTGCTAAGTTATGATGACGGTCTTGATAACAATATAAATTCTAATATTTTCTCATTGTTTATCTTGTTTTCTGATAGTAAATTTTACTAATTTTTATTCAAATGTTTTTCCTTTCTTTTCATGCGATTGAAAAGAATTAAGAAACATAGAATGTTAAATAACATCTTCACTAAGAATTGTAGAGCGTAATAACTTAAAACAATTGTTTATCGTTAAATGACACCTTAATTAAAAAGAATATATAGTCTCTAATTTTATCATATGTAAGACAATAAACATAGATACTATGTGATGTAAACTTTTGAAAAAAGAATTGGTAAGCTATTAAATTCACTCAATATAATATGACATGTATATAGCTTCAGACGTGTTCTTTGATATATATAAAAATCGAGCATCACATGTCAACTAATTTTAGTTTTTACAATCTGACCCAATTCATATCTTATTCTATCCATTGACCTTTTTTTGTTGACTTTCTTTAGCCCCTAAATTGTCTTCAAGTATTCACGAAAGAATTGATTTTTTTAGTAGAAATATTGTATTTATTCATAAAAATAAAAAAATAGATGTATTTGTATTGTACAAGAAACTTGATTTCTAATTGTGTAATGATAATATTATTGATTAACTTTAAAAATTTTTTTGATGTATTTGTATTATAACATAGACGTTCTTAAACTTACTCAAAATTAATGACTCGATACTCCAAATCAATGACTCGATACTCAAAATTAGTGACTCGCGGTGCGAAGCCCGCGTGATAAATTTCTTTGTTTAAAACAAAATGCAGTACGAAATTCAAACACTTATGCAATAAAAAAAAATTAAAAAAAAAACAAACACAAATGAATGAATAATGGAAACGATAAGGAACTGCCCACATTAAACATTAGTGAAAATAGTTAAATACACATACGTTCGAATATCTAACCAAATAAAAAATAATAATAGCTTTAAAATAAAATCACATAGAATGCGTGTACAGAAAACCATATTTGCTTTCAAAACCTAACCCCTTCCCTCGTTAAATGAAATTCAGGAACACAAAATTTTTTACACTTCCTTCTCTTTCCCTTTTTTTCTCTTCTTAAGTGAACTCGGAAACACAACATAAAAGTCCAAGATATTTAGTTCACGTGAATCACGATAAGTTGTAACCTCTCAAACAACCAAAGAAGAAGCATGTTTTCAACGTTCACTTGCAGATGATGATCACGATGATGATATTTTTATTAGATTTAATTTTGGTATCCTCAACATTCTTTCGGGTTCGAATCATTTGAAGCTTCATTCTTAGGGCATGGGATGGGGTATAGCCATGCCATGTTATATATTAAACTGTGTCATGTCATTGCTGACTAAACTTTTAACACCACATAACATGCATGTGGTATACTCCATGTTATGTTATGTGACGTTATTGAATATTTTATTATTTTTTACTTTTAAAAAATATAAATTGCTATCTAAATATTTAAATTCAACAAAAAATAAACTAAGAAATAAAATAAATAAATATGGAAATTTAAAAACTTACGTAAAACATAAAATAAATTATTGTGACCGCTCCTAGGTATCCTTAATCAAGTCAGCCTTTAGTTGGTTATGGATTTCTCGATCTCGTATTTCTTGACGGTTAGCCCGTTGTCGATCCTCGTCAATTTCCTCATACGTCGTATCCAACTCCGCCTCGTTGAATTGGCAAATCGCAGCACCTTGATCCTCGAGGATCATATTGTGTAAAATTATACAACCACGCATAACGTTAACTATTTTGTTTCGATGCCAACTACATGCAGGGTGAGCTATGATATGCCACTTTTGCTTCAAATCGCCAAAGGTACCTTCAATGTCTTTTCAAGCCCCACTGTGAGCTTTTATGTAGACCTTGCGCCTTTCATCATAGGGAGCCGTAAATCCTTTGACAATTGTGGAATATTTAGGATAAATCCCTTCACCTAGATAATACCCGCTTGTATGTGGTGCCTCGTAGATCAAATGAGGAATCGGGCTCCCGTCCCTCGATGATATCATCCCAAATTGGTGATCGATCGAAGAAATTGATATCGTTGTTCGACCCAGCGACACCAAAATATTGATGCCAAATCCACATGTCGTATGAAGCAACGACTTCAAATATTATAGTTGGATGTCCATGATCACCACGCATAAACTTATCTCGTCAAGCGTTGGGACAATTCTTCCACTCCTATTGTGTGAAGTGAATGCTACCATTCATCCCACGAAAACCCCAATTGTTCTCATGACACTCGTACAACTGTCTAATATCGCTTGCAGTAGGTCGTCGTAAATATTTTTCTTCGGTACAACTTGTAAAGACCTAATTTAAAAAAAATGTGTGAGGATTAAACATAGTATTTAAATTTATTTGTCATACAAATGATTTAGAAAAAGTAATACCTTTATAAAACTTCTGAGTGCACGACCTAATGGTCCGATCGGACATCCTCAAATACTCATCGTAGGAATCACCCTTAACACCGTAGGCCATCACTCGAAATATTGGGGTGCACTTTTGTAATGGACTGAAACCAATCCTTTCTCTCGCGTCGGTCCGTTGTGTGAACCAAGGCTCCTCTCGCTCTAAACCATTCACAATTCTTAAAATAGTGAATGTTGCATACGCAAACGTTGTTCAAAAGCTTCCGTTGGGTAGACGCAAATGTTGTTAAAATAATCTCTAAGAAGACTCTACTGTCTCATTTAATGGTTTCGATTGAGACGAGCTCTTCGGGTAAGTACACGGTTCGCTCCTCTATAAACCGGCGTTGATGATAATGAACCATCATTTGAAAAAACATATCCGTGGCATCATCGGACGATAAGTCGGATGAATCGATCAAAGGCATTTTATCTAGACTAAAGGCCCAAAAATGAAAAATAAGTGATATAAGTGATTGCGGGTTAGATATACATACCGATTACTTGTACGAGGAGATGTTTACGTGCTTTTCAAGTCCGATTTCGAGCCTTCTCTTTTGTTTCTCGATCTGCTTCTTCATTTTTTGTTAGTTTTTTTTTTTTGCGTGTGATAGACTACTGGGATTCTGTTCGTATATGCGAAAATGCAGACTAATACGTTGCGTATATAGATATACGCATCGTATGTTTTTAATCAAATACGCTCCGTATGTCGATATATGCTTCGTATGTTTTATATAAATTATTTCATTTTATAAACATTATTTTATTTTTTATATATTTTTTAATATAACTTATATACAACTTTAATTTATATATACAACTTTTAATTTATATATATATATATATATATATATATATATTATTTTATATATCTTTTATTTTATGTACAATATTTTATTTTGAATTGTTTACTTTTATTGGTAAAAGAATAAAACAAATTATTCTTTTCTATTTATGTATTCCAGTTTGTGATTTAATTTTTAACATCGTTTAAGACTTAAAAATTGACAATGTAGCCGTTAGAAAACAAAAGCCATTGGCAATATATCTTTACTTTTATTATGTATCCATTCCATAATAATACATAAAATAAACAATAAAATTACATAAAAAAAAAAGATAGGGCCACTGCTCGAACATATTGATTTCACAAACATAAATTTATATAGAATCAAGATCTACTTGTTCTTGTGTTTTGGTGGCTTCAATGTATCTGCTATATACTTCTAACCGTGGTTGATATATCTCAACCCATTCAGCAGCCTCTTCGCTACGGTGAGCGACCCAAAATGGACATGGCGTGGCATTGGATAGTCACCTTTCAAAGTAATACTCAGAAAATGAACTCGTTCAATATGTAGTATTGTTATCATGCAGGTGTTTTCAATCGTATTCGGACCAAACTGTATCGGAAAGAAGGTAGTGCACCCTATAACTGTGATGGGGTGGACAATACAATTGAACCTTGTTGCAATTAACAGTCCCATGTATGGCATAAGCATCCAACGTTCCGACGAAGCAGGTGCCACCTTTAACCAATTAAGCGTTTCATGCACGTCCCCGTACACGTCGTTCCCATCGTCGTGTGAGTCCAGTACCCGTTTCGACAACTCATAGTTTGAATCCATCTCATATAGTTCTGTCTGAATATAAGGCCATTAAGATTCGTATAAACCTAGACCAACAGCCACCGCACGAAACGCACAGTTACCGTCACAATGTATGTTCTATATACGGATATGTATTCATTCTTCAGCCACACCGAAAAATAACACCGGTATCTTTCGAAGTTGTTCTTTTTAATGTCCGGAGGACTTTTAGTCTTTACTTCTTTTTTCTTTGATTTACTTCGGCTACTCTGTGTGTTAGGCGCACCCGGTGTTACGAACTAGGAACTTCTATCTAGGTCTACAGTTTGTTGTGAACCCGGGCTCCTCTGGTACGCTTTGTTGTGGACCAGTGTACAAACTGTGTCTAGCCTATTCCCAGACCCTCTCTTCTTTGACTTTTTGTGATGGGCGACCACGGGTATCCTTTTTTAACCTCAGGCTCTTTTTCTTGGACTTGCCAGGACCTTTTCATACATAGTTCTTTGGACGTGTTTAGGATTCGACTTTAGATCTTCTTTTATTTCTTCGAACCCCGCGTCGTAGTCAATATTGTCACCTTCGTCTACATACGTCGGCTTATAATAATCCGGCTTTCTCCAGAACACGCCAATCTTCTAACGGCATTCTATGATCTGTTTTAAAAACAAAATGTTAAATAAATGCCATTGTATAGTGAAGTGCTTCTATAGATATACACACCTGGATTCTCTAACATTGTTTCGAGACGACAGGCGCATGGAATGCCACACCCGGTGTAAAGCTGATGACCGCAAGTAATATTGTGCATCTGGTGTACATTTCATAACCTGTGGAGCTCTTTCACTAGTAGTTCTAGACATTTGTGAGACACCCAACCCATTAGACGTTCAAGCAGTTTAAATGTCTTGTGATGAGTCATTGTCTTGATCCTGCACGTCTCGATAGCTTCTCGCAAAGCTACCAACTAGTTTTGTTGTACTTCTTGAACGAACTCCACGATCTGATCTAGCCTTGCGTTGGTGCCTCCTTAAGTATCGTTTCACGGTTGAGTGCTCGCTCTCAACCATGTTCGTTGTGTATTCTCCATAATTTCGATTACGGTTAATCCATGCACATACAAACTTTTCTTTAAACCGACCCAACCACTCTTTATCCAGATATGTCATAACATCTACAAAAAACAATATATAAATTACATATTATACACGCAAGAAATTATAGTATACTTTAGATTAAGGTACTAACGGAGTCGATCAACCGCTGTGAGTCGTTCGTAGATTCTGTTTCTGTTGAGCTTGTACGCTTTAGGATTTGGAGAATCACACAACCACCACCAATGGCCTTGAAACTTTTTACCAATGTTGTAAAACTCGCTCTAGGCGCCCGAGTACTCTCCGAGTACTCGCTAGGCGGTGGGTTGCCGAGGCGCCTAGGCGATAATCCGCCTAGGAATTGCGTACTCGGTCAACCTTGGGGGTAAGAAGTCAACATCGGGTATAAGGGGCAAATACGCATTATATTGTGACCTCCTTTATATAATAAGTTGGTCCCATCACTATGAATAAAATTATTAACATATATCCATGTTAACTTATTATTTTTCATAAATATTAGTATTGGAAGATGTATATATTTTCTAGAAATTTATTTTCTTTATAAATACCATGTCCGAGTACTCTCCGAGTACTCCTCGCCTAGGCCCGAGTACTCACAACTCTCTAGTCGACCGCCCAGATAGCGCCTAGCGACTTCTGCAACCTTGCTTTTTACAGCTGTAAACTTTGTCAATACCGAAGGAAGCCTGGCAATGTTTATTGATATTTTCGTAAATATGCCATCTGCAAAACTGGTGAGATGCCTCTGGAAATACTTTACCGCATGAATTAACAAGACACAACTTCTGTCGGTAACTATAACATGTGGCTCGTAGCACCCCCTTAACATCTCCTTTACCATTTCAAGGACCCACCTGTAGCTGTCCTCACGTTCATTGCTTAAAAATGCATGCGCAATGAGGAATGAATAGCCTGTGGACGTGACGCCAAACATTTCAACAAGCGGAAGGTTGTACATAATTGTTTTCTACGTTGCGTCAATAGGCAACACCTGTGGGAACGGCCGCCATATTTTGTAACCAATCTCACTACAAAAGAAAATCTCCCGCGTTATATTGGCATCCGGATCCGCTCGAATGTGATACACGCAGTTTTTCTTTAAGAGCAAGTTCTTAAGAACTTCCATCGGGGTCGTACCCACTCTCTTGCTGACCTTTATTTCATCTTGGGCATTATAAATTGTTTTAAGGACAAAAACATTATCATGAAATTTCTTCTTTATCGCTGATAGTATGTTACGGGGCGGCACGTGTTGCTCAATTAGATTCGTAAGCAATGGATATTCTGGTGGACGAAGTCTCCTTGCATACGAGTGACCCTCAAGATGCCTAGCAAGGCGGTGTTTTTATGCGATGGAAATTTATCCTTTAACTGATATGAGTGTGTGACGTTGTCGTAGTGGCCAGTCAACTAGAACAGACAATCTATTTTTTTTAATACTAGTTTTTCATTGGGTAGCTGTGCGCGCTTACGTAAACTCCCCCACGATTACACTTTATCCACACTTTTTGAACAAAATCAGTATTTTTCTTTGGGTTGGTCCGCCACCTTACAAGCACGTAACCATTTTCAAGGGCTTTTTGCTTGGCCCAGTCAACCAGCTCGTCATGAGTTCTAAATACCTGTAGTTACAGAAAGATAATATTATATATACATGAATTGTGGTGTATTTATTTTGCCATTTATTTTTGTATATACAAGTTCCAAATAACCCTATTATATATACAAGTTCTAAAAAAAGCTGTTTAAAAAAACTAAAACAAAAAACATTTCAAACATGTTATTAAAAAGTACTGCTTTAAACTGTTTAAAAAACTAAAAAAAACGTTTTTTTAATAAAACTTTGGAAAAGCAATTTTAAATAAAAAACTTTTATTTAAAAACAAGTTGTTCAAAAAATCTCTAAAAAAACTTTTCAAGAACGTTTTAAAAAAGTACTAATTTAAATTGTTTAAAAAACTTTAAAAAATATTTTTTTTTTTAAAATAAAACTTTGTAAAAGCATTTTTTAAGAACTTTTATTAGAAAAAAAGCTGTTTAAAAGAACTTAAAAAAACTTTTCAAAAACGTTTTTAAAAAGTATTGCTTTAAACTGTTTAAAAAACTTAAAAACCCATTTTTAATTTTAGATAAAACTTTAAAAGAGCATTTTAAAAAAACTTTTATTTAAAAAAACTGTTTAAAAAAATTTAAAAAATTCAAAAACGTTTTTAAAAAGTACTGCTTTAAATTGTTTAAAACACTTAAAAATGTTTTTTTAATATAAAACATTGGAAAAACATTTTTTCAACTATTATTTAAAAAAAAAACTGTTTAAAAAAAACTTTTTAAAAACGTTTTTAAAATGTACTTAGACAGTTAATAAACTTAAAAAAACAGTTTATTTTTCTTAAAAAAAATATAATTAGTTACCTGGATGGTGGTATAGTCCACGTCCTGTGGGTATATTTTGTGTTTACCGAACTCGTCCACCTCATCTGAGTTGTCATCGTCGCTTACAGATTCCTTATATGTTTCCGGTACTGACTGATATTCACCCTCATATTGAGAACCAACATGATGGGCCTATTAGGCTTGCGTTTCTTGCTCATAACCATAACAACCATCGGGTATCTGTAAACAAATATAAGATTCATAATTTTAAAAATAATTACAATAATTACTAAACTTTTTAGGAGTTTTTCTTGCCTGGTTTAAATCGAACAATGACTGAGAAACCGAGGGGTTAGACTCTTCTACTCCAAATGCATCCTAAAAAAATTAATTATATATTAGTTTAATAATTTATAAATAGTTCCACAGAGAATAAAAAATTTAATTCGTTCTAAATCAAATTTGTATAATTTTGTAATAATTTTTCTTGTCTGGTTTAAATCAACAGCGGCTCAGAAAGCGGCGGGTTAGGCCCCTGTATTGTAGATGCATCCTTCAAAAAAATAAATTTAAAATAATTTTATATTAGTTTAACATTTTTTAAAAATTGCACACAAAAAATATTTAATTCCTTAAAATTATATACAAATTTCAGAGAATCATACACAAAATTTTATGATCCTTCATAAAAACAAGAATTTGAGCACCTGCGTGTTGCAATAATATACACGCAATTACCAGAAACAAAAGCAAAATATAAAGAAACATTTGAAGACCAATATAGCCTTTTTTACAAACAGTTTGCAGTTCCGGATGTTGATGAATATCAGAAAAAAAATTATCAGAAATAGATGCATGAAACAAATCTTATGACATGTGATTAGCATTATAAGATAATAGAACGAAATCATATTCATCGAATCATCTTACCTAATAAGGTGCAGGTCTAAATGACCAGGAAAGGAAGCAGAGTAAAGAAAACTTATAACAAACTAATATAATTATTTTTACGAATAATCACGGAGGGACCAAACGTAAGAATATTTGGAACAATGAATTTCAAGGGAGATATATAAATGTTAGACAATGAAAGATCAAATGTTAATTTAGCGATATGGGTTTGCTGTCATTGTTGAATGTGGAAATAATTTAAGGAGCAAGTTTAGATGTTTGAGAAGATGTGGAAAACATGAGACATATTTGTATAGTTGTTGTGTTTCTGAAGTCAGGTGTAATTTCAAATTATGAGCTATTTGTGGCTGAAAATACAGTTGCTGTGTTTTAGGAAGCTACTAAAGTTATTTTACTTATGTTGTGATGTTCCTATTTTGATATGTAGTTACTTACAGGTAATTGCCTCATCAGTTTCGTCGTCTACGTTGTTTGATAGCTCTTTATGCAGTGGTTAGTTGCAGGAAAAAAAAAGCTCATCCTACAATTAAATTTCAAATTTTTAAGCCTCCTTACATCCTTCACGTTTAATAAGTCCTACAAACAAAGAAAAAAGATTTTGTAACCAATAAAGCAATTTTTAAGTTCCTTTATAAGATTCAGTATGCAGTTGTACCTCCTATCCCATATTAACAGGATTAATTATGTCATGATAAGAACTTATCATACTCCTCCCCCAATTCCTGCAAGGATCTAGCATAAGCTTTATCATGGCTTCTTGAGAAATTAGATCAAGAGACACATGCCTGTTGCATTCAGTTTCTTACATAGAGAATGAATGGTAATCTAACACATAGATTGAAAAAGAAGAAATAAACAAACAACCTGTTGCAAGATTACTTTTTCTTAAGAGCTTCTTCATCTTGAGGTAAATATCCTTGCATATTCTCTGGAATATCAGCAAGCAAAGATGATGATAAAATAAGTTTTCAAACTGTCGACCATGAAGACCATTGATTAAAGTTAGGAAAATAGTCACTAAAGGTATATTGTTTTACTCCGTGAATGTAATGGAAGAGCATGTAACTTAAAGGGAAATGAAGTGTGGGAAATGTTAGACCCTCCTTATGCAATTCTGTTTGCCAATAACTGTTCACAAAAATTGTATTTTAGCTAGTCCCATACAAAAGCATTATATTTAGAGGCATGACAGAGACAGTTAAATGCAACAACATAATATATATGAAAAATATATCAAAGAAAGAATAGTGCCTGAACTTTAGAAAGCGATAGTCCATATCTGTAATCATACCAAAAAATAAGAACTTATGAGAATAGAACTAAACAACCAATTCTAAAGTGAGGAATCCAAAAATATCTACCGTCTTATGCATCAAACAGAGCTGTTTTTAACAGTAATTTCACATTACATAGCGTATAGTCAGCAAAAATGAAATTACATGTTCGTTTTGTATTACTTCAGACATGAAATCTACCAAAATAGTCACTATTTTTTTTTCACAATTATAGGACTTGATGCAGTACCTCTGCTGATGACATTACCTACGACTGTCAACATACCTGCCTAGGCTTTCAAGCTGTCACACTTAAATAATTATGAGTCTTCGATAGCGTCCCCGTTAGGTACAGAAGAATGGAAAACAAATTATAAGGTATAAAGCTCAGATTTATATATGTGTGTGGATAAGTATTCATTTGAGTTCATCATGGCTGCAAATGTATTGCCATGCCAAGACATGGAATTGAACCAATCCACTTCTACAGATTTGTGGATAGTGATTCATGGAAATCTTCATGGCTGCAAAACTTTTACCACGCCAAAGACATGAACTTCATCATGTCCACCACTTTTACAGATTTATAATATCATCATAGCTAATTAAAGGTTTTTGTCGATGGTGAAGAGAAATCACAATCAGATGTATCAAATGTAAATGCCAGCACCGGCTCACGAACCATGTGTTAATGAGTAAATCTTTGTTGTACCATGTGTTAATGAAAAGTTTTTAATTTCCGCTGCTTAGTTATCTTTGTTGTACCATGTGTTAATGAGTAAATCCGATTAGTGACCCCTCCTGGTGCCAAGTCTGGGAGTGGGTGTCACAAGTTGGTATCAGAGCCTTGGTTTAAGAGATTTAGATACTAGCACGATATCTAGATTTAAACTAGGAATCTGGGTAGGCAGAGTAAGGTAAGATAGGGAATGTAAATGCCAGTCAGGATAGTTATGCCCATAAAAAAGAGGTTGCACAAGGAACATATGAGGTAAGACTTAGAGTCTGTTTGGTATGAGTTAATGGAATGAGCAATGAAATGGAATAGGCTAGGGAATGGAATGGTCGAGGGAAAGAAATGCATCATTACCATTCCATCGTCCTGTTTGGTTACCATGTGGGAATGAAATAAATAATTGCTTCGTATTTTTTTATGGTTAGTAAAAGCGAAGTTATCGAATATAATTAACCAATATTTCCATTTAAAATTAATATATTCGTTTTACATTTCTATTTTATAATGTTTTAAATTTTTAATTTTTTATTTTTAATTTTTATTAAATAATTTAATTTATATTTTTTATTTTATTTGTTTTTTATTTTTTATTTTCTAATTTAATTTTATCTTTAATATTTTTTTTGTTTTTTATTTATTTTATTATTGTTTTTCGTTTTTTATATTTTTATTTTTATATTTTTACCTTTTTTTACTTTTTATTTTTTCTATAAAATTTTAAAAAGAAATCTAATTGAAAAAAAAAACTTTCATTCCGTTCCTTAAAGGAATCGAAAAAAAACACTCCTCCCCCATGGAATGAAAATCTTTAAAATTAGAAGGAATCGCATTCCTCATGTAATGGTCCATTCCATTCCAATGTGCTACCAAACATGTCATTTTTCATTCCGATGTAATGACTCATTCCATTCCACCATCCATTCTTGCATACCAAACGCTACCTTAGGGTATGCAAGTGTGGAGAATACCTGAATGCAATTAGCTACTGCAATTTGGTCTTAGCCAAATAAACATATGATAGGTTTTAACTGTTGTGTGGCCAAGTGCGGGGTAGGTCAACTAACACTAAGATACGCGGTCAGTAACTTGTAAGAATGTCTAGAAGAAGGCAGTTTTAAAGGACCGTTCTTAGAATTATTGGTAAAGGAATGAAAGAAAAAGTATGAACATTAAGGATGATTGCGATGAGAGTAACTGGGTTTTGAACGCATCATAATTATATAATTGTATAGCGCTAGCACTTATCTAATTATTATGAATTCAAAATTTGGAGACTTCACATCATAAAGTTCTGAAGTGTCAAGCTATTTTGATCATAGGATCAGAAGATGAATAGAGATCATAGTCATGATAGGAATACAGATAGAACATCCTATACTAATTCCGATGTTAGTAAAAATGCAAAGACGAGTACCTTCAACGAAGAAATGAAAGCCGCCATGTTAGAAATAGTGGCAGAGGCATTAAAGTTTACGTTGCTATCGATTGCTAATTAACTTCCAGAGGCTTTAACAAGAAGAATGTCCAAAGAAGCTGCCACAAATGGAGCTTGTTCCGAAGAAGCTTCTAGTAGAAATAGATTCTCGATAAACGGAAAACGGAAGCGGTCCGAGGTTGAAGAAGGTCTTGAAGACAATGAAGGCAGACACCACAAGAAGGATAAGGGAGCTTTTGGAGAAAGAAAGCCGATATGTCAGATGTACGAGAAACGTCGTCATGAGGATTGCATGTGGAGATAAAACCGCTGTTACGACTGTGGCTAGGACGATCACTTCTTCTGCATGTGTCCGGAGCTGAAGAAATGTTTTGAATATGGTAGTTTAGGACACAACGGGGCGGACTATACTAGAAGGATGGAAGCTCAGGAACCATTAAAGATGAAAAGAGATGAGAACAAGCCTAATTGTCACATGTGTCATAAGAACACCGAAGCTGATGAAGCATTCAAAACTCTGGAGAATGGAGTCAGGACTCTTAGTATTGCAAGAACAAAATCTGAGGTTACATCCAATGTAGTTTCAGATATGTGTACATCGCTAACGTGCCCACATATGTCTTATTACGTAGGTTATATGTATTTACGTACGAAGAGACCCCTTTTTAGATTGAAACGACCTTAGGAAGAAATGTTACGATTACGTAAATTACCTGTTAGGTTATTCACATTAACTTTAGATAATTTTAAACGTTGAGATGAGAATAAATTGACTCGCAGGATGCTATGCGTAAATTGTCTGTAACCAGAGGAAGGCTCAACTTCGTATGCAAGGATTGTGATGGCTTAGTAGTAAAGATTACTTATGTAATCAAGACGTGGAAATTCATGGGTTAAGAGGTAAGTCATACTCAAGGTATGCCATTGACTCGGAGGAAACCAAGAAGTTGAAGAACGTATCGGTAACGTGTCTGAACGGATTATCCAAAGGATCCAATGAGCAGCTCGTCAGATCAAGAAATGGAGTACCAAAATCAACTCGACGTCAAGAGCAACACCAGAAGTAAAAGCACCGTACCAGTTATCTCCGGCAGAAGCAAGGAAATTTCTTTAGGTTAAGTACCCTGCCTTAGGATGCTCCAACATTTTCAAAAAGAAGGACGGAAACCAAGGATATGCGTAGACTGCAAGAAGATAAAGAAGATGTCGGTGAGAAGCATATATCATTAGCCAAGGATTAGCAAACCATCCAATCAGCTACAAGGAGCAAGACGATTCCCAAAGAAGGATCTGAAATTAGATTAGCGCCAACTAAAGGACTAAGAGTGAGACTATAAGAGGATGGCTTTTCGAAAGCAAAATGATCATTACAAGTTATTAGTAATATTGACTGGAATGACGAACACCCCTACAAAACTTGAAATCTCGTGGCTAAGCGTGCTGACTAAGCATGCTGAAAAATGACGTTCAAAAGTTCTCGAGGAATGAAGAAAAATGCATGAGGCATTGGAAGTAATGAGAAAAATACTACACGTAGATTTGAAGCATGCAAATTGGTAAAAAGGAAGTTCATATGATCAACATGAGAGTTACCCTAATAGATCCATTCGAAATAGAAACAGTAATACGTTGGAAGCCGCCAAGACTTTCCAAGGATCGTAACGCCATTAGGTAGACTAAGAAGATGTCAAGTCCTTTTGGAATCCTAATCAGTAGCAGGCATGAAAGGAAGTAATGAACAAATTAACTTAGCATCAGTATAATCATTACTGATTAGGCCTAGTGGAAAAGGAACTTGCAGCAGTAGTGTTATCACTCAAGGAATGAAAATGAGGTTGTACACATGATGTCTAAACTAGTTATCTTAAGTAAGCAATGAATAGTCATAAATTATACTGATTTTGTTATGGTTAGAATAGTAATGTCATCCTAAGCCAGACTTGTAATAGTATGCCTCTAGTGGCACTACGATTAGTCCCGTGTAGATAGGTATTACGGGCCACTGTGGAAAACGAATCAGTAGCATTCATGCATATGTATCACTTACTAATGAGCAAGTAAGGGACTGTTGATGTCCAGAAGTAAAGTTAAAATCTTGCAGCAGGCGAATAAATGTATAACATACGGAGAAGGTTCAAGCAGAATGGTAGAGGCTTCGCGATGAATTTCAAACTTGAAGAATTTCAAAACATATCTCGGTGAAGTTCATAATCCAGCTACCCTATATATATATATATATATATATATATATATATAGCTAAAGAGTTATGATACCACCTAAATAATATGAGATTGATTAAAGGAAGAGTCCCTGTATTTTAAGAGATGTATTCTCCCAAAACGTCATCTAGATCGTTCGTTAGAAAATTCTTGCCTAAAAGAATTAATATCTATTATGGAAATATGGTCCATATTCTAAAGCGGAACGAAATTCCGTGAATAAAATAGTTGAAGTATTACCTTATAGGTAATAGGGATAAATGATAGATTGTCGTAGAGAGTTTGTTACGATATTAAAATCGTAACCTAGGAACCAGATGGTTCATATGAAAAGGATGCATTAGATGCATGAGAAAAGGCCCGGATCAATCCTGGAAAGAAAGGTGAAAAGATAAAAATCTCATTGTGAGTTAAATCACAGTTCGAGCAGGTTTCGAGGATGAAACCTTATTTAAGGGGGGGTAGAGTTGTAACACCCTGGAATTTTATAACTTGAGTTATATACGTGTGCCATATGTATTAAGTAGCTAAAACGTATATTGAAATAGTTTACGGGTTGGTAAATGGGTAAAGGATAATGATTTGCAAAAGGCTATACGTGTTTATATGATAGATACATATGATACATGTGTTAGATAGTTAAATGTGATGAAAGTTATGAAAAATGCATGTTTACTCGTGAACGGTAATGAATTGATAAAAGATAGAGTTATGTGAATAATAGACGTATTGATTGATGAAATGAAATAAACGTGTTTTATAACAAGGATAATTAATATATGTGATATCAAAATGAAATACGTGTTTAGAAGTGGATATGATAGAAATAAATGATAACCGGAGGAAAATACATTTACACGATTGTATTATGTAAAATATATGTGTAAGTGTGTATCATATATATATATATATATATATATATATATATATTCTAATGGCTTAAATGCATGCATGTGAAATATTCATTTGATGAATATATACGTGGGAATACGTGTTAGAATAATTAAACATGTGAAAAATAAATAAGAACGTATCCTTATGTTAAACTGATTGTTAAAAATAAATAAATACATAACGTATACAAGTATTATACGTGTTTATATTTATTATACACGTCCTGAGGCTTAGAAAGTATTAGATATATATCATAAGACGATTCGGAACATAAAATGATAAGTATGTAAAAGTATGATGGGCTAATGTGTAAAATAGTGATATATATATATATATATACACACGTATATATATATGTATATCATCGTGCGTGTCCTGAGCCTTAGTAACTTTTATAAATATGTCCCATAATATTTTAGTACATAAAATGATAGAAAGATAGAAGTTCAGGGGGTTAAAATGTAATTATAAAGCTCAGGGACCAAAACTGCCAAACTGCCAAAGATGGATCGCATACCGCGAAGCCCCTCTCCCGACCCATCGTGATACGCGACCTGCTACAGGTCGCAGATTTCATTTTTGGTTCGTTTTTAAGCTACGTCTCCTAACTTGTGCTCCAAAATTCGGCTGCTATGCGTCGTCTTTGATTGCCTAATCACCCTACACACTTGGAGGACTCCTAGACGACTTCAAGGACTATAAATACAGCCCCTAACATTCGTTTTTTCATCACCAATTTCTTAAATCTTCTCACTAAAAACCCTAAAACGAGCCAGCCCCTTCTTCTGCGAAATTTGACCAAACGATGAGGAGTTAGAAGCTCAAATTCTGCAGTCACGCTTCATTAGGTTTAATTGGAAGGCATAGCGGAAGTTTTGCCTGAATTAACAGTTTAAGAGAATAAGGTGAGTTCTATGAGCCCACTCTTTAAATGTTTTAAATATTTTTGGGCTGATATACATGCAAATGTTATGAAAATATGTTCAAATGGTTTATAATTTAAATATTGCCTATTTTAACTAATTGTTAAAAGGTTTTTGACTAATATATACCTGAAAGATTATGAAAATAATTATTGATGAAATGCTTTACAATATTAAACTGTTTAATGGTTGTTGAATTGAAATATACGTGAAAAGGTTATGATAATGTTTACGAGTAAAATGTCCTAAACTATTAAACTGCTAATTTGCTTTAGGAATGACATACATGGGAAATGATTAAGGAAATGCTTTAAGATTCCTTTTACATGATTTGTGTCGAATACATACGTGGAATATTTAAAGGCCTATAACTGTTTTTAATGATGATTTCCTATTATGAACTGTTTTCGGAAAGGTATAATAAATGAGTAATGTAAAGGATGAAACTTTTAAATAAAGTTTTGAGAAATGGAAAATGTAAAAGTTTGGTCTAATCTTGCGTATGTAAATAAGTGTCGGGTAATTATGATCTTACTGGCCTTGTTGTGATTGTAAGATGTAATCTTTACTGGAAGGATTCTATATAATATCCATTTGTATTTAAGGTGTGGTGGATACGCTGCGGTACTCCCTATATATAAACACCCGTAATACAATAGGAAATGTTATAGAATCAGTCCAGTGTAGATTTCGTTGAGGTATAACAATACTAATAACATTATATTTATAAAACGCTTATTCCATATACGGGTGATGGGCTGGTGTTGAAAAGGTTATGAGTCCAAAATACAAAGGTTATTTAAATGGACTTTTGAAAAGGTTAAAAAGGTTGAAAATGTTTAAATCTAAGCAGATATTGTCTAGTGAAAAGGGAAATGGTGGTTATACAACTAGAAGTGGGGAATGACGGTTCTCCGGGGTAACGGCGGCTGCTCTAATCTTGAAATGGTATTCGGGTGGCGACGATTGCCTGATAAACTAACATGGTTCCAATAGACAATGTTTAGTAAATAAACGACTGCTTATAATATTTCGTATAACTCTTTTTTTTATACTTAATGATTTTTTGCACAAGAGAGGGTTTAGGAGACCCAAAGTACTTTGAGTACTAAATGGTTTTTATTATGATTTGAATATTATGTTTTGGTATAACACTGTTACGTTTATACCTGTTAAATGGTTAAATGATAAATGGTTAAATGGTTGAATGGATAAATGTTTTGATATAACTCTGTTATGTCTTTATACCGGATAAATTTTTAAAGGTTATATTTTTGGTATAGTGCATATACCTGATATATGTTTTAAGGATAATGGTTTTAAAGTTTCAGTATAATTCTGTTATTTTTATACTTGATAAATGTTTGATAAAAGGGGGGTCGTTAGGCCTAAGCATTGGAATAAGATTTCGAGACAAAGGTAACATTTTTAAAAAACGTAGAACTCACCAGCGTAAGCTTACCTTTGCAAAAACATATGTATGTCAGGTGATGACGATGTTTAAGGTAGCAAGGAAAGGGCTTTGGTGAGGACAGACTAGGTGGGCAAGCTATCAGGAAGGACTCCGTAGTTACTAGCATAGACATAGATAAGATCTAGTTATTATAGAATGTTGTTATCTTCCTTACTATTGTACATGGCTTATAAATAAATGAAAAGTTTTAATTTTCGTTGTTTAGTTATCTCTTGTGTACCATGTGTTCATGAGTAAATCCGATTTGTGACCCCTCATGTTGCCAAGTCTGGGAGTGGGCGTCACAAAACCCCTCGACAGGACTAATGATTTTAAATTGGTTTGTATGGATTACTAACATTTCATGGTTGATACATTTTATTGTTGGCGATGTTTGCCACGTCCAATTTATGATAGATTAGGGTGTTACTATAAATCTTTATTAATATCTTTGTGCTTGATGTAATTTATTTTTAATACATTTTCTGATTGAATGTATTTTTATATATTTTCTGATAGGTGTAATACATCCAAGCTATATATAAAACGCTAATAAAAACATCCAAACAACAGTTCATTAAAGAGATAACGAAATACGTTAAAAAAAACGGGAACTTAGATAAGAAAAACTTTAAATTACATTAAGACATCATACTAAATTAACAAACAAAAGTCGGATGATCGTTTAGCACTACCTAAGCTGTAAAACGTTCAAACTCGTTACCCTCACAAATCTGGTAATTATCTTTGGACAACTTCAAGATATCAGCGTATGTGTAGTGAACCACGACTTAATTGGCTCTGATAAAAAAATGTCATTAAACTTTCTCATTTTGTAACGCATTTGATGCCAATGAGAGATAAGCTGATGATGCGTACGCTTATATGGATTCTGGTAACGAGCGTAAAAACAATGTCTCACTCGGTGCCAGAACCTATTCCCGTACCTTAAACGTGGCTCTTTATCACGAACTCTTAACTAAGAAATTGCAAGGCATTATTCCTCAAGTTGACCCCAAATCGTTGAAGTTGTAGCCATTTACAAAATTTAGTGGTGTTAGTGGATGGGATTAGAGAAAGAGATTGTAAAAGGAGGGGGGGGGGGGGGTAGGGGCGGGTAAGAGTAAAAATAGAAAGAAAATTAAAAAAAAACTAAAAAAAAGGGGGTCGTCTTCTATGGTTGACGACCGTTCGCACGGTCGTTGACGACCGTGAGGTCAACGTCCCTCAAGCCCAGGTCAACGACATTGAGGTTTTTTTTTTTAATTTTTTGTGGAAGGTCGCCACGACTGTGACAAGTGGTCAGACGATCGTCAGGACGACAAGGACGACCCTGAAACAAGTCAGATCAGGGACGGTCGTGGGCCCAAAAAGCATGGTCGTTGTCAGCTGGGTAGGGGTGTGGAGACCGTGGGGAATACATGTGTCGTTCTGTGGTTGGTCTGTCATTGACTAGGGTCGGACGACCATTCGTGGAGGTACAGAATGGGACTGTTGACTTTTAAAAGGCTATTTTAGAGAACATTTGGGTCAAGAGGGCCATTTTGGTCTTTTCCCATTTGTTTTGTTTTATAGTGCTTTTCAAAATTTATCTCTGTAATATCTTTTTAATTTTTTATTATTTGTAAGTTAAATGTCATTTACATGCTTAACGGATATTTCAGAACATTATGACTAAATGAATAATTAGTTGGAAGGAAGTCTTCAAAGATTCATCATGGTATATATAGTTTGAGATTCAAAAATTTCGGTTTATCTATTTATACTCTGTGTTGACCATACATATTTGCCTTTTTATAGACTTCTTTAATTTGTGTTTTCTCTACCTTTCACCATTTCAAAGAAACTGTTACAACAATCTTAAATTTTAAATAAATTGTTACAATCATATTACGTAAATTAAATAAATTCTTTCAACATTGATTGTCTTATTCCAGTTTTAACAATCGATCTTAGCAAAAATTTCACAAAAAACGGGTAGCCTGCGTGTTATTAGCTAAGAATTAATGCAAAAAGTTCACACTTGACAAGTGGCCCGCCACAACGTGTGGACGGGTCATCAACTCGTATTTAGGTAATTATGAATGATAATATAGAATATGGCAGTTAGACCTGACGTCATCGCGGTGTCCTTTGTGTCGCCTGTCGTCGACATGGCCCCGCTTTTCGGAAGGTTGCGATGGGTAAGGAGTACATGCTGGCGCTCGAGGCTTCAAGCCCTTAATCAAGGGTGTGACTTTGTGGGACCCACCATTTAATTTTCTTTTTCCTTTTTTTAACGGTAATACAAGATTTTGCAACTCGCACGTTGCCGCAATAATAACATGAACACACAAAACCGTTATAACGCCAGGTAAATAAAACAATTGCGTAACAACTAAAACGCTTAAATTATTGAGTATTAAACGTACGAACTAAAAGTTTTGTTACACAACTCTGCTTATATATTACTCCACCAGCTCGATCTTGTAGTAAAATTTATTGAGATTAAAAGTAAAAAAATGAAAGACAAAAAATAATATGTTACACAACTATACAACTGTACCACAACCAACTTTTTTACTAAACTCAATACGCTCGGATAAAAAAATAAAAGAAAAGAAAAACGAATAAAGAAAAGTAAAAAAACAAAAAAAATAAATAAAAATAAAGCTTAAATACTTTGCATTTTCTAATTCTTAAACATAACTTTAAATTGATCTTTAAATACTCAGTCTCTTTAGCTGACCTGCATTAGTCTTCTGGATTGAACAACATACTCAGTCTCTTTAGCTTTTGCATTGACTCTTGGTAACTGTCAACAGGAGGTTCCACCTCGACAGTTGTCGCTGATGTAGATTCAAGCTGCAGCTTATCTGTATGAACATATATTTAATATCGTTGAATAAGTATGATAGATGGTAGGGTAAAGGAAGTTTTATGTATGTATTCTACCTTCATGTGTAGTTACTATCAAAGAGGTTATGGCTACAATCATTCCAGGTGACAGACTGTTTACATATGTGTAACCAATGTCTTCCCATAGTGTTATCTCGATTACCTGGCCACTGTTTATGTATACTATAAGTTATGGACAATCAGATAGAAAGTTGTTATGAGTCGTTAATGAGTGTCATTTGAATCTGTACCTTAAGTCAATGGCTGAAATTTTCATTAGATTATAGTCCCTCCGTTTCATCATTGAACTTGTGCTTTCGACCCTGCACAGATAATCTATAGTATTCCAGGTATGTAAGTGTGTGGTAATGCAATGTAATGTGGATAGTTAAAGGTGTATGGTTTATAAAAATGTAACCTGTAAGCAAAAGTGATTGCTTTTGCATGCTTTGAAGATCCTTGTATGCTACAAAGTTGAAGTAATGTTTTGGAATTGGTAATTCTGGTATCGGTTTGAACACTGCTCTGTCTCCAATAACAATTGTTGCTGTTTGAGGTACTACCTGTCTGTAGCCTATGTTTGAATCAACAGCATACCTATCAATATTGTAGCAGCTATAGAGAGTAACGTGGGAGTCAAGTTTGTTTCTTTTTGTCTGAACATTTGCTTCTATTGTGGTACCATGTGTAGAAAATGCATAATAGAGATAAGCAGTTTACTTCGTCTCTGGAATAATTATGTAGCAAGTACTTACGTCAGCATCAATAAGTAAATAAAAGAACTTTGGTTTGTCTGTTGGACTCCATTTTGTTGTATACTTCCTTATGACACGAATGTCAATGGGCAATGGAGCTTTGAAGGGCTTTAATTGATTTATCCTGTGATTTGTCATTACCTGTCAGTAAATCATACGTTAGACATATGTGTCACATTTGTGTAATAAAGGCAATGTCTATAACATCAATTCTTTTTAATATCTATTGATAATGCAATAACTAATGGTTAGGGTGTATTCTACTTACGTCAACTGTTAGTCGATGATATGTACTCTTTACAAAGACTATGGAAGTTACATGTTAAGAACTATTGAAGTGATTGTAGGAAGTCAACGTAAACAATGTTTTTAGTAGTGGCAGGTGTGTCTTCATCTTGCGGTAGTATAAGTATTTTTAGTGCATCAGGAGATGTTGCTCGTGATAATGCGACGTATAGCTGACCGTGGCTAAACACTGGTTCGGGTAAGTAAATACCTATTTTATTGAGTGATTGACCTTGACTTTTGTTGATTGTCATTGCGTAGCAAAGTTTTACTGGAAACTGTTTTCTGCTAAAAGTATATGGGAGCTCCTCGTCATTATGTGTGAGAGTTATTCTTGGGATGTAAACACGTCGACCTATAGCTACTCCAGTGATAATCCTTGCTTCTATTACATGGTTTAGCAACTGTGTGACTATTAGTCTAGTTCCATTGCATAGACCAAGTGATAGGTTTATGTTTCGCAAGAGAATTATAGGGCAGTTTAATTTTAGTTGTAGCTGATGGGGCGGTAACCCTGTAAATTGAAGAGAGTTGAGATATTCTGGAGGATATAGAAGGTCTGTGTCTTCAGATCTCGAGCCATGTGATACGACAGTGTCTACGCTAAGGTATTCCTTGAATTCGTTGGGATTTTTTTTTAGGACCAACTTGTTTACCTCATCAACTGTGTCATTTCGTGGGCATACTATAGCTTTTTTTGATAGTTCAATGGGGTTTGGAACGTGCATTGTATCTGGATCGTAGATGAACTTAATCAGAGTTGTTAATGCATCTGCTGAGTTTGGGAAAAGTACTCTGCTGGTATTGAAACTTTCCTAGAATTCAGAGGGTCGGCATCATCTAAGGTGCCTATGGAACCATTTCCTATGTCTAGGAGCCATGAGGAGAATGATGAAATACGCTTTCTTGTTAGTAAGTCAAGATCTGGTCATTCTAGACGCATGTTGACAGTCAATGTTGCAATTTGGAAGTCATGCCATAGGGTTGAACGTGGTAACGATAGACTTATGGTTTGCGTTTTTGTAGCTCTACGCTTTATTGGCAGTGTTTGCCTGAAATCTCCTCCTAGTATGATTGACATACCACCAAATGGCAAGTCTGGTTTGTTTAGTATATCTTTAAGAGTTCTGTCAAGCGCTTCGAAGGAATACCGTTCGCTCATGGGAGCTTCATCCCAAATGATAAGTGTTGTTTCCTGAAGAAGTTTGCATAGATTACTTCTTTTTGTTATGTTGCAAACTGACTTTTCGTTTAGGTTAATCGGTATTCTGAATCTCGAATGTGCAGTTCTACCAGACGGAAGAAGTAACGATGCTATTCCTGATGCTGCAATAGCAAGGACGACTTTTGCGTCTGATCTTAGAGCTGAAATGATGGTTGACCATAGGTAAGTTTTCCCTGTACCACCGTGGCCATATACAAAAAGCAAGACTTGCTTCTTTGATTGTAAAAGGGTCATAACGTTTTCATATATACTTAATTGGGTTGGATGTAGCCCTTTATGTAGTCTTTCGTGTTCTTGCTTCAACGTGTGTCTGTCGTAGTTCTTTTCTTCCATAAGTAGTTTGTTTTCAAGCATGAGTAGAAGCTCTGGATTTGGCAATGGTAGCCCATAAGTTGCTAATGATTGTGATGCTGATGAGGAGTTGGATTTAAGCAGCAGCTGAAGCTCATATAGAACTTGTTGTTGTATATCCTTGTCGTTCTTTAGGTGATGACGATAGATAAGGTCATCTGCCATTGTTATCCAATATCTTTCCCATAGTTCAAGAGGGTTGGGCATTTCACAGTACAGAAGCATATGTGTGAAGAGAGAGCATAGTTCGGCAGCATTTGCCCATAAGGAAGCGTCTTCAAATGTGAGTAGCCATTCTCGGTTGTTTCCTAATAGTCCAAGTCTCTCACATGCTGCGCGGTAAGTACTTAGACACTCACCGTTAACGGTACGAATGTCGGTAAAGCTTTTACATCCTTTTTGGTATGTCAACAACAATCGTAGGTAGAATACCTCCCCACACGTTGGGTGGATGTATACCATACGACCGACTGTTGGATTTCGCTGCTGCGATCTACGTATCCAGAATTTGCCAGTTGCATCCCAACGATACTCAGAAAGAAAATCAATGTATCGTAGATGATGACCTGATGGATCAACTCTGTTATTGTCTAGCCAGGCCGTTAATGTTGTTATCTTTCCACATGGGTTTTTTAGTATGTCATTCAATGTTTGGGAGTCATTGAACGTCAACGTCTGCATGTTTTCTAGATGTACAGTTAGTATTTGCACTGGTGGATCACGTTCGTGTATGTTAAAGCAAAGAATCCGCCAAGCAGCTTCGAATGGGCATATGAAACGACCGTCAACATAATTTTTTATCTCGTCAATATGAACTTCTTATTGGGCAGAGGAACTCTCGGTGGTCTTCTCTTTATTGGTGATAGTAAAGCGTATGCGATCAGTTCCCTTAGAAATGTACTTAAATAGATACTTTATGAGCATGCTCCACCCACAGTATTCTACATTTATATGAGCGGAGTAACGCAAGCAAAGTAATTTATTGTGAGGAACGACAAATCCGTTGTCAATCTTCGTTCGGTTTTTAACCACTGTAAAACCGTTAGCACGACGTCTGTAGAAGGCGTATCCTTTCTTATCCAATGAAGTTGACTCTTGGTAGTCTTTTGGATAGCCCTTACTACAGGTACCAGTCTCCATACATGATGAGAATCGGTTTAGCTCCCCACATGGCCCGTGTATCATCATATCTGTCACAATCTTATACAGCTCTGGTTCTATTTGAGGATTTGGGATTTCAGCAGATATGTATTTATCTATGTCCTCCGGGTTTCTAATCTTATAAGGTTCTGTAACCCATAGGAGTAGATGACAGTGGGGAAGTCCACGTTTTTGGAACTCGATTGTGTAAACATCTGTATTAGTATAGAAATTGTTAGTGAAGTAGATGGAAGCGGAGTTTTTGTATAGCTGATTAAACGACATGTGAAGAGAAAGTATGATAGAACTTACGGGCTGCAACATGGCCGAAAGGTGCTGCATCCTTTAAGAAGCTTATTAGTGACTTAACTTTCATGCGAAATATCCTTGAAATAATTTCTGGTTTATCTTGTGGTTGCAGATGAGGAAACTGCACCATATACCTTTGTATTTCTGGCCACTTAACATTACATGTAAATGTAATGAAGTACCGTGGATTGCCATGCACCCGGCATATTGCTAGTGCATCCTGGTAGTGTTTATACATATATCGTGGTCCACCGGTGAATGAAGCAGGTAAGTAAGTGCGTTTGCCCACCTGATGACCATGAGTGTCACCTTGTTGCATAGCGTCATGCACACCCTGTAGTAATTCATTACGGAATTTGTTTGGTTTAGACGACAGTATTCAAGACGAATGTGCTCAATTGATACGTATGCATCCACAATGTACTGCTGGAATAAACGACCTGCTTTAAGTAAAAGTGAGTGGATTTGAGGGCGTTGATGAATTTGGTAGCTATAGTACATGCTCATGGTCATTTCTTTATCTTTATCATTTCTGCAAAGTTTCAGTTCTTTCGACCATCCACTTTCACCATATGGAAAGAGAAGAGGATATTGTAAGGGCATATACGAAGGATGTAGCTTACTTATGCGCTTCGGCTCGCCGTCCTTGTGGTGAATTATGATATCATAGTCAGATGCTGTGTACTCATTGCCGTAGACAATCGCACCTATAAAGCTAGCTGTAGGAATAGCGTAACGCTGAGCGTTTTGTGAATTGAATAAGCATATGGAAAAGTCTGTAATCTTTTGGCTTAGAGGTATGTCACGGGCCATACGAAAAAGCCTTACCAATTGATTACAACTTTCGAGTACATTCAGAATTGTTGTGAGTATTTCTGGTTTTAAAAGTGGAACGCCCTTATCTTCGAAGATAGAAAGTCTATTACGAAGTTCATTTGTTATGTCATACACATAAAGTTGTAGGAAAGCAGGTTTCCTGCCAGGTGAGGGACAAATTGTACCAATAGTATGTGATACTTACCCCTCAACTTTAAAAACAAAAGGGCCTGTTCCATTGTTTATAGAATTGTCTACGTAAGCACCGAATGATGCCATCGAGAACACAGAATTATAGCGTCGAATGTTTTCAAGGAAATGAACGTTCGAGAAAAGAGGTATGAGTGGGGCTGGTGGTAAGTTATGCAAAGGCAAACGTAACTTCCCATTTCGACAGCAATTACTATACCTAGGATATTCATTCCGTGGGCGTGATAGTAGGCGTTCGCTGTACCAAAATAGAGCAGAGCAATGTTCACAGGTTATTGTACAGTCACCAGAGTCGACATACGATGAGAAGGAAGCTAAACGATTAGTTGCAAGAGTTGACCTCAAGTTTTTCTGTCTAGTTGACTGAGAGCCTAAAGTATTGTCGCTAGTTGAAGTAACTTTTCTCTTAGGGGCACGCATGTATATTGTAATGACTGGCACGATAGTAGATGTGGAAGTAATTTCTTAAGGGAAACAATACTTAAGCAAAGGAAAGAGGAAAACTAACCTTATACTAAATGCATGTTTCAAAGGTAGTACATGTTACTGAAGATAGGTACAACAGTTGTTAGCATTCGTATGATTGTTACTGTTCAAACTAATATGTTGCTGTACAAAGTGGAATAAACACAATAATAATCTACGAAATACATATCTAATTATTATTGGAAATTAATCTACAAAATCAATTAAGAGCATACTGGAGTGATGAAAAACAAAGAGATAGTAAGTTCAGTGGTAACTAACCGGTTTGTTCATTGAGGAAAGCATAGCTATCGTACGCTGGAAGTAGAGATGATTGTGCCTTACCTATAGCTACATTAAAATAACGTTGGGTGATGAACTGATGTTTCCTCCACAGATAAGTATAAAAAGAAGGAAATTATTTCTAAAGGAATTTATTTTGTCTAATTATTAGGTAGTATACTAATGTAGTAATCAATCTGCTTGGTACTAATCATACTAATATGCTTCCGTATAAGACCATTGTAAAAGGCTATAGTTCGATTATCTTTAACTACATTTTACAATCGATTGTGACTATGAAAATCAATAGTTAATCAAGTGTGAATGAAGCAGCTACCCAACTGTTAGCTGTCAAAAGTTGGGTTTCAAAGTACATTATTTGATGATGTATAAATTAAGAAGCCATAAATAACTAACTATAAACCTAAAACTTACCTTCAAGAAGAAGCCGGCGATGATGATGAAAGAAGACAGATGATGGCCTAAGAGAGTAAAAACCCAAAGAATCTTCTGTTAGGTGTCAGAAACATCACACATGTAAGCCAAATAGCCTATGCAAGTGTAATCACATTGCATGTATGACACGTATGCTAATTTCTAATAAATGCCAAGAAAACGTGGACATCAACCTAAGGGTGGACGGTTGAATGTATTTACGTCAGTGTATATATATACATCACGAATTATAAGCAGCAGAATGAACATATATAATGATTGATTAATAGTGTTAATAATTAATAATAGTGTTAATAATAATAATAGTAAACTAACAAAAGCAAATTAGACTTAAATGTAAACTCTATATAACTAATATGAACTAATTTTTTAGACAGTCTTCTAAATGATATTAGAAGTTTATAACCTATGGATGTTCTAATGAAAGCAGTATGTAGCAAATCATATGTATAAACATGAGTTGGTGTCTTAAAAAACAAATAGATACACTACCAATTGTATACAGAAGACGGTAACAAAAGTAGACAAAGACATACATTGATAGTGATAGTAACTACATTAGAAAACATCCTTCACGTTATACATACTGCTATTATCAACTGCTAAACCTAACAACCTTGATGATTGCATACAACAACCATTTACAAAAGACTATTTGACTTTGGTTGGTCAGACCAACATTAACAAAAGAAGAAACCATTTGTCTTCATGACATCGTACAGCGTACGACATCGGATATGTACATTACAAAAGACCATCAAGGTTAGATATCTACATTACAAAAGACCATGAAGGATGCCTTCTACATAGTATAACTACGCTTCATCAACGAACAGAACCTTCGACTGAAAGTCGTATGTCAAACATATCATCTGCCCAACTTCAATCCCATGACGCTTGGTAAAGGTCTTCCATCCGTCAATGGTGTACCTACAATGTAATAGATAAGCAACCAAAAAATTAGCAACACCAATGTTATGATACTTGGATTAGAAAGATAATAGTAAAAGTTCATATACCTCCTATAGGTCACCATGTTGCTTTGTCCTCGCAGCTTGTACATCCGACCCCTTTCATTCTCATAAACAACACGTATTTTCATTCCATCATAGAAATCACCCAACTCTGCCAGCTTTGAGGGCAACCTCTACATAACATGTATATTAAGTTAATTATCTGTAACAGAAAGTGTGTAAGTAACGAACGAATGATACTTACAAAATGAGAATGAACAGTAACAAAAGCTTGAAAAGGCAGCAACTCCTCAGTTGAGTCGTCAGAAACAGTCCCGGTATCCACTGGGTTGGCTGTATAGACAGCATTCAGCGGAACGGGCATGGCAAGTATGTTTGTACCAGTTGGGTCAGAAACATCCATGAAAAGAGTAGTGTCATTTTCGAAAGTAAATTCCAGATAGTAGTTGTTCCTCAAAGGAATCTGATCTACAACCTGCCTCCAACCCTCAGTAATGTAGTAGTGTCCTCCAATCCTTTCCATCTTAACGTACCAGAACCTACCATTAGTAAAGATTAACAGAACTCGCTCTGGAGGAACGACATTACCGAAATGCCTCACTGCAAAGTCATGGGGTATTTGCTGCCAGTTAAAAAAACCACACCTACTAATTAGTTATTCATTACATAAAATGACATGTGAACACCAAATATTTTTGAAGTTCACATGAAATACATTCAACAGCAACTTAATATGTCTATCAAAAGTATGTTTGGTGGAACTAACCAAAGTGTCAGATGGGCCATCAAAGAGCACAGTAACAAAAGTTTCTGCCATCTGCATGTTTAAATTCATAGAGACAGTAAGCAATATTCTTGGTGAACCACCGTTTATATGTATTTTAAAAGCAAGTGAATGACATCAGAACTCATGAACTTTAATGTTTTAGACCATTATGATTTTTTACTTCTAAAGTAGCGTACCAAAAAAACAGCAAGAACCCAAAATGAAAAAAACAGATACAACACCAAGAAGTACATATGGTAGACATACAACACCAATTTGCAAACCGAAACCCAAATAGAGACACTAAAAGGTAAGAGACCCAAAAACTTTTGCTATAGACCATCGTTCATGTACAGTAACAGTTTTATCTGGTAATAGAAACAACGATCGGACATCATCCGACCACATGCAATGATACTGGTTTGAATAAAACCACCACCAAAGTAAAACGCACATCTATAAACACAGATTTTGGGACGCAAGTGGTCACCAACACAATAACCACTGGGTAGAAGAAAGTAGATACCAGAAAACCCTAACAGTTAAGTTAAAGATAAACGATAAACAATAATGTAGGTAAGGTTAAAAGAAGACGTTAGATGCCGTACGTACCTTCGTCGGAGATCGCGGAGACGAAAGATTGATTCTTCCGAAGAGTCGCAGGCGGAAAGTTACGTCAAGAGCCTACAATCTGATCTTAAATAGGCAGTCATCCGGGCTTGTAGTTGGGCCGTATACATCCATTAAGCAAATGGGCTTACAACCCAATAAACATTGATAGACCAACACAATTTACTTAATCATTTTTTATATAATCAACATAAGATATGCACATTAATAGACATTGTTAGTGCATTTATTAAACAAAATGTATAATACAATCTTTTACTCGTTTATTAACCGGAAAAATCGTATATTATATCAAATACGACATGTTCTTATGTATTTTTACAATAGTATAGTATATGTATAAAATGAAAAGGAAAAACATGAAAAACGGGAAGATATATTATAATTGTCTTCATGACATAGTTCAACCTTTGCCATATGTTTTATCAACCCTATTAAATCAATATGAAACCAAAAAGCTAACGAAAAAAAGAAGAAGAAAAGAATGGAAAAGAAAAAAGACAACATTATACAATATGTACCAAATTATTAATATTTCACCGGATGTGAGGCAAGTTTTGCATCAATGCAATCTTCACTTAATCATTAGCATCTCCAAAAGAGTAAAATCATAAATTTTGTAATTAGTAAACTATTTCTCAAATCTTTGGGAAGCCATATGCCTTTATACAAAAAAGATTAAGGTTCGCTTTTAAAAAAATGGTGTCAAATTTCATAATTACATATTTGGTTTTTCTTGTAGTTTGTTAGTTTTCCAAACGCAATCCCAAGCAATCTTTATAAAGGTATAAACTTTACGTCTATTAAGAGGAACAGAGATATGTTACATATGTAAGATATTATTAGTATATTTGTTAAGTAACATGTATTATCGTATTATATATTCGTCTGTTAACCGAGTAAACCAACAACATGGAAAAAAGTATTCATATATTATATTCTATTTTAACATCAGAGTTATGAGAAGGAATTAGAGGAATGTTAGAAATAATAAAAAAAACAAAAACCTTAGACAAACATTTGAGTGGTATAAGAATTAAGAAACACCAATTCATTTTGTGTTATGTCAACACAAAGATTATATACTTAGAATTTTGAGAACAACCAACCATAGTTGTTGGGAGTATCTAAACATTCACATTCATTACATCACATTCCATACAATAGCAACCATTACATATGAAAACATAGACATCATTTCATATTGATTTAAGAGGCTTTACAAAACATACGGAAGAGTTTGAACGGCTACCGACATAAACTTACTGGGGGTACTTCCTTAACCTATGGGAAGTATTCTAGCCAAAAGCCATTTACACATAACCAAACCAAAAGAGACCTAACAACAACCCAACAGTAGAACCATACAACTACATCATCTCCTTTATTCATTAGATACCTACACATATGGAGGAAGCTATTGTTGTAAGAGCACTGAAAATTCCTCCCATTGACCTTTCAAACATCATGGCTTCTAGTTGCTAGTAAGCGGACAATGGAGCTCATCTGTCAGAAAATATACAAATTACCAACAGAAACAGTTAATATACAACAAAAGTCAATTGAATCAAAGTACACAAACAATCTATAATAATGAAAAGTATAAGACCTTCACCCTTGGATGCTTAACAGGTGTCTTCCCTACAGGTGTGGCAGGGACAGCCAAAGGGAGAGCTTCCACCGGCAGTTTGTTACTCACAGTTGCAATAAGCGGACTATCCAGCTCATCTGTCAGAAAATATACACATGACCACAAAAAACAGTTAGTATGCAACGAAATTCAATTGAAACAAATTACACAAACAATCTATACTGAAGAATAGTATAAGACCTTCAGTCCTTGGATGCTTAGCAGGTGTCTTCCCTGCAGGAGTGCCAGGGGCAGTGAAAGAGAGTGTTTCCAACGGCAGTTTGTTACCCACACTTGCAGCAGATCCTTTAACTTCTAATGTCTGCTGGATATGAGCATCATCATTCTGCCTCATACAGAAGCTGAAGATTTTTTCCTTCCCTATCAGACCTAACATTGGCTTTGGAACGACCTTCGCATCCGTGTAACCTTCTCTTACAACCAACGTCTCACAGTCAATGCCAAGGATCCGAGTCATCGGGCTATCAAAGAAGACAACGGGAAGAGATGACTTGCCACTGTAAAGAGTGGCATTCACACAGTACCTAGTGACAATATATAGTCAATTAGAATGTATAAGAAATTAAAAATGATACGCTTGAGAAATAAGTGATTTAGAAAAGTACATACCTATACGTAGGCTTCTCAACGTCACCACAGTGTTTACACATAAGACGGTCGTCTTCATAACGAACAGTATCATTACACTGAAGACCTGGGCATCTACTGCTGTACCATGTACGATAACCATGAATTTCCTTTATAGCAGCTATGCATGCAAACCTGTGATTCTGTTCCTTAAAGAGTAACATATAAGAATATTCCCCATCAATAATGATCTAAAGAAGACTCTTCACACATGAACATTCTTACATGAACTGAGGCAGGATCTTTTGAAAGTACATTTGCAAGAGTAGTGATATTAGATCTTATGTCATCCTCAGTTTGGAAACCAAATGAGATAGTATCTTTCTTTGGTATATCCTTCAGCCTATATGGTTTATATAAATACTTAATGTTATTAACTAATAAGTAAGAGGTGATGCCTTAATTAATAAACGAAAACTTAAGCTAACCTCTTTATCTTATCAGTATATCCCTCAATTGCGAGGTCAACATCGATTGTTGTAGCAGAAGTAGATTCCAACTGTAGATTTTCTGCAATGCATTATGTTAAAACAATGACATCTTTTAAATTTAAATAGACATATCCTAATACATACAACTTCAAATTTTATATGTAATTTATACATAACTATAAACTTACCTTGAAACTTAGTTATCTTCAAAGAAGTGACTGCTACAACTTTCCCAGGAGCAACAACATTTGCATACGTGAATGCGATAGTCTCCCACAAAGTAATCTCAATAACCTTCTCACTAATTTTTTAATTTAAAAAAATAAAAATAAAAACTGTTGTAAGAAAATATGATATACTCACATAACGTAGTGTAAGACATAGACCATAGACCATCGACAATAGCTACCTTTCATCTATCACCCACATCTTCAACAGATTACTATCCTTCCTCTTCATAATACTACTATAGTTCTCAATCCTGCAAAGATAATCTTACAAAACAGTGGAATGTAAACTTGAAATTAGTTGTGAGATAACCCATATAAATCAGAAAGTTAAAATACATAAACAGGAATTATCAACAGCCGATGGAAATGCAAACCTATAAGAAACTCAATCTGCTCAGACTTCTCCTTAAGATCTTCATTACGAATGAAATTGAAATATTGTTTGGGAATGTCAGCAACATCAACAGGTTGGAAGACAGTCCTATCACCAATAACAATTGTAGCCGGTGCGTCTACAACTTGACAAAAACCCAGTGGTGGATCAACGACGTATCCAGTCACACGATAGCAACGGTAAAGGAAAACCTGTGAGTCAATTCTCTTTTTTCTAGTCTCGACTTTCGCCTCAACAACATGACCCTATCAAAAGAAAACAGACAACAGATTAATATCGACACATGCAAGTGTAACCAATGAAATCTATAAAGCATTACTAACCTTAGCATCCGCAAGCAGGTAGAATAGCTTCCGTTTCTCCCTTGGATTCCACTGAACATAATACTTTCTGATGACACGTACAGTGATGGGGATAGGACCCTTAAAGGGAACCAAATCTTCAATTCCACCCTCTTCCATCTCCTCCAACCCCCAATTACTACGACAGAAACAGGAACCCCAATGAAGGATCCAATTACTACGCATACCAAACGAAGCTACCAGATTAAGATGCGAAAGAAGATTTGCAGCCAGCATACGTTAAATAGTAAGAATCGTCACCCAGAAATCAACCACGTATAACATACGTGTTAGAAGGGAAATGAACGGGACACTTATTTACGCCTAATAGATGCCACCTGTAAATCAAATGACACTAATTAGAGGTTAACAGCTGTTTAGAGGAAACTGTGGGCTTAAAACAGGAAGCCAAAAAAAAAAAAAAAAAAACAGGTGCACATAAGGTTTCGAACCTGGGTCCTGTGTAAAAAATATAGTGACCTAACCATCACGGCAGCATGTAACATACTGTTTGTAATGCAAAAGAACAGTATAAATACATTAAAACGGTTGAGCTTGGTAAAAAAAAATAACCACGCCACGTGGCAGCATCGCCTCATGCCACGTGGCATGAACATTGTTTCTCTAGTGTACAGCTAGGCAATTCAAAATGATATATATATATATATATATATATATATATATATATAATATTACAATTACCAACATGCCTTGGTAATCAAGTAACAATTTTTTAATAATATATATATATATTAAAATAATCATAAGGTTAATATTTTATATTTTTTATATATTAAATTAATCTAATAGTTTTTTATATATTTAAGTGATCAAATAAATTTAATATTTTTTATTAAATGATATTACGATCAATCCAATGATTTTATGTGTTCATGTTATCCTATCGGTAACCTTCATTGATTATCAACAATTTATATTATGTTTGCATATTACAAATGCAATACTCACATTATCACATCGGTAACCTCCATTGCAATGATTTTGTGTGTTTGCGTATATCAGCGGTAACCTCCATGTAGATTATTTAATTTTATAAATTTTTTTACTTTTTATATTTTTGTTTTGGCCGTGTAATACGTAAAACTTTAAATTGTAAATAAGATTTGGTCATAATTTTATAAGTGATTTTGATTGTTCAATGTTTTCTCTTTTTTCGCTTTCCCCCACGTATTCTTAAAGCTATGCAATGGTTTTGTGTGTTTGCGTTATCCCCACGTGTCCATTGATCACCAATAATTTATGTTGTTGGTGGTGTAACAGTTTAACTATTTTATCTACCCGTGTTATCCGAACGATTAAAATAACAAGAACACAACCAAACGAGACCACGTTGAGATGAACAAAGCCATGATCTTTTGTGAAGCTCACTCTACATCATGACGTGATTCTCGAATACCCCCGCGCAACGCGCGGAAGGTTAAAATCTAGTATATATTATTATTCTCATGTCTAAAATATAATACTAAATGAATAATATGAATTTAATAATGTTCAAACAATATCATATATAATTTTATTTCTAATAAGTTAGTATTTTGTTTGTTAGTTTAATAATAATTAAAAGAAAATAATTTTTTATACTACAACGGCCCACCTCATATTTATTTATTTTCCCTTTTTCTTAAACCAACGAGTCTAAAAACAAAATAACAAAAAATAAATTCATTTTAATTAACAACGGCAATAAAATTTAAAAAACAAAAATTAAATTAATAATTTTAATTTCTTTTTTATTTACTTAATTATATAACTGCTAGTTTTTTTTATTGTCTTTTTCCTAACGGCTAGTTTTTAATACTTCTATAAATACACAACCTTAAACATTTTCTTCACACCCAACTCATATTCCTTTTCAAAGTTTATGATTTTCAAATTCTTTAAAATCTCTATGGATCCTAACTCATTTTCTTCAACCTTGACTGTATGCACTGGAGTTGGAAAATTGTCCAATTGCATGGAAATGTCATTACACTCGTAGTGACCATGGTCATCCGACCATTATGCTAGAGGTTGTTGCATATCATGACCTATGGATTTGGCATGCATTCTTTGGAGTGACATGATCAAACAATGATATCAACGTACTCAACTAATCCCCACTATTTAACCAAGTTTTAGACGAGACTGTTCCCGAATGTACATTTCAGGTGAAAGAGCGTACTACTTGCAGATGGTATCTATCCTGAAGAGCAACACTTGTGAAGAGTTTCTCATTTTCCCTGATAACAATGAATTAATGAAGTACTACAAAAGGCGGTAAGAAGCTGCAAAAGGATGTGGAGAGAACCTTTGGTGTGCTTCAAGTGAGGTGGTGAGTAATACGAGGTCCATTAAGAAGTGCTACCTTACCGTAATTAGTAATATCATGTACATATGCATTGTATTACATAATATGGTTGTGGAGGATGAAGGTGATAACATACGTAATTGGTGCCATGAAGAAGAGGAACATGACCCACCGACTTACAATAATGGAGCATCATAACAACTTTAAGCACCACTTCAAAGATCCAGGGACATGCGTAACCAAGAGGCTTACCAAATACTACAAAACGATCTCATAGAACATATCTGGGCCAATAGGCTACTCGTTGAGATTGTTGTTTTTAAGATTTATCTAGTATTGACTTTTATTTTCAAGTTTCGATTTATGTTTGCATATTTTTTTATGTAATGCTAGTTTTAATTTATGTTTGTTTAAGTTAAATATTTTAATTTTAATTGTTTATTTAAGTTAAAATAACTAATTTATAAATTAATTATATTATTATATAATTAAATAAAATGAATTAATATATCAGATAAAAATATTATATAAATATAAACAATTATTATATTAGGTAAAAGAAATGGTAACGGGAAATAAAGAGAAGTTTGTGGGAAGGGTTGCCTGATGTGTCACGCTGACTAGCAGCCCTTGGGAATGGCTGCTTTCAGTGTTGCGGATAGTCTTAGTTTTGCTATCACATGATTAGGATTAACACCAACCCCTTCACTCTTTTGAACAACTATAATCACCACACATGCATTCAGGGGCAGGCCTGTATAAGGTCCCGGGTTAGCACATGTTACCCCTTAAACTCATACGCGAAGTGAAAAAAAAATTTATATTTATCATTTTATGTATGTGTGATACCCTTAAAAAACTTTTGTTTCAAAAGTGTTAACATATGACTATGTAGAGCAGCTGGTAGGTGCTCCTTGTTTTTACCTGGAGGTCTTGTGTTCGAATCCTAAATATTTTTTAATCTTTTCACGTTTGCAGCTTTGTTTCTATCTTGAGGTCCATATTACGGTTTATTATACCTGTACGTAGGTGCATTACCCAAGATTCAAACTTGTAGGAAAACCGTTCGCAAATTTAATTAAAATAAATACTTTTATTTAAGTACGATGACAACAAAGAAAATAAATCTAATCTATTACAATACAATGAAAATGAAATTCTACTCCTATCAACTATTACAAGGAAATAATAAACAGTTACACGGAAATGAAATACAATACAAAGAAATGAAGAAAAAAAAAGATTACAAGGAAATGAAATAAATCAAAATTACAATACAAATGAAATGGAATTATATTGATTTGAATAAAGAAAATTAATGACAGAGAATTATGAAAAAGTTTTGAAAGTCAAAGAAAATTAATTTGAGAAAACCTTTTGATATTAATTGAGAAAAACGAGAAAGGTTCCAAGGAACCTTGGCGAAGGATTCGGGTCAAAACCCGGGTCCCTTAAAACAAATTCCGGGTCTACCGAAGATCCGTTTTGTTTCCCAGGGTACAATCGCCTAAACTGTATTGTACGGCCGGGATAACTCTAAGCTTGAAAATACCTTCGAAGCTTGAAGAAATCAAGAACGATGAAGGAGATGAGAGAAATATTGAGTAGAGGCAGAGAGAAAGAATTCTATGAATTCTGGTGTGTTTTGCCTCAACTAATGAGGCTGTATTTATAGTGGTGGGAATTCTTGTTGAGCACTTAAAAGTTAATTCGTAGTCAAACTTTGCATTAAACGTATTTAATGCAAATTGATTTCTAATTAACGCGGAATTACCTTAATTAGCTCAAAACGCGTTTACAGCTGTCATTCCGGAGGAATCTCCGCGTAACAGCTGTTTTCCGGAAGAACTGATCTTCCGGTTCAACTTCCGCTTGAACTCCAAGCGGAGCTCCTTTTCCACGTGAACTTCAACCGGAACTACTGTTCAGGTTGAACTCAGTTCCGCCCGGACAACCCAGGTCCGCTTGAACTGGTTCCGCTCGAACCTATCCGCCTTGTCTTCACGTGATTCGGTTCTTGTAGTCTTGATGAGCGTCCTTCAAGCTTTCGCCTTACCTGCACATACTCACTTTAAATTAGTGAGTTTCTAGTGCATAACAAGTATAGTCTACAATTGACAATGAAGAAGAAAACCACAAAATCAGAATATTCATATGAATACCCATAATATTCATATGAATACTCACTTTCAATTAGTGAGTTCCTAGGCGTATCGCCTAGAGGAAATGGGTCTCACAATATTCATATGAATACCCACAACATACAAATTACAACTAAGAACATCATGAAACCAATATGGTCTCATAATATTCATATGAATACCCACAATTAGCTATGTGCTTTCATTGTGAGTCTAGCTTTACACGTTACTCATTTCACTTAAGTTTTTGACCCAATTCGAATAATTTCATTCTATTCGACATTGGTTCACCTAATCACCTTACTGGAAATCCAAACGACTCGTGTTTCTTATTTGACCCGTTAAGACAGGTCCTTGCCTTTGGTTTACCCCAATGTCTAGCTTGACCACATATAAGTCTAGGAATCTATGGCTCTTCCACCATTTATTATTCCTTTTTTTTCTTGTTACTTGGCATAGGCTCTTTAAGCCCCTTTCCGGCCCTTGTAACTTTCATTCTTTATACGATTCGTCCGAATCTTTTCTATGGTCCAGCTTTAGCCATTGGGTAACCTTTTGGCATTGGGCTTCACGGTTCCTAGAACCATTCGTCACCCATATACATGGAACACATGGTTTATTCTATATGTATGAAATTACACTTTTCATAACTAATACTTGTAACAATAACGATGTTACACATAGAATTGGTTCCTGCAACCATTATTAATCAATTACATATTAGCATATGGTTATGGTTCCTATGAACCGCTTAGCTAAAAATAACATTTGGCCATCATTATGGTTCCTATGAATCAATTAGTAAGTATTATACTTTGACTCAATACTATGAATCCTTTAGAATCATTTGACCCGTTTAACCCTTTAGCATGAATTCTAAAATTCATTCACCACTAATATCATATATTCATGATTCCTTTAGAATCATTTGGCCCGTTCAACCCATTAGCATGAATTCTACGATTTGTTTACCGCTAATATCATATATTCATGATTCCTTTAGAATCATTTGACCCGTTTAACCCATTAGCATGAATTCTACGATTCATTTACCGCTAATATCATATATTCATGATTCCTTTAGAATCATTTGACCCGTTTAACCCATTAGCATGAATTCTACGATTCATTTACCGCTAATATCATATATTCATGATTCCTTTAGAATCATTTGACCCGTTTAACCCATTAGCATGAATTTTACGATTCATTTACCGCTAATATCATATATTTGTATAACCATGGTTTTTATGAACCATTTAGTTCAGCATTGTTCTTTGACTCATTACATACTTAGAGCTTAACTCTAATTGTTTGACTTTGTAATTACACAATTAAGTAACTTGCCATATAGGCCAAGTCTAACGATCTTCTAAGCATCATGCATTTTATATCATTGTAGCCAATATGAGTCATTTCATTCTATACGTAACAAAACATAAATGTTACCTCGTGAGCTTTAACCATTACTACCTGGTTTCCTTCTGCTTCTTCCACTTGGTTACCTACTAAGGTTATCACCCATGTTAGGTTTATATCACAAATTATCAATATACAAGCAATTCAACTTGTTCTCTTACTAGCTTTTAGAAACATAATTTCTTATGCCGCATTTTTCAGCAATGCTGCTGTAACGGTCCATTTCGACCATTCTATAAATTTTTCCAGCATTTCATGTTCAAAAACGGAACGTAGTAGACTGAAAAAACCTTCCAGGAATATATGGTACACCTTCTAAAGATTTTTCTAAGATTTTATACGATTTTTCTAAAAACAGGACAACAATCATATTTCTTTCCAAACAGCATGCTGGAAATCTAAATGGCCATCTTGACGTGTAGTTTTGACCCATTATAAGTCAGATTTAGTTTCAAGTGTTCAAATATGAAACATAGTATTCACAACAAGCTTTCCGATCGTATATCATACATCACAAACGGACATACGAGTGATCTTACACAACGCTTTCAAAACAGCCCCGCAATTAGATTTTTATCATTTGTATGGTTCTACATTATTCCGTTTAACACATTTTATAAGCATAAATTTCACATTTCATGCACATTCCTATTTAATGATTCTTAGTAGTGTATCTTACTATAATAAATCATGAATTCAAGCCAATAATCTAACTTAGGCATTTCATCGAACACTTGGGGTGCACCAAAGTTCACATGCCTAATTACCACCCTTTACACATGTAATTGATCCAATTCTTGCCATTTCTCTTGTGCTTACACACAGATGTTGACAATTTGTATTTCTATTTCATACATAATTCAGTGATTAACTTCATAGGTCATTATTTTCTATATTTCATAACCCAATTTCGCAACTTATGACATCCATGCCCAAAACTTAACATTTAGGTCACATTCACAAGCATCTAAGTTTCCATTACATGATTTAATCATCATATAACATTCCTAATATAAAATCACAGCTTCAAGTAGTCATTTTCATCATCAAAATCTCGTATCTAGTATGCAAGCATAGAAGAGTTACTTACCCATTAATCCAATATGAGTTTTACAAGGTTTGATGCCTCCAAATCTTGTTTAATCATCAAAATCATAGCTTTTCTCCCCAAAATCAAAAGATTTCGAGTTCTAGGGCGGAATGCTTACCCACGAATTTCCAGCCCCAAATATGTTTTCCAGATTTTTACTAAGGGTAAGTTTCGAAAATGACAGTTTAAGTCCCTCAAGTTTGGTCCTTGAGCAATTTGATCCAAACTTCACCATTTTTCTCACAAGACTTTATGTTAACATGAAAATATCATATTAACATAATTATGTCCCAAAACATTTATATAAGTGTAATGATTAATAATATTACACTAACAAATAATTAACATCCTAACCAAGTTTAGGATTTGGGACGAAATATCACATTTATTTTCAATTTATCAAACATTACATCTTATGATTTCGGGATACTTTGGGGTTCTAAATTGGGTCTTAACATAGTAGATCCCCAATTTCCTCCTATTATCATCAATAATTTTGACACCTCGGTTAATTTAGGACATCCCGAAATTGGAATGTTACAGATTTCGGCAGTCCAGTATTGTAGGATAGGTAGGTGTCCCCTTTGAACCTTCCTTTGTGAAGCATACTTGGGTTACTGGTGTTTGGTAGACGCGATATCTTTGAACCAACCGATCGTTTGTGTAACCGTTATTATACCCACTCAATACTTTCCCTAACTTGGTTAGCCCTTATTGTTGTGTCCAATCATGGTCCTGGAACACTTGCCTGGTTCTGCTAGAGCTCTAGGATTTGTGCCCAACAAATCCATTTGAAGCGACCACACTTCTCTCTTGCATACGTGATTACCACAATCATTAAAAGCATTGGTATTATGATTTACTCAAAATCATCTATGACTTACATAGAATCATTGACCATCGTATGCTTAACCTCACACATTTCACTGTTTGGTGATAGGAATGGACTAGGAAGTAAACAACTCCCTTTTAAGATTTTAGGGTACGCCTCCATAGTGACCTTAGCCAATGCGATTAGGTTGTCCTATTGAACCTAGAGCCTGGGATCTCCATTTTCATAGGTTAGGATTTCCTTCGCATCAGCTTTCAACCCATTAGGCTTTAGTCCCATTCCCCTTGACGACTTCAAAACTAACTCTTTGCTTAAGCCTTTTGTAAACGGAATCCGTAGTGTTATCCTTTGACTTCACATAGTCAATTGAGATAAATCCGGTAGAGATTAGTTGTCGTACCGTATTATGTCTACGTCTAATGTGCCTTGATTTGCCATTGTACATCATGAATTGGGTGCGCCCAAGTGCCGATTTACTGTTACAATGTATGTAAATAGCCGACATTGGCATAGGCCACCTTGGAATTTCTTCCACAAATTGACGTAGCCATTCCGCCTCTTCACCAGATTTATCCAAGGCGATGAACTTAGATTCCATCGTGGACCGCGCTATAATAGTTTGCTTAACTTATTTCCAAGCAATAGCTGCACCACCAAGCGTGAACACATACCCGCTTGTTGATTTGGAATCCTTTATATCCGAAATCCAATTCGCATCGCAGTATCATTCGATGACTGCTAGATCTCGGGTATAATGCAGTCCATAGTCTCTCGTGTATCTTAAGTACCTTAGTAAACGAGTCATTGCTTTCCAATGTACCGCGCACGGATTACTCGTGTACCGGCTTAGTCTGCTCACAGCATAAGCCAAATCTGGTCTGGTACATGTCATAAGATACATGAGACTCCCAATCACCCTTGAGTACTCCAACTCAGTAACCCCTTTTCCTATATTCTTAGCAAGATGAAGGGTAGTATCAACCGGAGTTTGAGACACACTCTTATCTCCCGCATTGAACTTCTCAAGGATCTTATCCACATAGTGAGATTGACTCAAGACAATACCATTTGGGGTTCTGATGATTTTTACACCAAGTATTACATCTGCAAGCCCCTTTTCTTTCATATCAAATCTCGCTTTCAACATGTCTTTAGTAGCTTTGACCATCTTATCATCACTCCGAACGATAAGCATGTCATCTATATAGAGACATAGAATCACATAACCTCTAGGTGTGTCGTTCGCATAGACACACTTGTCACACTCATTTATTTTGAATCCGTTGTCAAGCATGACACGGTCAAACTTCTGGTGCCATTGTTTCGGAGCTTGCTTCAATCCATACAAAGACTTGACGAGCCTACACACCTTGCCTTCTTGGCCAGGAGCGGTAAAACCCTCACGTTGTTCCATGTAGATCTCTTCATCCAAATCACTGTTTAGAAACGCGGTCTTTACATCCATTTGGTGAACCTCCAAATTTCGTAAAGCCGCTATAGCAAGCACCAACCATATCGAGGTTATGCGTGTAACAGGTGAGTAAGTATCAAAGTAATCCAGACCCTCATTTTGTCTGTATCCTTTGATCACAAGCCTTGCCTTATACTTATCAATGGAGCCATCAGCTTTTAACTTCTTCTTGAATATACACCGATATCCAAGTGGTTTGCAACCCTTAGGAAGATTGACAAGCTCCCACGTGTGGTTCTGTAAGATAGACTCTATCTCACACTTGATGGCTTTTTTCCATTGGGGCCCATCTGGAGAGGTTACCGCATCGCGGTAGGTATTGGGATCACCCTCAACCATGTAAGCCGTGAAGTCAGGTTCAAAGGATTTTCCAACCCTGTTTCACTTACTTCGTCTAAGCTCACCCTCATTAGATGCAAGCCGTTTATGAACCTCATTACCAACACATGGTTGTTCATGAACCTCGTCACCAACAAATGTTTCTTCATGAGTTTCGTCACCAACTAATGGTGTCGATGAACTCGCGTGTTCTCATGACAAATACGGGAACACGTTTTCAAAGAATGAAGCATTCCTTGATTCCATAATAGTGCCTTCGTGTATATCGGGATTTTTCGAGTCATGGAAAAGAAACCGATATGCACTACTATTTTTAGCTTATCCAATGAACACACAGTCCACCGTTTTGGGTCCTAACCTTTGCACCTTAGGCAAAGGAGCTAATACTTTAGCTAGGCACCCCCACACTTTCAGGTATTTGTAGGATGGCATTTTGCACATTGCGCGAGAGCTCCCTTTTGTGATGTGTTTTGTTACGTGTTGCACAGATTTTCCTTCTTGTAATGTCTTCACATAAGAAAGCATACCTGAAAACATGGTACCAAATAATGCATGTTCAAAGCTGGTCCAAGATAAGTGACAATAATTGTTTGTGGCCAAAGCAAAAGTTGCTCCTGATTTCAGGATCACATAGTCACATACATATGCTTACATAATAAGTTGCAACTAGCTAGTTTAACTACTACACACCATATCACAGTAAGAACATGATACTCATTAACAAAAGCAGAGGTGCCTTCACCTTTTGTGTGGCTTTACGCGATGTTAACTTATACGGCATACTTATAAGGCAAAAGTAACAACAAATAAAAGTCCAAGAATTGTTTGTGGCCAAAGCAAAAGTTGTTCCTGATTTCAGGATCACGTAGTCACATATCATATGCTTACATAATAAGTTGCATCTAGCTAGTTTAACTACTACACACCATATCACAGTAAGAACATGATACTCATTAACAAAAGCAGGGGTGCCTTCACCTTTTGTGTGGCTTTACGCAATGTTAACTTAGACGACATACTTATAAGGCAAAAGTAACAACAAATAAAAGTCCAAGAACCGAAGCTGATAACATAAATGGGCAGACTAATTATCAACTAAAACCTATCCACGGGCATTCTATGCTAATATGCATAAAATTAACAGCAACAACCAAAGACACAAACAGATGGCAAAAAAAGCAAGTTGTTAACATATAATAAGAGGAATAAATAGCTTACAATTTTGCAGAAGCACCAAGAAGAAGCCAAACCTAAGCATAACCCCCAAAAACCAAAGTTAGCCTATTTCTATTTAATCAAGATGTAAACTGTAAAATAAAAATTTAACATGACACAACACTCGTAACATGCACCATCATTTCAGTAAGCATATTGAAGCATCCATACATAATTTTCTTTTAAAAACAACCAAATAAATAGCCCAAAGACCCTCTCAAAGGATAACACTAAAAAAACAACATGAAAGGCATTGATAAGCCAAGCCTAGAGCTTATATGTACCACTTGCGTTATCATTTTTCTTTCAGTGATATATACCTATCGTATGACTTTTTTTATTATTTGAGCTTTAAGTTAATAAAATGTTCAAACATAATTAAACATATAAGAAACTCACAACAAACCCCTGACTCAAACACACGGACTGCTTAAACACGAACGTATGAAAAGATGACAACCAAAAAATGTAGAAGAGGTAAGAAAGATAACATGTTGAACACAAATTTACATGATGTAAAAGAAATTAGATGCCCTTACAAATGTATTTATGTAATTATTTTTATATGTATAAGTAGAGTAAAAGAAGAGTATTGTTGTATTAACATACCTGTGATGCTTTAGATGACAACTTAGGAAGAGAACCAAGCAATGAGCATCAACCACAACTGAGCACAAAATAAGAACAACCAAATGAGCACACTCTGAACACACAAATATAGAAAACAATTGAACAAACAACATAAGGAAAAGAAGACCATACAAATCATAAAAAGGAAGGCTAACTATAGTAAAACAGAAAATGATCAAACAAACAACAGACGACAAATTTTTTGATACATACCATAGAAAATTAATGATGAGAGAACAAAACACCAAAGACATTTGAACAAACACCTGGTGTGCACCAGGTGAATATAAACATAAAGAGCCACCGGTTTGAGGCACAATCACCAAGGGCCTTTAAATATATTAAAATCATGTGGGTTGACACAGACGTGTGACCTCACACGTGAATAAAGAGAAGCAAAGGGAAAATGCAGTGTTGTACGTGGTGCTTCAGGGGAAGTACCCAAAAGAAAACCAAGCTTGAAGGGCTTGTACTAAGAGCATAAAAACTTGCAAGTTCAACATGTCTTTGTATATATTTAAATTAAATATTATATAATATATATATTAAATCTTTTATGTATATCATAAATTTATCAGTGTCATCAAAACATTTAAAATACGTTATTCTCTAAACTAAAAAACAACTAAGACGCTTTTTCATAGACAAACTATAGTGGTACATTAAGGCATTTTAATTCGGAATGGTACAAGTAACAATACGAAAATTGGTTAGAATACAATGTAAAAGAAGATAAAGCGTACTGCATATATTGCTACTTGTTTTCAGAAAGCAAACAAAACTCGTAGGAAACAACTATAGGTGGTTTTTTAATTCGTAAAGACCTTCATATTTATATTATGTGTTTTTCTAATTTCTAATGATAATTTTTTATTTAATTATTTGAGCGTATATTCGTATTATTAGTGAATGATCAACCTTACCTGACCTGAACTGACGAAACCGGAAATTTTAGCATTTAATTGTTATAATTCCGATGACCATTAAACAGGTGAACCCACTGAAGAAAAAAAAATCCTAGATCCGCCCCTAGTCATAATAGATTTTAGGACTCTTAAATGCTTGATTATTCTGTGGGGACCATGTAACACCCCAAAATTTCATGACTTAAGTTATATACGTGTGTTATATCTGTTAAGTAGCTAAAATACATGTGAAGTAATATATACGTAGAATAGAGAAACGTCGGGATTCGCGTACGAATATTCGACACGATATTCGAGGAAACCTCAATAGGAAAACTTTATAGAATATGATAGATAACGAAAAATAAAGACCGTAGGCGCAAAGGGATCTCAAATTCGAGTCATAACGAAGCGGAAAAATGCAAAATAGTGATTTGGGCCCGGTAAGCACGAGCATCATTAAAATAACACCGAAGCAAAAGTAGAATATCAGGTATTGCTAATACTTGATTTACAATCGTTATAAAATATATTTGCGATATTCGGCACGAAAAACAATGAAGTCGGTAACCATTGTTGTTACGCGATATTAGCCGAAATCAATTTAGTTAGCCGTTCAAGATAATTGTAATGACTCGAGAAATATAAATAATTATTATAATATCTATTAAGTATTTTAGTCGAGAAAGTGTGTTCAGTTCATGAAACGGTCGTGATCGTCACACCGATTAAGATATGCGCTCTATACCGCGTACGTAATTAATTGAACGTTCATAGGTTTACGTTATAACCAAAGAATAAATATTATGATTATATATATGACTCCCGTACTATTTAGATGTTCGGGAATTTTTATAAGACGCTTACAAAATATTAAATTATTTAATGGGCTCATAACATGAGGTATAATACCTACCTAATAAAAAATACACCACAATATCCTAAAATATCTAAATATCTATGTGTCTCAATATCATTCATTTGAATGATTACTTCTTATGACTCATCAAAATTTTATCATAATCACATACTTATGTGTCTCAAGATCATTCATTGGAATGATTACTTCTTATGATTCATCAAATTTTATCCTAGTCACCATGGGACGTGTCTGGCCATATTTCACACCTTATACTATGAATAGGAGTCTTAGTTCATCAGATTCACTTGCTAATTCACAAATCAAAGCTTAGAAAAACCCTAAAATGCTCAAGAACGTTCATAGCTCGAAATCGGTTGATAAAGGAGGTGTTATGAGCTAATTTCTGTAGTCAAGATTTTTTAGGTATGTATTACAAAAGCCCTCAATCAATTTTGTGATTCATAACACCTAGATATGAGTTTTAGAAAACATCCGAAGTTAGGGTTCTTGAGCATGATTCTTTAAAATTGGGTAATCTGTTTGGAATTAGGTCTGATCTTTGGTATGTAAGCTTAAAATAACATGTTTTAAGAAAGCCCTAAGTTAATCTCATGATTTGATAAGGTTTGGTATGATTTTGAGAAACGGGTCAATATTAGGTTTTTCTAGACGTTGTTTTGCTAAAATTGAATGATCGGGATTGATTTAAGGTCCCATCTTTTGAAGTATATCATAATATGATATTATGAACAGAAGCCCTAAGTTTATTTGATAATAAAAAGAATTTTGATTATAATTTGAGAACTACGTCAAATTAGGGTTTTGAAAGATATAAGGAATTGGGAGTTGGTTTTTGGTATTAGAACATGTTTATATATATATATATATACATATATATATATATATATATATATGAGTTCAATATTTATCATAAATAAAATATTGAATATAACAAATTATTCGGGTATTTAGAAGTTCACGCGGACCGGAAGGGTAAGCGCCTGTACACTGGGGTTTCTGGCATAGCGAGGGTGTCACATAAATCCCAAATGGGATCTGGCATCCATCACTGGGCGATCTCAGAGTGAGCGTTTACTTATAGGAATGCGTATCTTCATATTATCATTAAAAAGGGGTATTTTGCCTTTAAGGGGCAAAACGGCCATTTTAACAATTAAGGTTATAACCAATAAAGAATTCGGTTTTGGTTATCGGGTTAGTCTTAAATGTTGTTCGTAACCTTAGGATGTCTTGATAGGGAAATTACGTTAAAGCAGTTAGATAACTGACTCAAGAGGACTTAACCCAAGTATATAGCTTCGCAAAGCTAAGGTGGGTTCTATGAGCCCACTCTTTAAATGTTTTAATGTTTTTGGGCTGATATACATGCAATGTCATTACTTGAAAAGTATTTGAAATGCCTTTTTACGTGTTTTGTGTTAATACACATACGTGGAATGTTTTAATGCCTATAACTGTTTTAAAGTGTTATTACCTGTTATAAACTCTTTTCCGGAAGGTTATAATGAATGCGTAAATAAAGAAGTTAAACTTTTGAAGTAGAGTTTAAAAAGGAGGAAAATAAGTTTTGAAGAATTGAACTGTTTTCAGAAGAGTTATAATAAATGATTATTATAAAGATAAATCTTTTAAAGGTTTTGAGGAAGTTTTTAAAGAAGGTTTTAATCTAAGCAAAGATTGTCTTAAGGAAGGTTAAGGGAATTGTACAATTCAAGCAGTGGATAAAATCCACTAGAATAGCGACAGTTACTCAGAAGGTCGGGAGGCGACAGCCGACCGAATGGACCAAGCTTAGTTCCAGTTAGACAATGCTTAGTATAAAGAAGGTTTGCTTATAATGTTTCGTATAACTCTTTTATACTTAATGATTATTTGCACAGTAGATGGGTCCCGGAGGCCCAAGGTAGTTTAGAGTATTAAATGATTTTTAATACTGATGATTTAAATGTTTTTGTATAATCCTATTATGTTTTATACCTATTGAATGTTTATAAAGAAGGGGGCCGTTAGGCCCAAATGTTTGAAGTAACCTTTCGAGGTTAAGGTAAAGTTTTAATTACTTAGAACTCACCAGCGTAAGCTGACCTTTCCAAAAATGTATGTATGTCAGGTATTGGTGATGTTTAAGGTAGCAAGGGAAGGGTTCTAGTGAGGACAGATTAGATGGGCAAGCTATCAGAAAGAACTCGGTAGTAGACTGACATAGCTATAGATAAGATCTAGCTATTAGATTACGTTGTTATCTTCTTTACTATTGTAACTTGGCATATATATAAATGAAAAGTTTTTAATTTCCGCTGCTTAGTTATCTCTGTTGTACCATGTGTTCATGAGAAAATCTAACACGTGACCCCTCCTAAAGCCAAGACTAGGAGTGGATCATATGGGTGTCATTGAAAATCTTGCAGGTGAAGAAGGCTCGTGAAAGATTTATTGGGCTGAATTCGGATATATCATCTTTAGTAGGAGAAGGCAAGTTACTAAGCTAACGTCGTCCCATATTGGGTGTGCGAGGTTGATTTAATCTTTTTCTCTTCCTTTTGTTGGGCTATCCCTTTCCATGTTACTGGGCTTGAGGCCAGAGTTTTATCTGAGGAACCCCCTGCGTCATCAGTTATCATTGTTTAACAACAACTAACTAGTCATCCTTTTTGTTGGCTATGTATTCTATTGAAAACGTTTAACATTTTTAAGGTTACGCATATATTAAACAACAAAGAGATCACGGTTGTGATCTTTATTAACACTAAAACCAAATACATAGTTCAAGCATACGACCCATACATATATGATGACGATAGATGACGACATTTATATAGTTGTAAATATGTAAACATGTAGAAAGGTCTAGTTGATCAAGCCAAAACATGCAAAGGGGGCAACTTGCTTATAAGCATGTTAAGGAATTTCATGTGAGTTTCATGGTTTGGGATCACACTACTAGCCACTTCATGTGACCACATACTCTTTTCCCATTTTGAAAGTCTTGGGTTTCTGTCTTCTTCTATCACATTAAAATTGAACACTATTCCAAAGAGTTTGAGCCACCCGAGAAAAGATCCAACAACAATATCCATATAACCGATATCATCTCCACCAAAGAAAGCCTTCCCCTTGCTTAACTTCTTGAATGCTTCTTCCAGCATCATAGATCCTCCGATGATCAGCCGCTTTAGTTCTTCTTTTCTCTCTTTCTCTCGTGTTAGCATAAACTCTTTCATCCATGGGTAGTACTGTTAGTAATACATATGTAAAATAGATTGTGTTAGTAACTAAAAGAACAAGGATATATATAAGCAACAATATCAACTAATTAATTAATCAATTAAGAGACATCTCCATCATATACAGTAGAACCTCTATAATTTAATACTCGATAAATTAATAACCTCGATAAAATTAACAATTTGTCTGGTTCCAACTTGGGACCAGTACAAACTTGGACCCCAATCGATAAAATAATTAGATAATAAACATTTTAAAATCCCAATGTAAATATATTGGTCCCAGCGAAACTATAAATCAATAATTATTAAACTATTAAAAAATTCTAGGATTGTCTAGTAAAAAATGAATCTATAGTCATTTTTTTTTTGTGAACTTCAAATTTATATTGAGTTCATATTTAAATCTTCCCATTGCACTTAAGAGTTGAGACAATGTATTCTCGTATTGCAACTGAAAGTTGTGAAGGGTTGTTGCCGCTTGCAATGCTTCTTTCCGAATGACCGGTTCCAAAGGTACTATATCATTATCAACTTCATCATCAACCGTAGTTTGAACGGTATCATTAGACATATTATAGTGATCAATCTAGATCTATGTACATTGAACTTGACAAGTTCATTAATGTGTGAATGTACATGAGAATTTTGAAGATCATTGTTTTTGTTTTATTCAAATAGGTAAAGTGAACGGACATGAAAATTTTGAAGGTCGATGCATTAATTTGAGAGTTGCTCACGAATATAAGCCAACTCTTTGAATTAATAAGTTATTAATTTATCGATATAATAATATCTCGCTAAATTAATAAAATATCCCGATTCTAACATTAGTAATTAATAGAGGTTTTACTATATGTAATAACAAATATATATTCAGTGAAACTCGATTGACCTAATTATTAGAACAAAAAGATTAAACATGACTTAATTAAAATAAACTTGAAACTTGGTTATATTGGTTATAATGATACAGAAAATTATAAATCCCTCTTATCCCCCGAACTTATTTGCATTTTTTAATATGCTGTTGTTTTATCACTTATAAATGTTTTTTTAATAAAAATTGCACTAAAAATCTAAGGATTCTATTGTCCTTAATTCCGAAAAAAAATATTAAAATTGACATTTTGTCATTTTCTTTTAGCATTGCACATGTGGATCATTATCATTAGTACTGCATAATGGGAACTCTCATGCGAAAAAAAATACTCCTTATGTTAAAAAACCAAAGAAAAAACGCTAAAAACTTTATGGTAGTAATGATAATGCTACATAGTGCACATGTGCAGCATGAAATTAAAAAAATATATAAAACGTTAAATATTTTTCAGAATTAGAGATAACACAATTATAAAATTTATGGTGCATTTTTTTTAAAAACTAATGTATACTGTATGTATGAGATTTTTTTAATAGTGCACATTTGCACTATTAGAATAAAGAAACGTTAACTTTTTATATTTTTCTTTCTAAAATAAAAAATAACATAGTTCTAAGATTTTTGGTGTAATTTTTTTAAGAAAATATTAATGTATGAAGAAGTTATAGAGATTTTAATATTTGTTTGCGCGTTTACGCAATAAGAATGTGTTTACGCATGGTAATTACCCGACATATATATATATATAAATATATGTGTGTGTGTGTGTGTATGTGTGTGTGTGTGTGTATGTGTGTGTGTGTGTGTGTGTGAGTTCTCTATGGTTTATGTAATTTATTACCAAACAAACCATTGTCAGACTTATTTTACATTGGTTGTATAGACAATGAATCTGGGGTTTAAACCAAACTGATCAACTAGATTAATATTGTTGTATAATATTAGCGATCAAGAAAAAAAATGTTAATTGTATAAAAAGTTATATGGTTTGGGTCATAAAATACCAGGGTGTCAAAGGTGTAGGCCAAGACCCTACATTGAGCCCTTTCAGAAGGGTTGGAAGGGAGCAGAGGGTGGATATCGGGTTGGATCTCATCAAGGTACTCCATTATGACAAGAGACTCGGAAATGGGGTGTTCATTGGCATGAAAGAGCACAGGGACCTTCTGAAAAACAGGGTTCGATTTAAGCAGTAGCTCGCTTTTGTTATATAGATCTTGCTCAATAATGTACTCATACTCGATGGACTTGAGTTTAAAAACAAGCTGAACCCGGGTCACAAATGCACTTCCAATTGCCCCGAGTAGTTTCATTTCATAATTTTTTTGTGTCATTGGAATTAATTGGAAGGAGATGATGGTTGATGGTTGTTGATTGATGAAAAAGAGTGAGCTAGGTATTTATAGAGATGAAAACATACCTACTTACTACATGACAATATTTTATTCCGAATAAAATCAAATTATTATATTCAAAAATAGTAGGAAGGTGGTTTTGTCACTCTAATGCGCTGACCCAAAAAGTCTACGTTCTTTTTTTGGTTGTTAGGAAATAAGAGCGAGTTTTTAAGATCAATCAAGCATGGATACTACACTTTCAAGTGTAGGTCTATTAAGGGGAATGTGAGCACGAGTGGAGTATTGGTTTTGCAAATCTATTTTTTTTTGTTGTCTTTCAACGGTTGTTTAGTTTTGTATTCTTTTTCCGGACTTGTGTGTATTGTTTTAACGTCTTACTAATTTTTTTCTATATTTTAGTTGGTCGTTTGGAAAATAGTTATTTATATAAATAAAAACATACTTACTTAACTACGACGTGACAATATTTTATTCCGGATAAAATTAAATTCTTATATTCAAAAATAGGAAAGGAAGAAGTGGTTTTGTCACTCTGATTTACGTTGAGTCGCTGACCCACAATTTATTCGATAAAAGTCATATTTTCTAACTTCTTTTTAATGATATGTTTGAGTTCAACGACGTTGTCTTTTCATATATCCATATCCAATTAGTGGAAAACCTGATTAATGCTGGAAAAACCGTTGTCTCTAACCCGGAAAATATTTTTGCTCACACCCGGTTTAACCCAAAACCTTAAATTCTCAAATCCCCCCAAACACCATATCTTCTAACTTACTATTACTTCTCTCCACTACTAAAGAGAAAGTTTAGTTGCTACGTAGTTTTAATTAAAATTTTAACTCATATTAACAAGTTTAATCCAGATTATTATTAAATAAAAACATAATAGTAATACTATAGACATGATGATCAATTAAATAGGTAAAATTAGGGGTGTAATTTTTTAAACGACACGAACCCAACGCAAAAAATTTGCACGTTTAGATTTATTATAAACAAGTTCGTGTTAGTTTTGGGTTGAACCCAACAGGTTGACTCGTTGACCCATTTAAAGCTATTTACTTACTTTTTTATATTATTAATATTTTTTTTGGTCACAAACAAGTTTTTATGCATGCGCTTTATAGCGTGATTTTAATAAACGTATTACACGTATTGTTTAGACGTTGGGAAAGTTATATTACATAGCAAGAAAATAAAAGACGAACGTAATTTAAAACAAAATGCAGAATACGAAATTGAAACACTTATGCAAAACAAACTTAGAAACAAACACAAATGAATGAATAATGGAAACGATAAGGAACTGCTCACATTAAACATTAGAGAAAAAATTTAAATACACAAACCTTTGAATATCTAACCAAATAAAAAATAATAATAGCTTTAAAATAAAATCACATAGCATGTGTGTACAGGAACCATATTTCCTTTTAAAACCTAAAAGTCCAAGATATCTAGTTCACATGAACCACGATAAGATGTAACCTCTCAAACAACCAAAGAACAAGCATGTTTTCAACGTTCACTTGCAGATGATGACAATGATGATATTTTTTTAGATTTAATTTTGGTATCTCAACATTCTTTCGGGTTTGAATCATTGGAAGCTTCATTCTTAGGGCACAGGGTATAACCATGCCATGTTATATGTTAAACCGTGTCATGTCATCGTTGATTGGACTTTTAACACCACGTAAAATGAATGGGGTATACTCTATGTTATTTTTTTTAACAACGATTTCTCAGTCGAACCTGATGCTCAGCCTACCACGATGACTCAGTGTCTCTGGAAGTGTCTCAAGTCTGCCGGTCCGACGAGTCAGGACAACACCTCCTTGCCCCAGTTCGAGGGGAAACCCGGTCTGCGAGCAGCCACCGGTAAAACCCCCTCCCCAAACATTCGAACCTGGGTCGCTAAAAGCTTCCCAAGCCTAAAGAGCTTTGAGGGTACCAAAGAACAAATAATGTCATTAGTGATGTTTGAACTTGAGTCCCTGGGAACCCAAGCCAAAGCCCTAACCAACTCCACTAGATGCCTTTTACTCCATATTATGTTATGTGGTGTTATTGAATATTTTATTATTTTTTTTACTTTTAAAAAATAGAAATTGCAATATAAAAATATTTTAATTCAACAAATAATAAACTAAGAAATAAAATATACAAATAGGGAAATTTAAAAAATAAATTACGTAAAACTTAAAATAAATTATTGTGACCGTTCGTAGATATCCTTAATCAAGTAAGCCTTCAGTTGGTTATGGATTTCTCGATCTCGTATTTCTTGAAGGTTAGCCCGTTTTCGATCCTCGTTAATTTCCTCATACGTCGTATCCAACTCCGCCTTATTGAATTGGCAAATCGTAGCACCTTGATCCTCGAGGATCATATTGTGTAAAATTATACAACCACGCATAACGTTAGCTATTTTGTTTCGATGCCAACTACGTGCGGGGGTGAGCTATGATATGCCACTTATGCTTCAAATCGCCAAAGGTACGTTCAATGTCTTTCCGAGCCGCGTTGTGAGCTTTTGTGTAGACCTTACGCCTTTCGCTAGAGGGAGCCGTAAATCCTTTGACAATTGTGGAATATTCGGGATAGATCCCGTCACCCAGATAATATCCGCTTTGTATGTGGTGCCTCGTAGTTGAAATGCGGAACCAGGCTCACGTCCCTCGATAATATCATCCCAAATTGGTGATCGATCCAAGACACTGATATCGTTGTTTGACCCAGCGACACCAAAATATTAATGCCAAATCCACATGTCGTATGAAGCAACGACTTCAAGCATTATGGTTGGATGGCCATGATCACCACGCATAAACTGACCTCATCAAGCGTTGGGACAATTCTTTCACTCCCAATGTGTGCAGTGAATGCTACCAATCATCCCACGGAAACCCCATTTGTTCTCATGACACTCGTTCAACGGTCTAATATCGCTTGCAGTAGGTCGTCGTAAATATTTTCTTCGGTACAACTTGTAAAGACCTAATTTAAAAAAAAATGTGTGAGAATCAAACATAGTATTTTTTATACAAATGATTTAGAAAAAGTAATACCTTTATAAAACTTCTGAGTGCACGACCTAATGGTCCGATCGGACATCCTCAAATACTCATCGAAGGAATCACCCTTAACACCGTAGGCCATCACTCGAAGTATTGCGGTGCACTTTTGCAATGAACTGAAACCAATCCTTCCTCTCGCGTCGGTCCGTTGCGTGAACCACGGCTCCTCTCATTCTAAACCGTTCACAATTCTTAAAATAGTGAACGTTGCATACGCAAAAGTTGTTCAAAAGCTACCGTTGGGTAGACGCAAGGTTATTAAAACAATCTCTAAGAAGACTCTACTATTCCATTTAACGGTTTTGATTGAGATGAGCTCTTCGGGTAAGTACACGGTCCGCTCCTCTATAAACCAGCGTTGATGATAATGAACCATCATTTGAAAAAACATATCCACGGCATCATCGGACGATAAGTCGGACGAATCTTTGGAAAAAAGAAAATCCATAAAAGTTGTTTAAAGATTTGAGAGAGTTTAGATTGAGAAAAGAAGTGAATTAGGGATAATAAATGATTTAAATAGGGAAATAAAGTAAAAAAAAAATTAAAAGCCCCAAACGGTACAAAATTTGACCGTTCAACGGTCCTCACCCACTTTCACTTGCGTTGAAGATATCACGTGGAGGGTTGGCGCCCCCCTTTAACGCCTAGCGATGAGGGAATATTTTGTAACACTTTCTTATATTTAATTTTGTATTTTTACTAGTTATAATATATTAATTCTCATCATATTTTCTATGGTTTGTGTTTCATGTGCTTGGAGCTTAGATGTTATAAATCATGGCTTTTTGAGATAAACGGTGTAAAACTATACTTTATTATATATTAATCACCTCCTAAACACACTGTGTTGGGTGTAAAACATATTATTTTAATTGGCTGTTGTTTTTAGTATGTTGAGACGAAAATAAGTTTAAATGGTGTGATTAAGTTGATCTTAAACTATCTCGTGTTAGCAAGTTGCTTAAACTACTACATTTTAATTGAAATTTATAAAAGAGTTAATTGCCATTTTCGTTCCTGAGGTTTATAAGTTTTAGTCATTTTAGTACAACAAAGTTTTTTTCCTCCTCAGCTTCTCTCACGTTTGTATTTTCTGCCATTTTAGTCGATATCACTAACTGTTGTTAAAAATGACTAAAAAACAAAAACGCACGCTATCAGAGGTTTTTTCGTAAAACCATATTATCTATTAAGTTTTTTTAACGACTTTTAACCCTAAAAAACAAAAACGCACGCTATCAGATCCTTATCGTCAGTAAAAAAAAAAAAAAAAAAAAAACTATCGGAATGGTTCAACTTAAACCTCTTAACTGGGTTAAAGTTGCAAAAGGTGACACTAAAGAAGAATGGCCCATTAAAGCACTCATGGTTCTGAAATATGGAGGTGTTCTTACACATGTTGGTCGGAAACAGGTCTTGATATTTTTAATTCCCTGCTACACATAAATACATATGCATACATATACGTATGTTCATATAACGTGGCGTAATTAAGTTATACATATAGATTATTGTTTTTATATAACAAGAGCTAATTTTAAAACAAAAACACACGCTAACCCGTTAAAAAAAATCGTTTTCTTTTTTATCGACGATAAGGATTTAATAGCATGGGTTTTTGTTTTTTTAGGTTAAAAGTCGTTCAAAAAAAAATTAATGGAATAATATGGTTTTACGAAAATACCTCTGGTTTACAGTTAGTTTTTAACAGCAATTAGTGATATGGACTAAAATGGCAAAAAATACAAACGTGAGGAAAGTTAAAGAGAAAAAAATATTTTTTATACTAAAATAACTAAAATCTATAAACATCAGAGAGAGACGAAAATGGCAATTAACTCTTTATAAAATGAAATTCTATGACTTTGTATGTTTTTGTGGTGTTCAACAAGTGAAATAAAAAGTGTAGATCATGTGGTTATAATTATATTATATATATATCATTTTGAAAATCCTACGTGTACACTAGCGGAGCACTATTCATACCACGTGTCCGCACGCATGGAAGCCAGGTGTCAGGCGGTAGATGGTTTAGTTTTTTTTTTAATTTTTTATACTTACTTATTGCACAAAATCTGTGTGCGAGGATATGGTTTTATTAAAACCATGTTCCGCTTATTGGTTTTCTTTATTGTGTGGTGTTTTCTCATTGGGTGGGAGTGGCGGTGATGACAAACCACTCCACCGCCTCACTCTCTCTTTCTCTTGATTAAAGGAACATCTCCCTCTCTCTCTTGCCTCATTATTCTCTCTCTTCATCTCTCTATTTTCTGTCACCAAGACAATCCACCGCCACCGCCGATGGTTTTCATCGGCGAAAGAATCGCTGCGCCGTCGACGGATCGCCGTTCATCTCTGCCGGCGTATTATGGTGCGTCGCCGTTGGTGTATGATACTCGCTATGAGGCCGCCGGCTAGGCGGCCGCCGGAGTCATCCGGTGTGTCGCCGTCGGTGTACCACCATTGCGTCGGAGGGTTGAAGATCTGCCGCCGTCGACGTAATAAGGTGTGTTGTCGTTGGTGTACGGTGTTCTCCACGGTCGCCGGCTAGATGCCGCCGGAGTTATCCGTTGTGTCTCTGTCGGTGCGCCGCCGTTGGATCTGTTTAAGATCTGTTTGCTTTTTACATTGTTCATCTGATTTCTTTACCGCTGCTGTATAAGCGGCTCTGATGATGATTTTGGGTCATCGATTTCCCTTTTACCAGAGCCTTTACGGCGATGATGGTCACAAATTTTTGGGATTCGTGATTCATGTTTCATAGTTGCTGTTGCTGTTAGCGTTTCATGGTTATGGCTTGAAGAACTTTCTGGAACTGTCGGTAAACGTGCCCCATGTCACATTTGCGTTACTGTGTAACAGTTGATTCATTCGATTGGCACTATTTTTCTTTGATTACGGGTTTCAAAGAACCCAGATTTGAATTGGTGTTGGAAATTTAAGGAACTTTGAATCTGAGTTTAATGGATTTATGATGGTTTGTGTTGGTTTGACCTTGAAACGGAATTGTTGGTTGTAAATGGCGATGGTGTTGGCTGTAAATGGCGATGATGATTTTCTGGTGTAAAAATCTGGTGAGAATCCATGTGTAGGAGGGCAATTTTGTTTTGCAACCACCATGGATTTATGATGTGATTTTGTAAATCTGAGCCATATGAAAAAAAAAATCTTTTTCTATGATTTATTCTTTTTGTTTTTTAATATCTAATTCAATTTTCTGGTCTAAAATCTAGATATAAATTTAATTTTCTGGTCTAAAGTCTAGATATTCTACACATAAATATCAGTTTGAAGGTTGCAGATCAAGATGGTAGCTTTACCTATTGGGTCTTTTTGTTTTTGTTTAACGACGGTTATGGATGGATTAGGCGGTTCTTTCTTCAACTGTTTCACTTTATTTCGAGACAAATACAAACCACATTTCAGATCTAAATTTGCATTCTGAATTCAGTTCATATCTCCATTTCAATATTAATTTGTTTTTTAAGTTAAATGTAGCAGGGAGTGACTTTGGAAAGGGAACTACATAAAAAGAAGACAAATGTGTTGTAGGTGAACACGTAAACCTGCTCAATTTACACGTGTTTGACTCTTGGTTAGTCCAATTACACGTGATGTCAGAACATGTGTCTAAACCTCAATTGTATTTGCAATTAGTGAACTGAGCTTTTGGGAGTACATCATCATAATCTGATTTGATAACTTTTTTTAAAGGTCAAGTTTATACATCAGTGACATGCTAGAAAATGTATCAAACTTTGTAATGACTTACTAAATTAAATTAGCTAATAATATGTAACTAAAAGACATGGATCTAGGGAACGGTACAGATCTATAGCATGAACGAAGATACTTAAAAACTCAAGATGCAAAATATAGAACGATATTATGTTCAATAAAGTAACGTATCTTGCGGCAAACCGCATTCCGTTTTACTTATTTCAATGCGAAACCTTCAACGTAAACTAACAATTAACAGCCTCAACGCACAAACTCAACGCATTACAATATATGATCTCGCCCCGCGGCAACGCGCGGGGTTGGTAATTGATTTGGACTATAAACAGATTTCTCAAAAATGATACATTGTAATTGCTTTGGGTTGCTGCTATCTATAAACAGATATGTCTATTGGTGATGGCTGTGGGTACTGATTGATTTGTCTAATGGTAACTTTAACCCCCTTTTACATCCTAAGACTTAACAGAAGTACACCCGACAACGAGGCCTCGCCCGCCGCAACGCGCGGGTCGCATATCTCGTGAAAGACTATTCCAATTAAATGAAGAAAAGGCAGATCACAAAAACAAGACTACAGTGGGCATCACGTGGAGGAGCATGAATTTCAAATTATTTGTGGGTGTTTGTATGTGACGTGTTTGTATGTGACGCAAGAAAGCAGTATAATAATAATATTAATAATAATAATATTAATGATAATAATATTTATAATAGTAAGTCAGAAAATATAAAAAAAATTAAAAACTATACGTAGCGTATAAGGCTATACGTAACGTATGGTGACGGAGCTTGAGAAAATTTCTAGTGGTGATAAAAAATTATGCGACTCAAAAAAAATAATTTGTTATGTTTCGAGGTATATGTTCGGATTGGCAGTCCGACTTGGATAAAATATAAAATATACCATTAAAGAAAATTTTAACTTTTTTATAATGAAAATTATATTGAACAAGAGAAACAGTGCCAACGGGAGGCTGGTCGAACTGAAAAAACACACTATAACAACACCTAAAAGACAAGAGCAACACAAAAATGTACAAACATGTACCAAGAGAAACATCATCACCCCAAATCTTCTTTCTTTTATTGATCCATTTACATCCTTTTGTACATGGAGAAAGCACATCAACTCTAGATTTGCCATCCTTCATAAACCACATCTTGAAGAGATAATATCAAATTGTCCGGTAGATGTACCATATCTAGATAGATGGCTCTTATGGAAAATGGCCCCACTTACAACAGCCACCTCTATACCCCCATTAATATAATGGATTTTCCACTTTCACGAGTTCATCTTTAGCCCATTTTAGTACACAAGGCCCCATTTAAATGCCAACACTAAAGTATATTGATATTCTAATCTAGCACAGAAGCACTAGAACTAAAGTATGCTGTATATCAGTAGTTATAACAAAAGGCATGCCAACACTAGATGAAAGAATTTTAATGTCATAATTTATTCTAAGGTAATCAAGGAACAATTTATGCAATAAACCCTAATATAAATTAATAAATAGATGTACTAACCCATGAATTTAGTTAGAGACTTGAAACAAATTGAGCTTCTTAAAGATTTATACCCAAATATTAATCAAAAGTCCTTGAACAACACAACAACCTTTCAAAATCTACTTCTAGTTACTCATCAGCTCAATGTTGCATCAATATATGGTTGAAGATACTTACCAATCTTTGTTACTGTATGAAGGTCTTAGGTCTGGAAGGATTCAATCGAGCAGTTTATACCCCAAGAATCGAAGTTTAGACCAATTTAATTGAATCCTCTTTTGATGATCGAAGTTTTAAGATTTGGCGTCTGTTGAGTGTTTAGCGCTAAATCTCTCAATCAAAGCCTCAATTTAGCACTTGTTGAATTCTCTCAAATTTTTAGCGTGGAAAAAAAGGAAGCGCCTGTTGTACGTCGACGACCCATTTAGCCATTTAGGGTTTCTTTTTAAAATTACAATCAAGTCCCTTTTGTTTAGAGGGTTTTTTTCCCAAAAAAAAAGCTAAAAACGTTGATAGCGACTTCTACAACCTGATCTAGAACACACTTGTTAAGTTATGTTTACATTTAATATTTTTCTAGTGATGACCAAATGAATAAATATATAAAAAATTAACGAATTACACGTATATTCGGGACTTCTGAGTAAAAAACAGTAGTGACCGAGATCACCACTGGCCCTCACAAAGATCCGCCCCGGCAGATCACAAAAACAAGACTACAGTGGGCATCACGTGGAGGAGCATGAATTTCAAATTATTTGTGGGTGTTTGTATGTGACGCAAGCAAGCAGTATATCAATAATAATAATAATAATATTTATAATAATAAATCAGAAAATAAAAAATTTAAGAACTATATGTAGCGTATAAGGCCATACGCAGCGTATGGTTCTTCCCCATTCGCCATTAACGATTCTGCAAACCCTAAATCTTCACAAATCTCAAATATTCGATTAATAAGACATAATGTAGTAGTTTAACGGTTTAAGTTTATATACTACCCTTATAACATTTGAATGGCATCAAAACTTCGATCTAAGGCATTTTATCTAGACTAAATACCAAAAAATGAGAAATAAGTGATATAAGTGGTTGCGGGTTAGAAATACATGTCGATTACTTGTATGAGGATATGTTTACGTGCTTTTCAAGTCCGATTTCGAGCCCTCTCTTTCATTTCTCGATCTGCTTCTTCGTTTTTTGTTAGTTTTTTTGCTAGTTTTTTTTTTTGCGTGTGATAGACTACTGGGATTCTGTTCGTATATGCGAAAACACAGACTAATACGTTGCGTATATAGATATACGCACCGTATGGTTTTTAATTAAATACGCTCCGTATGTTGATATATGCTCCGTATGTTTTATATAATTAAATTATTTCATTTTATAAACATTATTTTATTTTTATATATTTTTGTAATATAACTTATATACAACATTTAAGTCATATATATATATACATATATATTATTTAATATATCTTTTATTTTATATACAGTATTTTATTTTGAATTGTTTACTGATATTGGAAAAAATAAAAATAATTATATTTTTCTATTTATGTATTCTAGTCGGTGATTTAATTTCAAAATATTTGTAGATGATCTTCTATGATATTATAACATCGTTTAAGACTTAAAAATTGGCAATGTAGCCGTTGGAAATCAAAAGCAATTGGCAATATATCTTTACTTTTATTATGTATCCATTCCATAATAATACATAAAATAAACAATAAAATTACATAAAAAAAGAAGATAGGGCCACTGCTTGAACAAATTGATTTCACAAACATAAATTTACGTAGTATCAAGATCTACTTGTTCTTGTGTTTTGGTGGCTTCAATGTATCTGCTATGTACTTCTAACTGTGGTTGATATATCTCAACCAATTCAGCAGCCTCTTCGCTACGGTGAGCGATCCAAAATGGACATGGCATGGGCATTGGATAGTCACCTTTCAAAGTAATACTCAGAAAATAAACTCGTCCAATATGTAGTATTGTTATCACGCGATGGTTGTCAATTGTATTCGGACCAAACTGTAACGAAAAGAAGGCAATGCACCCTGTAACTGTGATGGGGTGGTCCATACAATTGAACCTTATTGCAATTAACAGTCCCATGTATGGCATAAGCATCCAACGTTCCGACGGAGCAGGTGCCACCTTTAACCAATTAAGCGTTGTTTGCACGTCCCTGTACACGTCGTCCCCACCGTCGTGTGAGTCCAGTACCCTTTTCGACAACTCATAGTTTGAATCCATCTTATCCAATAGTTTTGTCCGAACATAAGGCCATTGGGATTCGTATAAGCCTAGACCAACGGCCACCACACGAAATCTACAGTTACTGTCACAATGTACGTCCTATATACAGGAGATGTATTCATTCTTCAGCCATGCCGGAAAATAACACTGGTATTGTTAGGGGTCAATTTCAGGATGCTTGCCGAGAAGCTCAAGAGGTTCAGGAATCTCGCTACAGCTTGGGAATCTCGTTCAGTCAGGTATCCTGAATATTTTATATCGACTAACCCTTATTTTTGCCACGTGCTTTATTTGTTTTCAGGGACGTTATGGAAGTTAACTAAACTCCTGAAGACTTGGATTAAGCTGACTCATACGTGGGATAAGTGGGTCGATCCTTCATCAACGGTCAAGAGAAGTGGGAAAAAGAGATCCCGGGAATCTCGGACTGTTAGTTAGCTTGTTTATTTTATATTAAATCGAGGATTCGATCAGTAGGGACACACACATCGCACTCTCTAGCTCAGTTACTACTGCAAAACATTGTATCACATAGTGAAATAGATACTTTCACTATAAAACGGATACTTTCACTATAAAACTCATTGTCAAAAATCAATCGTCTAAAGTTATGAGTACAAACTGAATGAGAAAGAAAATAAATATTAAAAACAATATAACTTCCCTCTACTACCTCACGAACAGCAACCAGCAAAGAATTCCTTTTTTCCTTTCGTTTTGCGTGCCAAACAAACAGCCAGAGGCTGCCCTCCTCTGCCGTCCTTCTCCCCTGCGAACTCCAATTTTCGTCTCTTTTCATGTGAGCTAAGCCCCTTTTATTTTGATGCTTGTATTCAAGGTGTAGGTCCTGAAATTCTCCCTTACACACGATATAATGATCTAACACGAGTGCGGAATCCTCGTATAAGATCGATTCAAGAAGAATAGTAGAAGAAGAGATTAGATCTTAGAGAAAGATCAAATCTTGAATGAAAACAAGCTACTATCCGAAGCAATGAGGCTGATCGGAATCTCAAACAAGGATGAGGAAATCGTAAACACCAATCTCAAAGCTTTCATTGATCATAAACATGAGGTGGTATTTATACCACCTCTTACATGCACATGGGCCAATCGTAAACACTAATAAGCCCAATAGTAAACCCAAATAAAGTAGCCTACTAAACTAAATGAAACCCGCTAAGCCCAGCCCAACTTATTTAATATTACAAGCCTCATAATCTAGCCTCTACAATCTTCCCCTAGGCTTGTGATATTAAATGTCTTCGATCTTTGAAAATCTTCTTCTTGACTGGCTGGCAAAGACGTTGATGAAGATTCTTTTCCGCAGAAATCTTCAACGGGTTTCATGACGGGCACTTGGGACTTTCTCTTGATCAGCATCAGCTCGAACTTCTTGAATTTGAACAAGCAATGAGATGGAGGATTCTCAATGACTTTCTTCTTTTGAAAGAACTGGTTCTTGCTGAATCTTCGGTAGCTGTCTTGAATCTCCAAAACTTAGAGGGTAAATTTTGAAAACCTCCTAACGTTGGAGAACTTGATTGTTGATCTTCAAACTTCATGATCTCTGACTGCTCTCTGTATCATTTTCTTTTTCAAAGAATTGAATTGAGATCTTCAGCTTCCCCTAAACTTGTGGGCATTTTCTTTGAAAAACTTTTGACATTTTTGGATACTTGTAAAGACACCAACAACTTCCCCTGAACAGTTGCTTTTCAGATGGAAGTCTTGACCGGCTGGTTCTTTAACTTTGAGCAGCAACAGCTTCTTTCTATCATCAACCTGTCTGACACACATTTCAAAAAAAAATACTCCACCAGACATTTGATGACTGGTCTTTGGGTTAGAAGGTAATTATCATCAGTTCAGATGATTCAAATTAATATTATTTTAACCAAAAACCCTAATATAGATTACGGGTTTTCTTATAAAACTTCCCCTGAACCCAAGACCTTTAAAGACTTCCCCTTAGCTGATAACTTCCCCTCAGCTAAGGACTTCCCCTGAGATAATACATATTATCTTCGAGTTCCCTTCAGATACTATGTATTATGGAAGTCTTTTCATTAGATAATAAGTATCATCCTCGAGTTCCCTTCGGATAATACTTATTATCCTCCCTCCTTCCCCTAAAAATTTGTCAAGATCTGTCGGAGGAAATCTTTTCCATTAGATAATAAGTATCATCCTCGAGTTCCCTTCGGATAATACTTATTATCCCATACTCCTTCCCCTAAAAATTTGGCAAGATCTGCCGGGGGCATATGGTCATGCATTAAAACCCATGAAGAACACATTTTGACTTCTCAAATCAACCTGGCCAAGACGAAAACACACCAAAAAGAACTTAACAACTCACACACGAAATATAAAAATAAACAAATACTTACCAAAAACAAGCATGAGAAAGTTTACAAGGGATCAAACCATATGAATCTGACTGAGGAACCCTTTTCAGCTTTGGTTACTTGACTAGTCCAGGTGATTGCCGGTATATTTGTCCGCTTTAAACTCAGACCCGTTTAAACTCAACCAAATGCATCATGCTTAAAATAGTACAAAATTACCGTCATGTTTAATTGTCCCCACACCCAAGCGTACACAGCAAAACCTACCCAACCTCAGAGTTTATTGAGGATTCACAAACTCCCAACTTGAGGAACCATGCACCACGGCTATGACTACCACTTATTTTCATTAACCATCAGTTGGTGATCAGGTCGGCCGCTAAGCACGCAAAGAAGACCAACTGAAAATTTTATTTTTCATTTTCTTTTCTTTTTCATTCATTTTTTTTTTTAATTCATTTTCATTTCTTTTTCTTTTTCTTTTTCTTTTCTTTTTCTCATGTGGTGTAGTCATAACAGCAGAAACATGGCGTGTGAGAGAGTGAATACTAGGTAATTACCACTCTCAACTCATTTTTGCCGGGACTCAGTCTTTTAAACCATGCAACCTGAGATGGGAAACTAAACATATATATATTTTAAGTTCATTGCACTTACATTGGTGGTCATAAGTTTAGGTCGAGCCTACCGAGCATATCACCGTGGAGCTTGCCTTTCACTTCCGCCTTACGCGTGTCAGCCATCTCCAACTGGACATTCATTTTACTTCCCCTAAACTTCTCAGAAACAAGACACAAACAATTAAAAATTGAAAAGCACACTATTTTTGAGAGGTCAACATTTTCTTCTTTTTCATTTCTTCCCCTTGCTTTTTGATTTTTAATGTCACAATTTTGTGAACATCATTTTTTTTTTTTAAAAAAACACATAAACACACTTACAAGAACAAAACAATAATTTTTTTTTTTTTTTTTTTTTTAGACATCTGGCCAAGCTAACTCTCAAAGTATTGATTTGGAAATTTTGAGAACATTGGGTTTCATGCCATGCACGATTCAGTTCAAATTTAACCATTTTTTTTTTTTTTTTAAATGAACAACCAAGTTAAGAACAGTACCTTTCATGCTGATTTTTACCTTTTACCTCTCAAGAAAAACATATCTTCCATTTTATAGATTACTTGACATGACATGAAGATACGTCTCCTAAACTGTGCCTGGAACAATCACTTATCAACAAACAGATTAGAAATAAAAAAGTTAGTGATAGTCCTCCTTGACTGTTCCTGCACAGAGTGAGAGATTAGTTAGTTAATAGTACCCAGGCCATTGTTTTTCTGGGTACTCCTGAGGAATCAATGAAAGATATTTCTTTTAAAAACATGCCTTTTGAAAAATCAGGAAGTTGGGATGGAACTGCCTTGATTTTTGGTTTCCAAGTTCCAGATGATTTATCATTTGTTTTAGTCACTTTTGGAGTTGTGACTTTAGGTATTTCAACCTTCTTCGTTTTGGATTCATTTTTCAAAACAGTTTTTGTTTTAGTCACCTTTGGAGTTGTGACTTTAGGCATTTCAACCTTCTTCAGTTTAGAGTCATTTTTCAAAACAGTTTTAGTTACCTTGGGAGGGATAACTTTGGGTTTTTCAGACTTTGATTGTTTTGAAAACGGTTTCTTCACCTGTTTTTGAAAATTTTTGTAACTTGCAAAGCTGCTGTTTTGATTGAAAGATTTTCTTTCAGCTTTGGCAGCACCCCAATGTTGATCAGAGGGTTTAACCTTAGGAGTATCAGTCTTCCTTGCCTTAGGTTGTTCCACCTTCATCGGCTTAGACTCAACTGACTCCCGAGATGAACCCCTTTGACTTTGTGGACAATAGGGTTCATAGTGGCGATAAAGGCAGTTTCTAGCAATATGACCAGCAATGCCACAATTAAAGCAAGTCTGCTTCTTTAGATAGAAGTCAGACGTGTACCCATTTGTTTCTGGTGGCAGATATGGAGCTGGTTTGCCTTGTGTCTGCTTCTTTGCTTTGTCTGCAGCTTCAGATTTGACTTTCGGTTGGTTCCTCAAAGCCTGTGTTGAACCTGTCTTCATTGTCTTTGTGCATTCTGGATTTCCTGATGAAGAACCACCATTTTGGCAACTGCACTTACAGCTGCATGAACCAACTGAAGAAATAGGAGACACAGCTACTCCCTTGAGTTTTTCATCCTTCACTTCAGCTGTTGGCTTCATACTCGGATGCTTAATGGTGATCTTTGGCCTCTCTACTTCAACTTTAGGATATGGTTTCACCTCTATCCCAGCATCATCAGACTTAGAGTTATGACACATGTCATAGTTCCGGCACTCAGCATCATTGTCTGATATATCCTCCACTCTCCCTTCTTGAGTCCTTGGTGAAGTTCCAACCAAGACACTATCTATCGAAGGTCCTGCTTCATGCACTCCTGAGTCAGATCTATCTGCCGGATCCTCCTCATAGATCATTCCTATGATATCTCTAGGGATAGGTGGGGGAATAACAACATTTGCGGCCACGGACTTGTCAGACTTTTCTGACCCAAATCCTGGCGTATGTTTCCCTACTTGACCACAAGTGATAGCCTGAGATAGTTCTTTACCTGCCTGAAGCATTCTTTTGTTTCTTAATTTATTCACATCTAACTGAACCTGCATTTCATTGTTCTTATGTGTCAATTCATCTACCTGCTTTCTAAGGTCAGCTATTTCTAATTTCGCATTATCATACAGGATAGATTGTTCAGTTGCTATCTGTTGGTACTTAACAATATCTAGCTTTTGTGCCTTAATCTTTTCCTCTCCTTTTATCCATCTACCCTTAAATGAACTCCTCTCACACTTGATCTCAAACAGTTCTAGTTGATAATTCTTACAGACTTGTCTAAGACCAGGTATAATACGAGCACAAGTGGGATCAGAACATACCTTGAGGTTCTCAGCAGCAGCAACGTATGCTTCCTTGTCTTCTATCTCAGTCTCCTCGGGCTTTTCCTCATTAGTGACCACAAAAGCATGATGTTCTTCATTACCCTCTTCAGCAGTAGCAATCAAAGCATGTGACAAGCTCAGATCCTTCATCTGGGAAGTCCAGTCATAACCACCACCTCCCTGAACCACCAAAGCCTTGTCGTCACCTTTACCTTTTACCTCAGCTGCCTTCTTCTCCTCAACCCTTTCTTTCTTTGGCTTCGTGCATTCCCTGGCAAAGTGACCATACTCATCACAATTGTAGCACCTCAGCTTTGACTTGTCAAACCCCATTCTGATTTTATCCTGATCCTTCCAGACGTTCCTTCCAGTTTTGGCCATAAATTTCTTGGCTCTGAAAACAGCCATGGCCATTTGCCAAGACACATCTAGCATCTCTACGTCCTCAGGATTGATCTGATTAAGATCACCAGACACCATATCAGAAGGTACAAGATTCCCAGCAACAAGAGCATGATAACTGTTCATGAACCCCATACCAAGGGCAAAGTTTGGATCATTGACATCACCAGAATTGACACCACTGCTTGAATTTCCTTGAGGCTGTGCCACAAATGCATTACCCATTGAGACTGAGCTTGATCCACTTCCCGACGCCTTTCCTTCATGCTTACCTTCAACTTCTTCAGATAACAGAGCCTGATTCAATTTCCCTGCCAAACTTAATGAGCTTATGTGGTTTAGCTCTCTCTGCTTATCATCTATCATTTTTGACTTCAGTTTGTTAATCAGTTCATCCAAAGTCACTTCTGTCAGTCTGTTGTTGTCTTTGATGATGGATATGTTGGTGTTCCAGGATTTTGGCAGACTGTTCAGCAACTTCAGGTTCTTGTCTTCAGTATCCGGCTCCACACCATAACTTGACATCTCAGCCATTAATGACACATATCTCTGAACTTGAGACTCAAAAGATTCTCCCTGGATGTGATTGAACAAATTAAACTTTTGCTTCAACATCTGCTTCCTGCTGGCCTTGATATCCGGATTTCCTTCATAAGCAACAATCAAAGCGTTCCACAGTTGCTTTGCTGTTTTGCAGTGCTTGAACCCTTGAGCGATATCTGGAGTCAATGCCATTGTCATGATAGCAAAAGCCCTCTCAGCTTTGTTGCATCTCTCCCAGTCATCATCATCATATTCCTCCTCTTTCTTTTCATTCCCGGCATTTGTTCCTGTTGCATGTGTAGGTACGAATGGTCCATTGAGAACAGCCCTCCATAACCTCAGATCCACACTTTTCAAATGATTTTCGAATCTATACTTCCACTCCAAGAAATTATCCGCTGAAGTTAGTCTCGGCGGACGAGTAATAGATCCGATCTCGAAATCCAGTTTCTGGTACATACTCGGCTCGAAATCCATTTCACTAGCTTGGGTAACTAAACCTAAAGTCCAAAAGTCCAAATAACAACAGGTTACGATCCAAAGAAGCGATTACGATCGACAGACACCGATTACGATCGGAAACACTGATTGCGATGACACGTGTCACATGTAAACACACACCGCCTTTGAAACTCGTAAACACCTTTTACGATCCTTTGATTACGACTCCGGCAGTCGTAAACACCGAATCCGATCCAAGAAGACTCGTAAACACCTTTTACGACTAAGAGGAGTCGTAAACACGAGTACTGTACGTCGCAGACACAAGTACAGTCGTAACCACCTTGATGTCGGGTCGTGAACACCTTTTACGATTCAAATGAAATCGTAAACACAAGTACAGTCGCAAACACCTTTTTGTAGAGTCGTAAACCACCAATCTTCAAGCACACTCAGTCGTGAACACCCAAAAACCCAGAAAAACGAAGAACACAGCAGCTTGCAGACTCGTAAACGCCGAAAAACCTCTCGAAACCTCCAAATCTCGAACTAACACCCAGAAATACTCTTGAATCAATATCGTGAGAGCCTCGAAACAAGGTTTCTTGGCTCTGATACCAATTGTAGGTCCTGAAATTCTCCCTTACACACGATATAATGATCTAACACGAGTGCGGAATCCTCGTATAAGATCGATTCAAGAAGAATAGTAGAAGAAGAGATTAGATCTTAGAGAAAGATCAAATCTTGAATGAAAACAAGCTACTATCCGAAGCAATGAGGCTGATCGGAATCTCAAACAAGGATGAGGAAATCGTAAACACCAATCTCAAAGCTTTCATTGATCATAAACATGAGGTGGTATTTATACCACCTCTTACATGCACATGGGCCAATCGTAAACACTAATAAGCCCAATAGTAAACCCAAATAAAGTAGCCTACTAAACTAAATGAAACCCGCTAAGCCCAGCCCAACTTATTTAATATTACAAGCCTCATAATCTAGCCTCTACACAAGGGTGAGCCCACAAGTCAGCCCACGTATATCTTTTGTAGATTTAATTATACGGCCCACATCAATTTAAATCATGAACCTAAACTTTATATGCAGTACGTCACATGTGCACCTCTGTTCATTTGTTTACTTGAGCCTTTAATTCAAAATTCATGTTGGTAGACTTATTTTCCTGTTCAATGTAAAATAATTCATTCATATATATCTATCTTTTGTCCTAAAAATAATTAGAGATGAGTATGTATCTAAAAACGAATATAAAATTTAAGTCGCCAACGTGTCATGAACCGAGCTTAATTTAATTATACATTTTAAGCCCATTTTCATCTCAACAAACTAATTATCAAAACCCGATTAAACTACTATACTTTAGACCCAACTCGGTGTGATTAGGGGATGAGTAATACTAAATAAAATGTACTTTTAAACCACTCATCAGTTACTACTGCAAAACATTGTTTCACATAGTTCTAATCGATCAAACCTCCAACCCTTTGTAATCTTTCGTTTTGTTATCAATAAAAATTGACTAGGAGGCAGGCTATTCGGCCGACACCCGAGGTTTTTATCCAGGATTCCTAGAGGCAACTCGAAGGATTCTGGAGTTTTCCTCGTTATATCATCGTGTCACCATCCGAACTTGGATTATTTATTCATTTAATTGTTAAGCACAATTCTAAGTTTGGAATACAAGATTCCTTTGTGAATTTTTGACCAAAACAGTTTGGCGCCCACCGTGGGGCAAGTGGTGCTTGATTCTACCAAAAATTCTCTTCATTTCTATACCCAATTTCGTCCCTATTACCAAATATGTCTAACCCGCAAAAATCGGTTTCTTCATCTTCACCATCTGGACCTCCTCCTCTCCCACCAATGCCTGGAACTCAGAAGAAAACGGAGTCTCATTTGAAGAAGCCTGATTTCCCAATCTTCACAGGGGCAAAATCTCAAACTATCGATCCTGTTATTTCTAACAATGATATTTTTTCCTTGTATAAACAGATGAAGACGCAGATGGAGCAACATGCGAAGTAATAACGGTTTGTCAGACAGTCACAAATCCCCAATTATATTGATTTGTAGTAGTGGAAGTTAGGGTTATCGAACCTAGGGAATATGTGGAAATTGATCAATTGATTAATTAACTATGGATTGAATTAACTAAAACTACTGATTAACCTAAATTTACCTAAGTTGCCTCTTGGCTGTTTTGATTGAGTTGGGGCGAATTTAACTAAAATTAACTAACTTGAAACTAGGAAATTACTTAAACTATCAAATGTGAGAAATCTAACCACTTTTGGATCCTGGTTGGCTACCGATCTAGGCAAAACCTAATTAGTTACTAGTGACACATAGACATGCCCCCCCCCCCCCCCAATTGCCTAATTGACCTAATACCTTAAGTTTCTAATGGGCTGCTTAGTTCCTGCCGCAAGAAAGTGCTAGATCATGACAGTGGACCATTAAAACCCTAATTTACTAGTTAGGTTAAACAAATTCAGCATGCGGGTGCTCAACGGTTGCAAGGATTCCGGAACAACTAGTAATTAACGGTTAAGAATAGAACGATTTTACACAACCATTACCAAAAGCAGTTAGAGATGATTAGCCGGACATGGCTAACAATGAAAACATGATTAAAATTAAAGATTGCATAAGAAACGATTACCGGATGATTACAACCTTCAAAGAATCTCTAAAAAAATCTCCAAATTCGTAATTCTCACCCCAAAAACGGCTGGGGATGATTAGGGTTCGAACTCTAGCCTAGACACCCTTTAAATAGATTTAGAAAATAAAAGAATTAAAAATCTGCCGACTTCAACCGTAGGCGTACCGCCCTAAAATGGTGCGAGTTGGGCGTACCGTCCGAGATTTAAACTTTCGAATTGTTGAGCTCTTTCCATTTGTGCGTTCATATTGAAGGAATTAATTAAAATCCACGAGACTTGCACCTGCCTTTGCTTCTGCGTCTCTACCTCTAAATTTCAATTGCCATCTCAATTACTTCTATGATGGCTTTCGATTGGGCCCACCACACTTTCAATTCTTGCTATTTATTTCCTGCTATTCACGACACATCAAATGTTATTATTTTTCTTCCTAAATAGTATTTACTTTTTAAATTAATCAAAACTAATAATCATAAAAAATTATTAAACTCGACTCGATAACATGTTATGATTTAGGTTTAACTTAACTACACCATTTAAGCTCATTTTCTTCATAACACACAAACACAAAAACTAACTAAATTAATATACTTTTGTTGGGGGTGTATTTTCAGGATGCTCACAGGAAGCTCAGACAGTTCAGGAATCCTATTGTCATCTGGGAATCTCGTAAACTCAGGTATCCTGATTATATTATTTTTACTAACCCTCATATTTGCCACATGTTTATTTGACCAGGTATCACCGGAGTCATCAACTACCTCCGAAACTTACGCTCCAGCTGAAGAAGATCGTGGACCAAGTGAACGGAGAGGCCCTTAACGGTCGAATTAGTTGGGCGATAGGATCCCGGGAATCCCGGAAAGTTTGTTATTATTGTATTTGTTATATAAATCGAGGATTCGATCAGTAGGAACACACAACACACTTTCATTAGCTTGCTTGCGAGTACGAATCATTGTAACACTTAGCTCTGATCGATCAAACCTCCAACCCATTGTAACGAATTGTTTGATCATTAATAACATTGACTTGGTGGCGGTTTTTCAGCCGGCACCCGAGGTTTTTATCCAGGATTCCTAGGGGCGACTCGAAGGATTCTGGAGTTTTCCTCGCTAAAATCCTTGTGTTATCATCCCAACTTGGATTACTTGCTCACTTGATAGTTAAGCACACTACCTCACAATCTAAGTTTGGAATACAGGATTCCTAAGTGAATTTTTGACCAAAACAGTTTGGCGCCCACCGTGGGGCAAGTGGTGCTTAATCCTACCAAAATCCCATATATCATTCACTTCATTTGATCTCCGATCCCAAAAATGTCAAACCCGCAAAAAGCTGTCTCGGCCTCTACATCGTCCTCCATTCCTCCTATTCCTTCCCTTTCAGGAAAGCCAGAAGAAGACCAATGACCGTCAGAAGAAAGTGGACGAGCAGCCGAGGAAAACTGATTATCCTGTCTTCACAGGATCCCAGGTCCAATCTGTTGATCCTGTTATTACTAACAATGATTTGTTTTCCTTGATTAAGCAGGTAAAGAATCAAATGGATCAGCAAGAAAAAACCAACCTAACGGTGATGAAGGAGATTGAAGAGCTAAAGAAATCTAGGAAGCCCATGGAAGAGCAAAGTCCTCTGTTCCCTAGGCATCTTGATTTCAATGCTTCAGGATCCTCAGATCCGTCTCGCTACAATTACAAATCAGCATCAGGCTTCACTACAGCCCCTACAATGACTTCTCAGGCCGCTGGATATGTGGAAAGTGTTGCGGGATTATCAGGAGCTCTCCCACCAGAATCCTCGCAGTCACGCTACAAGAATCCTTGGATTCCACCATTGTTGGGATCCTCTGCTTTACCGTCCCAAGGATATCAATACTCTAACCCTTCTGTTTCTGCAGGGATCTTTAAGACCAGCTCCTCAGAAGTGCATGACGGAGACGTTATCCCCATGCAAACAGCGACCACCACAGAGCCGAGCTTCCCAGCGGGCTATGGATACGGTTCCGGGATTCCAGTCCAGAATCCTGACCCAGGTAACATGTCCAATTCAATCCCTATCGTTTCTAACCAGGGTGCTCCTTATGATGCAGGTATTCATCCAAGTATCGCCAGGGAGCTCCAGAAGTTGAAAGAAATGATATCAAATGTTCCAGGGATCCTGAAGCCTATCCCTGAAGTTCCTTTGGAAAGCCACAAGATCTCTAGATTTACTTGGCCAATATCCCAGGTGGAGATCCCGAAGCGTTTCCAGACTCCAAGTATGAAGCTTTATGACGGAACCACAGACCCTGAAGAACACGTGGCACATTACCGGGAGCGTATGGAGATCAATCCCATTCCGGCAGGAATTAAAGAAGCCTGTCTATGCAAAGGCTTTGGTTCAACCTTAACAGGACCAGCCATGAAATGGCTACTGAGCATTCCTCCTAATACTATTACATCATTTTCTCATTTAGTTAACTTGTTTAACAATCAATTTTCTTGCAGCAGGACTTTTGAGAAGCTCACAGGTGACCTGTACCGAATAATTCAAAAGCCAGATGAGCCTCTCAGGGAATACATTGCCAGATTTGGACGAGAATCTCTTGAGATTCCTAATCTGGATATGGCAGCAGCCGTGGAAGCCTTTAAAATGGGGCTCTCCAAAGATTCACGTTTTTATGATGACCTTGTCATGGCTCCTTGCAGGAACCTTGACGAAGTCCGCAGTAGAGCCTTGAGATTCATCCGTTTGGAAGATGACAAGAGGATCCACCAAAGATTGGAGGTTCCTAAATATGATCCTAACAGCAAGAAGGCGGAATCCCCCGGGAAGCCATATAGATCTCGTCCATACTCCAAACCGGAAAATCACAAAGTCAATGCCGTCGACCAAGATGATGATGAGGAGGAGTATCCTAAGGTATCTGAATACTGTTTTTCCGTTGACATTGGTGGTTTGATGTGTGCTATGCAGGATCTAGGTGAAAAAGCAAGATGGCCCAGGAAGGATACCAAGCAAGGATCCTGGAAAGACAAGACCAAGTGGTGTGCCTTCCATGAAGATTTTGGCCACCTAACAGACGAATGTATAGCGCTCCGAAAGGAAATCAGCTATCTACTCAGCAAGGGGCATCTTAAAGAATTGATTGGCAGAAAGAAGATTAAGACTCAGGAAGCCGACAAGGTGCCTCAGAGAGCAGCTTCTCCACCCCAGGATGCCCAGATAATCAACTTCATCTCAGGAGGCTCAGACATCTGCGGCACCTCGTATTCCTCAGCCAAGAAGCATGCTAAGGAATCCAAATCTGAACAGGGTGACAGACCTGTCCGGACGTCCACCCTAACTCAGGACAAACTTATATCTTTTGATGAGAGTGACCGTTCTCATGTTCAGGATCCCCATCATGATAGTCTTGTGGTTACTTTATATATCGCTAACCATTTTGTTCGCAGGATCCTGATTGATAATGGAAGCTCAGTAAACATAATCCGTCTTGATGTACTCAAAAAGATGGGGATCCCGGAAACTGAAATAGTTGCAAGATCCTCAGTCTTAGTTGGCTTCAGCGGTGAAACTAAAAGCACCGTTGGGGATATCAGGCTGCCGGTATATATAGAGGGGGTAAACTCTATGCAAAAATTCTGTGTTATAGATTCTCTCTCTTGTTGCAATATTATTCTTGGCAGGCCATGGATTCACGAGATGAAGGCAGTCCCTTCAACTTATCACCAATGTATCAAGCTTCCTACACCTTGGGGAGTTGTAAGAATTGAAAGCGACCAGCAGGAAGCTAAGAACTGTTATTCAACTTCGATGAAGAACACCACTAAGGTGACGAAAGGATAGCAATTACAGAAAAAGGCACCTGAAGTGCAGGAGGACAGGGAGCTGGAAGTCAAAGAAGTGCCTCTAGACCCTGAGAATCCTGAAATCCAGGTGCTCGTGGGAACAAGCATCCCAACAAATGTTGAGCAGGAATTATTCCAGCTTCTCAAAGCCAGAACTTCAACTTTCGCATGGAAGCATGAAGATATGACAGGTATCCCTAAACATGTAATTACTCATAAACTTGGTTTAGATCCTTCTTTCAGGCCTATACAGCAAAAAAGGAGGAAGTTCGCCCCAGAAAAGAATATAATCATCCAGGAGGAAGTCGACAAGCTTCTCAAAACAAAGATGATCAGAGAAGTCAAGTATCCTAAATGGCTAGCAAATGTGGTGGTGGTCCAAAAGAAGAATGGAAAGTGGAGAGTTTGTGTCGATTACACAGACTTGAACAAAGCCTGCCCTAAGGATCCGTTTCCACTTCCCCATATTGATGCTATGGTGGATGCCACGGCTGGTCACGAGATGCTCACCTTCATGGATGCCTCGGCAGGATTCCAACAAATTCAGATGGAACCATGCGATCAGGAGCATACGGCATTTATGACTCCAACAGGTATATATTGTTATACTGCTATGCCCTTTGGTTTGAGAAATGCAGGTGCCACCTACCAGAGGCTCGTTAATATGATGTTTAAAGAGCAACTGGGGGACACGATGGAAGTCTACATAGATGACATGGTAGTGAAATCCAAAAAGGCTGAAGATCATGTCAGGGATCTCCAAACGGCCTTCGATATCATTGATCAGTATAACATGAAGCTCAACCCCTCTAAGTGCCACTTTGGGGTGCGAGCTGGAAAATTCCTAGGTTACATGGTTACTGAAAGAGGGATAGAAGCAAGTCCAGAGCAGATCAAAGCGATCCTAAATTTGAAGTCCCCATCGAATGTTAAAGAAGTACAAAGGTTGACAGGAAGAATCGCGGCGCTCAACAGGTTCATTTCAAGATCCTCAGAAAAAAGTAAGGATTTCTATGATATCCTGAGGAAAAACAAGAAGTTCGAATGGATTGAGAAGCATGAAGAAGCCCTGAAGTGCCTGAAAGACTACCTGTCAGCAGCCCCATTACTAATGAAACCAGAAGATGGGGAGCTGCTATATTTATATCTCGCTGTTTCCGGAAGCTCAATCAGTGCAGTCTTGGTAAAAAAATCATCAAGGTCAGCAGCATCCGGTATATTATGTAAGTAAAACTCTGCTAGACGCAGAATCCAGGTATTCTCACCTTGAAAAGTTAATCCTAGCTCTTATAATGGCTTCCACTAAACTTAGACATTATTTTGAAACCCATACTATAATTGTGATGTCTAACTATCCTATCAAGGCAGTTCTCAGGAAGCCGGAAATGTCAGGAAGGATGGCTAAGTGGGCAGTCAAACTGAGTGCCTACGACATCAAATATGAACCAAGAACAGCAATCAAGTCCCAAGCATTAGCTGACTTTGTGGCGGATTTCAGCAGTGACATTGAACCAGAAGTCGAAAAGGAAGTCCAGCAGCTTGAGAAGCTCAAGGAAGACTGGATCCTCTATACTGACGGCTCCTCAAATGTCAGAGGAACATGGCTGGGAATCCTGCTAAAATCGCCACAGGGGGACATAATACCTCTATCCATATCCTGTGAATTCCAGGCTACCAACAATGAAGCTGAATATGAGGCTTTAATTGCTGGATTACAGCTGGCTAAGGATATGGGAATCCTATCTATACAAGTGTTTGTTGATTCTCTCTTATTAACTAACCAATTTAATGGCTCTTATGCAGTGAGAGGGGAGAATCTGATCAAATATCTTGAAATTGTTAAAAAATTGTCTCTGTTTTTCGAAAATTTTAGCATTTCGCAGGTACCAAGAGAAAATAATGCAGAAGCCGACGCCTTGGCAAACTTGGCTTCATCGCTCAGGATCCATGAGAATGTCAAAATTCCAATAACTCACATCTTGACGCCAGCGATAGCTCTACAGGAAGCTCAGGCTGTTGACGATGATACAGGTGCAGATGTTGAGAATCCTGAAGATGCTCAGGAATCCTGGACCTACCCGATCTGGAAGTATCTCAAAGATGGGGAGATTCCCAAGGGCGAAAACCCCAGAGCTTTTCGCACAGAGGTAGTACCCTATACTATAATTGATAATATTCTATATAAAAGATTCTTGCAGGTGTCTACTTAAGGTGCTTAGAGAAGTCAGAAGCTCTAGAGGTGCTTGAAGACATCCATAGTGGAGATTGTGGGAACCACACCGGGGGCAGGGCACTGTTCTCCGAAGTTCTCAGATTCGGGTATTATTGGCCAACCATGAAGAAGGATGCCGCGAACTTCTCACAGAAATGCAATGCTTGTCAAAGGCACGGTAATATCCTCCATCAACCCGCTGAGCATCTGCATCCTATAGTATCCCCATGGCCATTCATGAAGTGGGGCATGGATATTGTGGGTAAGCTGCCAAAGGCTCCCGGAGGAAAAGTGTTTATGCTTGCCATGACGGATTATTTTTCCAAATGGATTGAAGCAGAAGCCTATGTTCAAGTAAGAGAGAAAGAAGTGATATCCTTCATCAAGAGGAACATCCTTACTAGATTTGGGATTCCGGCAGAGATCATATGCGATAATGGCTCCCAGTTTATAGGCAAGAGAACAACAAGCTTTTATGAAAGCTGGGGCATCAAGATGATCACTTCAACACCTGTCCACCCTCAAGCTAATGGGCAGGCAGAATCCAGCAATAAAATCATCATCAACAATCTCAAGAAAAAGTTGGGCTCCAAGAAAGGTAAATGGGCTGAGGAGCTGCCATTTGTCCTTTGGGCAGACAGAACTACACCTAAAAATGCTACTGGCCAAACGCCATTCTCGTTAGTGTTTGGGGCAGAAGCTGTGATTCCTACAGAGATGGTACTCCCAACAGCCAGAGTCAACTGCCAGGATCCTGAAACCAATAGCCAGAATCTCCTTCAGGATCTCGAAACAGTTGAGGAGCTCAGAGATATGGCCAAAATCCGGATGGCTTCTTATCAACAGCGGATAGCGAAATCTTATAACAAGAACACCAGGCTGAGAAGATTCCAAGTAGGTGACTTGGTCTTGAGAAAAGCTTTCCAGAATACCACTAATCCTGCTGATGGGAAATTGGCACCCAAGTGGGAAGGCCCTTACCTTATAGATTCTGAAGAAGGAAAGGGGGCATATCGTCTGATAAATATGGAAGGAGAACCTCTGCCAAGGGCTTGGAATGCTGTCCACCTTAAAACGTATTTTATGTGAGAATCCCATTGAGAATCTCAGGCAGAATCCCAAGGATCCTCACTGTATAAATAATCCAAGGTATGTATACTAATCTTATTTCAATTTATTCTTATTATTTTTATGACTCATTACTGACTTAAGCATCGGAGTGGTGTTAGCTAAGCTAACACCCACCCCTCACCAAGTATTGAGTGTTTTGCAGAAATTGAGAATCCTAGAGAATTTTGGGTATATCCCCAGTTAGAGGCTGATCACCTCTCCTCCGTCTAAGGTATCCTGCATACCTTCTAAGGTTTAAGAGGAATTCACCTCTTCTACGTTTGGGTAATCGCCAGTAGCGCACGTTGTCCCCCAGTATGCTAAAGGTGGCCGGACCAGTCCACTCCAGGGGTGGCTGACAATCTTGTCACTAGAGGCTGCTGGGAGGATTCTCAAGGTTTATAACACTGACGTGTTATCTAAGGTTTTGGCATTTTCATGTCACATACGTATGGGCTTGTCCCCAGTTTTGGCTTAGTCCCAAGTTTATCGGGCTTGTCCCCAGTTTTGGCTTAGTCCCAAGAATCCCGGGTTTATCCCCAGCTTATTTTTAACTTGTTTACTCTCGGAAGTGTTAGCTTCGGCCGGAGGCCAAGAAGCTTCTTAAAATTGTTTCAGGTTTTGGAGGAAGCTGAGACTAAGTGCTGAGAAAAGTGTATTCAGGATTCTCATAGGATTCCCAAATCAGGTGAAAGAAGATATGATTGTTTGGAATCGGAAAATCGATTAAGGTAACTCAAAGGTCAGTTTTTACTGTCTTGAAGACTAACCTATCATGTTATTTAAGTCTCGAATGGTTTTCCAACATACAAGTCATTTTTTACTAATTTTTGTAAACCAATCCTATTTATGGAAATTTCAACACAAATCACAACATGAGAAGCCAAAAGATACTAATATTATTGATAATTACGGAAGGTTGTGAGCTTCTCAAGCTTCGTCCTGAAAACCTCAGGATCCCTCCACTTGAGAAGCTCGAAGGTCAAAAGATTTTTTTTAGGAATCCTGGTTTCGTCTTGTAAACACAAGATCCCTCCACCAGGATCCCTACCATTGTTGTTTGTTACTTGTTCATTACAGGAAAAGGAAAATGTTTCACCAACAAGAACCACCAAAAAACATAAAAAAGTGGGCTCAGACCGTTGCATTATCCTCATCGCCCACTGTCTTCTCCTCCTCCGCCTGCTTCACCACGTCCTCCAGCTTCTTGCCTTCTCCCAACTCCAACACATATGCCCTTGTCATCGCCACCGGAGAATCCAGAACCATTTTTGAGGAGCCACCATCATTCCCGTCTTTTCCTTCCCCATCGCCATCTCCTCCTAATGATTCCAAGACTAGCCTCCAGCCTGCTATGTCCCAACCCGGAACCTGAAAGCCAGCCACTTCGGCCTCTTTTGCCATTTGAATTTTGCATTCTAAGACGCTCCGGGCAGCCGAGAGTTGGCCGGTTTCAGCATCAGCGGCCATCTTGGTTTCCAGGGCTTGACGCTGCTCAGTGAGCTTATGCTCATAGAGAAGGGTCTTACCCCTAGCAGTCTCGGCTTGAGCCTGGATCTTCTCGTTGGCTTCGATGAGCTTCTTCTCCATGTCCATAGCCTGGAAGCTCAGCTTCTCGACACCCTACACAAACAGGAATCCTGATCAGCAGCCAGGTATGAAACTAACATGAAATTATTTTAGCTTCTTACCAGGTTGATCATGGTCTGCATCGAGAGGATCTTGTTGCTGACCTCGGAAGGGGCAAGATCTTCAAAGGTTTCCAGGTAAACCACGGGAGCTGCTGGAGTCTCAGGGGCCTTTCTCTTCTTGGAAGCCGAGGCTTTTGGTCGGTTGACCTGCGGCTTGGAGGCGGTGGGATGCTCAAGTTGTTCCTTCTTGACTTTGAGGAGACTGTCAAGATCCTTCAGGGAAAATGAGGCGCTGGATTTGGGAGCTGCAGACAGAAACAGGTTGTTAATATCCAGGATGCTCGAATTACTCTATATAACATTTCACAACATATGTACAACCTTTGCAACACAAATTACAACATTTAAAGCATGTAATTGGGTTGTATAAGTCTTAAAGCTCATCTTACAAGTTTTTATGCATATGTTGGTTATGTACAACCTGTTGAGCTTGGTTTACAAGTCCCCACCCTTTTTCCTCCTGCGCCATTTTGTGTGGCCAGGAAAAAACGAAGTGTATAGGAAGGAAACGTATCCTTCACACAAAATCCCTTCACAGAAAATCAAATCTCTGTGCTTTCTCAAATCTATACGCCACCGCCATCGATTCCATCTTCACAAAATCTCTGCGTTCTCAAATCCATCCACCACCGCTATCAATTTTCCATCTTCACCGCCATATTCTCCAGCAATTGGAAGATGCGCAACGTGACAAAGAGAGAGAGAGGTAAGAGGCCGAGAAGGCTGATTGCAAGTTGCGTGGGCACCTATCTTCACCGTGACGGCATTTTTTGAGCGAGGTATTCACCCCTTTATTCTTCTTTTCCAATTGTATGTACTCTTCTTCAATTTCGTAGTGCTTTGTGCTAATATATTGTGTTGGTCTTTACGTTTGTAGGAAATCACGATTATCATAACATCAGTGAAGGCCATGGTCTTTACCTCCGAATGTCGGATCTGAGGCCTATTTTTAATTTCTAGGGTTTTACTCTGGAAGCCCTGAACGAGTAATGCACACATTAAGTTAGGGTTCTGACCAAGACACACAGCCGACGAGTTCAGGTACAATCCTTTGATTTGTTATCACAAAATTATCATTACCTGCTTCTAAGGTGAGTTATAACCATGTTTAGGTTTTGTTTTCACTAATTCTAAGTTATACGAGCTAATTTAACTTTCAACGTCAATGATTGTGTATGATGGGCTTAAAAGAGATCTCATAATGTAATTCTTATGAGATTCATTCTGTTCTATTTTATTAACATTTTAAAAAAGGTCAAAGGTTTATTAAACATTTAAGCACTTACTACTTGAATATGATTTGGGCTTTCCTATAACAGAGGCTATTGCATCATTTAAACAATTGATGTTATGCAATCCTAATTTGGCTTTATTTATTTATTTATTTATTTGTAGAATGTTAATTTTTTTTCATGGGTTGCAACCTCAGTTTATAATCTTTATATTATTCTTGGGTCCTTAATTTGTAATTTTATATTGTCTCATATCGGAGAGATCAAATGAAATATTTTTGACTGCTCGGTCTATGAAGGGATCAATTTTCATTGGAACCATAAAGTGTGGTCATCTTAAATGATATCACAGTTTGATTTTACATAAACAGAGCAGGTCTATAGATTTTGTTATATGGAATGGAAAATGTTTTTTAGATGTAAATGCTATTTAAATCTTAGTTTTGAATGAAAATGGTTTATTGTTTGCAGCAAGGAAACATATATTAATTATCAACTAGAACAACTTTGTAGAATTTGTGAACCATCTGTATTTTATTTTGTTTATAGCACAGGCAGACAAGTACTTTCTCTAATGAATTGCTGCATTGTTATGCAAATATGGTGGACAACATCATCTCCAACTACAGGTGCATATGAGATTGGGAAGAAAAATGAATTCCTCAGGTAAATTATCATCTTCTTCACTCTAGCTTAGGAGAATAAACTGTGAATACCTTTTTGAATTGAATTGGGGCTGGTCTTTGAGTTCAAGTTATGCTGGATATGATATTGTCTTCTTAATTTTCTTTCTTTTTTATACCTGAGTTGCTGCGCATTGGAGCTGTTGGAAGCTGCTGTTATTTCTTCTGATAACTCCTTAGTGTGATGTTCTTGGACGATTGACAACTTGAGAACATAGGGAAAGGAAAAGGGACAAGGTATCACATGAACCATAATTAATCACACTTTTTTCTTCATTGTGATTATAATGAATTTTTTTGCAGCTTGGTATGGAAGTGTCATTAGTTGACCTATAAACAATGACATAAGTAACTTTTTCTTTATTGTTTGTTAAATGTGAGTTGGTTCATCAATGTGTCATTTGGGGATTAGTGAGCTATACGCTTCAATAGTCGTATGTTTGTTGTGATGTAATGTTTTTATATTTCAAATGTTAAACACTTTAGGTGCAAGTTATACCATTGTTACTTCACTATTTTTTGGCTTATTTTTACGTGTTTAAAAACTGCTTCGACTCTCTTATGCCGGCAGCAACGGGCCAATTGAAAAGCTTGGTCTTTTGTACTATGGTCTTTTGTACTTTGTTCAATTAATCATAAGTGATATTTCATTGCTCCTTAACTTTGATCTTTGCTCATTAAAATTTGTTGAATTTACTTTCTTTTTGTTGTTGCAGGTGTGTATGGTTATTTTAAAATTTGTTGATCTTTGCTCATTAAAATTTGTTGAATTTACTCTTCTTCTTTTCTGTTCAAGTGTTGCCGCAGGTATTAAGATGGTTATTTTAGTTGTTGGTCTGATGAGTATGTAGATTTTTAGGGTAGTTAAAATTGATTTGTTCTTATTTATGTATTGTAGTTCGTATGCTTGAGTCTGATAGTTCAGATCTTTGAAGAAAACAATTAAGGGTGTATTTGGCTCAGGGAAATCTAAGGCATGGCTCGGAAGATCTTCAGCTTCCCTAAACCAGTTCACCAAGATGTTCGGCTACCAGGTCAACGCCGATAATAAAGGTATAAGTTCCAACACCTCTAAGAAACATGATCTTTTTCTTCGATCTGTACACCGTTTGTTACTTCATATTCTTATTGCATAATCTTCAACCATTGTTGTTAGGGTTTGAATCTGTTAACAGAACTGGGCAGCGGCACGTGGAACTTCTTGCGGGTTAATCGTAAGTCAAACCTTGCCTCTTATTTTTTATTCTTAAGTTTTATTTGCTGATTAAGAAATAGGGATGCCTAATTTGGTTGAGTTCTAGGGTTAGCATGAATGGAACATGAAAGTTTTTATGTCATGAATCAAGTTCTAAAATGTAGGTTTGATAGTACTCTATTGTGTACACTCCTGCTTAATAGAGTTTTATAATTTTTAAGAAGCAAAATTTGAGAATGATGGAGCAACTAAATCTCTATTGTGTTTGCCTTCTTAATTTAATCTGATATTTCATTGTTTATATTTGTGTTCAATGGTGTTTTCTTTCATATTTTTGCTAATAATAGATGTAATGCACAACTTATACGTTTATGACTCGATTTTGGTTCTCTAAGTTCTAGCCATCTATATTTGTTTGTAGTTGACGATGTTGATGGGAGGCCTTCATCTCCGGAAGATGGTGAGGACTAAGAGGAATTTAGTAATGACGGTGGCACAATGTACAAGTGGGATAAGAAGCTTAGAGCTGGGGTTCCTTAGGTTAGTTGACTTAACTACTTTTTAGCTTTACATACATGTGCCAGGTTTGACTCATTTATACATAGTTCCATCTTCATGTTTGATCTCTAATGAGTCAGCATGTTACGTTTAAATATTCAACAAAACGAAAATGTAAAATGGGTCAAGTGGTTTGAAAGGCATCCGAATTGTATTCAAATGCATAAAACTTTTAACTTGCTTTACTAATTTTTTTTAGAATACTGGTCTAATAATAAAGCTTTGTTGTCATGTATCATGCATAAATTATCTATAAAATTAAGAAAACAGAACAAAAAGTGTTTATGGGTCTGCCCAAACACACCTACTTTGAGCCTTCGACCCAAACTTGCACCTAACCCGTCTTTCCATTTGTAACCCAGTTAATTGTTCATAGTTTAAAACATGACCTATCAAATCTCACTATGTGAATGCTTTCAAACTGTTTTGTGAAGTTTAAAAAAGAGATTTGTTTCTGTACTAATAATTTTTTTTGCCATGTTATGTTACGACGTAAGTTTTTGTTTTTTATTTGCTGATTCATGATAAGTTCTTATAACCTCAGTTGTGTTGTAAGATTTGATTGTTGAAGTTGTACCGAGCTCTTTTGATTACGTCATTAGTGCCAATGATCGGACGTCATTATATATGTTGTAGATTTGAGAAAAAATATGAATTATATGTGAAAGTGGAAACCGAGAGTTCTTCATATTACAAACTCGCTTGAGTAGTAAATGAATTCTTTCTTACCTTCGGATATCTTCCGTTTCACCCATTGCCTTTTATTTGGATGTTTTATTTGTGAAGGATTTGTAATGGAATCATTTTTTTGAATTTATTTTGTCATTTGTCTAATATCAATTTTTAGTGCTCATTTGATTTTTACCTGTGTAGGTGTGCAGGTATAATATGTCATATGTCCTTGCTACCGTTTTATTTGGGTTTCATAGGTTGGTGTTCTTCTTTGTTAAGTCTTTTAATGTTAGGTTTATGTCTTCTATTTCATATTTTTCTTTGTTATGGTCCATATCATTGTTGTTTCTCTTTAAAATTGTGATTATGTTTGAGCCTCTCATTGGCCTTGGCCTTTTCGACATGTATGTGCTCCAGTTTTTGCATGGTTTTTAAAATTTATAGATCTTTTTGGTGTTCTAATATCTAACCTATGTGACTTCAACATAAATTATCATGCTTTTTTGCTTTCCTGGGTGGTTCTAAATCATCATACATGTTATTGTTTTTTAATCTAACCTCATTATTATATATCGTTGTTGATCTTGAAAACTGTTATGGTTTTTAAATTCTATTTTTGTAAACCGGTTTGCTTGATGTTATTTGATTGTTAGGCTAATTGATTGTTAAAAATGGATTTTATTTATTAAGCTGAAATCTACATGATCAATCAGAGTTAAGCAAGTTGTTTTTTACTTGCACGGTTTTAAGCTCTATGGTTTTATTTGATTGTTAAATGATTTTTTTTTTGTCTTGCTATGTTTTCTTTAGTAACACTGAAGGATTTATTTCTACTTTGCAGGATTGGAGTATTGTTATGATAGGGATCCAAATCACTTTGAAGTTTGAAGTGCAACAACATTTTGTCGTAATTGATGATAGATACATGATGGGAGTTTACTGTTCTATTAGCATTAGGTGTGAATGCATTCAACATCTTTTGTATAATATATCTGCTCAATATGATGGAAGTTTCTTTTCTACTGAACATCTTGGATGCATTTGTTGGTTTACATACTTTTGGGATGTGTTTTGTTTCATGCAGTATGCGATGTTTCTACGGCCTCATTCATCATCTCTGCAGGCTATTTCTTTTCCACCGTTACACACCGGCATATATTTGCTACGCTTGCCGCAACGCGCTAATTGTCATCTTGTAAGTAAACAATTCAGAACCCTGCGAAGACTTACCAGACATGGCGGGAGTGTGGTCGGCTGAATAGCTGTTTTCGCTGGCTATTGCTTCAAGAACTAGGGCTCTCTCGCTGGCAGGAATCCGATAAATTGCTTCGAGCTTCTTGAAATCAGGCTGCTTCTTGATAAGATTCTCGAATTTGGGTGCTGCAAAGAAGAAAACAACAAAAAATTTAGACATATCGGAAAGTTAGCAACAACAAGGAACTTCAATATCCTACCCTTCTCAACCCACTTCAATGGCAACTCCGTCCCCCCAGGAATCGAGTCTCGTTTGACGAAGAAAAAACGCTTCTTCCAGTCATGGTCATTATGGGAAGCTCGGGGAATCAACTGGGAGGTGGAGGTACGAGCCTGGAGAACAAATCGGCTACAACCATGGGTTCTTAACTTATATGCTTCACAGATCTCAGGAATCCCGATGTCGAGGTTCCTGGTTTGGTTCAACTGGTCCAGAGAATACAAGATTCTCCAGACCATCGGCATGGTTTGGGAATAAGAAAGCCGGGTGGTTTTGAAAAACTGAGTAACGAGCTCTGGAAAGGGGAATGTCATTCCGAGCGAAAAAGGGTAGTACATGAAACAGACCCAAGTTGTAGACATGAAATCGGACTTGACGAGAGAACTATAGGGTCGGAAAACGGTTTCCGGCGGAAAAATGCCGGAATTCTTTAGTTCGAGGATATCGCGATCGTCAAAGGTACATGCTTCTTCCTCACAGGGGATGATATACCCCTGATCATGGAAATCTTCGGCGATCGGAGAGCTTAACGACGAAGAAGATCGAGTGTTTTTCTTGGCCATGGCCGAAAAACAGGAAGGAAAACGAGAAAGAAAGAAGGGGACTGACCTGGAATACCGGAGAAGCTCGAAAGGTTTTTGCGAAGAAGATGGTGAAGATCTCGTGGATTTACCTCCTATTTAAAGAAAAACGTCCCATCTCTTGGACGCCGAGAAATCAGTCACATCCTAACTGCTTTTACCGTCTACACGCCGTTAAAATGGCATCTTTTTGAATTTTAACAGCTGTCAAACTTATCCACAGCTGTTGAAATTCAAGGGGCAATTGTTGGGGGTGTATTTTCAGGATGCTCACAGGAAGCTCAGACAGTTCAGGAATCCTATTGTCATCTGGGAATCTCATAAACTCAGGTATCCTGATTATATTATTTTTACTAACCCTCATATTTGCCACATGTTTATTTGATCAGGTATCACCGGAGTCATCAACTACCTCCGAAACTTACGCTCCAGCTGAAGAAGATCGTGGACCAAGTGAACGGAGAGGCCCTTAACGGTCGAATTAGTTGGGCGATAGGATCCCGGGAATCCCGGAAAGTTTGTTATTATTGTATTTGTTATATAAATCGAGGATTCGACCAGTAGGAACACACAACACACTTTCATTAGCTTGCTTGCGAGTACGAATCATTGTAACACTTAGCTCTGATCGATCAAACCTCCAACCCATTGTAACGAATTGTTTGATCATTAATAACATTGACTTGGTGGCGGTTTTTCAGCCGGCACCCGAGGTTTTTATCCAGGATTCCTAGGGGCGACTCGAAGGATTCTGGAGTTTTCCTCGCTAAAATCCTTGTGTTATCATCCCAACTTGGATTACTTCCTCACTTGATAGTTAAGCACACTACCTCACAATCTAAGTTTGGAATACAGGATTCCTAAGTGAATTTTTGAGCAAAACAACTTTATACACAATTTGGTGTGTAGAGGGCATGATTAATATTAAATAAAGTGTACATTTTAACCACTCATCACATCCCCACACTTATCTTTTTCCGTCTCTGAAAACTGCCATGGAATCATAATTGGGAAAATCAACCTCAAAATAATTAAGCATCTTAATTTATCAACCATTTTCATTCCACATTCCGAAATGTAATCATATATGCTAATTGTAATTGCCGATATTTCTATCCGACTAAACCCAACCACTGATCTTTGAGCCCCCAAGGTGTTCGTCAATTACCAATCAGTTGTATTAACTTGCCTATGTGTCCCACATTCAGAAAGCTCGAGCTCAGTCTAATCCCGACTCAAATTCGGTCAAAGCAAAGGGTAATAAGTATGAAATATTTAAATTTCCCCACCCTCCTTTAACCAGATACCTATATATCCCAAGAATGATGGATTTAAATGGATGAGTGAATTTGTTGAGCATTTATTCGTCTACTATCACTTTCTATTTTTTTTTCTTTTTCTCATTTTCTTTTTTTTTCTTTTTTTTATAATTGGTTAATTTTAACTATACTTACCAACGGACATCATCAGAGGTACTTTTCGCAAGATGCTATCTCCAAATCATACATGAGTATTTTGCCCGCGAGATCCAGGGCATCATCAGAGGCACTCACCATGGGATACTATCCTTAGTTCGTGCGTGAGTATTCTGTCCCTTCACTCTAACTTATTAACCAATTTATTACCTACTATGCTCAAATATGGAAAGATGGGGCGCCGTTATTTTTCGGATTTGCTTTCGCAAAAAGATCATAACATGCCAATTTATTCTGAGGATATATAAATCTCTAATTTAAAAAGGTTTTTTCCTCCTAATCATCAGTTTCAATCTCACTCTAACTCCTAAAATGGGAACCCACTAGCAAACTAATTTAATTACGTATTTATACACAACTAAACACCAAGGGATAATTAAGTTTTACTAAATCAGCTAGGCCTACCGACACATCACAAATTAGATATACTTTTCATTCTCTCCTTTGCCTACCACTTTCCCCTTTTCTTTCTTTATTTATATTCTGAAAAATCGACTACCAATTGTATAATCATTTTTCATGTACCGGCAATTTATCTAAAACAGATTTGACTCAAAACACTAAACTAAGAATGACTCAAAAAATGAAAAATCTTTTTGGATTTTTTATGTTTTTCTCAAAATTTATTTTTTTCAAAATAAACACAACTACCTAAAAATTCAAAAACTGACAAAAACTGACGTCCTGTCCCCCTACCCACACTTAAGATCGACATTGCCCTCAATGTATAAGGAGACACACACATAATGAATATACAGACACGAACGGGAAAATAAAATAAAAGAAAAAATAAAATGCAAAAAATAAATAAAAAGTAAAATAAATAAAAAGTAACAAGTTGGAACAGACTCCCCTGATATCATCGTGAAAGCTCCTCAGAAGTCATACCAACGCCCTCTCATGCTAGATCGTGAATTCCAGAATTCGGATGGAACGTTTATCGGTGGTGTTTGTGAGTGAGTGCGAACGAGACAGCGGTGGTGAGTCGTGATTGGGAAGAACCGACCCGTTGAAGGGTTTTGAAATTTTGTTTTTTGAATTTTTTTATGAATTTCGGGGCGTACCGCCCCAAATGTTAACATTCTGGGCGTACCGCCCTGAAAATAAAAACGGATTTTTTTTTGTAATTTCTGGGCGTACTTCCCCAAATGTTAACATTCTGGGCGTACCGCCCATCTCCTTTTTTGGCAGAAAGTTTGAAAAATTTTTGGGGACTCAAAATTTTTCTATCTCTTGGAAAAACACTTGTTTTGCACCACCAAACGTCTCTACTGCAAAAAATTTTATAAAACATACCTGGAACGCAGTACCAACACAATTTCATTCCCGAGCTTCCCGATTTCCTAAAAACACACCAAAAACGTAAAATCTAACAAAAACTACGAAAACACACAAAAATCAAAAGAAAAACAAACCGATGGGTTGCCTCCCAGTTAGCGCTAAGTTTTTAAGGTCTTCAGCCAGATCGTATGTGACACCCACTCCCAGTCTTGGCTCCAGGAGGGGTCACGTGTCGGATTTACTCATGAACACATGGTACAACAGAGATAACTAAGCAGCGGAAATTAAAAACTTTTCATTTATATATATAACGAGTTACAATAGTAAGGAAGATAATAACATAATTTATAACTAGATCTTATCTATAGCTATGTCAGTCTACTACCGAGTCATTCCTGATAGCTTGCCCATCTAATCTGCCCTTGCTAGAGCCCTTCCCTTGCTACTTTAAACATCACTGATACCTGACATACATGCTTTTAAAGGTCAGCTTACGCTGGTGAGTTCTAAGTATTTAAAACTTTTACCTTTCTTTGAAAGGTTTACTTCAAACATTTGGGTCTAACGACCCCTTCTTTATAACATTTATCAGGTATAAAACATAACAGAATTATACCAAAATATTTAACCATTCATTCTACTAAGCATTGTCTATTGGAACCACGTTAGCTCCTCGGGCAACCGTCACCACTCGAAACCTTTCATAGAGTAACCGTCGTTACCCCGGGGAACCGTCATTCCCCGCTTCTAGTTGCACAACCACCTTTTCCCTTTTCACTAGACAATATCTGCTTAGATTAAAACCTTTTCAACCTTTTAAACCTTTTCATCCTTTTCAAAAGTCCATCTAAATAAATCTTGTATTTGGACTCATAACCGTTTCAACACCAGTCCATTACCCGTATATGGAAATAAGCGTTTCATAAATATAATGTTATGGGTCTTGCATAACAAGGCTAATAAGATCATATTTACCCGACACTTAGTTCTATACATAGGCTTAGACCAAACATTCACATTTTTCATTTCTCAAAGCTTTATATAAAAGTTTCAATCTTTATATTACCCGTTTATTATAACCTTCCCGAAAAAGTAATAGCAGGTAATAGTAACTTTAAAACAGTTATAAGTATTATAACTTTTCCACGTATGTGTATCAACACAAAACAAGTAAAGGCATCTCAAATACTTTTCAAGTAAACAGTTGAATATATATCATTGCATGTATATCAGCCCGAAAACATTAAAACATTTAAAACATTTAAAAGTGGGCTCATAGAACTCACCTTATTCTCTTAAGCAGTTAATTCAGAGAAAACCTCCGCTATGCCTTCCAATTAAACCTAATCGCATATTGTATGGCGTTAACACAAGGTTTAATATAATAAACATTTCCTATGTTTATTTTAACTCTTTATTAACTTAATAATACTTAGTTATTAAGTTTATTTCTTTTAAAGGTCAAAATGACTAAAATGCCCTTTAGGCCATTATCCTTTTCTTTTGTTGATAATATGAAGACACGCATTCCTATAAGTAAACGCTCACTCCGGGATCGCCTAGTGAGGGATGCCATTTCCCAGTTGGGATTTATGCGACACCCTCGCTTTTGCCAGAAACCCCAGTGTACAGGCGTCTACCCTTCCGGTCCGCGCTAACTTCTGAATATCTTATTAACTCGGTATTTAAAATACTTTATCATTTGTCCATTTTAACTTCATATATACTTATTATATATGTAAACATAGTTCCATGTCAAAATTCAAGTCTCCATACCCTTTGAATTATTTTATATTAAATAATCATATTCGGAAACCCTAATTTTCTGTTATTCTTATTTCTTTATCAAAACTCATTTTCATTCAAAACTGACTAGGGTATTATCCGTTATAACATTTTATAACATGTTTTAAAATTTCAAAGCTTGGTTCATCACCGTTTACTCGGGTTTAATAGCACAGCGGCTAGAAAACCCTAATTTCCATATTAATACTTTAAACATATTTTAAATATGTTTCAAATATATATTAAATATATCCTTTAATCCGATAATTAATTCATCGTTTATATTAAATATATATATATAATATTTAAATACAAAATATCCTTTTAATCAATTTTATTAAATAAAACTGATTAATAATCGTTTATATATTTATTCGTCTTAAATATATATTTATATCATTTATCTTGTTCTATTATGATTTTATATAAACTTTAACTTAATAAGAATATTTGTAATAATAACAAATATATAACGTGATTACCTCTTCGACGGGTCGTGAGACGAGTCCAAAATAACCGAATAACACTACTACAAAAACTGCTTTCCTTGACACGCGAACGATGACACTCGATAATTCTTGACGTGCAAAAACTGAAGTGTCAAAATAAAATGTCAATTACAGGTAATTCCTAAGAATTCATGACGCGCATTTTTGAGTGTCAAGAATTTCTGTCATATTTCAAAAAAAAAAAAACACGGAGGACACTTATAATGTGAGTGTCAAGAAGCTGGTGTCGTTTTTTATTTATTTTCCCGCCTAAAATTTTCAGAAAAGACGAAATCCAAAAAAATAATAATATAAACAAACCCTAGCTAATTCTTCCGCCCCAAATCGCGTCCGCCCTAATTTTCTCCTCCATACGAAATCCCACCGTCCTTCACTCGCCGTCAGCCTCCTCTCATCCATCACCTTGTCTGCTTCTAGACGCCGACGATTTTCAAATCCATCCTCATCCAGGTCCGGCGATTTCAGATCCACCCTCGTCCAGATCCAGCGATTTCAGGTCATAGTGTACACATGAATGGCAAGTGCATATATATGTAACTAACTATTATAATTATATATGCACTGTTGAATTGCGCACGCCGGAGCTGTCAGATCTAAGAAAAATTCATACTACCGCGTAGTAAATTGTTTTCTGAGATCATATCAACAAGGTCAGTTTTAATCTTATGGTTCTGTTGTGGTTTCGTTATCAAATTGTAAGATTTGAGATCGGCGGAGCTTAATTTGTGCTTTTTGCGAAACCTGCTATCGTGATGTATCGGGATCTGGTTGAATTAGGGTTTAGCAAGCATTATAGTCCACTTGTGAAGTTGTTATAATTTAGAATTATGTGTGTGTTTTGCATATTTCTACAGTTTAGGCGATTTATAAATGCATATGAGATTTTGTTCTTTCACTTTGTTAATTTCTAAATATATAGCGCCTACCTAACTTGGTATGGATTTCGGTTTCCTTTCTAAAATTATATGGTTTTACAAATTGCTTAACTCTCTTCAAATTTTCAGGCTAGAAATCAGAAGATTGGAGAAAAACCACTTCTTTCTATCTCCAGTTTTGTACAGGTAATGTTACCATATTTCAGTTTTGGCCTTTTGGGTCAACATTATGGTAGTGTTTATGGTTCTTTCAACAAGAAAGGCATGGCATTTTGACTGGCATTTCTGTTTGTTTAACATACCTAGAATAAACAGTGTTGCAGCAATGAAGTAGTTGTCATAAATGAACAATGTTGCTGTTCTATTTTTTTGGTTCTAAGAACTGTACTTTAGTATTTTTCTATGTCACTAAATGATTAATCTTAGAATAAAGTAATTGGTAATGGATAAAGTAGCAGATCAAACTGAAACAATGAGGATATTATTATTAGAGACCAAAGAACACTTAATAATGTTCTTTGCTACTTTAGTGTTATGTTAGTTAATTTTTTTTTAACTGGCTTGCAAAAGCTACAAGAAATGAACCACGCTTTTCATTTATTAATTGAAGCATCTATTTTGCATATGCAGGTATAGAGTTGAATATTATGTTACATGTTGTATCCTTCCGTGCTTCAAGTTCTTTAACATTTTAAAACCTATTGAGACCTTAATTCATTTTTAATAAAACAGAAAGCATGTTCTTCTGCAGGCAGCCCGCAACAATGTGCTTCTTGCTGTTCCAGCATTCCTTTATGCCATTAATAACTATCTTAAGTTCACCATGCAGGTACCTATAATGTAGAATTCCTTCTGGTATAATAAATTTTCTAGAGCACATATAAATTTTTAGAAATTTGAAAATGATGGTACAGTTCTACAGTTTAGTTATACTATCAATTGCATGCAAAAAGAGGGCTCTGATGAAACTTGTAATGTAGTTTCATAATGTCTTTATAGGGATACTTTCCGCTTGAGCTAGAATAGTTGTTTAGACATATTTACATAAGTTTACATAATTAGATGTTAAAACTTAAGATCTTTAGAAGACTCAGGTTGTATTATTGTCAAAAGCTGTGTAGATATTTGATCATGAATCATATAGAGATAATCTTTCCATTTATTGTCAAGTTATTTTCTCCATCTTATCATAAATACATGTAGACACTTAATTTTTTTCACTTGAATACAAACACATATTTGATCGTGAATACGATAAGCAAAATAATTTCTGTAACAGTTGTGTTTTCATATTGTTCACATTGCTGATCACTTATAAACTGCATAAGTGCATATATCCAGATATTTTATTTGGAGCCTATTATCTAATATGACAATCTTTTTTGCAGCTTTATTTCAATCCTGCAACTGTAAAGATGCTAAGCAATCTTAAGGTAATTGTTTCTAGCTTTGTGATCATGATAAGTTCCTTAATTCTATGAATCAACTATTTCTACCTGTAAATTTTTGTGTTCTGTTCTTTTCCATCGACATATTTCAGCACATAATTAGTTATCTAAGTTCATATCTATGTCAAATTTTTTTCTCATGTAGAAAATGAAAGATACACTTTTGACACACACGCACACAAGCTCCCTGTTTTGGATTTCTTTGATTGTTTGTTTGTTATTATTCATATTGAATCCTAATTTCAACTTAAAATTGCAGGTCTTAGTGATCGCGGTTCTCTTGAAAATAGTAATGAAGCGTAGATTTTCGATAATTCAGGTCTGTCAGTACGGTTCTGAACGTTCATTTTTCTATTTTCTTTTTGCCTTTTCTACATGAGATCACTTAACATATAAGATCCCTTTTGTATATATGTTACGTGGCTTTGGTAAATGATAAGTTTACATATTTGGTTGGTTGCAACTGAAATGGTATTCTTCTGCAGGAACTTGCAGGTCTACCAACAATGGAGCTAATTCACAAAGATGGCACTCATCCGACTAATACATTTATTTGCTAATGTAGAAATATTTTTAGTACTTGTATGAAATGTTCGAATTGTTTTTAATATATGAAATGTATTGTTTTACTATAAGTGTATTTTTATGTTCTATTATCTGGTTAATTGTCATTATTAGTAGAAACTAGTGATTCTATTAAAAAATATTTTTTTTTAATTTTTTTTTACATTCTTGACGCGCAAAATTGAGTGTCATAAGCAGATTTATGACTGGGGCTTCCTTGACGCGCATTTTATGACGCGCAAAGCATGTCATAAAATGCGTGTCATTGTTCGCGCGTCAAGAGCTTCTTGACACGCATTTTGCGCGTCAAGAAGCTTCTTGACCCCCGCATCCTTGACGCGCATTTGCGTGTCAAGAAGGCACTTTCTTGACGCGCAATGCACGTCAAGAATGCCAGTTTTTGTAGTAGTGTAATAAATTTGTCCAATTTGGACAAATAAATAGTCCTTCCCGACTAGTTTCTTGCCACGAGCATTTCTCCGTTGTCGGTTCTTCGTTTGGACCTCGTTACGCCACCGAATCATCGTCCGAAAGTGAAGACGGGTTAACTCGTCGTCTCTTTTTCTAACTTAAATTAAGATCACCTACGACTGCCGTTAACAACCACCAATTACCGTCACCATTTACCACCATCCCGGGTGTTCACCGACGTTGTCGTTGTCACCCGTCGTCAATCATACGTCACCGAATCTCACTCCGAACATCACCGACTAACAACCCCACATGAAATGATAACCCAACTGAATTCTCACCGTAGCCACCGTTAACAAGCTGTTTACGGGCCATATTCGCCGTTACCGACGGAGCACGACGGTCCCTGGCCGTCGCCACTGGGTTCGGACAGGAGGAGGCTCGTCGGATGGTTACTGGGTTTCGCCGGTTCCGAGGTTGACGGGAAACTGGGGTGTGGTGTCGCCGGGAAGACGAGAAAACGAGGAGCTGGGTCGATCGGAGAGAGCTCAGGGCCGCCGGAGATGGTGAGAAAACGAAGGTGCCGGTCGGGTTTTGTAGCTCTGAGCCGCTGCTGCTGCCGGGTTTCGATCGGAGCTAGGTGAAGCTACCGGAAAACAAGCGGAGGGAAGGGGAGGCTTGGCTTGCGTCGCCGTGGCTGCTGCTGCTGTTCGGAGGTTCGCTGGAGGGGGGCATCGCCGTGACAACGGTCGGAAGGGAGGGACGAAGGAGGGGCTGCTGCTTTCTTTCTCTTCTCTCTCTCTTATTCTTTCTGTCTTTTTTTTTTAATTTGTCGTGTAGTGCATTTGAATTGAATTATGTGTATAGAATTTGAATGTGATTCAATTTGTGTGTGATATGTATGTATTTATATGTAAACCAGTTCCATAAAACTTCTTCACTTATGTTGTTGAGAAATGAAAATGTTTGATGAATCATAGATCAATTCGACATCTAAAAATTTAAGAAGTAGGGAGCAAGTATGTTTAGGATATTTTAATATGGTATAATATTTAATGAGTAGGTATTATACCCGCATTTTAAACCCGTAAAATAATATAATATTTCATGAAGGGATTATATAAATTCCCGAACATCTAAAATATTACGGGACTTCAATAAATATAATATTTATATTTATTCTTCGGTTGTAACGCAACCGGTGAATATTTATTTAATTACGCGGTAACAGCGTTTGTCTAATCAGTGTCGCGATCTCGGCCGTTTGACAGACCGAATACGTCTTCTCGACTGAAATTCTTCATAGATATTATAAAAATTATTTATACTTTGCCGAGTCGTTATAATCATCTCGAACGGTTAACCGAATTGATTTCGGTTATTATCGCGTAACAGTAACGGTTACCGTTCCACCATTTTTTTTGTCGAACATTGAAAATATAATTTATAATGATTATAAATCAAGTATTTAGCAATACCTGAAATTCTGTTTTCGCCTCGATGTAATTTTTGTGATGTTCGTGCTTACATACGGTTTATTACAACCGGGCCTAAATCACTATTTTGCGTTTTCCCGCTTCATTATAACTCGGATTTAAAATCCGTCTGCACCCACCATCTTTATTTGTCGTTATCTACTATATTCTATAATTTCGCCTCTTGACGTTTCCTTGAATATCGTGTCGTATATTTATACGTGAATCGTGATGTTTCTCTATTATACGTATATATTATATTACATATATTTCAGCTACTTAACAAATATAGCACACGTATATATCTTAAGTCATAAAATTTGGGGTGTTACACCGTACTTCCCTTTCACGGAGGCTTAAAAACATGATTCTCTCCAATTTTCAGCTCAGTGAACGGATTCTTTGTAAACTCGAACTTGCCATCTCGAGTCCATCCACTAACATCACCACTTTCCTCATCCTTCATTTTCACTGCACCTCGACCATCCTCGTTTTTTCTAGCAGCTTTTCCTTCACCACCAGTCCGAGCTTTCGATCTCGTCGCCTTCTCTCGTGGTTTGTGTCCGTTTTTAGCATCCTTCAGCTCACCCGAATCAACACCTACCGGGTCACCGGTATCCCCACACTTGACTTCATCAACCTCCACTTGCAACCTGTCAACCACAAAAGCACCTTTCTTTGTATCCTCCCCATTTTCATGAAGAGAACACTCATTAGTAGCAAACAATTTTGGAATTGATTTAATAACCGAATAAGAAAAATCATGATTAAACAAATTTAAATGTAGTAAACGGTTACCAAACCTCATGGTGCATGTGTTGGCCTTACAATTAATTTGTGTGTTAGCGGTCGATAAAAAATGGTCTTCCAAGTATGATCCTCGGTTGGTGTCCCGTTTCTTCATAATCAACTACTAGGAAATCTTCCGGAAAATAAAACTCACCAACTTTAACCGCTACACCCACCAACATACCTCTAGGCCTCTTCTTTGACCGATCGGCGAAGAACACCGTCGTCTTCACTTCCTGTAAAGGACCAAAAATTAATTCATCAAATATGCTACTAGGTAGAATATTTACCGATGCACCGTAGTCGAGAAGCGCTTTGTTCGTCTTGAATTCCCCGATTTGAATCGGGATGAGTGGCGTCTTCAACTCTTCAAACTCTTCTTCTTAACTTTCCTCACCATCCTCTTGTATGTCAACCGCACCAATCGGTACCCCTCGAACATTTTTAGCACCTGAGGTGGAAGCTTGGTGAGATGGATTCAATACCGTGTCGGATGGTAACTTACCTAGTTCTCGCATGGACACTTGCTCTGCTAGTTGGCCCATTTGCTTCTGCATTGACTCTATTGTTTTATCCCGAATCTCATTAGCCTTCTGCATCTCCTTAAGTGTCTCCAATATAGCAGTTAATTGAGGATTTCATTCATCATCACAGGTCTGTTGTGGTTGATAAACTATTTGCTGTTGTGGACCCCCCGAGTTGTAATTGTTTCTTTGGTAGCCTTGATTATAACCCTGTTGACGATTCTAGTGTGCTTGACCTTGATTGTAAACATTCTGACCCTGCATAAAATTTACATCTCCATTCCTCTTGTTTCTTAAAGGACACAGGGCTAACAAATGGCCTAACTCACCACATTCAGAACAGACTGCAAATGAACCACCTTGCTTTGACACTTCTCCACCACCAACTTTAGTTGTGCCACCTGCTTTTCCAAGATGAGGTTCTATTATCTTAATTTATCTATTATTTCTTCAGCCTCATAATCCACTGCTTTCACCTGAGATCTTGACCGTCTACTCGATTGAGCTAACCTTTTTGATGTTGCACTCAATTTTTCTAGGTTCCCCCAATCAACCTCTTCAAAATTCGTCAAAAAATGTACCGTTTCTCATTGAATTTAAGTCTTTAATATCTTCTGGAAGCAACCCGTCGTATAAACATTTGATCAAATCCCAAGTCTCTATACCATGATGTGGGCACTTTCTGAGCAAATCTTTAAATCTTGTAAACGCCTCGTGAAAAGGCTCCCCCGAATGTTGTTGGAATGATCTAATGGCTTCTTTTTCTTCGGATGTTTTGCTCATTGGATAATATTCTTCCAAGAAAGCCTCTTGCATCTCTTGCCACGTGCAAATGCTTATCGCCGGTAAACTGTCAAACCAAACACGAGCACGATCTTTTAGTGTATATTGAAATAACATAAGTTTTACCTTGTTTGGCGTGAATCCTAATCCTCCAATCAACCCGCTCATTGAATCGAATGCTGAGATGTGCAAGTATGGATCCTCATGTTTCTTCCCAAAGAACTCTGGCAAGTGGTTCAAATATTGTGGCCGAACTTCAAATAATCTCCCATTTCGCCCTATAGGAGTCACCACTGCAGATGAACTCGGCATGACCACCTTCTTGAAATGACTCTCGACCCCTCGGGCCGGTGCTTGCCTCTGAATTCTTGGAACACCGTCTATGATCTCGAGATGGTTCCTATTACGATAATTTCCATTAAAATGTGGGACCCCCCGAGGCCAAATTTCTGGTAGTACGTCAAAAAACTCCAACGCCTCGGTTAATGCAGTGACCACGAGGAGTGGTAAGGTAGTTGACGGTCCATCCCCGACAGTAGTTGATGAAGAGGAGCCGGTTGATGAGGAAATTAAGCTCGAGACTCCGGACGGGAGGGTGCATCCAAGCCTGAGGCCAACAAGTACATCACCAGTGTCCAGGTCTCAGGAGGTGAAGAAAACCATGAAGTGGGAGTTAGCTAGAGCTAGGAGGCAGGATAAGTTCACTGAGCGACCCATCACCATAGATGACTTGAAAAATGTGCCATTTCCTCAATTTTTGATTAAGCAGAAAAATGAGCAGGAGTTTAGTCAGTTTCTTGATATTCTTAAGCAGCTTAGGATTACATTGCCTTTCACTATAGTTTTGAATAAAATGCCTAAGTATGCTAAATTTTTAAAGGAAATGTTAAATAATAAAAAGAAACTTGAAGCTGTCTCTGATATAACTCTTGATACTAATTGTTTAACTGTTGTCCAGAATAAATTGCCCGAGAAATTAAATGATCATGGAACGTTTACTATTCCTTGTATTTTTGGTAGTTCTTCTGTGACACATGCATTAGCTGATTTAGGTGCGAGTATAAATGTAATGCCTTTTTCTGTTTTTTAGCACCTAGGATTAGGAGAGTTAGCCCCTACTAGGATGACCATATCTTTGGCTGACAAATCCTTAGTGACACCCAAAGGGATAATGGAAAATATGCTTGTTAAGGTTGAGAAATTTTTCTTCCCTATTGACTTTGTGGTAGTTGATTTTGCTTATGATGTGAGGTGTCCTTTGATTTTAGGTAGACCTTTCCTTAGGACTGCCCGAGCGTTAGTTGATGTGTTTGAGGGTACCATTACATTGAGAGTTGAGGAAGAAAGTGTGAAATTTAAGGTCGGTGGGTCGGGTGATAAGAAAATTCTCAACGAGTCCATCTATATGTTAGAGTCTTTTAAATCTTGTGTGGATCGTTGTATAGGATTTGTTACTAGGAAGGAGTTGATGGTAGGCAATACGTTAATAGAGGGTGAGAATGAGAGTGTGATAGAACCCACAAATTGGGAGGTCCAAGAGGATTTGAAAAATTTAGATGATTGAGTAATAATATGGCCCAAATGTGGGGAGGATCCTGGTGGAATAAAGGTTGTTGATAAGGACAAGTGCGGGGAAGATCCCGAGGGGTTAGAGGATTTATTAGAAAATTTTGTTATTTTTTACCCATTAGGGGAACCCGGGGGTGGCTTAGTGAGTGAAGATGTTGTGGTAGTTAAGAACGAAAGTAGAAAGGCTACACTTGGTGATTTAGGAGATTGTGATAATGATATAGTGCTTAGAGCAAGTGTAGGGAGGTTTCTGATAGTTGGTTGTGAAAATGACCCGAAATTGAGCTACATAGGAAAAATTCGATTTCTACCGGGTCGTTACAAACATTGGAAGGTTAAAGAGATGTTAGAATTAGTGGTTTTTACTGGGTCTGATTGTTGGTTAGTTAAGAGTTTGATTGGTAGTTCTAAGATTGGAAATCGGGTGCTTACCGGTAGTTTTGTGCTGAGAGATGTGAAGGCAAAGCCTCCTGATTGTGGGTTAGGCGGTTGTTTTGGTAATTTGAGCTGAAAAGATTAGTGCTCGGGTTGTAAAGTTTGTAGCTATCAAGTATTTTTTTTTTTTAATTTTTCCTTCGTCCGTATTTTATATTTTTGTGAGTTTTTATTTTCGTAACTTATTATTAATGTATTTGTCGAGTCTTTTGTGTCTTGTGTCTTTATTTGCAGGTTCGATGATATTCGCGCTTTGGTTTGCTTATGGAATCCAATGGAGGACCTGTGGGTACGAGCTCGCCTGCCGTTCATCCAAATCAATAATCAGGGGAGTCCGTTCCGGTTTATGTTCTTTTATTTTGATTTTCGTTTGCATTTTTATTTCTATTGTTCAAGTGTTTTTATTTATATTCTATTTTATTCTCATCCACATTGAGGGAAATGTGTGATTCAAGTGTGGGGATGGGAATCCTTGCGTCTTGAGTCTTAGTTTTTATTTTTAGTGTGTTTTGTTTGTGTCTTTGAAGAAAAATAAAATTAAATTAAAAAATTCCAAAAATAAAAAAAAAGTTGAAAAATTGTTCAAAAATGCCCAAGAATCTTGCTTCAATTAAATGGAAAATGATAGTACAATCAGGGTCAATTTTATAACTAAACGTGCATAAATGATAGATTGTTGTTAGTAGTAGTATCTATAGCTAGTTTCAATGTATTGGTAGACCCAGCTAATCTAATTAGGCTTAAAAATCCTTATACATCATAAAGAAATATAATAAATCATAAAAGTGAATAAAATCAGGATACTTTAGTGGGTTCCCATCTTATTATGAGTGATGTAAACCGAAACTGTTAAAATTAGATGATAGGTACCTTAGTATTTAAAAGTATATATGTCTCTTAAATATAAAACACACCTCTGTCTTTTTATGAAACTAATTCCGACTTTGGTGGCGGTTAAAAAAATTCCACATTCCATTTTCACTATTGCTTGAGCTGGATAAATACCCTATGTGCTAACCATCAGGTTCACTCTCAGTGGATGTTCCTCTAGGTGAAGCTCTTATAAAAAAAAGAAAAAAAGAAAAAACTATATATAGGTCAAACTAGCAGACCGTTCATCAATCATTCCATCAATTTTTGAGACATATATAGTTTTAAATACTAGGGTAGGAAAATCTAAAGGGTTTAACGTGTGCCTTGAATCTTGAGACGGAATTAGGGTAAAGTTGCGATTTTTAGGTGTGGGACACATTAAGTAAAATGATAGCTAAATAAATTAAATCAATTTGATGCATTTGGGGCAGAAAGGTTGGTGGTTGTGTTTAATCGGACAAAAATACTGGTAATCGAACTAGGCTATAAGATTAAGAATATAATTGAGAAGGATTTAAAAAATGATTTGAATTGAAAAACTAAGTTAGAGGTTGAGTCCTGGTTATGATTCCACTGTAGTATTTTTCGAGGACGAATAAAAAGTAACTGTGGGATGTATGATGTGTTGCAAACACATCCTATATTTCCCGTGTATTGTGTATATAAAATTGAGTCAAGTCTGAATCATTTTCATTTAGTTTTTATCTATTTTAGTTATTTAAGTCTTAATTGTGGTTTGAGTCATTTTTGTATATTTTGGTGTGAGTTTAGTTAATTATTTGAGTCTTGCATTTAATTATATCAATGTGCTTAAAATTGGTCAAATATATATTTGGGTGTAGGTTGACATTAAAGTTCGAGGGAATAGTATGACATTACATCTAAGTGGAGGGCTGAAAGGAATAATTTAATAAGTTTGGAGGACTGGCGTAGAATTACACCTAAGTTGTAGGCTGGTCATGTACATGGCACTAAGCTGTGGGTTGATTTTAGATATATGAAAGTTAAATTTGGCTATTTCACGTGGGTTAAGCAACAAGAAAAGTGAAAGTTGATTTACACTAAATGGAAAGAATTAAATCATGGGCATATTCACTTACGTGGACACCAAATAAACATAAACATATGGATTAAATGTGGGCTTTGATTGAGTCGGTCACAAGGAAATAACAATTGGGCTGAATTATCATTCGGACGGAACAAAATTGAACCCGATGAATTAAATAAAAAACCTTACGGAGAAGGAATTAAAAAGGGACAAATAATTATTTGAGGAGACCCCCACATATGGAAGAGAATTTGGAGGGCATCTTATATAATACTAATAAAGCAATAAAATTTGTGTCACATGTCTCATTTATAAAGGGTCCACATCACCACCGTCACATGTCAAGATCACATTAAATTACAAATTTAGTAAATCATCAATTAAGAATTACCAATTTTGTCAAAACTAAAATTTTATTTTAAAATTTTGATAAAACTAATGTAGATTTGATTTACTCAATAATTTTAGTATTTTTTGTCAAATATAATAAATTTCTTAAATGTATTAAATTTTTATTTAATATGTTATAAGAATTTTATGTCAATCATAATTTTTAAATTTCTTGATCTATATATTTTTCTTTGCATTTATCAAATATTATAAATCTATATTCAACCCGTGTAGTACACGTGTTACTAACCTAGTGAGCAAATAAAGAAAAACCCTACGGTAAAAAGGAATTTTACCGAGAAAATTTGGACGTGAAGGAGGACTAGGAACAAGAGGAGACCATCCGTTTCAATCATTCAACTATTATTCACTGATTCGAGGTTTTCTAATTCTTGCTTTCTTGTATTCAATTAAACCTAAAATCATGTTTCTTGTTCAAGATTTAATCTTTATTGTGTGTTTAAGCATGAACATGGTGGTAGACTAAATTGCTTATATCACCTAGACTGTATGACGAATATTTAGTATTTTACAACTTTATTCGGTTTTGGTGATTTAATTGATGTATGATGATTCTTTAAATTCCGCTAATTCGTATGAAGGAAAGCATGGATGTGTGTGTGAACTAGGGCTATGAATAATTCTTTAGACTTGTCCAATCTGCGAATGTCTTTCGGTTTGGGTTGGGTAATCGGGTAGTGTGACTGTGTGTTTGCTACGTGATATGCTTTGCTAATTTTGGTTATTCATAGTTTAGATTGTTAATCATTGCCTTGGTTTTCATGTGCTACTTTTCCTAGACAAGCCGGGAGGTGATAGGATTATCGAGTAATCGGGTTAGTTAGTGAACTAGATCAACATTATCCCACAAGGAAATGCCCTCGGAAAGTAATTAACTTGTTATTTCGTGTCATTCATATTAGTCCGTGGTATCTCCTGCTAGCCTAAGGTGCCCTAGAGTCTGTCGAAGGTGGTTAGGTTTAGTTGAAGTGGGATGAACTTAAAAGGTGAACCCTTGTTCGAGCGTTAGAGTCATTAGTTAGGAACAAGCCGGGAGGTGACCTAACTGCCATCAAAATTATCAATCGCCGAGTGAAGTTGTGAGTATTAAATAGGAGTCTAGGTCTAGGTGGCCTTTCGCATATTTGATTATTTCCTTGGTTGTCCTGCTTTTGTTTATTAGTTGCGTTAGTTAGTTAATTTAGTTAATAAATATTTTAAAACCAAATTCATTCAAATTTCCTATTCTTTTAGTCCTAGGTCGAGTCTAGCTACATAGTGTCCTTAGGTTCGATATTCGGTCCTCCATAACTATTCAGTAATCTGACAGGTACACTTGCCTTAGGGTTCGGTAAAGTTTAGGATTTTCGGTAAAATTAGGTGTGTCTAGGTCTAGTTTAGGTCTAGGTATTATTAGGTAACTTTAGGTACATTCCGAACACATCACCAGTAATATGGATCATAAATATGTTTGGATAATGGACTAAAGGGTGAGGTTATTGTGAGAAGTTTAGTTTGAATAAGAAGGATAATAAGGAATCATAACCATTAGATCTTCAGTTAAATGAAGATTTATGGCACAATATTTTCGTGTGTAGAATTAGAGAGAAATACTAAAGAAAAAAATAGATGGAATGGTATTTTTGACTTTTTATCAAATTCCCCCTATTTTTTAAACATTAATAACTCTTAGATACGACATTATTTTTAAAAAAATTTAGACTATAAAAAAGAGCGTTTTTTATCTTTAAAACACGTACAATGTTGTTATATATAAAATTTATTTTTTTTCAAATGTTCAGATCATTGTGTTAAAATGTTCAGATCATTGTGTCATATTGTGTCAAAAATGTTCAAATCATTGTGTTATATTGTGTCAAAATGTTCAGATCATTCTGTCATTGGTGTCAAAAACCGAAAGAGTATTTAATTTTATATATAACAACACTATATATATACTTTTGACACAATGACACAATGATCTGAACATTTTGACACAATGACACAATGATCTGAATATTGTGTCAAAAATCATAAGAGTAATTTTTTTTAATTTTTTATATAGCAATACTATATGCGTTTTAAAAATAAAAAAATGCTCGTTTTTGTGGTGTAATTTAAAAAAAATAATAATGTCGTATGTGAAAGTTATGAATGTTATAAAAAAATGGGGGAAGTAGGTAAAAAGTCAACAAAGATGGCTTAGACTAAAATACCCCTCCTTCCTTAATAGATCAAGATCCAATGGCTGAAATTCCTTCTTATCATTCTTATCAAAACCAAACTTCTCATTTGAACTTCTCTTACGATAAAATTGGGCTTTTCCTGAAATACCACTTTGACATGTAACGAGGTTTCCAAACAAGATAACTAATCAAAACAGGATCGGGTCAACTGGATTCAGGTCAGACATGTTAGAGCAAATTGGTTGGAGTAATTTAAAAAAAAAAAATATGTTCAGATAATAAAATGGATTCTAACCAAATTGGTCTTGGGTTGAAGGGAGTTGCTTTTGAAAAAAAATGAACATAGGCTAACCTGCTATCTATATACAATGGCGGATTGTGGCGAAGACTGGAGGCATTGGTGGTCGTGTAGCGATGATTGTGGTGGCGGTGGAGGTTGTGGGTGTAACACCGTAGGTAAATTCAACACCGGCCGTGGAAATGAGAGATCCTTGTTTCGTAAAGAAGATCTAGCTGGATGAGAGGAGAAGTTTTCACCCGGGCGGGCAACAAAAAGCAAATCCAAAAGCTCCTAGTAGACAAAGCGGACAATATTGGTGGTATGAGAGACCGGATATTACAGTGGGGGTCTCCAGGGCCGGTCGGTGGTGATAGTGGTGCGACGATATCATTTGCCGAGTCTTTATTTATATATTCGAGTCAAATTTGAGTCAGTTTTTATTAGTCTTAGTTGTTTTTAGTTAAGGTTGTGTCTTTGAGTCTTTTCTTACGTTTTTATATGCTTTTGTAGGTGTTTAGGGAAATCCCGAGGCCACAAGATAATTGGAGCCAAGTGAATAAGAAAAACAAGAAAAATATCAATTGGTGCTGAAAAGAATGGACTAGGCGTATCGCCTAGTCCCTTGATCATGGTAGGCGTATCGCGCGAGAAGGAAAGTCAACAGGAGGTTTAAGTCGGTTTGACCTAATTGTTTTGTCGCATAAGCACCCTAGGCGTATCGCTCGGGGGAAACTTGGTGCCAAGCGATACGCGCCTATCTATAAAACCTGCAAAAGAAGTAATTTCCGTATAAATTCGAGTTTGAGGGTTTAGTTCGATATTCTACATCTGCGTTCGAATCAGAGAGCTTCCAGGGACGATTTTTTAAGACGTGAAGGGCTAGGAATCAAGGAGGATCGACCGGAATCATAAACCACCATCAATTCAACCATTCGGTTTCATTCCTATCTTTGATTTCTTGTATTCGTTTAGTTAAAAACCATGTTCGTAGTTAAAGTTTCTGACTTTATGTTTGCTTTCACTTTGATTATGGTGGTTGGCTGAATTTATACCACCACTTGGACTGTTGTGACGAACTTTTAGTATTGATTATCGTATCTGACTTTTGACAATTTGATTGATGTCATGTTTCTATTAAATTCCACTATTTTCATGATTGGATACGTATGTGTATATGAAGTAGGGTTCAAATTGATTATCTCTATTGTTTAATCTGCGGATGTCTTCTCGTTTGGGTTGGGTAACTAACTGGTAATTCGCTTATGTTTTGCTTGTTGGTTTGATTAGCTAATTTAGTTGATCATAATATAGATTTTTAATTTGATTCCTAAGTTCATATGTGCTGCTTTTTCTGAATCTCAAAAGGTAAAGAATTATTGGGTAGTCGGTTTGATTAATAACTTAGGTCAACTATGTCTCAAAAGGAAAAGCCCTAGGAAATTAGTCAAATTGCTATTTCATGTAAATTATGAGGATTAGTGGTAGCTCATGCTAGCTTAAGATACCTTAGATTAGATTCGAGGGTGGTTAGGTTTAGTTGAGGTAGGATGTACTTCGGGTGTTAGAAGCATTTACTAGGAAGGACTTAAAAGGTTAACTAGGGTCCATCAGAATTGTCATAGTCAGGTATGGTTATAGGTATTAATTGAGATTCCAGGTCTAGGTGGTGTCTTTCTCGTATTTGGTTATCTTCTCAAAAGTTTCCTGCTTCCGTTCGTTAGTTGATAGTTAATTTAGTTAATCTTAATTTAAAAACCCAAGTTCAAATTCTCAAAATTCCCTTTCTTTGGTTGTAGGTTAAGTCTTATCTATAGAGTGTCCTAGGTTCGATATCTCGGTCTTCCCTAGCTTTACTATAATCCGACAGGTACACTTGCCTTAGGGTTCGATTAGTTTTAGAATTTTCGATAAAATTTAGGTGTGTCTAGGTCTAGGATTAGGTCTAGATTTTAATAGCATTCTTTTAGGTACATTCCGAACACATCATAAAACATCACTCATGTTGTCATCTTTCTATCATACATGAGTGTTAATTAACATTTTCACGTTCGAGCACTCCAACTTCTGTTCGATCCCCTCGTCTTGACACTGGAAGCTAATCACAACCCTGGAGCATGGCTGAGATACCTTGCCGTCGATCGCAGGTCGAATGGAGAAGATTCGCCCCCTTCGTTGGAATGGCGTTTGAGTTGATTGTTCTTGAACTGGCTCTGATCTGATCCCAATTCAAGAATCAGAATCAAACAAAAACGAACACACAATGATTTGAGTAAACCCACAGTTGATTATAACTAGAAAAATATGCTCAAAAACTCGAGTTGATTGTTCTTGAACCGGCCCGATACCAATTCAAGAATCGGAATCAAACAAGAACAAACACACCATGTACGTATACCCATAATTGATTATAACTAGAAAAATATGCTCAAAAACTGATTACTAACCAACTCTCATAAATAACCCTTATGCGTAGTTACGTATTTATAAATATCACCCGACTTGAAGAAAACTCTATCTGTTAAACCCTAATTATCCCTTATACGCCCCCATTTTTTTTGTCCCACTTATTCACATGATATAGAGAGGGTTGATCATGTTTTTGGACGTGCCAAATCGCTACTTCTGTTTGGAGATCGATATTGATCTGGCTTGACATAGAGTTGCCGAACTCCTTGAAGCCGAATATGATGACACAATGGGTGGATGAGAAGAGTTTGATTCAAAAGAGAAAAGAACCATTGGAGGCAATGATTTTTTGCGACTGTTGGAATTTTGGGAGAAAAACTAGTGAAAAATGGGTATTTTCACTAAGTGTGAAAATGAGTTTTTCACCAACTTTGGACTAAAATAAAATACAGATAACATAGGTTTTTGCCTCTGTATTTAATGGGTTTGTGTAGTACGTTGTGAGGGCTTTTCAACGCATCAAACCACGTCCAAATCCGAACTCGTATGAATGAGATATCGAAGCTCAAAGTTGAGGTCTCGCAGCAAGTGAAGCTGCGAAAATAAGAGACAAAAATGCCAAGTATGGCATGAAACTCATCCCACATTGGTTGGGGAATGAAACCAAAAGTGGTTTATAGGGTGGGAACCTTACCAACTATTGTTTCCTCTAGTAGGACACATTCCTTAGACCCTAAGGGGTGCGAAGTACCCCTAACTCGCACTCGCACTAGCACACGCGCGCGCGCGTGGCGTGGGCGTATAAGGCACAATGTGGCGCTTTGATGGCGCACTTTGCACTTCGCCACGCCGCGAGCCGCTTGATAGCCGCCTGAGTTCAACTGGAAATAGTTCCGGTTGGGATAGTTGAACCGAGTTCAACCTGAACAGTGGTTCAGGTTGAAGTTCAAGCGGAAGGTTGGTCCGGAAGCGCCAGTTCAGCTGGAAAACAGCTGTAACGCGGGGTCCTCCTGATTAACAACTGGAAACGCGTTTCTGAGCTAATTAAGGTAATTCCGTGTTAATTAGAAATCAATTTGCATTAAAGACGTTTAATGCAAAGTTTGACTACGAATTATTTTAGAGTGCTCTCCAAGACTCCCACCACTATATATACAGCCTCATTAGTTGAGGCTAAACACACTAGAATTCACAGAATTCTTATTCTCTCTTCTTCCTCTACTCTCACTCTCTCAATCTTCATCTTGTTCGTCAAGACTTCAAGAACTCGAAGGTAAACTTCAAGCTTAGAGTTATCCCGGCCGTACAATACGGTTTAAGCGATTGTACCCTGGGAAACAAAACGGATCTTCGGTAGACCCGGAATTTGTTTTAAGGGACCCGGGTTTTGACCCGAAGCAATCGCCAAGGTTCCTTGGAACCTTTCTCATTTTCTTATCTTATATCAAAAGATTTTTCTCAAATCATTTTTCTTTAACTTTCAATTAGTATTCAAAACCTTTTTATTTAATTTTCTGTCTTTCATTCATTTCATTTAAATCAACATCATCTCATCTCACTTGTATTAAGATTTCATTTCATTGTAATCGTTATTCAATTCTTTGCATTGTACTTTCATTTCCGTGTAACTTCATTTATTTTCCCTGTAATTGTAGTAGGAGTAGAATTTCATTTTCATTGTATTGTAATAGATTAGATTTATTTTCTTTTGTTGTAATCGTACTCAAATAAAAGTATTTATTTTATTTAAATTTGCAAACGGTTTTCCTATAAACTTAAAACAAATTTTAAAACACAGTTCGTTTTTATAAAAACTTCATTGCCTCGAGTCTCAAAGTTGGACTTAGATTTCTCGAGGTCATTTAGTGTTTTAAAAAAATTAATAATTTAACTCGTTTTGACTCAAAGTTGGACTTAGAGTTAAACGAGTTGTCGGTTACGACAAAACTTTGACATCCATTCGTTGGACATTAAATTTTTTCTTTATATCTTTAACATCCATTAGTTGGACGTTATAAACTTTCTTTAAAAATCATCTAACCTCCATAAGTTGGAAGTTATATATAATCTTACATCTCTATATCCATCCATTTGTTGGACTTTAATCTCTTTAAAACGTGCGCGTTTAGAGATTAAAAACTCTCTTCTACTCCTTGAAAACCATCCATTAGTAGGAGGTTTTTTCTTACGTTTTAAACGTGCGCGTTTAAATAATAATTCTGAATATTAACCTGTGTAGTCTTCTATTTCAGAAAAATGACTAACACGACCGAAAAGCCTAAGGAAACACCATCGGTTGGTACTTCCACTGGCATAACGGCCAACACCATCGCCAGTCATGCCGAAAACCCGAGAAGTTCTCGGGTTTGCACTTCAAAAGGTGGCAACAGAAGATGTTGTTCTACCTAACCACCTTAAACCTTGCGAGGTGTCTCACTGAGTCCGCTCCCCAACTCGGTGAAGGGGAAGCCAATGCTGAAACCGTTAGTGTCGTTGACGCTTGGAAACATTCGGACTATTTGTGCCGCAACTATATGTTGAACGGCCTAGTGGACTCTCTGTATAATGTCTACTCGGTGTTTAAGACTTCCAAAGAATTATGGGAGTCTTTAGACAAGAAGTATAGAACGGAGGATGCTGGCACGAAGAAATTCGTGGTAGCCCGTTTCTTGGACTACAAAATGGTTGATAATAAAACCGTGATGAGTCAAGTCCAGGAGATTCAAATTATACTACATGAGGTCCTCGCAGAGGGTATGTCCCTCTGTGAGACGTTTCAAGTGGCGGCAATGATTGAAAAGCTTCCGCCTTCGTGGCTTGAGTTTAAGAATTATCTTAAACACAAAAGAAAGGCGATGACCGTTGAGGATCTCATTGTCCGTCTTCGTATCGAGGAGGACAATAAGATGGCTCAAAAAGCCACCACCATGCAACCTTCGGCTAAGGTGAATATGGTGGAGGTTGGTCAATCTTCCAAGGGAAGCAAGCGCAATGGTGGGGCCAAAGCCAAAGGCAAAGCGGTGGAGCACTTGGCACCGAAGAAAGGGGTTGTGAAAAAGAAGCCCCAGAAGTTCTCAGGAAAGTGCTACAACTGTGGGGGCATGGTCATCGGGCGGATCAGTGCCCGAAGCCACAACGTGAGCGCGCTCACATGGTGGAAGACGACATGCCACTGGTAGCCATGATCACGGAGGCGTCTGCCTTCATTTCTGAAGTCAACATTGTGGGGGAGAACCCTGGCTGGTATGTTGACACCGGTGCCACCCGCCACGTGTGCGGAGACAAGTCCTTCTTTAGTACGTTTAAAGAGGCGAAGGGGACCGAGAAGCTTTATATGGGGAATAAAGCTACTGCCGACATCATGGGTGAAGGCAATGTGGTCTTAAAGTTCACTTCCGAGAAGGAACTTACGTTGAGCAACGTTCTGTACGTGCCGGAAATCAGGAAGAATCTTGTTTCTGGATGGCTGCTCAACAAGTTTGGATTTCGCATAGTGATCGAGTCTGATAAGGTCGTTTTGACCAAAAATGGCATGTTTGTAGGCAAGGGCTATGCCCAAAACTCTATGTTCAACTTGTCTACAATGGTTATTAATAAAATGGCGAAAGCCTCCTCTTCTACTTATATGATTGAGTTTTACGATTCAAATATGTGGCATGGTAGATTAGGACACGTCAATTTTAATTCAATACGCCGTTTGATGAATTTAAAATGTTTGCCAAATTTTAAAACAGACTCGAAATCAAAATACGAAACGTGTGTCGAATCCAAACTTACAAGACAACCATTTAAATCGGTTGAACGAATAACCGAACCCCTAGACTTAATTCACACTGATGTGTGTGACTTGAAAGTCGTCCCCACGCGTGGTGGACACAAGTACTTCATCACGTTTATTGATGATAGTACAAGATATTGCTATGTATACTTACTTAAGAGTAAGTGTAGAGGCTAGATTATGAGGCTTGTAATATTAAATAAGTTGGGCTGGGCTTAGAGGGTTTAACTAGATTAGTAGGCTAGTTTATGATTGGGCTTGGGTTTACTATTGGGTTTATGATCCAAAAGGGGCCCAATAGTAAACCCAATGGGGGTCTATATATAGACCACTTGACCTCCTCATTTAGGGGGCTTGAGTTTACGATTTTAGAGAGAGACAAGAGTGATTACGATTCTGTATTTGTACCCGACAAGGTTTCTTGTGTGCAAAGATCAAGTTTTTAGTGTTTAATCATCGTATTCTTTGTGTTTCTTCTCTTCTCTATCTTGAATCAATCATAAACGAGGATTCCGCACTCGTTTGTGATATCAATATCGTGTTTTGGGAGATTTTCTGGACCTACAATTGGTATCAGAGCCAAGAAACGAGTGTTTCGAGGTTCTCACGATATTGGATTCAAGCTATTTTTCTGAAAAAGTTCGAGTTTTTGAAGATTTGAAGCTGCTGGAGATGTTTATGATCAGATCTGTTGTTGTTCTTCGAGTTCACGATCAGTTTTTCTGGGTTTTTCCGTGTTTACGACTTCTTCGGTTGAAGATCTTCATTGTTTGGGTGTTTACGAGTTCAAGACTGCGTTTTTATCGTGTTTACGACCCGGTGTTTTGAGTTTACGACATTTCTTGATCGGAATTGGGGTTTACGACATTTTTGGATCGTAATTGGGAGTTTACGATTCAGTTGAATCGAAATCAGGCGTTTACGATTTGGTTTTATCGGAATCGGCGTTTACGATCAAGTGTTTACGACCCGGTGGTGTTTACGATCAGCCAGGCTATCAAATATCGTAAACGGGAGATTACGATCGTAAACAGGGTTTACGATCGGAAACAGGATTTGCGGCAAAAGGTCTCTTTTTCACACTTTCACGGAAATGGGCGTAACTTTTGACTCGTTTGGAGTTAGAAGCTCAAATTTTTACACGACGTTCGTGACATCAAGCCCCAGAATTACCCCCGACTAACGTCCAGGGGAGCTCGTTTGGACCCCCAAATTCTACTCCGAAGGCCTCCGTTTTTCAGTTTTAAGTTTCTGACACTATTCTTTGAATAGTGATTTTGCCGATTTTGCCGTTTTTGCCGATTTTTCTAAATTTTCAGAAGCTGCATATCTAATTAAGAAAATGAGTTCAGTGGTTGAAGAAAATAATTTGGTTGAGAACAAGGATGATTTCGCAGCTGAAGTTGACAATACTGAGATATGCCCCAATCCTACTTGTGCTCGTATAATTCCTGGACTTAGGCAAATTTGTAAAAATTATCAGATAGAATTATTTGAGATAAAATGCGAAAGGAGTTCATTCAAGGGTAGATGGCAAAAGAATGAGGAGAAAGTAAAAGCTCGGAAACGAGACATTAAGAAATATCAGAAGCTAGCAACGGAGAAGACTATCTTATATGATCGGGCTAGGATTGAGATATCTGAGCTTACACAGAAATTAACTGAACTGCAACAAAAATATGATGAGCTACAGGTCAAGTATGATTGCAATCAGGAAAGAAATAAGCGAATGCTCGATGCTGGAAAGGAATTGTCACAAGCTGTTGTGACTGGTCAAGTTGGGAAAGATAAAACTGGGTTTGGATCAGAAAAGTCTGGTAAGTCTCTGTCTGCAAACAGCATCATTCCTCCACCAGTTCCCAGAGACATTGTAGGAATACTTCTTAGTGAGGATCAAGTTGAACGAACCAAGTCTGATTATAAAGAAGCTGCTCCTCCTATTGATAGTGTCTTGGTTGGAACTACACCATTGACTCAAGAGGAAATAGACAACGAGGCAAACATGACATATGGTGAAGGGAGAATAGAGGACGTATCAAGAGATGATGCTGAGTGCCAGGAGTATAACAGATGTCACAACTCTAAGTCTGATGAGGCTGGGATAGAGTTGAAACCATACCCTGAAATTGAAACCCCATACTTCAAGGTAATTGACAAAGTCGAGAGGGAAAAGGTGATCTTGACGACACGGCCTGAGGGGAAGATCTTTATGACATCTGGATCAATGTTTGACCAAGAACCAGATGTAGGATATGAATTACCATCATTCTCCTCCAAGTTCAAGGGAATAACCAATGGAGTGATAAGCGAACCTAAAGTTGAGAGGCCAAAGATCACCATCAAGCATCCAAGCATGAAACCAACAGCTGGAGTGAAGAATGAAAAACTCAAGGGAGTAGCTGTGTCTCCCATTTCTTAAGTTGGATCATGCAGTTGCTGTTGTAATTGCAAGAATGGTGCTTCAACGTCAAAGAATCAAGGAAGCATAAAGACAGTAAAGACAGTAAAGACAGGTTCGACATAGGCTTCGACAAACCAGCAGAAAGTCAAATCTGAAGCTGCAGTCAAAGCAAAGAAGCAGACACAAGGCAAACCAGCTCCTTATCAGCCACCAATGACAAATGGGTACACGTCTGACTTCTATCTAAAGAAGCAGACTTGTTTTAATTGTGGCATCGCTAGGTCATATTGCTAGAAACTGTCTTTATCGCCCCTATGAACACTATTTTCCGAAAAGTCAAAGGGTTTCATCTCAGGAGTCTGTAAAGTCTAAGCCCATGAAGGTGGAAAAACCTAAGGCAATGAAGACTGTTACTCCTAAGGTTAAACCCTCTGATCAACATTGAGGTGCTGCCAAAGCTGAAAGAAAATCTTTAAATCAAAACAACAACTTTCCAAGTTACCAAAATTTCCAAAAACAGGTGAAGAAACCATTTTCAAAACAAACAAAGTCTGAAAAACCCAAGGTTACCCCTCCCAAGGTAACTAAAACTGTTTTCAAAAATGAATTCTAAAATGCAGAAGGTTGAAATACCTAAAGTCACAACTCAAAAGGTGACTAAAACAAAAACTGTTTTGAAAAGTGAATCTAAAACGAAGAAGGTTGAAATACCTAAGGTCACAACTCCAAAGGTGACTAAAACAAATGTTAAATCACCTGGAACTTGGAAACCAAAAATCAAGGCAGTTCCATCCCAACTTCCTGATTTTTCAAAGGGGATGTTCTTACAAGAGGTATCTTTCATTGATTCCTCAGGTGTACCCAGAAAAACAATGGCTTGGGTACCAATGGCTAACTAATCTCTCATTATGTGCAGGAACAGTCAAGGAGGATTATCACTAACATTTTTATTGATTAATTTATTTGTTGATAAGTGATTGTTCCAGGCACATTTTAGGAGACGTATCTTCATGTCATGACAAGCAATTTTTTATGGAGGATATGTTTCCTTGAGAGGTAAAAGGTAAAATTCAGCGCGAAAGGTACTGTTCTTAACTTGGTTGTGTGAATGAAGCGGCAAAGGGTGTTTTGAGTCAAACCAAATTTCCTAAAATTTTCACTTGGTGATTGATTGTTGAAGTGTTTGACTTCAAATGCAATGAAGTGTGCATGTCATGAAACCTAATTTTCAAAAAATTTCGAATCAATACTTTGAAAGTTAGCTTGGCCAGATATCTTCAAAATTTTGTGTTTTGTTCTTTTAAGTGTGTTTGTGTGTTTTATTTTTTATTAAAAAAAACTGATGTTCACAAGATTGTGACATTAATAATCAAAAAGCAAGGGGAAGAAATGTAAAGATGAAGAAAAAGTTGACCCCTCAAAAATAGTGTGCTTTTCAATTTTTAATTGTTTGTGTCATGTTTTTGAGAAGTTTAGGGGAAGTAAAATGAATGTCCGGGTTGGAGATGGCTGACACGCGTAAAGCGGAAGTGAAAGGCAAGCTCCACGGTGATATGCTCGGTAGGCTCGACCTAAACTTATGACCTCCAATGAAAGTGCAGTGAACTTAAAAGATATATATGTTTAGTCTCCCATCCCAGGTTGCATGGTTTAAAAGACTGAGTCCCGGCAAAAATGGGTTGAGAGTGGTAATTACCTAGTATTCACTCTCTCACACGCCATGTCTCTGCCGTCATGACTACACCACATAATAAAAAGAAAAAAAAAAAAAAGAAATGAAAAAGAAAAGAAAATGAAAAATAATCACTCAGTTGGTCTTCTTTGCGTGCTTAGCGGCCGACCTGATCACCAACTGATGGTTAATGAAAATAAGTGGTAGTCATAGCGGTGTTGCATGGTTCCTCAAGCTGGGGGTTTGTGAATCCTCAATAAACTCTGAGGTTGGGTAGGTTTTGCTGTGTACGCTTGGTTGTGGGGACAATTCAACATGACGGTAATATTGTACTATATTAAGCATGATGCATTCGGTTGGGATTAAGCAGGTTTGAGTTTAAAGCGGACAAACATACCGGCAATCACCTGGACTAGTTGAGTAACTGAAGCTGAAAAGGGTTCCTCAGTCAGATTCAAACGGTTTGATCCCTTGTAAACTTTCTCATGTTTGGTTTGGTAAGTATTTGTTTAGCTTATATCTTTCGTGTGTGAGTCTTTAAGTTCTTTTTTGTTGTGTTTACGTCTTGGCCAGGTTAATTTGAGAAGTCAAAATGTGTTTTCATGGGTTTTAATGCATGACAATATGCCCCCGACAGATCTTGCCAAATTTTTAGGGGAAGGAGTATGGGATAATAAGTATTATCCGAAGGGAACTCGAGGATTATACTTATTATCTAATGGAAAAGACTTCCTCCGTCAGATCTTGACAAATTTTTAGGGGAAGGAGAGGGGATAATAAGTATTATCCGAAGGGAACTCGAGGATGATACTTATTATCTAATGAAAAGACTTCCATAATACATAGTATCTGAAGGGAACTCGAAGATAATATGTATTATCTCAGGGGAAGTCCTTAGCTGAGGGGAAGTAATCAGCTAAGGGGAAGTCTTTAGAGGTCTTTGGGTTCAGGGGAAGTTTTATAGAAAACCCGTAATCTATATTAGGGTTTTTGGTTAAAATTATGTTAATTTGAATCAACTGAACAGATGATAATTACCTCCTAACCCAAAGACCGGTCATCAAATGTCTGGTGGAGTATATTTTTTTTCAAATGTGTGTCAGACAGGTTGATGATAGAAAGATGCTGCTGATGCTGCTGCTGCTCAAAGTTAAAGAACCAGTCGGACAAGACTTCCATCTGAAAAGCAACTGTTCAGGGGAAGTTGTTGGTGTCTTTACAAGTATCCAAAAGCTTCAAAAGTTTTTCAAAGAAAATGCTCACAAGTTTAGGGGAAGCTGAAGATTTCAAGTCAAATCTTTGAAAAAGAAAATGATACAGAGAGCAGTCAGAGATCATGAAGTTTGAAGATCAACAATCAAGTTCTCCAAAGTTAGGAGGTTTTCAAAATTTACCCTCTAATTTTTGGAGATTCAAGACAGTTACCGAAGATTCAGCAAGAACCAATTCTTTCAAAAGAAGCAAGTCATTGAGAATTCTCCATCTCATTAACTTGTTCATTTCATGAAGTTCAAGCTGATGCTGATCAAGAGGAAGTCCCAAGAGCCAGTCATGAAACCCTCTCGAGGATTTCTGCGGAAAGAATCTTCATCAACATCTTTGCCAGCCAGTCAACAAGAAGAATGTCAAAGATTGAAGACATTTAATATCACAAGCCTAGGGGAAGATTGTAGAGGCTAGATTATGAGGCTTGTAATATTAAATAAGTTGGGCTGGGCTTAGAGGGTTTAACTAGATTAGTAGGCTAGTTTATGATTGGGCTTGGGTTTACTATTGGGTTTATGATCCAAAAGGGGCCCAATAGTAAACCCAATGGGGGTCTATATATAGACTACTTGACCTCCTCATTTAGGGGGCTTGAGTTTACGATTTTAGAGAGAGACAAGAGTGATTACGATTCTGTATTTGTACCCGACAAGGTTTCTTGTGTGCAAAGATCAAGTTTTTAGCGTTTAATCATCGTATTCTTCGTGTTTCTTCTCTTCTCTATCTTGAATCAATCATAAACGAGGATTCCACACTCGTTTGTGATATCAATATCGTGTTTTGGGAGATTTTCTGGACCTACAGTAAGGATGAAGCAATAAACAAGTTTGTCTTGTTTAAGAACTTGGTTGAGAATAAATTCACCAAGAAAATCAAGGTTTTGCGGAGTGATAGAGGAGGTGAATATGTTTCACCGTTTGCGGACTTATGTGCACAAAGTGGAATTGTACATGAGACCACCGCACCTTATTCTCCACAATCCAATGGCATTGCGGAACGAAAGAACCGTACTTTGAAAGAGATGATGAATGCCATGTTGAATAGTTCTGGGATGAGCCTAGACATGTGGGGGGAAGCCATTTTGAAGGCTAATTATCTTTTAAATAAGATACCCCGTAAAGATAAGGATAAGACTCCTTATGAGTTATGGACGGGCCAAACGCCATCCTACAAACACCTGAAAGTGTGGGGTACCTAGCTAAGGTATTAGCTCCTTTGCCTAAGGTGCAAAGGTTAGGACCCAAAACCATGGACTGTGTGTTCATTGGATACGCAGAAAACAGTAGTACATATCGGTTTCTTGTCCATGACTCGAAAAATCCCGATATACTCGAAGACACTATCATGGAATCAAGAAATGCTTCATTCTTTGAAAATGTATTCCCGTGTTTGTCACGAGAACGCGCGAGTTCATCGACACCATTAGTTGGTGACGACACTCATGAAGAACCATTTGTTGGTGACGAGGTTTATGAACAACCATATGTTGGTAATGAGGTTCATAAACGGCCCGCATCTGATGAGGGTCAGCTTAGACAAAGTAAGCGAAAAAGGGTTGGAAAATCCTTTGGACCTGACTTCACGGCTTACATGGTGGAGGGTGATCCCAATACCTACCGCGAGGCGGTAACCTCTCCAGATAGGCCTCAATGGAAAGAAGCCATCAAGTGTGAGATAGAGTCTATCTTGCAGAACCACACTTGGGAGCTTGTCGATCTTCCTAAGGGTTGCAAACCACTTGGATATCGGTGGATATTCAAGAAGAAGTTAAAAGCCGATGGCTCCATTGACAAGTATAAGGCGAGACTAGTGATCAAAGGATACAGACAAAAGGAAGGTCTGGATTACTTTGATACTTACTCACATGTTACTCGCATAACCTCGATAAGGTTGGTGCTTGCTATAGCGGCTTTACGAAATTTGGAGGTTCACCAAATGGATGTAAAGACCGCGTTTCTAAACGGTGATTTAGAAGAAGAGATCTACATGGAACAACCTGAGGGTTTTACCGCTCCTGGCCAAGAAGGCAAGGTGTGTAGACTCGTCAAGTCTTTGTATGGCTTGAAGCAAGCTCCTAAGCAATGGCATCAGAAGTTTGACCGTGTCATGCTTGACAACAGATTCAAAATAAATGAGTGTGATAAGTGTGTCTATGCGAAAGACACACCTAGAGGTTATGTGATTTTGTGTCTCTATGTAGATGACATGCTTATCGTTGGGAGTGATGATAAGATGGTCAAATCTACTAAAGACATGTTGAAAGCGAGATTTGACATGAAAGACATGGGGCTCGCAAATGTGATACTCGGTGTAAAAATCATCAGAACCCCAAATGGTATTATCTTGAGTCAATCTCACTATGTGGACAAAATCCTTGAGAAGTTCAACGCGGGAGATAAGAGTGTGTCTCAAACTCCGGTTGATACTACCCTTCATCTTGCTAAGAATAGAGGAAAAGGGGTTGCTCAGTTGGAGTACTCAAGGGTGATTGGAAGTCTCATGTATCTTATGACATGTACCAAACCAGATCTGGCTTATGCTGTGAGCAGACTAAGCCGGTACATGAGTAATCCGTGCACGGTACATTGGAAAGCAATGACTCGTTTACTAAGGTACATAAGATACACGAGAGACTATGGACTGCATTATACCCGAGACCCAGCAGTTATCGAAGGATACTGCGATGCGAATTGGATTTCAAATATAAAGGATTCCAAATCAACAAGCGGGTATGTGTTCACGCTTGGTGGCGCGGCTATTGCTTGGAAATAGGCTAAGCAAACTGTTATAGCGCGGTCCACAATGGAATCCGAGTTCATCGCCTTGGATAAATCTGGTGAAGAGGCGGAATGGCTACGTCAATTTGTGGAAGAAATTCCAAGGTGGCCTATGCCAATGACGGCTATTTGCATACATTGTGACAGTAAATCGGCAATTGGGCGCGCAATCCATGATATACAATGGCAAATCAAGGCACATTAGACGTAGACATAATACGGTACGACAACTAATCTCTACCGGAGTTATCTCAATTGACTATGTGAAGTCAAAGGATAACACTGCGGATCCGTTTACAAAAGGCTTAAGCAAAGAGTTAGTTTTGAAGTCGTCAAGGGGAATAGGACTAAAGCCCATTGGGTTGAAAGCTGATGCGAAGGAAAACCTAACCTATGAAAATGGAGATCCCAGGCTCTAGGTTCAATAGGACAACCTAATCGCATTGGCTAAGGTCACTGTGGGGGAGTACCCTAAAATCTTAAAAGGGAGTTGTGTACTTCCTAGTCCATTCCTATCACCATACAGTGAAATGTGTGAGGTTAAGCATACGATGGTCAATGACTTTGTGTAAGTCATAGATGATTTTGAGTAAATCATAATACCAATGTTTTTAATGATTATGGTAATCACCTATGCAAGAGAGAAGTGTGGTCGCTTCGAATGGATTTGTTGGGCACAAATCCTAGAGTTCTAGCAGAACCAGACAAGTGTTCCAGGACCATGATTGGACACGACAATGAGGGCTAACCAAGTTAGGGAAAGTGTTGTGTGGGTATAATAACGGTTACACAAACGGTCGGTTGGTTCAAAGACATCGCGTCTACCAAACACCAGTAACCCAAGTATACTTCACAAAGGAAGGTTCAAAGGGGACACCTACCTATCCTGCAATACTGGACTGCCAAAATTGCCTTTGATTCTTGAAGAATAGATCGATACCCATTCATGTGGGGGATTGTTGGAATTTTGGAAGAAAAACTAGTGAAAAATGGGTTTTTTCACTAAGTGTGAAAATGAGTTTTTCACCAACTTTGGACTAAAATAAAATACATATAACATAGGTTGTTGCCTCTGTATTTAATGGGTTTGTGTAGTACGTTATGAGGGCTTTTCAACACATCAAACCACGTCTAAATCCGAGCTCGTATGAATGAGATATCGAAGCTCAAAGTTGAGGTATCGTTGCAAGTGAAGCTGCGAAAATAAGAGAGAAAAATGCCAAGTATGGCATGAAACTCATCCCACATTGGTTGGGGAATGAAACCAAAAGTGGTTTATAAGGTGGGAACCTTACCAACTATTGTTTCCTCTAGTAGGACACATTCCTTGGACCCTAAGGCGTATGAGGCGCAATGTGGCGCTTTGATGGCGCACTTTGCACTTCGTAGAGAAGTTCAAGCGGATCTGTGTGGTCCGGATAGGAATCGAGTTCAACCTGAACAGTGGTTCAGGTTGAAGTTCAAGCGGAAGGTTGGTCCGGAAGCGCCAGTTCAGCCGGAAAACAGCTGTGACGAGGGGTCCTCCTGATTAACAGCTGGAAACGCGTTTTTGAGCTAATTAAGGTAATTCCGTGTTAATTAGAAATCAATTTGCATTAAAGACGTGTAATGCAAAGTTTGACTACGAATTATTTTAGAGTGTTCTCCAAGACTCCCACCACTATATATACGGCCTCATTAGTTGAGGCTAAACACACTAGAATTCACATAATTCTTATTCTCTCTTCTTCCTCTACTCTCACTCTCTCAATCTTCATCTTGTTCGTCAAGACTTCAAGAACTTGAAGGTAAACTTCAAGGTTAGAGTTATCCTGGCCGTACAATACGGTTTAGGCGATTGTACCCTAGGAAACAAAACGGATCTTCGGTAGACCCGGAATTTGTTTTATGGGACCCGGGTTTTGACCCGAAGCCTTCGCCAAGGTTCCTTGGAACCTTTCTCGTTTTCTTATCTTATATCAAAAGATTTTTCTCAAATCATTTTTCTTTAACTTTCAATTAGTATTCAAAACCTTTTTATTTAATTTTCTGTCTTTAATTTATTTCATTTAAATCAACATCATTTCATCTCACTTGTATTGAGATTTCATTTTATTGTAATCGTTATTCAATTCTTTGTATTGTACTTTCATTTCCGTGTAACTTCATTTATTTTTCCTGTAATTGTGAGGAGTAGAATTTCATTTTCATTGTATTGTAATAGATTAGATTTATTTTCTTTTGTTGTAATCGTACTCAAATAAAAGTATATATTTTATTTAAATTTGCAAACGGGTTTCCTACAGCGACTTGGTTGCTTATTTAATTGGAAAGATAGAAATGAAGTTATTTTCCGAACTTACGACCAGGGGCGGATCTATGCCTTCTTCAGCGGGGGGCGAGGCACCCGCTCAGATCTATCTAAGTAGTACAAAATTTACAGTTTATTTAAACGTGCCCCTTCATAAAATACTTCAGAGGCCCCTAACACGTCAACAAATAAACTAGAGAAAAAGAAAATGAAGATATTGATGATATGAATTTAAGCTTCAATAGTAAGCTTTCAAGAAATGAAGCCATTTTTCAAAATAGGGTGCCTAGTCTTGGTAAAGTTTATTGTAACATTAAAAATTGGAGTGGGCTTTGGTGCAATAATCGGTGTAGGAAAGTGATAGATTGGAGAAATTTTGTAATGGTGTAACCTTTGAGGGTTCGGGCTAGTTCCTTGCTAGTCCCGTTTTCCCTGTTTTAATGAAGTTTGTTGTTCAAAAAAAAAAAATAGTAAGCTTTTATGGAGGTTTCTATACGAAGAAGAAGATGAATAAATGAGAGAGGAGAGAGAACGTATTTCTGGTGATTTTGATAGTGCCAACTGCCAAAAAGTAATTCATTTTACTTATTACCCCCTAGTTAAACTAATATTACCATTTAAACCTTTAAGTTTGATTTATATTTAAAAGAACCCTAATATTAAATAAAGTAAATGAATTTTACAAATCTGTCAATCTATACGTTGGTTAAAATTATCTAAAAAAACACTTTATACATGATGAAATTAAAACAATAATAACATTGTGCTTTATGGTCTATATATTTTCATTATATACAAATTAAAATATATACATATAAACGTCTAGATACATTACATTTGTTGTGATACGAGTTAAAGAAATGAATTTAACAAACTAGCACCTCATATCTTATAATTGTATGTAACTACAATATATGTAACATTATTTTCTATCTCGTGTCTTATATATCGAATGTATAATCTTATTTGTTAGAAATAAGATTGTACTTCAATATAATATCATTTTTAGACAACTTAAAAAGACCCGTTTTTACTGTTTTGGTCGAGCCGATTTTTTGCCCCCACTGACGAAATATCCTGCATCCGCCACTGCTTACGACTCAACAAGTGAACTTCTTTTCTATTCTGTAGTACAATTTTCATTTTTATGGATTACAAATAAAAAACCAAAAAATTTGAATCGGATGGATTGAGTGAATTCAAAACCCTAATTTATTTATGTAATTTCGTTTTAACTTTGACTAGCTTTTTCTAACCATACTTGTCTTTACATGTGAAATACTTAATAATGTACTTACACTTATTAATAATTAATAATACACCTAGGATAATAGGTTTAGATTATAGCCTATATTTAACAAAAATCGCCACTATCATCGGTTGAGATGTTTACTTAACTGGCTGCAAAACTGCATCTTATCATTAAACAATGCAAATCGAAGATACGAAGAATCAAGTTTTTGACTAGAATGGTGATTTCCAAAGAACGTTAACCTTTTTAATCTCAAAGTTTATTGGCGACGTTGAACACCTATTGCTTTGATTGTAACAATCAATTATAAATATCTCTGAAATTCAATATATATAAGACAAATTATATGGACATTTTAGCGACTTTTTCTTCATTTTTATAAGGTTTTCTGCCTATAAATATCCCTCATAGTCTCAACTTTCTCTTCACAAAACTTGCAACAAGTGTTGTTGGCTTGTTGAGCTTCACTAACTAAAAAATGGCGAAAAATTCGGTTGTTTTCTTTGCGTTTCTTCTGCTTCTCTTTGTTCTCGCCATCTCAGGTTGTTAATCAATCTTGTTTAAACTCGTTTTCTATTTGTTATATTCTGTGTAGATTTTGAAGCAACTTTAGAATATGTGTGAGTTCCTCATTCTAAAAAATATATATATAACAATGATTTGATGATTAGTTCTCGTCTAAAACGTTAAAATTAGGGTTTACTTTTTGTTGCTAAATAGTCAAAAGTTCAAACAAATTTTTTTTTTGGGTTCTTTATTTTTAGAAATTTAAATATTTTTTTAATAGCGTTTGTCGATCAATATGTCCAAAACTCGTTAATGATATTTGAGGTGGGTCATTTCTTATGACCATAAGATGTAAACACAACACAACGACACAGAATTCGACTAAAACGTCATAGTTTTTCCTTGTAAATACATATCACGGCGTAATTTAACACAATTTCCTTTGTGTCACACATACAGAAATCAGATCCGTAAAGGGAGAATTATGTGAGAAGGCAAGCTTGACATGGTCCGGAAACTGTGGCAACACAAAACACTGTGACAACCAGTGCAAGTCTTGGGAGGATGCAGCACATGGAGCTTGTCACGAGCGAAAAAAGAAACACATGTGCTTTTGCTACTTCAAGTGTCACAAAGCCAAGAAGTTGGCTCAAGATAAATCGAAAGCCGAAGAACTTGCCAAGATCGAAGAAGAAAAGGCGTCAGCCACACCTTGACAAACTTGCCCCGTCGCCTTGCCTTTTCGAGTAACACATGTTATATGATTAGGAATAAAGAGAAAATGTTTGCTACTTGTAGTAATAATGTTTGTTGCATTTGGAATCAATATTGCTTATGATTCCATGCAAAACCTACTGTTTTAGAGTGAGATAATAAGTTTGTTGTCTTTATAAGGTATTTGATTTGATTTGATGATTGTGGAATCACAGTTTATGCATAAAATTTTGTTGGTAAATTAGAGATCAAACAACGGAATATCAACATGAATTTGATAACAATAAACAGTGGCGAAGTTTAACCAGAATGTCAGACCGGACCGAAAGTCAAGGGTCAAAAAAATTTAGGCTATCACTAGGTTTTGAACTCGGGTTATATGTTCGGGTCGGATATTCGTTTCGGGTTAAAACAACTAACAAGTCATTAATCACAATCCAACTAACAAGTCAAAAAAAAAATATATCCTTAGGTTAAAACAACTAAAAAGTCACAAAAAATAAAATCCTTAAGTTAAAATTACTAACCAAGAATTTTGATATTTCTCATCCAACTAGTTGTAACAATTCTAAATTAACATCCTAAATAAAAATCTAAACCATAATTTAATCACAATCCCAAAATCTCCAAATTTTGAACATAAACCCTAACTTAAACACAATCACAAATTCTCTAAATTAGTGATATTTCTCATCCAACTAGTTTTAACAATTCTAAATAAACATCCTGCATAAAAATCTAAACCATAATTTAATCACAATCCCAAAATCCCCGAATTTTGAATATAAAACCCTAACTTAAAGACAATCACAAATTCTCCAAATTAGTGAACCTCAAGAATACAAAGCCTAATTTATTCATAATTAGGTTAAAATTGCATTGAAAACATAAAGAAAACTTACCTAATTGAAGTGTTGGAGAAATCGGAGACTTTGAGTAATGAAGGATTGAAGCCTTGGATGTGAGAAAAATGACACAAGGAGGCGTTGAGGAGTGGTGGGGAGCAATGGCGCAAGCCGGCGATGGTCTTTTCCAGCGAGTCGCTGAATGTTGGTTATTGCAGACGGCAAAGCAGCAGCGCTATTCGCAAATCGTCCCCCCCCCCTTTTTTGGTCGACGCTCAAATGTGAAACAACAATAACATATATATATTTTTTAATTATCTTATTTACAAAACACAATCGAGCCCCTTAACTATTAACTATAGACAATTTAATATATAACTTTTATATAATTGAGGTTTCAAACAAATAAGATTGTAACTTAATTTTATAATTTTATCAAATAAAAATTTGGTTTGTAACTTAGTGATGGGCCGGCTAAGTATAAAAATTTTTGATTAAAAATTGGATAGGGCCGGACTATATATATACAATTTTTCGGACTGGACGGGTATAAATCCCTACTTCTGAGCGAAGCCTGGACCGAGGCCCAGCTTGGCCCTCTCTATGTTGCGCCCCTGACAATGAAAATACGATATATATAATTTCTGGTGCATGATCTTCGACACTTATGTACACTTAATTCAGGCTCACCATTCATAGCTTCTTGGCACCTGAGATTCGTATTATCAACTAGGGGTGTTCATTATTCGAATTCCGTTCGAATAATTCGAAATTCGACTCGATTCGAATTCGAATAAGAAATTCGAATTCCTTATTCGATTTATTCGAATCGAATCCTAATTCGATTCGATTAATTAAGTCGAATTCGAATCGAATTCGAATTTGATTTTTCAAATTCGATTCGATTCGAATAATTAGAATAAGATATAAATATATATTTTTTATATATTTTATATATATATAAATATATATCATGTATTATATATGTATATTATATTAATATTTTAGTATTCTTGGGCTCACATTTACATAAGCCCATTTTAGTATTATTTGGAAGGGGTATTTTGGTTGTTCGCTTAGCTTATTTTTTGCTTATTTGGAGCTGTCGTTTGCTTGACTTTGGCTTGTTGTTTTGGTTTTTTATCTAGTACATTAATACTTGTTTTGTTGTTAATTCTATTATCTACCTATCATATTGGATATGTTTGGAACTATTTATAAAGTTATTATTAGATTGTTATAAAAAAGTTATTGAAAAGTTAATTTTATGAAACTAAATATTTCTCTTATTCGAATTCGACTATGATTATTCGATTCGCATTCGACTGGTTATAATCGAATTCGAATCGAATTCGAATTTGGTTTTAAAAGTTCAAAATTCGAATAACTCGATTCGAATAAATCGAATTCGATTCGATGAACACCCCTATTATCAACAATAGATAGGTTCCATTAGTTACCATTGGGGTTACTCAGGTTCCCTGGAAAGACCAACAATAGGTAAGATATATTTTAAATAAGAGATTATTTATCCAATAATAATAGGAGTCAGAAGATGTCTTTTTAAAAATATCAATTTTGATAAATATTTTTCCAATTAAACCTATTTAATAAATAGCTTTTGTAGTTGTACTTTTTTTGAACGGCCAACAAAATATACATATATACAAACCACCAAGAAGGTGGGAAAGCTTACATCACCAAGTACATAATAATTATAGTCACCAAAACATAGACATCATCATAAACTAAAACAAAAATCTCTCTAATATTCCCAAGAAATGTTTGTACTTGTACTAGTTTGGAAAAAAAAGAAACTACAATTCTTTTACGAATCTTAATTTCTAATTATTTTAAAATGAAAATATTATAAAAAAATCAAAATTCATATTGTCATGTTGAATTGCTCTGGTGAATGCAGATGGGGAATTGGTATTGGCCTAATAACACAAGAACTTACAAAAATTAAAAAAATACAAAAATAAAAAATAAAAAAAAAGGAAAATAAAAAATAAAAAATAAAAAAATTTAGAGGAGTCCTTTGGCTGCTTCCGTCGACCGAGAGGGAACCAAGAAGGAACAATTCTTTGCCTGCACTCAAATCTAAAGGGCCAAGTATAAGCGTGTTTTATCTTTTTAGTTTCTATTGATAAGTAATGTTAGTATTTGGTTTTTTAATGTTAATGAAAAATATTATAGCGAGAGTATTTGAAGGATATGATTATGTGGACCGGATTGGACCCGGTCTGGAAGCATCTAGACCGGTAAAGATATCTAGTTAGGCGCTTCATATGTGTTCTTCATCATCTGTTAAGATATCATAACAGGAACGGATCACAAAATATCCTTGATCTTCTAATTGGATGCAACCACGTGACCCACCATAAAGATGTGAATGGGAGCAGCCATCAGGAGCAAGGAGTCACAGTCAAGGCGGTTATCTCATGTTATGATGAGATCACTCTAGAAAGTAGTATAAATACCTCATTGTAAATCTAAAAAAATAAATTCTATCATCTAGAGTAATTGTGCAAGATTCACCTAAGATTGAATAATAAGAATACTTTTTCTTTTCTTCAATATTTTATCCCTTTATTAATATGAGTGGCTACGTTATATTATGATCATACATGGGTGTCGGGGTTGTGAATTTGCATATGCTTATTTGTATTTGAATATTAGATTGCACCGAGTGTTTCTACATGTCTAGTAGGGTGGCACTATTTAAATGTTTATTTGTCAAAATTTAAAAGTAACTTTCTTATAGGATTATTTACATTGTGTCATGAAACGAGTTTTCGTATTTGTTAGTTAATGCATTGTATAATAATTTATTATTTTATTATTGTTAACAACATCCATTATTTGCAACCTAATGTGTTTTATGAGATATTTGATTATGCAAGAAAGAAACAAATGAAATACGAGTTGATAATGAATAATTATTAAAGAGAGGTTATTGTAAGAAGTAAATTTAGGATAAGAAGGGTAAGAAGCCATGTGAACCATTTAGATTTTCAATTAAATGAAGATCAATGGCTGTCATTTATCCCTTGTAGATTAATTAGTAAATAGACTTTAAAATTTAATAGTCCTAGAGGGGTAGATACGTAATTGTGTCATGACCCTTCAACCCCCCCCCCCCCCCTCCAACAGAAATCGTCATCTTCACCGTCAATAACACAGAGAGAGAGAAACCGTCGTCGTCGATAATAAGAGAAGAAAATGGCCGAAGAGTCTTCGTTGTCTTCGTCTTCACCATCCCTGATGTCTTCATTGTCTCCGTCTTCTTCACGCTCGTCTTCACCATCCGCATCTCCGATTGCATCTACTGAATCACCGTTGTATTCACCTCATCAGCATCTGATGCGGCGTTAAAGTTACCACAATATATCTCTTAGAAGTTTTGTAATCGAAGAACAACACCAAATTAAAGAAACATAGCAAAAGAAAAAATGATGAGAAGAATGAGCAGGACTAGGGTTTATACACATCATTGTGTCTATTAACTCATCATTGTGTCATATATCGTGTCTTATCTTCATAGCATTGATGTTTCAGTAATTTTGTGTCGTGTATTATGTAAATCAGTAGTTTCATGTCAGGATTTTGTTATATTGTGTCATATTGTGTCTTAGGAGCATCTCACCCCTTGTGGATTTTGTCATATTGTGTCATTGTTATTGTGTCAAATATGTGTCATATTGTGTATGTTAGCAACTTGAATCAACATCATATTACTATCATATGCAAGATTATGTCATATTGTGTCACAAATGTGTCGTATTGTGTATATTAGATGCTTGAAGCATCATCATATTACTATCATATGCAACATTGTGTCATATTGTGAGAAATTCTTAATTTAATATTGTGTATAGTTGCTTGAAGTACTTCAATTATTCTTATAAAAGCATTACTGAAAGGTGGGATACCTTCTCGTGGTCATGACTAGTCTGAAGATTCCGTTTATAGAGGACAATTTATGGAGTTTTTAAAAATGTTAGGAGAAATTAATGAATCAATTGGTAATGCTATACTAGGAAATGCCCCTAGGAATAACCAAATGACATCTCCGCCAATTCCAAAAGACATTTGTAATTTTTTACCCAAGAAGTACTATACTATTTGAAAAACTTGGTGATGAAGTGTTTTCTATATTAGTTGATGAGTCGAGTGATATATCTAAAAAGGAACAATTGGCTGTGATTTTAAGATATGTTGATAAACTAGGAGTTGTTAAAGAGATATTTATTGGCCATGTTCATGTCATGGAAACATCTGCTTTATCTCTTAAGTCTACCATTGATGAGTTATTTGCTAGATATAATTTGAGCTTGACTAAGGTTAAAGGGCAAGGATATGATGGTGCAACAAATTATGTATTATTTACAATTTGATGAAGGAAATCTTGGGGGTTACCAACAAATTGTATGAAAATCTTCAAAAAACGGAATCAAGATATGTTGAACGCAATCGGACAAGTAAAATCGACCAAGAAAGAACTACAAACATATAGAAGTGAAGGTTTTCCTTCACTTTTGAAAGATGTCATATCTTTTTGTCAAAAGTCAAAACCATGATATTGAAGTGGTTCATATGAAAGCCCAAAAAACCAAAGAAGAAAGACTAACATCACCAATCGTCATAATTAAGAGTTTGATAATTTCAACACGGTGTTAGATATGCAAATCCGGGAGTCTGGCAATCATTTCAACGAGGTACCACTGAATTACTTACGTGTAGGGCTTCTTTGAGCCCACGTAATAACTTTTATGACTTTGATATTCCTAAGTTGTTGAAGTTGGCCGAAAAGTATCCAAATGAATCTTGAGTATGAACTCGACAACTACATTACTAACATGAAATATGATACAAGGTTTGCCAACATAAATGATATATCTAATCTTGCAAAAAAGACGGCGGGAACAAGGAAACACATTGATTATTCGTTGGTTTATCATTTATTGAAGTTGTCACTAGTTCTACCGATTGCAACAAGTGTTGAGAGGTGTTTTTCTTCGATGAAGCATGTAAAGACGGATTTATGTAATCGGATGTCTGATGATTACATGAATGCTGTATTTGTTACATTGAAAATGAGTTTTTTTTCGGTCAAAGATGTGATTGACCCTTTTCAAAAGATGAAAACTCGTAGGGAACAAATATAAAGCAATTTCATTTCTATTGGTGATTTTTATTAGGCGTTTTCTAATGACAACGTATTTTATGTTAATGCATCTTGTTTTATTTTATAACCGACCCGGCTGACCCGTCCTGCATATTTCGCCGTCATCTCGTTAAATATTCAAACAAAAAAACCGACACCGTAGGAAATAATTCCTGGCTCCGCCACTGCCTCAAAGTAATCAAATTTGATAAAACATTGGTGGGCAATGAAGGATTGAGCATTGTGCTTGATTCCGAGTCACAAGGGAGCTAGGGTTTCCGGGCTTGTCCGGTCCCCGCCTGATGGTGCAAATGGGGGGCGCTCCTGGGTTCCCTCGCTTTCAGGGGCGAATTTTAATGGGGGCCAGACCGGGCCCCAGCCCGTCCCGTTTTTTCGCTCAGAAGTAGGAATTTATACTCGTCCGGTTCGATTTTTTTTTATATGCTTAGTCTGGCCCGGTCTATATATTTATGAGGAGTTAATAAAGGTAACCAAAAATCCACAGCTCAACTGGTTCACCCTGAGATTGATAAACCTAGAGACCCAAGTTCGAAACTATAGGGCTTCTTTTTTTTTTTGTACATTTTCCTTCTTTACTTTTTTTTATTTGAATTGGTTTTTTTTTACCTAGAAAGTTAAAACATTGGTTCATTCACAGAGCCGGTTTTTGCGACTAGATTCTTCTTATATGTTGATTTAAATTACAAAACTGTTTTCGTATGTTTGATTGAAAGAAGAAAACTGAAAGCCGATGGTGATGTAAATTAAAAAATGTTGGAATTACCGACTGATATCTTGTTGATGATAACTAGGCTGCCTGGGGCTTCTTTTTTCTACAACTCTGTTTTATTATGCAAAAGTTGAAACTGTATATGTTTATTTCAAATTTTCCCGATTGCTTTTCAAATCATCACTTTTCAGAGAATAGTTTCCAGATTTTAAAATGTTTTTGTTTGATTGATAAGAGAAAAATAAAGGCCAATGAGGATTTAATATAAAAATATTGGAATATCCGAACCGAATATCCGACCCGAATAGTCGATACGAACATATAACTCAATTGTTAAAACATAGCGATAACCTAAATATTTTTTTACCATTAACTTTCGGCCCGCACGAACAATTTGGTCAAGCTTCGCCCCTGCTCGCTTTGAGGTTCAAACTCGGACAGTGAGTAGGTTTAGAATAACAAGTCCCGATACATTGCTAAGCCAAATTACCATTAACTTTTTTTTTTGTAAGAATAGAATGCTTAGTATTATAGGCCTAAATTAAGGTTGGTGTTAGAGTGGAATTTGGGTGCAAAAACTGTCGTGATATACATGTATAGCACGCCAATTCTTTTTACTACACCTAATTATAACTATGCTTTTAATGATTGAAATTTATTTATGGTTATTAGTAGAGAAGTGTCGATTTAAATCTGGAATAATATATTTGAGTTAGTTTTGTATTTTTTTGGAAAACAATCTTGAATTCTGAATCGGATATTTGAATATATTTTGCTTTATGCTAACTCGTTTAATGAATCTAGTTTAATATATCTTTCAAACTATTTTAGTTTAGAAAATTGAATTTTAATAATCTAAACTAGTATCTAATGCAGGGGCGGATTCAGAAAAAAAATTTAAAGGTAGCGTTAAAAAATATATATTTGTTGGGACTAATGGAGGTTCGGGGGCAGCGCCCCCGGGAAAAAATTTAGGTAATTAACGGGCTTTTGATCATATTTTCAAGTCAGGATTTAGATAAAAACCATAAAATTTCTTCAAGGGGTAACGTAAAATATTTTCAAAGGTAGCGGAAAATTCGTTTCAGAGGTATCGAAATACCGAAAACCAAAAAAATTGCACATCACAGTAAAAGTTCAGGGGTAGCGAGCGCTACCCCTGCCACCTAAGTAGCTCCGCCCCTGATCTAATGGATGATAATAATTTACACTTTGTTTACAATGAATCGCTTTTTAACAATAATGGAAATAAACAAGTCGTCGCTAAAATGACACGAACTCTGTTATATTTTTTTTAAACTTTTTGATGAACGAGTTTCATGGTGACGTTTCTGACATGTTTTTTTATGTGCAATGAGAGAATTGGAGCAAAAGGACTCTTTTCTTGATGTAACTATTAGACCTTGCGGTATAGTGGGCGTGAAGGAGGTGATCACTACGGTATAGTGGGCGTGAAGGAGGTGATCACCATTCGGCATATTGGTCTTTTTACGTTCATTTAAGAGAGTTTTTTTAACAGCCATCAATCCCATGGACTATATCTGGAACGGTTTGTCAAAAGTTTGGGACTAGATCCGTAATAAATGAAAGACAAAATTACATTTTTTGTCCTTTAACTTTACCCGTTTTGCAACTTTTGTCCTTTATCTTTTTTTGTTACACTCTCTGTCCTTTAACTTTTGTTTTCTTTCACCTTTTGTCATTTTTAACGGATTCCGTTAAAATCCACAGTTAAGTTCAGGGTATTTTTGTCTTTTTACTCTTTAGGGTATAAAAAATTACATATTTTGTCCTTTAACTTTGCATGTTTTGCAACTTTTATCATTTATCCTTTTTTGTTACTTTCTCTATCCTTTAACTTTTTTTTTCTTTCATCTTTTGTCATTTTTAACAGATTCCGTTAAAATCCACCATTAATTAGTCAAGAGTATTTTTGTCTTTTTACTTTTTAGGGGTATCTGTTGTACTTAAATAAAGATAGAGGGTGTGTTATGTAAATCTGTACTTTTTTCCTTTATCACCCCACCCCCACTTCCGTTTCAGAGAGAAGGCAGCCTCGATCCCCCCTCCCACTCTCCTCTTTCCCGGTCGAATTTTCGGCGACCTCCCATCTCCGAGCCCTCTCTACCCCGACCAAACCTCTGACGACCCTCCACTGTCTCCTCGCCAAACGTCGGCGGTCACCAAGTCACCTGCTTCACCGACTACTTCCCTTGACAAACCCGATGTCAGGTCGATGGGAGGTCGCCGGAGGGTTATCAATAGTGTTCCATGGGATGTCGCCGGCCGACCAACAGTGGGGGTGGGGTTTTCACCGGTGATGGTTTAAGGTTAGGGTGGGGGTGGGGTGATAAAGGAAAAAAAAATTACAGATTTACATAACACACCCTCCTCTTTATTATGTATAATAAATACCCTTAAAAAGTAAAAAGTAAAAAGATAAAAATACTCTTGACTTAACGATGAATTTTAATAAAATCCGTCAAAAAGGACAAAAGATGAAAGAATAAAAAAGTTATAGAATAGAGAATGTAACAAAAAAAAAGATAAAGGATAAGAATTGCAAAACATGCAAAGTTAAATGACAAAATTTGTAATTTTTCTACCCTAAAAAGTAAAAAGACAAAAATACCCTTGACTTAATGGTGTATTTTAACGGAATCCGTTAAAAAGGACAAAAGGTGAAAGAAAAAAAAGTTAAAGGACAGAGAAGAGACTGTAACAAAAAAAAGATAAAGGACAAAAGTTGCAAAACGGGTAATGTTAAAGGACAATATATGTAATTTTGTCTACATGAAAGTTAGGGACTATATGTTAAATTCGTGCAAACCACAGGGACTAAATTCGTAATTTACTCAATTTTCTATATTTATTGTACACTTAAGGGGAATCCTAGATTAATAAGTAAGAGCAATTACGTCGCTCAAGTAACTTCCTATTAAACACTCAAGAGTAATAAGGTCAATCATCAATACTAATTAGATAAATACTTATAAGCACACAAATTTAAATATTTTATTTTTACATTATGAACCATGGGAAAAGATCTATAGAAAACCAACAATTTTCCAAAAAACCAATCTTTTTTTCTCTATAACTTATTCATATGTTAATAATTTTTAAAAAGAATTTCATCAAAAATTTTATAATTTTATTAGCTGTATTTATGGGGAAAAAATTTTAAAAATAAAAAGTTTAGTGATTTTTTTATTAGTGCATCATGCAATAGTACTAATAGTATATATTGCATAATTCATTATAATTAAAACTACTTAAAAAGAAGAAACTTAACTTAAATATGGACGTGATTTATGCGAATAATATAAAAAACAAAGAATTGTATTCATAAGACAATTTTGTATTATTGTTGCATAGTGCATTATTAATTTCAAGCTAAAATTCGAATTTTATTTTATTTTTTAAAAAAACTCAAAAATGTTTTTAAATTTTTTTCTTTTTCAGTATTCTTAAAATCATGAAAGAAACATATAAAAAAAGTTTTTAAAAAAGTAATTTTTTTTCTTGTTTTTTGGTTTTTTACAAATTATTGGTTTTCTATAGAACACAACCTTATGAATCGTTATGATAGAAAAAATTGTTTGTTGTTATTGTATGGTTAATAATCATGAAGGTTTTACAAACCAGAACACTTAATAGTGTAATTCCCAAGAATCTACGGTTAATATGAGTATCATTTTTGAACTTTTATTTGACCTAATATATATGGCTCTATCTTTTGAACATTTACTTCAATTCACCCACGCAACTCGATCAATCGTAGTCATCGAGTGTTGTTTGATCACAACTCAAAAATGGCTAAAAGTACTTCTTCAGGTGTTTTGTCTTCAATCCTTGTGCTAGTTTTCGTTCTTGCTATATCAGGTGCTCATGGATTGATTAAGCTCACATATACATATATATTTGATATTTGATTTGATTAATTAATATATGAACATAGCTAATTAATAACTTGTTTTTATTAAATTAATTGAAATTGATGATCGAACAGAAATTGCAAGGGCGAGAGGACACGATTTATGTGAAAGGGGCAGCAAAATGTATTCAGGGAATTGCTACAACAAGCAGTGCGACGACAAGTGCAGGAGCTGGGAGAAAGCGAAACATGGAGCTTGTCATGTCCGTGAAGGGAAGAACAATTGCTACTGTTATTATGAGGATTGCGCCAAGGCGCCGCCGGCTAGAAAATGAAGTGGATCCGGCGGTGGAAAAGGAGGTGGTGGCGGTGCCGGCGGTGGTGGCGGGGCTGGTGGTGGTGGTGGGACCGGTGGTGGTGGTGGAGCGGGTGGAGGTGGTGGAGCCGGTGGCGGTGGTGGAGCTGGAGGTGCTGGTGGAGCCGGTAGTCCCGGGAGTCCTGGCGGAGCTGGTAGTCCCGGGAGTCCTGGTGGATCGGGGGGTGGTGGTAAAGCTGGGAGTGGCGGTGGCGGTGGCAAGGGAGATGGTGGCGGAAAAGGCGAAGGAGGGGGCAAAGGAAGTGGAGGCGGAAAAGGTGAAGGAGGCGGCATAGGCAGTGGAGGTGGAAAAGGCGAAGGAGGTGGAAAAGGCGATGGAGGCGAAAAAGGCGAAGGAGGTGGCAAAGGCAATGGAGGTGGAAAAGGCGAAGGAGGTGGCAAAGGCGACGGAGGCGGAAAAGGCGAAGGGGGTGGCAAAGGCAGTGGAGGCAGTAAAGGTGAGGGAGGCGGTAAAGGTGGCGGTGGCGGCAAAGGCGACGGAGGTGGCAAAGGTGGCGGTGGCGGTGGCGGTGGCGGCAAAGGGGATGGAGGCGGTAAAGGTGGCGGTGGCGGCAAAGGCGAGGGAGGCGGTAAAGGTGCCGGTGGTGGAAAAGGGGAGGGAGGCGGTAAAGGCGAGGGAGCCGGTAAAGGTGGCGGTGGCGGCAAAGGGGATGGAGGCGGCAAAGGTGGCGGTGGCGGCAAAGGCGGGTGGTGGCCTTTGCCGCAACTACCTCCCTTCCTCGGTGGTGGCAAAGGATCTGGAGGTGGTAGCGGCAAAGGCGATGGTGGAAATGGAAAAGGCGGTGGTAGTGGTAGTGGTTCCGGTAGCGGTAGTGGAGGAGGCGGTGGTGGAGGAGGAGGCGGAGGTGGAGGAGGTGGTGGAGGTGGTGGAGGAGGAGGCGGAGGTGGCGGAGGTGGTGGAAGAGGTGGTGACGGTGGCGGCGGAGCTGATAATCCGTGTAAACATATTAACGAGCCGTGGTAAAGATGTAAGCTAAGAAAGTGGCGCATCTTAATGTTTTATATGATTATGAATAAAGAGAGAATGCACGTCTTCATATATGATTCCCATGGACGCATAACTAAAAAGAATTTCACCAAAAAGTATATAATTTTATTAGCTTTATTTATGGGAAAAAAATTTAAAAAATAAAAAGTTTAGTGATTTTTTTATTAGTGCATAATGCAATATTACTAATAGTATTGCATAATGAATTATAATTAAAACTACTTAAAAAGAAAAACTTAACTTAAATATGGATGTGGTTTATGCGAATAATGTAAAAAACAAAGAATTGACAATAATAGACCAATTTTATATTACTAGTGGGTTACCCGCCGCGCGTTGCGGCGGCCTCACAATTTTTTAGTTATGTGACGGCTTAAGATCATACTCTTAAATCTAAATAAGATTTTACATCAGCGCTTTAGCTCTTTGCAACGTGATATAGTATGATAGGAAACCATACTTAAATAGTTATATGGCTTAAATCATGTACATCAATTCAGATTTAATATGTATCACTTGCAAAGAAGAATCAATTTTTAAAGTCAAACTTGCTACTTTAAATAGAGATTCAGATAGAGATTGGTTCTTGGAACAAAAAAAGAATCTGAACAGAAATGTATTACAGCTTGAAAATTTTCCATCTCCTATCAATTAAATTTGTGGTATAGAAATCCATAGCTTTTCAGTAAAGCAGAACTTGTGGTGTAGAAATCCATGTAGGCGTCAAGCCTTTATCAGTTGGTACATACCTGAAACATGTCATGTGCCTTAACAACTCAATGGTGGTATGGGCAACTTCTTCCTTAGCCTCCTCTAAAACATGTTTAAACCAATACCAGCAACAATTATATCATGAAACAGGTCTCTAATGAAATAGGTAGAGAATGTAACAGATTAATAATGTTCAAAATAATGAAAATATTATATAACAACCTATTACAATGAACATCGACAATTAACATCAAAATAAATTAAAAGTCAAAAGGAAAATAAAAAAACAGAAATACAAAACACAATAAAGAGCCTAACATGAAATTCATGGATTCAGATTTAGTTTCAATGGGTTGGGTCAGTTTTTGTCTTTCTGATCAAGTATGTGAAGAAGTTTCGCCAAACAGGTTCCGCTTACTCGTTTATTTTTATTATTTTAAAAAATATATATATAGAACTTAATCTGATTGGGTATGTAATGCCAATTGCTAAAATTTGAATGACAAATGAGTGTCATGACATGAAAAAAATAGATAAAATATAGGTTTCGAGTTAAATGGGTCATGTTGGTATGTGTAACAAAATTTATGAATTTGAGTTCGATGCGCCATACCGCGATCATGAACCACTTAACAAAATAAATGTCAATCAGACAGAATAGAGCCCTTAATGCTAACAAAATAATATAACTTTTTAGAGACCTATGGAGCATAGCAAACCAAAAACAGAATGAATGTTTTCTTAGCCACTCAGTTAAAAAAAAGCTACATAGACGATACACAAAGACTACATAACCTAAACTTTTAACCCATCTCTAATTAAAAAACCACAAAGTCATTTAAGATTAAATTGCTTACCCCCATAATGATGATTATATTTGTAGATATTGGCAAGGAATGCTATCCAGTTCCATTGTTAACTGGAAATCATACACCTAATTCATCAACAAATTTCACAAATATGGGAAATTTCATAGCAAAAGATCATACAAACAATGATTAAAGGATAACAGAAAATAAGATATTTTGTTTACTACTTGGACCTTTTTTTGGTATTCATTAGCTGTCCATAGGTTTGTGCTTCATATTGATTTCTAAATGAAGCATTTCTATACTCTAAATTAGGTTTTTTTTTACCTAAGCTTATGTGATGTATCTGCACCTGATGCACACAGGTTCATCACCTATTTTTTTTAATATTTGGTCACATATACAGATATATACTATAAAGGGATAGGAAATTAATGTCTAGGTTGTTTGTGATTCATATTGATTTGCAAGTTCAATCATATTTATCCGTTCAGTATTATTTATGGGTCAAAAAAACACATATTATCAGATGTAAAGAGAAGTGGGATATTCATGTGAGATTAATGCAAAAAGGTACCCAAAAAAACAAACCTTACCTCGAGAACTCTGAATCCGAAAACTTTGATGACCTTCCTCCCTCTTAAAAGTAAACAAATCAGAACACCTTAAAAATCTATAAATTGCTCACAACTAATTCAAACACGTTAACATTGATAGATTGAATTAAAACACCTAAATTAGATAATCAAACCAAACTCATACCGCTATTGATAGAGCTTCAATTGAACTAAAAACAACCAACAAATTTAAATGACATCTGCAGAACCAGTCAAGATGAAGCAAAAAGTCTGATAAAAGATGATTGTGGTGGGTAAGGGAACACTCGAGTGGCAAAAAAAAAAAAAAAAAACTCACCGGAAATTACTATTCAAATATCCAAAAATTCGGCACCCAAACCATAAAGCGATGCTGCTGTCTAAATTTATAATCCCTGCAAAAGCCAAGAAAACAAAACCCCAAAAAAACACATTTTTAGGGTTCCACTTATGTGAACAGTGGAAGAAATCTGAGAAGAACCAAAAAAGAGAAAAAAAAAATAACAACCATCTTGTAGAAACAGAAATGCCATTGGGATTGTCAACCACTACAGCCGTATGGTGGTGGGAGCCGCTGTTTTTCATCCACCAAAACCGTCTCAGTCAGATCTGTTAAGAGAGAGAAGTGACAGATGATAGAAGATACAGAGAAGTGAGAGACGAAAGCAACAACATACCGGCGCCGGAAATAGGTTGACCACCATCGCCTTTCCCGTTCCCCACTCTTTCTCTATATCTGCTATCATCGCCGATGACTGGGTAAGCGCCGTAGGATTTTAGCCATGATGCACAGGCGATGATGATGGTGAATCAGAAGAGAGGATAGGCGGTGGAGTGTTGTGATGGTGAATCAGAAGAGATGAGAGGCGGTGGTGTGTTGAAGTAATTTGGGTATAGGTTGTCTGCTACCTCCAGACGATCAAATCGACTGGAGATCTAGTAAAAGAAAGAGAGAGGAGAGACACACGCGCTATGTGTTATGTGGGGTGAGGGGGAGGGGGTAAAACATAAATATATCGAGGGAGTAAACTGTAAAAGGCACTTGTGTCAAAATGTAAAAAGAGAAAACTCAACTATTTAAGAGATGTATTATTATATTTAGGTAATTGTTGCATAATGCATTATTAATTTCAAGCTAAAATCTGAATTTTATTTTATTTTTTAATAAAACTCGAAATGTTTTTGAAGTTTTTTCTTTTTTCAGTATTCTTAAAATCATAAAAGAAACATATAAAAAAAGTTTATAAAAATAAATTTTTTTCTTAGTTTTTTGGTTTTTTAATTTTTTTATAAAATATTGGTTTTCTATATAACCCAACCCTATTGTACATGTTCATATATATTTTTTTTTACACTGCTTGTTTGAAGAATGAAGACGTATGTTATTATTAGGTCTAATACCAAACTTTTGAATCGCCACCATAATTTGGCATGCTTTTGAAGGTTTTGAAGATCAGGACTATGGTCCGTTGCTATGATTTCTTTTTGAAGAATATGAATGGCAAAATCAAGAACTGTACGTATGGATTTGTTGAGTGGAACTCGGAGTAGTAGATCGAAATCGAAGCTATTTATCTTAGTATATTTGTTTCTTTTTTTTATGACTTCATGCTTTTATGTTTTTCAGTGTGAGCTTCCGATTTTCTTCCGCTCTCACTGCGGGGAGTATTGAATATATTATTAGGTATTATTATTAATTAGTGTTAGGGTTGAGCCCACGGTCCCGGTTATGCTTTAGGGCTTCATTATGATCTCTATAAATTGTAATCTAACAATTCAATGATTGATATCAATTCAGTATTCCATTATCTTACAATAATATAGTAATTGGATTCTTTCGTGTTTGTTCTTAATAAATTAACAATTAAAACTATGATGCTAATTAATTAATTTATTTATAAATTAATTAACAATTAAAACTATGATGCTAATTAATTAATTTATTTATAACTATGTTTGAATTTCCATGTATTTTATCTTATCTTATCTTAATCCTAATAAAGCAATAAAATTGTTTCTACATGTCTACTTTTTAAGGTGTCCACATCATCAGTGTCACATGTCAAAACCAGTTTCAATTATCAATTTAGTAAATTACCAATTAAGACTAATTACCAATTTTATCTAAACAAAATTTTTATTTAAAAAAATGACAAACATAATGTAGATTTGATAAATACTCAATAATTTGAATCTTTTTAAGAAAACAAATAAAAAATTTGTGATCTTTAATTTAATGTATTAAATTATCAATAAATATTTTATAATGAATTATGTCATTTATAATTTTTAAATTTCTTAATCGTTTTTTCTATACTTAGCTAATACTATGAATCTAAATTCAACCCGTGTAGTACACGGGTTACTAACTTAGTTATATATATAAAATGTGATTTGGTAATACAAGGACACGTTTGTACTTCCATGGTTATGGTTATTAGTTTGAAGGGTTTTCATAAATACTATCTAAATGGTGTGAAATAGAGAGTTCTATTATATATATATATAGAAAAGTGATCATTGAAAAACCATTATAATCTTGGAAAACCCGGAAAACCTTTTCCACCAATCACATACTTTCATTTATTTTTTAATATATGTTTTAATAAAAGGGTATAATGGTAACATTAACCAATCTATTTTAGTAAATAAATCTTTAAAATTTAATTCCATTTAACCGTTTTCAAGATTTACAGGGATTTTCAACCCTAATATCACGTATTTTCTTTTGATCGTACGTTCATCCTGCAAAATCTCCATCCCACGTTTTTGTATATCCTTCGTCCATTCATAATCAATAGCGATAATCATCATCTTCATCCATCTAAGTTATTACGTTTATCGCTAATCAACATCATCTTCAATCACGTCCGTTCACCCCGTCACTATCCTCCATGGTGTCCAATCAATCTATTTCCAATCAAGAGCACGGATCCAATCAAGAACACGAATCCAATCAAGAACACGATTCCATTGATGGTGTGGAATCATTTAATCCAAGGTATGAAGACAATCCTGATATTGATATGGATAATATAAATGAAACAAATGCCGATCAGAGTCCCTCGCTTGTCTATGCCAATGAAGACAGCACCCTCCCTCTTTCTACTCCTGTTAAGAGCAACAATTTAGCTGTTCTTGAATCCGCGGATAATCCTGATGCTAATCAAGAAGGTTTGAATCTCATATAATTATATGTTACAGCTACGTAATAGTTATTTCCATCACGATAAAATATATAAGTATTTTTTCTTTGTTACATCACAATAACCGTGTATATAAATATTTTTACATGTAAATTTCATCATTCAGGTGGTTTTATAATACTAGTGAAACTCATTCTTACAATACTGTAGCCGTGTATATATTACAATGCGTAATATATTTTCAGATCAGTGTAACCGATTTTCCTGATGTAACCGTGCACTAGTTACACTGATGTAACAGTATTGTCCTGTATTAACAAAGTAATATTTTTCTTAATACATTTTCCGATCAGTCATGTGATTTTATATTATACTTTAAGATCTTAGTTACATCAGTGTAACTGTGCAATAGTTACACTGATGTAACAGATTTTCCTGTATTAACAAAGTAAAAAAAATTTAATTTTTTCCTACACACATTTCGTATTATCTAACGTGTATTTTTCTTCTATTTATTATATTAGAATCTATTTGTAGTAATTTCTATGATTCCCCGAATAGGACTCGGTACTGGATCCCTAGTGTGCCATCTGATTCTAAACCTAAGCTGCACAGCAAATTTGATTCTTGGGAGAATGCATATGCTTTTTACGAAGCCTATGCAGAGCAAGCTAGTTTTTCCACAAAACTGGCTCAGAGTAAAAAACAAAAGAAAACTGGAAAAGTAACAATGAGATACCTTTCGTGTTCAAGAGCCGCTAAACCAACTTCAAAAGAGAAAGATGCAGTTGATTTGACAGACATATCTCCAACTCGCCTTACTAGTTTCAAAAGGACAAATTGCAAAGCAATCATGAAAATAAGAGTTGTAAAGAATACAACTCAGTGGGAGGTATTTGAGTTTAACGAGGTACATAATCACGGTCTGCTTACTCAAGACAACTTGGATTTCTTGAGAAAACGTCGAAAGCTCACCTTTTATGAACAAGAGTTTATTAATAAATGTCGTTTGGCAAGAATCGGTCCAACTAAAGCTCATACTCTTCAAGTTGCATTGAAAGGCGGCCACCACAATGTACGCGGTACCAAAAATGATTTCAAAAATTGGTCAAGAGATAATAATGGTTATATTGGAAAAAGGGATGCTCAAATGTTTGTCGCCAAGATGTTAGAGCGGTCCAAGAACCTTGAGAACTATTCTTTTAATTACTTGGCTCCTGACAGGAAGATTAGATGCCTTTTTTGGGCCGATGATGTCTCAAAGCGTAATTATAAGGTCTTTGGTGATGTAATCGCATTTGATGCAACATATGATACAAACCTGTAAGTTTTTTTGTCCACATTTAATTTAAAGAATATATTTATTTGTATTCATGTTTTTCTTAACGACACAACCATTTTTTTAGGTACAAAATGGTTTTTGTTCCTTTTACCGGTGTAGACCATCACAAAAAATGTGTTACATTCGGTGCCGGATTGCTGTCAGCTGAAACCACTGAGTGCTACTCATGGTTACTTGAAAAGTTTTTGGAGGCTCATCATGGTAAGCAACCAACATTGATATTAACCGATCAAGATCCCGCTATGAAAGCCGCAGTTAAAGCTGTGTTCGACAATACTACTCATCGTCTGTGTACATGGCACATAACTCAAAAACTTCCATTGAAGGTCGGTCATTTAAACTATATGAACAGTTCTTTATTTTCAAACGTTTTCATTATCTATTTATTTCTTAAATGCATGTAATAATCATGACTTTTATCTGTTTTTTGTTAGTTAACCCACATAAATAAAAATATATTACATCATTGTAATTTAGTACAGCAACGTATATTTGAAATTGTTTCAAAAATTACATCTTATCCGAATATCTATTTCAGGTTTGCGGAGATATATTAAAGAATACAAAACTTCGTGCAGAGTTCCACAAACTAGTTTGGAACGTGTATATCAAACCTGAAATGTTTGAAGAAAGATGGAAGTTGCTACTGGAGAGGTACAATTTACAGGATCACGAGTGGCTGGGTAAAATGTATCAAAAACGACGGAAATGGGTCCCGGGATATTTTCGCGATTTACCCATGTGTTGCCTAATGAAGACAACTTCAAGATGCGAGAGTTCAAATCATCTTTTTAAGGTGAATTCATCTCCAACAAACAATCTTGTTCAATTCCTCCTTTTCTTTGATTCGATTTTAGACGGATAAAGATATCAGCAAAGGTCACTTGAAGTTTGTACCGAAGCAACTGTTCCTAAATTCAAATGTGAGTCCCTGATTGAACGTCATGCTGCTCGGATATACACAAGAGACGTTTTTAAGGACGTTCAAAATGAGATCAAGAGGTTAGAGAAAACTTGCTACATAGCAGAGCGTAAGACCGTTGATGGTATTCACAGTTTTCAAGTTTGTCATCAGGATGTTAGATTGGATATCCTCAACGAATTCACTGTAAGTTTAATTAATTCTTAAGCTTTTTTTTTAAATATATTGTTCGTATATGTTACATCAATGTAACTTTTTTTCCAAGTTTCTTTTGACAAGTCTGATAGAACTATTACATGTTCATGCATGGGGTTCAAACGTATCGGCTACCTGTGTCGGCACACTTTCTGTGTTTTCAGACACCATAAAGTTGATGAGATTCCCGATCAGTACATCACCCCCCGTTGGACAAGAAACGTGTTACCAAGTTCCGTGTTCAGCATTGCAAATCGTTATGGGATCGACCAATCTCAAAATGCTATACTAAGACATCGTGTGGTCGATAACATTCAACAATGCGTTGATCGGGTACGGTCCGATGAAGGAAGGCTGCTTTTACTTGATAAGGAGATTCAAATGATCAAAGATAAAATATTCAATGAATTACCTATTGATACATCTAGCAACAGTAAACGGGCTGTAATACAAGAGCTGAACTCGATCAACGACCCACAAGAAGTTCATCTTGAACCACCCCCAGGAATAAGGAACAAAGGATCTGGTACAGCAAAGCGGCTAAGGGGACCCGGTGAGAAAGCAATTGAGATAACTGAAAAGCCGTTAAAGAACTGTAATTACTGTAAACAAAAGGTCAAAAACCATGACAGTCGCAATTGCCCAAAGAAAAAGGCTGACCTAGAGGAACTGAAAAAGCTTAAGGAATGTCAACTTAAGAAAAACGCAACGACAAACGATGAGGTTTCTGAAGAGACTCCTGGAAATTCAACAGAAGATACTTCTAATGAAGATTATCGTTGTTAATTTTGATCTGTGTAAGTTGCATCAAATCTTTTTTTTTTCTTTTTCTTTCGAGCTATTTAATGTTAACTCAATTCCCGTCGATGACATTCTGGTTGTTAACATTTTTAATATGGCTATAGTCATTGATCTATATTTTTTTAAGTACCTATGTATATTGTTTTCAAATTCAGCTACATAAAATGAAAACAATATTGTAACATCACTTAGCATATGTGAGTATGACTAATATAAATTTTATATTTACATTAAAATTCCCAATATGACACTTGAATTTTATTCACATGACCCCATATGA